>JAAXCT010000167.1:0-600000 GCA_012490785.1 Eragrostis nindensis
AAAGCACCACAAACAAACTAAACACACCCGATACATGGTTTCCCAACCCGCTCACACACACATAAGTAAATAAATAAAAAGAGAATGCGAAAGGGAAAGAAAAAACGCAAACCGGGAAACCGATACAGTTGGGCCATACACAACACTCTACCCATCAAATGGAGGTGGATGATTGTAGTCGAAGAGACGTAGTAGTCGCCGCCTCCAATCCCCGAACTCGTCAATCATCGCATCGGTGTTGCTCCGCATTGCGCCCGCCAGGTCGATGCGTTCAACGTATTGCACGTTGTTGTCGATGTACCGATGCATAGGGGCAAAGTTCGCCCCGGAGGACCTGCAGGAGCATAGTAGGGCGCCCCCTGGAAGTGCTGAGGTAGACAGGGGGCATACCGAAGTACCTGGGGTGGTGCCGGTCGGCACCTGTCCTGTGCCGGTCGGCACAAAGCCCGTGCCGATCGGCACGGGTGCCTGCTCGCTGGTTGATGCTGCGCGGCTGCTGCCGCGTCCCAGCTGTCCCACTCTGCTGCTGCGCTCGCCGAAAGACTGGCCGACGACCTCCTTTCTCCCGCGCTTGGTCTTCGTTACCTTGTGTCGCTCGCGGAGGTCGGCCTCAAGCCAATTCCCTCCGTTGATCTTGTTTGGGAGGAAGAGGGCGAGCTCGGCGCAGGGAAGCTTGATGCCGGTGCCGCACACGTAGTAGCCGAGCTTGGCGCTGCCCGTGATGGTCTTCCCGCGCACCATGGACTCGTCGATGAGCGCGGCTCTTATCCAACAATCTTCCTTCATCATGAGGTTACCTTCGGTGACTTGGAAGATGATTGTTTGGAGGTAGCCTCCAAAAGCTAGTCTCGCCCTAGGGTTGGCCCTTTGGGTAAACCAAACTGACACCATTGTCCCGATGGGATTGCACTTGCACGACTCGCAATGGCGTTGTAGAGCCAATGCAAGTCCGGGTCGGAGATGTTGGTGGTGTCGAGGCGGCCGGTGGTGCGTGCGGCCATCCACCGGTGGAGGATTTGGATCGTGGGGTCTTGATGTGCCCCCTCTTGCGCTCGTCCGCGTCGGCGATGCGGCGCCCAAAATGTGTCGAGCATCTCCGTAGTCGCCCGCGCCGTATACGGGGGCCTCCCTTTCAAAACCGAGAGCATCGGAGATGCCCTCGATCGTGATGGAGTAAGGCTCGTCCCGCACACGGAACTTGATCTTGTCGTCTCCTTGCTCGTCCACCTCGCGGGCTCATGGTGGTGATGAACTCGGTGATGAGCTCGATGTCGAAGCTGCTTGCTTGATCGTGGAGGGTCTCCCATCCAAGGTTGAGGAGGCATTGTTGGAGGTCCGGCCATACCCCGACCTTGGCGAGAGGAACTCCTCATCCATGTCGATGTTGGGGAAGATGCGGCCCGCGGATGTTGGTGTAGTAGAACTCCTCCTCACGACTCGTGAGGGTGAACCCCTCCCGAACCGCGCGCGGCACATATGCCGGCTCGCTCGGCTCGGCCTCCATGGATGATCCGCTCGCCGCGGCGGCGGCGGCGGCGGCGGCGGTCGCGCTCCTCGTGCGCGGCCTCGGTCCTCGAGGGATGCCGATGTCGCGGTGGCCGATGAAGAAGTCATCCCGCCCTCGTGGCGGGGTCATCTCGACGGAGAGCTCGGGGCTGTCATAGCCCGCCGAGCTTGCCCTCCGCGTCGAGGTGAAGGAGCCGGTGTCGCTGCCGGAGTTGTTGTCGCCGGCTTGGTGCGATCCTCCGACTTGGTGTGATCCACCGGCGTGGTGCGATCCACCGGAGTGGTGCGACCCGCCGGCGCTGAACCCCCGGCGAATCTTCTTGCCGGCGCTCTTGAGCGTGGAACTAAATCCTTCATTTCCTGCGAAAGAATGGAAACGAATCGCGCAAATGGAGGAAGTGGAGGAGTGGAGAGGGTTACCAGGGAGTTGTGGCGAAAATGGAGGAGGTGATGCCCCTTCTTATAGCTCTCCATGGCGTCCAAGGGAAGGAACCCGCGCCGGTTCAAATTCCCCGCGTGTGCCGGTCGGCACAGAGCCGTGCCGGTCGGCACGATTCAAAATTTCGCGGATTCCGTCGTACCTCGGCTGCCACGCCTTCTTTCCTCTTCCCCATGACTTGTACAGTGTCGGATGTCGGGGAACAGGGGCGCACCTGCAAAAGATTAGCTTTCCCGGGCGTGCCGATTGGCACGGGACCGTGCCGGTCGGCATAATTCAAATTTGCACAGATTCGCACGTACCTGGCTTCAGCAACTTCTTTCCTCTTCCCCATGCTTGATACAGTGTCGCATGTCGGGAGACAGGGAGCACGTTCGAAATTCGAATTTTTCAGATGGTGCCGATCGCCACGGGGACCGTGCCGGTCGGCACATTTGCTCCATCCCGAGGCTGGGTGCTCGGTGTCCCCCTGTGCTCGGCAGCTGCATGGGTGTCAGTGGTCTCTCCTCCTTCCAATGTGCGCAGACTTTGATGACAGAATTTTGAATTCCTGGAAGCTGTGCCGGTCGGCACACAGTTGTGCCGGTCGGCACTGTGGAGTTCGCGCCCGTTCAAACTTCGTTGCTTCGTGTTGCCCAAATTTTGAATTTTCCTCGCGGATGTCAGACTTCCTGTAGCATCGAGATTCTTGGAGGTGGCGTTTCCTAGCTGTGCCGATCGGCACGACGCTGTGCCGGTCGGCAACTGTGCCCATTTCCGCCAGTGCCTCCTTCCTTCGCAAGGCCATCCACCATATTCCTGCGACACAGAAAAATACCAAAAGCACGGAAATATTCTCGGAACAATTGTTGCACTTACCTTTCCGAATTTTCCTTCATCAAATATTCCGCATATTTTTCAATTTTACCCTATAATAATTTCATCTTCAGTTCGGGGTAGCGTCCAGCACGATTTGGCGTGCTTGCTGCTGTGCCGATCGGCACGGCGCCGTGCCGGTCGGCACCTTCCAGAATTTCCTCTTTTTGTTTCTTTTCTTCCTGCGCTGTTAGCGACAAGCAAAATACAAAAACTGCAGAAGTAAACAGACAGCGCAGGTGTTCACACAAAAGTTAAAACAAACACTTGGACTAACAAATTTTATTCCGGGAGCATTATTGTGGATTACAAGCAAACAATTTAAAGGCCGGGTTGCCCTCCCGGTTAGCACTAATTTCTAATTAACGGGTTGCCCTCCCGAAAGCACTAACACACAAAGACTCACCCTACGACTCGCTCCCGAAAATTGGGTTGCCTCCCAAAGCGCTCTTAGTTTTAAAAAAGGTCATAGAGCTTGACCTCCCCGCATGAATCACTTCCTTAGTGCCGCCTTACGGAAAAAGTTGCGACACTACAAGGTTCTCATGTCTCTTCTCCTTCAATGATAGGACATATCCTTCCTCCAATTACCCTCGATTGCTTTATGGTGCGGAGACTTGTATTTCTCAACCCACTTGGATGCCGCACGGCCTTCTTCTCCCTTGGGGCGAAAATTGAATGTGTAGGAGGCTCCACTTATGTCAAAGCTTATCTTTCCACTCCCCACATCAATGTTTGCCTTCGCTGTCCTCAAGAATGGCCGGCCCAAAATCAATGAAGTCCTTGTCCTTCTATCCATATCAAGCACAATGAAATCCACAGGAACTATATGATCACCAATTTGGACAGGCACATCTTCAGCAATTCCATCGGGATAGCGAACCGATTGATCGGCCAACTCAAAACACATGGCCGTAGGCTCCAACTCCTGGCAAATTCAAACTTGTAAAGACATAGCGAGGCATGACACTTACACTTGCTCCAAGATCGCATAAAGCCCCTTCAAAGATTTGAGCTCCAATCAAACACCGGATACTAGGAGATCCGGGGTCGGGCTTCTTTTCTGGTGTAATGTCATTAATAGCTGCAGTGCACTCTCTTGTCATCTTCACTCACTTCTTCCGATGCTAAGGACTTCTTGCTTTGCATAATATCCTTTATGTACTTGGCATAGGTAGGCACTTGAAGAGCATCAAGGAACGGGACATTGATATATAACTTCTTCATGATATCGACAAACCTGGAGAATTGCTCATCATGATGTCGAATTCTTTCTGTTTGGTCAACAGCTGCGTATCCAGAAAGGTAGCAGGACCATGTTCCTTGTTCTCAGTTCCCTTCTTCAGACCCGAGAGGTCGATTTCTTCACTGTGCCGATCGGCACCATCAGCGTGCTGGTCGGCACCGTCAACTGTAGCGTGCCGATCGGCACCTGCGTCGTGCCGGTCGGCACGAGGTCGTCTTGCCCCAGCTGCGAACTTTGGATCTTCAGTTTGCTTCCCAGACCTCGTCTCGATGGATTTCAGCTGTTCTGCAGAGCGGGTATTACCAGGAAGAGCTCCCTTCTCGCCTTTTACCGACTCCGCCAATTGCGCCATTTGTTTCTCCATCATCTTCATGAATTGGAGGATTTGCTGATTAGAACTCCCCACTTCGATGACCTTGTCATTGATTGTTTCAAGCACACGATCAACTTCCTTGAATTTGGCTTGAGTGTCCTTGTTAACCTTCTCTTGAGCTTGAAAGAACTCTTGGCATTGAATACGAAGAGGGATGGCATTTTGCATAGACGACGATGGGGTGAAGCTACTCCTTTGTTGCTGATATGGAGTCTTCCATCCTTGACTCTTGACATAATTGAGCATCTTCACATCTTCGGGGCAATCCTTGCTCACATGACCAAGTTCTCCACATTCTTCACATGTGGAACGGGCTTCCGCTAGCTTGACGGTCTCTTCCTTGGGAATATGATCAATCTTGTCCAATCTCCTTTGTATGGTGTCAAGCTTGTCCATAAGCAATTCATCATAAGCTCTTTCCACCACACTTCATCTTTCCCGTGGAAGGTTGAAGGCTTCTACTTTCTCTCTCACCAACCCATGATTGATTTTGCTCTATCTTCTTGATCAAAGCCGTGGCTTGAGCGGGTGTCTTGTCCAAAAACGATCCTCCAGCCGAAGCATCTAAGTGTTGTCGGGACAAAAGATTCAAACCCGTGTAGAACCTTTCCACTAGCTCCCATTCAGCAAGACCATTGTGCGGACAAGCATCCTTGTACTCATTGAATCGATTCCATGCTTCTCCAACGCTCTCATCAGCAAGTTGAGTGAATCCAAGGATCTTGTTCTTCAAAGCTTGAGTCTTGCCTGGAGGGAAGTATTTTGCCAAAAATTCTGCAGAAAGTAGATCCCAACTAATCTTGGTCGCAGTAGGTAGCCCATGGTACCACTGCTTAGGACGCCCAATAAGAGATAAAGGGAACAATCGCACCTTGGCTTCATTGTCATTCATATGTTCCAATTGAAAGGTACCGCAGATTTCATGAAATGTTGCAAATGCATATTAGGATCTTCAGAACCTGTGAACGGTTGCTGACCAACCAAGGACATGTAACGCTCCAGCCGAAAGGGTCTAGCTTGTGCAGTGAATTCAGTCTTGGTGACATTGTCCAAGGCAGGCTTGAGACGATTAGCAATTGGTGTTGCGTGTCTCCCATGTCTTCTTCTTCAGGAACTTCTTCTTCCTTATCTTCTTCCAAAGCTGCAAACAATGCCTTCGGGCTGAGCGGCTCGCTGTTGTCTTCTATGTCTCCCACTGACTTGCTTCTCTTTTCGCTTGCGAAAGAGAATCTCTGGATCATCGAGGTAATTAAAGGGTTTATTCGACTTAGCGCCGTCCATACCTGTCTGTTAAATGAAACAGGACATATATACTGGAAAAGACAGAGAAATCAAAGAAAGAAAGCTCTGTGCCGGTCGGCACACACGTGTGCCGGTCGGCACAGCGACCAATTTCTCAAACTTCAAACAATGCCTAATTCGAACAAAGGTCCCCGGCAACGGCGCCAGAAAAAGACAGCTTGTTGGTCGTATCTACGCACCCACTTATATACCGCAAGAGCACGGTGTACAGTTGTAGTCTTTTTCCCCTAGAAGAGTATTCCAAGGTTTAATCGAACCACAAGGACCAATGGGAATTAAGCAAAATCATCAGTAAAAGAGTTAGCCAAGCTTTCTAGTGAGCGTGAGCGTGGGTTTCAGGAAAACGGGGTGTTGTGCCGATCGGCACAGGGGATGTGCCGGTCGGCACGAAGGCGAAGTTGTCCGAGTGTTGTCCGAAAAGCCTAAGAACAGATTAGATCATGGGGTAAGTTAGCCAAGTCTGCTAGTTGAGATCGTAACCAAGAAGCTTAATCAAATAGCATCATAAACGGGATTACTCAATTATTGATAACCGAAGATCGGTAGGTCAAGGCCTCTTTCCGACGAGCCCTGTCACGACCAATCGCCTTAATCGGTCGACCTCTTCCTACTCTACACATCATCTCAAGGATCATCGCGTATGCATTAGCGGCTGTGGGGGGTACAGAGACAACGTGCAAATATGGCGCATTACAAGATCCCAATGCTACCTTAACCACGATGGAGATAGTGAGAGAACGAATCTTGTCACTTCTTTTTGCCACCACAATTAAGATAACATCTAATACTTAGTCGTCACTAAGCGTAGGAACAAGTGCATGTAAAGACCATAAAATCCAGGCAATCAATAATCAAAACCATTCATCCACATATTCAACCATACTTCAATGATACATAGTGCAAGATACATCACCATCTAGTAGGCCTACCTTGATGGATCACCTCTTTAGCACCAATGGTTCTTGATCAACAACTAGAGAACATGAAGAACGGGGCAAAGCCCCGGTGGCTCTAAACTTACTAGCTGTGTTGTCCCTCTGGCGGCGGATCCCGAAACCCTAGGGCTTTTACAAGTTTATATAGGGCTGTACATCAGGAAGGAAGGATTCTCGGGAAAAGAGTCCTTGTGCCGATCGGCACAGGGTCTGTGCCGATCGGCACGCCTCGTGTCCAGCTCGGTTTCCTCCCTAAGTCGGTTCCGAAGTCCTAGGTAGCTTCCATGTGGGCCTTCCAGTCAGTTTTCTTCGAGATCAAGTCTTGTATTGCTCTTTCAAATCTTCGAGTATCTTTTATCTCTTCGTGATGAATATCTCTCGAGATTGGCTCGGATAAACTTCCTTCTAGAATAAACTGAATGGTGGGCCAGCTTCGGTGGCCTTGGGGTCCCATGTGCCGGTCGGCACATGTCTGTGCCGATCGGCACAGTGGGCCTTTTCTGCTGGTTCTCTTCTCTTCAGGTCCAGATCAGCCACAATGTCCAGAATGTCGTCCTTTCATCTTTTCTGCAATAAAGCTCCAGAACGACATATATACAAATATGGTGCTATTATCAAGGGTTAATGGCCTATAATGATGACATTTATGCTCTAAATAAGGCGCAGTTGGCATATAAAATGGTATGCTAGAAATCGCCAACAACAGCTCCCCACACTTAAACCTTTACTCGTCCCGAGGAAAGTCAAGAATGAAAATCAACTTGCATATAGTCACATCAATCATAAAAGTACTTCAAATCTTCACGAGCTGAGCATTTAGTCATTGTGAGATTAAATCAATTTAGTATTCAAAAGCATGTTCACAATATGGGTACTAAACATGAAAGAGTACTTCCCAAAGCAATCCTTGAAAATATTCAACTTAGTGCACATGACTTTTCCACTTATGTGAATCACCAAAAAGGTATTGTGAGCAAAAGAACTATCCTTCTCAAACGATCAAGTCAACAACTCAACTTCAATCACTCACCTAAATCACTCAAAAGTCTATCCTACTTTATCGATATATGTATGTGTAAGGCCATATGAGTAGCTTGGTGAGGAAATTCAAGGAAAATAGACATAGATCAACAACATATTGCAAAGCTAAGAAATAACTCTAATTGGTTTTACTGAGACTTGTCAAAAGGCCATTAGAAATTGAATTGAGAAAGAAACTCACACCTTTAGAATAGTGGACATATACTTGTGTGAATGAACAATCACAAGTAGAGAATGTAATCTTTTTAAACAGGTGACAAAGCTGTCCTTTCTTCTTTGCATATCTATCAGAAACTTCCTGGCATTTTCGAAGGATATCGAATGCAAAGTGGACATGATCGGAAAAAGAAATTCTTGGCTACTAATCAATGATAAGAATTCAAGGGAATTCATCTTCCCCCCACACTCAAATTTTTGCTAGTCCCGAGCAAAACAGCGCAAGGTACAGACTTTATTTACTCTTTTTTTTTTTTCTTTTTTTTTTTTTTCTGTGTGCCGGTCGGCACAACCCTGTGCCGGTCGGCACACTGTCTGTACTGCCAATTTCGCTCTGGATTTTTCGTTGGAACTGCTGTGTCAGATGTATAGCCAAGAATACAGTAGGATGTGGTCAAGGATTGATGTTCGAATCAAAGAATTTGGTTCTCAAGTATCGGATACTCGGCGAATTATGCATAATTCCAATGCGGTAATTTGCATAGCTCGAGTTAGAATAGGCTAGAAAATCAACACGATACGCGAAAGATGTGGCCATTTTTCCAAGTCTCATACCCTAAGAATTAAATCTTAACCGAGCTCAATCATCAATCATAGTCTCTACTTAGCAAAGGCTTAAATTGAGTCACATATATTTGGCATTGGTGGGCATAACCGAATGATATGGAGTAATTCTAAAGCTCACAATAAGAACATTTGAATTTTATAAAGAAATAGGTACTAAGTCATGTCATCCAAAATTGATCTTTTATTTGACCTTGCATGGGAATTTTGAAATGCACTACGCCACATATGAAGTGTTTGCCGAATATACTTTAGTGAAAGTTCGAAATTTTATTTATGCCCAACATCGCTCGATTCTCATTAACACTTCTCAAGATAGACATACATACTCGTATCATTTTTCAAATAAAGCATAAAGATCATCATCATATTGGATTTGAAAACACGGGCTACATGGTGATGCATCATTCGAAACAAACTACTAGCACACTTGCATAAATAAAACTAAACTACTAGCACACATGCATGAATAAAAGCACACAAACAAACTAAACACACCCGATACATGGTTTCCCAACCCGCTCACACACACATAAGTAAATAAATAAAAAGAGAATGCGAAAGGGAAAGAAAAACGCAAACCGGGAAACCGATACAAGTTGTGCCATACACAACACTCTACCCATCAAATGGAGGTGGCTGATTGTAGTCGAAGCCGTAGTACGCCGCCTCCAATCTCCCGAACTCGTCAATCATCGCATCGGTGTTGCTCCGCATTGCGCCCGCCAAGTTGTCGATGCGTTCAACGTATTGCACGTTGTTGTCGATGTACCGATGCATAGGGGCAAAGTTCGCCCCCGGAGGACCTGCAGGAGCATAGTAGGGCGCCCCCTGGAAGTGCTGAGGGTAGACAGGGGGCATACCGAAGTACCTGGGGTTGGTGCCGGTCGGCACCTGTCCTGTGCCGGTCGGCACAAAGCCCGTGCCGATCGGCACGGGTGCCTGCTGCGCTGGTTGATGCTGCGCGGCTGCTGCCGCGTCCCAGCTGTCCCACTCTGCTGCTGCGCTCGCCGAAGACTGGCCGACGACCTCCTTTCTCCCGCGCTTGGTCTTCGTTACCTTGTGTCGCTCGCGGAGGTCGGCCTCAAGCCAATTCCCTCCGTTGATCTTGTTTGGGAGGAAGAGGGCGAGCTCGGCGCAGGGAAGCTTGATGCCGGTGCCGCACACGTAGTAGCCGAGCTTGGCGCTGCCCGTGATGGTCTTCCCGCGCACCATGGACTCGTCGATGAGCGCGGCTCTTATCCAACAATCTTCCTTCATCATGAGGTTACCTTCGGTGACTTGGAAGATGATTGTTTGGAGGTAGCCTCCAAAAGCTAGTCTCGCCCTAGGGTTGGCCCTTTGGGTAAACCAACTTGACACCATTGTCCCGATGGGATTGCACTTGCACGGACTCGCAATGGCGTTGTAGAGCCAATGCAAGTCCGGGTCGGAGATGTTGGTGGTGGTGTCGAGGCGGCCGGTGGTGCGCGCGGCCATCCACCGGTGGAGGATTTGGATCGTGGGGTTCTTGATGTGCCCCCTCTTGCGCTCGTCCGCGTCGGCGATGCGGCGCCAAAATGTGTCGAGCATCTCCGTAGTCGCCGCGCCGTATACGGGGGCCTCCCTTTCAAAACCGAGAGCATCGGAGATGCCCTCGATCGTGATGGAGTAGGGCTCGTCCCGCACACGGAACTTGATCTTGTCGTCTCCTTGCTCGTCCACCTCGCGGCTCATGGTGGTGATGAACTCGGTGATGAGCTCGATGTCGAAGCTGCTTGCTTGATCGTGGAGGGTCTCCCATCCAAGGTTGAGGAGGCATTGTTGGAGGTCCGGCCATACCCCGACCTTGGCGAGGAACTCCTCATCCATGTCGATGTTGGGGAAGATGCGGCCGCGGATGTTGGTGTAGTAGAACTCCTCCTCGCGACTCGTGAGGGTGAACCCCTCCCGAACCGCGCGCGGCACATATGCCGGCTCGCTCGGCTCGGCCTCCATGGATGATCCGCTGCCGCGGCGGCGGCGGCGGCGGCGGCGGTCGCGCTCCTCGTGCGCGGCCTCGGTCCTCGAGGGATGCCGATGTCGCGGTGGCCGATGAAGAAGTCATCCCGCCCTCGTGGCGGGGTCATCTCGACGGAGAGCTCGGGGCTGTCATAGCCCGCCGAGCTTGCCCTCCGCGTCGAGGTGAAGGAGCCGGTGTCGCTGCCGGAGTTGTTGTCGCCGGCTTGGTGCGATCCTCCGACTTGGTGTGATCCACCGGCGTGGTGCGATCCACCGGAGTGGTGCGACCCGCCGGCGCTGAACCCCCGGCGAATCTTCTTGCCGGCGTTCTTGAGCGTGGAACTAAATCCCTTCATTTCCTGCGAAAGAATGGAAACGAATCGCGCAAATGGAGGAAGTGGAGGAGTGGAGAGGGTTACCAGGGAGTTGTGGCGAAAATGGAGGAGGTGATGCCCCTTCTTATAGCTCTCCATGGCGTCCAAGGGAAGGAACCCGCGCCGGTTCAAATTCCCCGCGCGTGCCGGTCGGCACAGAGCCGTGCCGGTCGGCACGATCCAAAATTTCGCGGATTCCGTCGTACCTCTGCTGCCACGCCTTCTTTTCCTCTTCCCCATGACTTGTACAGTGTCGGATGTCGGGGAACAGGGGCGCACCTGCAAAAGATTGGATTTCCCAGGGCGTGCCGATTGGCACGGTGACCGTGCCGGTCGGCATAATTCAAATTTTGCACAGATTCGCACGTACCTTGGCTTCAGCAACTTCTTTTCCTCTTCCCCATGCTTGACACAGTGTCGCATGTCGGGAGACAGGGGAGCACGTTCGAAATTCGAATTTTTCAGATGGTGCCGATCGCCACGGGGACCGTGCCGGTCGGCACATTTGCTCCATCCCGAGGCTAGGTGCTCGGTGTCCCCCCCTGTGCTCGGCAGCTGCATGGGTATCAGTGGTCTCTCCTACTTCCAATGTGCGCAGACTTTGATGACAGAATTTTGAATTCCTGGACGCCGTGCCGGTCGGCATATTGTTGTGCCAGTCGGCACTGTGGAGTTCGCGCCCGTTTCAAACTTCGTTGCTTCGTGTTGCCCAAAATTTTGAACTTTTCCTCGCGGATGTCAGACTTCCTGTAGCATCGATATTCTTGGAGGTGGCGTTTCCTAGCTGTGCCGATCGGCACGCCGCTGTGCCGGTCGGCAACTGTGCCCATTTTCCGCCAGTGCCTCCTTCCTTCGCAAGGCTCATCCACCATATTCCTGCGACACAGAAAAATACCAAAAGCACGGAAATATTCTCGGAACAATTGTTGCACTTACCTTTCCGAATTTTCCTTCATCAAATATTCCGCATATTTTCTCAATTTTACCCTATAATAATTTTCATCTTCAGTTCGGGGTAGCGTCCAGGGCACGATTTGGCGTGCTTGCTGCTGCGCCGATCGGCACGGCTGCCGTGCCGGTCGGCACCTTCCAGAATTTCCTCTTTTTGTTTCTTTTCTTCCTGCGCTGTTAGCCGACAAGCAAAATACAAAAACTGCAGAAAGTAAACAGACAGCGCAGGTATTCACACAAAAGTTAAAACAAACACTTGGACTAACAAATTTTATTCCGGGAGCGTTATTGTGGATTACAAGCAAACAATTTAAAGGCCGGGTTGCCCTCCCGGTTAGCACTAATTTTCTAATTAATGGGTTGCCCTCCCGAAAGCACTAACACACAAAGACTCACCCTACGACTCGCTCCCGAAAATTGGGTTGCCTCCCAAAAGCGCTCTTAGTTTTAAAAAAAAAGGTCATAGAGCTTGACCTCCCCGCATGAATCACTTCCTTAGTGCCGCCTTACGGGAAAAAGTTGCGACACTACAAGGTTCTCATGTCTCTTCTCCTTCAATGATAGGACATATCCTTCCTCCAATTACCCTCGATTGCTTTATGGTGCGGAGACTTGTATTTCTCAACCCACTTGGATGCCGCACGGCCTTCTTCTCCTTTGGGGCGAAAATTGAATGTGTAGGAGGCTCCACTTATGTCAAAGCTTATCTTTCCACTCCCCACATCAATGTTTGCCTTCGCTGTCCTCAAGAATGGCCGGCCCAAAATCAATGAAGTCTTTGTCCTTCTATCCATATCAAGCACAATGAAATCCACAGGAACTATATGATCACCAATTTGGACAGGCACATCTTCAGCAATTCCATCGGGATAGCGAACCGATTGATCGGCCAACTCCAAACACATGGCCGTAGGCTCCAACTCTGGCAAATTCAAACTTGTAAAGACATAGCGAGGCATGACACTTACACTTGCTCCAAGATCGCATAAAGCCCCTTCAAAGATTTGAGCTCCAATCAAACACAGGATACTAGGAGATCCGGGGTCGGGCTTCTTTTCTGGTGTAATGTCATTAATAGCTGCAGTGCACTCTCTTGTCATCTTCACTACTTCTTCCGATGCTAAGGACTTCTTGCTTTGCATAATATCCTTTATGTACTTGGCATAGGTAGGCACTTGAAGAGCATCAAGGAACGGGACATTGATATATAACTTCTTCATGATATCGACAAACCTGGAGAATTGCTCATCATGATGTCGAATTCTTTCTGTTTTGGTCAACAGCTGCGTATCCAGAAAGGTAGCAGGATCATGTTCCTTGTTCTCAGTTCCCTTCTTCAGACCCGAGAGGTCGATTTCTTCACTGTGCCGATCGGCACCATCAGCGTGCTGGTCGGCACCGTCAACTGTAGCGTGCCGATCGGCACCTGCGCCGTGCCGGTCGGCACGAGGTCGTCTTGCCCCAGCTGCGAACTTTGGATCTTCAGTTTGCTTCCCAGACCTCGTCTCGATGGATTTCAGCTGTTCTGCAGAGCGGGTATTACCAGGAAGAGCTCCCTTCTCGCCTTTTACCGACTCCGCCAATTGCGCCATTTGTTTCTCCATCATCTTCATGAATTGGAGAATTTGCTGATTAGAACTCCCCACTTCGATGACCTTGTCATTGATTGTTTCAAGCACACGATCAACTTCCTTGAATTAGCTTGAGTGTCCTTGTTAACCTTCTCTTGAGCTTGAAAGAACTCTTGGCATTGAATACGAAGAGGGATGGCATTTTGCATAGACGACGATGGGGTGAAGCTACTCCTTTGTTGCTGATATGGAGTCTTCCATCCTTGACTCTTGACATAATTGAGCATCTTCACATCCTCGGGGCAATCCTTGCTCACATGACCAAGTTCTCCACATTCTTCACATGTGGAACGGGCTTCCGCTAGCTTGACGGTCTCTTCCTTGGGAATATGATCAATCTTGTCCAATCTCCTTTGTATGGTGTCAAGCTTGTCCATAAGCAATTCATCATAAGCTCTTTCCACCACACTCTTCATCTTTCCCGTGGAAGGTTGAAGGCTTCTACTTTCTCTCTCACCAACCCATGATTGATTTTGCTCTATCTTCTTGATCAAAGCCGTGGCTTGAGCGGGTGTCTTGTCCAAAAACGATCCTCCAGCCGAAGCATCTAAGTGTTGTCGGGACAAAAGATTCAAACCCGTGTAGAACCTTTCCACTAGCTCCCATTCAGCAAGACCATTGTGCGGACAAGCATCCTTGTACTCATTGAATCGATTCCATGCTTCTCCAACGCTCTCATCAGCGAGTTGAGTGAATCCAAGGATCTTGTTCTTCAAAGCTTGAGTCTTGCCTGGAGGGAAGTACTTTGCTAAAAATTCTGCAGAAAGTAGATCCCAACTAATCTTGGTCGCGGTAGGTAGCCCATGGTACCACTGCTTAGGACGCCCAATAAGAGATAAAGGGAACAATCGCACCTTGGCTTCATTGTCATTCATATGTTCCAATTGAAAGGTACCGCAGATTTCATGAAAATGTTGCAAATGCATATTAGGATCTTCAGAACCTGTGAACGGTTGCTGACCAACCAAGGACATGTAACGCTCCAGCCGAAAGGGTCTAGCTTGTGCAGTGAATTCAGTCTTGGTGACATTGTCCAAGGCAGGCTTGAGACGATTAGCAATTGGTGTTGCGTCTCCCATGTCTTCTTCTTCAGGAACTTCTTCTTCCTTATCTTCTTCCAAAGCTGCAAACAATGCCTTCGGGCTGAGCGGCTCGCTGTTGTCTTCTATGTCTCCCACTGACTTGCTTCTCTTTTCTGCCTTACGCTTGCGAAAGAGAATCTCTGGATCATCGAGGTAATTAAAGGGTTTATTCGACTTAGCGCCGTCCATACCTGTCTGTTAAATGAAACAGGACATATATACTGGAAAAGACAGAGAAATCAAAGAAAGAAAGCTCTGTGCCGGTCGGCACACACGTGTGCCGGTCGGCACAGCGACCAATTTCTCAAACTTCAAACAATGCCTAATTCGAACAAAGGTCCCCGGCAACGGCGCCAGAAAAAGACAGCTTGTTGGTCGTATCTACGCACCCACTTATATACCGCAAGAGCACGGTGTACAGTTGTAGTCTTTTTCCCCTAGAAGAGTATTCCAAGGTTTAATCGAACCACAAGGACCAATGGGAATTAAGCAAAATCATCAGTAAAAGAGTTAGCCAAGCTTTCTAGTGAGCGTGAGCGTGGGTTTCAGGAAAACGGGGTGTTGTGCCGATCGGCACAGGGGATGTGCCGGTCGGCACGAAGGCGAAGTTGTCCGCAGTGTTGTCCGAAAAGCCTAAGAACAGATTAGATCATGGGGTAAGTTAGCCAAGTCTGCTAGTTGAGATCGTAACCAAGAAGCTTAATCAAATAGCATCATAAACGGGATTACTCAATTATTGATAACCGAAGATCGGTAGGTCAAGGCCTCTTTCCGACGAGCCCTGTCACGACCAATCGCCTTAATCGGTCGACCTCTTCCTACTCTACACATCATCTCAAGGATCATCGCGTATGCATTAGCGGCTGTGGGGGTACAGAGACAACGTGCAAATATGGCGCATTACAAGATCCCAATGCTACCTTAACCACGATGGAGATAGTGAGAGAACGAATCTTGTCACTTCTTTTTGCCACCACAATTAAGATAACATCTAATACTTAGTCGTCACTAAGCGTAGGAACAAGTGCATGTAAAGACCATAAAATCCAGGCAATCAATAATCAAAACCATTCATCCACATATTCAACCATACTTCAATGATACATAGTGCAAGATACATCACCATCTAGTAGGCCTACCTTGATGGATCACCTCTTTAGCACCAATGGTTCTTGATCAACAACTAGAGAACATGAAGAACGGGGCAAAGCCCCGGTGGCTCTAAACTTACTAGCTGTGTTGTCCCTCTGGCGGCGGATCCCGAAACCCTAGGGCTTTTACAAGTTTATATAGGGCTGTACATCAGGAAGGAAAGGATTCTCGGGAAAAGAGTCCTTGTGCCGATCGGCACAGGGTCTGTGCCGATCGGCACGCCTCGTGTCCAGCTCGGTTTCCTCCCTAAGTCGGTTCCGAAGTCCTAGGTAGCTTCCATGTGGGCCTTCCAGTCAGTTTTCTTCGAGATCAAGTCTTGTATTGCTCTTTCAAATCTTCGAGTATCTTTTATCTCTTCGTGATGAATATCTCTCGAGATTGGCTCGGATAACATCCTTCTAGAATAAACTGAATGGTGGGCCAGCTTCGGTGGCCTTGGGGTCCCATGTGCCGGTCGGCACATGTCTGTGCCGATCGGCACAGTGGGCCTTTTCTGCTGGTTCTCTTCTCTTCAAGTCCAGATCAGCCACAATGTCCAGAATGTCGCCCTTTTCATCTTTTCTGCAATAAAACTCCAGAACGACATATATACAAAATATGGTGCTATTATCAAGGGTTAATGGCCTATAATGATGACATTTATGCTCTAAATAAGGCGCAGTTGGCATATAAAATGGTATGCTAGAAATCGCCAACACGTGGTCGGTCCTTTGCTTGCCGCCTTGATTAGGATTCATTGTTTTAGTTAGTTGTCAGATTAGCCTTAGCAATTGATAGTTGGTTAAGATGTAATCAGGATAATTGGTAGAGTTTGTTAGGCCGGCATCTATATATGGAGCCGAGGAGTTTGAATGAAAGGCAAGCAAGAAGTTTGAATCTAATCTATCTCTATCTCTCCTACCTCAACTCTATCTCTTAAACTCTCGGGGAGTATAAACCCAAGCGTCCACAACATCAATGATGTGGCCATATGTGATGTGACACCTGCAGCAAGTGGTTCTAATGATACTCCTATAGCTGCAGGCAATATTTCTGAAATTTCAAACATGAAAATGAACGAGGTTCCGAGATCAAATAAGTTTGGGTTTCCCATTGCTGCAGAGAATTATGAATCCAACAATATCTCAAAGCCGAGGACGGCTTTGCTTCATGGGAGAGAGGATGATGAGCCCATGATCTCTAATATTATTTCAGCTAGCCAATCTGAAAGCAAGTGTGATTTTACACATATTTCAGAAGGTAATACTTTTGAAAACCATACCATTCAGTTTGGCACCATCTCAAATATTGTGAATTATAGCAAGAAAGAAAAGTTTCTATCAGCTTGTGATGCTTTGAGAAGTAATGTTTTTGTTGGGGCTAATCTGTGCAAGAAAGAAAATAACAGAGACAAGAAGCCATGTATTCAGATTGGATCAATGTTGGTGGAAATTGATGAAGCTAAAGATCATATCCAGGTTGCTAAGACCTTCCCAAGGGCGTGGAATACTTTCCTATCAAGTTCTACACGGCCTCATGTCGATCCAATCACGAAATTGCAAGATATGGAAATTCCAATTCAGTTCGGACTCGGTTTGGTGCAGCCAGACAGGCGTGGAGAAGAAATACCATATCTCCCTCATACAGAGTCCGTTTTGGGTGAATTAGTACTTGATGGAAAGATAATTTCATAAGCTTTCCAACGCATATGGCCCCATTGTCAGATTCGTCTCGAGTCGGTTACAGTAATAAAAATGATCGTCAGGTTGTATTGGGTCCGAGTCAGTTTTGAGTTTTGGTCGAGTCGGACCTTGTGTTGGCTGGCCTGCGTGCCATATAGCCTAGGGCCAGCGCCCCTGTAAGGGGGAGTTGATTTTTATCATGTTTATGGTCGTGGTGTCCTCCAAGGAACCCTAGAGGCATTGCCCTCACCTATCGATTGAAGATTGCTGCCGTCGATCCCTTGCCGGTTGCTGAAGTTCGTGATCAGGCGATCCTTCTCCTGGGTACGTGCTGGAACCTTGTGTTCCCCTTCTCTAGATCGTGCTCATCTGAGTTGCGGGTTGGAGAATTTTATCCAGTGCTGGTTTGTGATTACATCAAGTTATTGTAAACCGGTATTATCTATTGTGGTCTGGATTTGCTGCTGATTTGTGGTTGCTAGTAAAGAACCAATCTGTGGTGTGCTTTGCTGAATTTGTTGGATTAAATCAGTGGGGAATTGCTATTCTAGCTATTGATTATTCATATAACTTGTTGATATCCATTGCTACTTGCTGTACCGTGAAAGATTGGGGCAAAATCTGGACATTGCTAGCCGTGTCTTTATCATTTGGTATCAGATTTCAGGTTGCTCACGGTACTTTGTGAAAGTGTTTGCTGCTGTTTTATGATGGGTGATTATAGCTTTGCAAGTGAGATTAAGTTTGTGCCCAAACTTTCTTCAAGAGCTTCTCAATCTGAATATTATGAGTGGGAGGATGCTATGGAGGATTTTTTGTATGATCGTGGTCTGGAATCACACATGAAGATTCATTTTGCAAGGCGAACTTTTTCTGAATGTGTTTCTCAGTGGTGGATAAAGTTGCAGCAAAGACATGTTGATAGAGGTGAAGATCCTTGCAGAACATGGTCAGGCATGAAAAAGGTGTTACGACGTCGCTATGATCCGCCAAATGAGAACACTTTCTCTCCAAAGAAAACTGTAGCTGCTGGTATCCACAGTTCTTTCGACACCAAGCCAATGATGCGTTCATCATGGATTGATTCCATTGTTGGAGATGTGTATGAGCCTCAACAAGGTGCTACAACCAAAAGTGATGTTGCTGAAACTAGGTTGTTGCATGGCAGAAAGGAAAAGTCCTATGTTGCTAAAAGGATTTCTCCTTGTAATGAGCATGGGAAATCTCCTGTTGTGTTTCCCAAATACTTTTCCCCTATTGAGAATAGACAGAAATATGCTACTGTACGGGATGTGCCGAAAGCTAATATTCTGAGAGGGATTTCCTCTACACCACTGAAGCATGTTAGGTCCTCAAGTGCTGCTGGTCACAAAGGTAATTTCTGCCTTGATGAAGCTAAGAAAAGGCTGCATAAATTGCAAGAACAGATCAAGCAAGAGAAAAAGGAGAAGAATGTTGCAGCTGAAATATTTCTTTCTCCTAAACTGAATGAAGAAGTCCATACTAATGCCAATGAATTGAAAGATGAGACCCCGATAGAGGGTTTGAACTTGCTGGTCAAGAAGGATGATAGTTCTAACAACACCGCTGATCAAAAGGGACAGCGATGGAGTGTATTCCAATCTGAATGTAATATCAAGGATAAGGTATGTAAACTTGTTATTGATGGTGGGAGTTTTACCAATATGATTAGCAAGGATCTGGTTCAAGCATTATCACTATCGACATGGAGGCTTCCTACACCACACCATGTCAAGTGGATGAATCCTTCTGGAAAGCTGAAAATAACCCACAAGGTGCGAGTGAATTTTTCTGTTGGTAATTATATTGACAAAGTGGAATGTGATGTAGTGCCAATGGATGTTTGTCATTTACTGTTGGGGAGACCGTGGGAGTATGATCTGAATGCTACACATGAAGGCCGCTCCAACTATTATTCTTTTGTCCATAAGGGAGTGCATCATGTCCTGAAGCCAGTGCAAGAGTGTGCTATAATGGCTGAAGTGTTTCCCGCTGTTACAAAGAAGAAGGCCTCTAAAATTATCCCAAAGACGGGGACGTCTTTGCTTCAAGAAAGGGAGAATGATGTGGCCATATGTGATGTGACACCTGCAGCAAGTGGTTCTAATGATACTCCTATAGCTGCAGGCAATATTTCTGAAATTTCAAACATGAAAATGAACGAGGTTCCGAGATCAAATAAGTTTGGGTTTCCCATTGCTGCAGAGAATTATGAATCCAACAATATCTCAAAGCCGAGGACGGCTTTGCTTCATGGGAGAGAGGATGATGAGCCCATGATCTCTAATATTATTTCAGCTAGCCAATCTGAAAGCAAGTGTGATTTTACACATATTTCAGAAGGTAATACTTTTGAAAACCATACCATTCAGTTTGGCACCATCTCAAATATTGTGAATTATAGCAAGAAAGAAAAGTTTCTATCAGCTTGTGATGCTTTGAGAAGTAATGTTTTTGTTGGGGCTAATCTGTGCAAGAAAGAAAATAACAGAGACAAGAAGCCATGTATTCAGATTGGATCAATGTTGGTGGAAATTGATGAAGCTAAAGATCATATCCAGGTTGCTAAGACCTTCCCAAGGGCGTGGAATACTTTCCTATCAAGTTCTACACGGCCTCATGTCGATCCAATCACGAAATTGCAAGATATGGAAATTCCAATTCAGTTCGGACTCGGTTTGGTGCAGCCAGACAGGCGTGGAGAAGAAATACCATATCTCCCTCATACAGAGTCCGTTTTGGGTGAATTAGTACTTGATGGAAAGATAATTTCATAAGCTTTCCAACGCATATGGCCCCATTGTCAGATTCGTCTCGAGTCGGTTACAGTAATAAAAATGATCGTCAGGTTGTATTGGGTCCGAGTCAGTTTTGAGTTTTGGTCGAGTCGGACCTTGTGTTGGCTGGCCTGCGTGCCATATAGCCTAGGGCCGGCGCCCCTGTAAGGGGGAGTTGATTTTTATCATGTTTATGGTCGTGGTGTCCTCCAAGGAACCCTAGAGGCATTGCCCTCACCTATCGATTGAAGATTGCTGCCGTCGATCCCTTGCCGGTTGCTGAAGTTCGTGATCAGGCGATCCTTCTCCTGGGTACGTGCTGGAACCTTGTGTTCCCCTTCTCTAGATCGTGCTCATCTGAGTTGCGGGTTGGAGAATTTTATCCAGTGCTGGTTTGTGATTACATCAAGTTATTGTAAACCGGTATTATCTATTGTGGTCTGGATTTGCTGCTGATTTGTGGTTGCTAGTAAAGAACCAATCTGTGGTGCAGACCAACGTCGGACAAGCTGCAGGCGCTGGGATGACCAATTCAAGTGGGGCAACCAAGCTGGAGGAGATCGACACCATGTCGAAGCCCACACATAACAATGACAAGCCAGAATCATCGGCGCAAGGTGCAGCAAAGGGAGGAAAGGTGCCATACTGTTATCGCTGCCATGTCAAGGGGCACGCGATAAAGGAGTGTGACGCGGAGCTTTACTGTGAGGTTTGTGATTCTCATGATCACGTGATGGACCGGTGCCCTATCTACCGGTCGGTCTTGCCGGAGAATCAGAAGATGTCACCATTTGCTATTCCTTGTGGTTATGCGGTGGATGGCTTGGGCTTCTATTACATCACGCCACCTGAAAGCTTCAAGCATAAGGTGGAATCCAAGACGGCGGTGATCAGAGTATCTGGAGGATCGTTAACACCGGCCAATGTGGCCTCGGAGATGGAAAGGTTGGTACCCGGTAGGTGGCGATGGAATGTTGAGGAGACCGGGATGAATACTTTTAGGACCATTTTTCCTTCTCGTGTGGAGCTGCAGCGCATGGCCGAATGGGGTATGGTCCACACTAAGTTCCCAGGTACTACCATGAGGATTGAGGTTGGAGCTGGTGGCAATGAGGTCAAATATGCTATGGCTAAGGTGTGGGTGCAGTTTACTGGGCTGCCGAAAGAACTTCGTGAATTTCAAGTGATTTGGGCAGTTGGCTCAATTTTGGGAGTGACCAAAGCTGTAGATATGAAGTTCACTCGTGCACATGACATTAGTCGGCTGCAAGTGCTGGTCTTGGATCCGAACCTCATCCCTCAAACAGTAGATGTGGTTATTGGGGACTATCTATATGAATTACGGTTCAGGGTTGAAGTAAACATTGATGAAAACAATCCCGAGCCAATGGACATGGATGATGGTTTCGATGACGGCAACCAGCAGGATGGTAACAATGATGGTCACAATAACAATGCATCGGGCAATGATGGAAAAGGAAAGGAGGCGAAGAAGGATCAGCCGCAGAACAAATCGCCTAAATCTGCACCAAAAGGGTCAGGCACTAGCCCTGCTGGTCGTCAAGCTAGGGCTGGCTCCGGATCTGCTGTCAGACCGATGGTGGTGCTGCAAATTCCTGCTCTGCAGGTAGGCGCGCTGGACCAGGCTGGACAAGAGGAGAAGGTGCAGGAGGTGGAGACCATGAACGTCGGCTTGGTGGAAACTGCGGCAAGCCCAGCTCAACTCGCGGCCATTCCAGAAGCTGTGAGTTCTGAACTGCGCCGTAGCAAACGCCGGGCCGGCAGCTGTGACGAGGAGATGCTGGACAGAGCCTCTAGGCTGCGAGCTGGACTCGATGAGAAAGTGAACGCTGCAACAGGTGACAACGCACCTTCTTTTTTACATTTTTCAAATGAGTTTATTTGTTCTAGTTTCAGCGGCATAGGGATTAATCTGGGTGCTAATGCAACTAGTGTCGATAGCTCTATTCGTGTACTGAAACATGTAGAAGAATCTAGGATTAAGGATGTCCGTGCTAGTGATTGGAAAACCGAAATTCTAGATAAAGAAGAGAAATTCATGGTAGAGGATGAGGAAGTTGACACTTTTATTTTAAATCATTTATGTGGAGAAATTATGGAGGAGGTATTGGATGCGAGCAGTGATTTATATGATCATACTGCCGCAGTTCCTAAAACCAAAAAGAAAACCTCTAAGAAAACAGTTGTCCACAAATCGTCTATATCTAAACATCCCAATTGTTCTCAATGAAGGGTGTATTTTGGAATAGCGATGGGTTTAAAGACCCAAAAAAACATAGATTTATTTCTGATTTAACAAAAGAACATAATTTAAGTTTTATTGCTATTTCGGAGACGGGTAGGAGGAGTTTTACAAATCCTTTCCTTAAGAACCTGTGTAGTGGTAAAAACTATCTTTGGCACATAAAAGAACCTAGAGGTCGCTCGGGTGGGATTCTACTCGGTATTGATCTAGATATATATGATATTGGCGCAATTGATGAAGGAGACTACTATGTGAAATTCCACTTGTGCAATAAAAATGATAGCTTCAAGTGGGCACTTGTAGTAGTTTATGGTCCGGCACAACATGAATTTAAAGAGGTGTTTTTAACAGAATTGGTTCATATGTGTAGCCACGAACAACTACCTCTCTTAATTGGGGGCGATTTTAATATTCTGAGAAGCCCGTTGGAAAAAAGTAACAGTAACTTTGATCATCGTTGGCCATTCTTGTTTAATGCCATAATTGATGGTCTAAATTTACGTGAACTGGAGATGTCGGGTAGGCGTTACACTTGGGCGAATTCTTTACAAACACCAACATATGAGAAGTTAGATAGAATTTTAATGGCGACTGAGTGGGAACAAAAATACCCACGATCGACTGTCATTGCACTCACTCGTGATATATCAGACCATACACCTTTACTTCTCAATACAGGAGACTCATCTTCGAGCTATAATCAGTACCAATTCAAATTTGAGTTGGGGTGGTTGCTTCGTGATGGTTTCATGGAGATGGTAAAGGATATATGGCAAAATGAGACAAATGGCTCAACCCCAATGGAAATGTGGCAGAACAAAATTAGAAAAGTTCGTCAATACCTGAGGGGCTGGGCTAAAAATACAAGTGGTGCGTACAAAAAAGAAAAGAAGTGTATTCTGGACAAACTTGATAGCTTAGACAAGAAAGCAGAGAATACTATCCTATCACAACAGGAAGTAGACCTCAAGTACTGTCTAAAAAATAGACTAGCTGAAATGCTAAGAGAAGAGGAGATCAAGTGGTACCAGAGAGCGAAAGTGAAAGAGTTGCTTGAAGGTGACTCTAATACGAAATACTTTCAACTTGTAGCAAATGGGAAACACCGGAAAACTAGAATTTTTCAGCTGCAGGATGGAGATCGAGTAATCAGTGGTGATGACGAATTAAAAAAATACATCACAACTTATTATAAAGGTCTCTTTGGTCCGCCTGAGAATAATAATTTTAATCTAGACGAGACTCGAAGGGATGATATTTCACAAGTGTCTGCAATTGAAAATGAAATTCTAGTTTCCGAGTTTACTGAAAGTGAAGTGCGTGAGGCTATTTTTCAGATGGAACATAATAAGGCGCCAGGGCCTGATGGTTTCCCAGCGGAATTCTATCAAGCCTTTTGGGACACAATAAAGGGTGATTTATTAGCCTTATTTTCAGATTTTCACAAAGGTAATTTACCTCTGTATAGCCTTAATTTTGGAACAATAATTTTGCTTCCCAAATGCAGGGAAGCAATTAAGATTCAACAGTACAGACCTATTTGTTTGTTGAATGTCAGTTTCAAAATCTTCACAAAGGTTGCTACAAACAGAATCTCGACGGTAGCTCAAAAAGTAATTAGCCCTACACAAACTGCTTTCCTACCAGGGAGAAATATCATGGAAGGGGTGGTGGTGTTGCATGAAACAATTCATGAGCTACATAGGAAAAAACAGAGTGGGGTAATATTTAAAATAGATTTTGAGAAGGCATATGACAAAGTTAAATGGAGTTTTGTCCAACAAACTCTAAGAATGAAAGGATTCTCACAAGAGTGGTGTACATGGATTCAAAACTTCATTCAGGGTGGTCATGTTGGTATTAAAATAAACGACCAAGTGGGGGAAAACTTTCAGACATACAAAGGTCTGAGACAAGGTGACCCGTTATCCCCAATTTTATTCAATATTGTTGTTGATATGTTAGCTATCTTGATTAATAGAGCAAAGAATGAGGGTCAGATAACTGGGGTCGTACCGCACCTTGTAGATGGAGGTTTATCTATTCTACAATATGCTGATGACACCATTCTTTTTATGGAACATGACATAGCAAAAGCAACAAATATGAAGTTGCTTCTATGTGCATTCGAGCAGTTGTCCGGCCTAAAGATTAACTTTCACAAAAGCGAAATGTTTTGTTTCGGGGAAGCTAAACAGATGGAACAACAATATGCAGAATTGTTTGGGTGCAAATCTGGGAACTATCCTTTTAGATACCTTGGCATTCCAATGCATTTTAGAAAGTTAAGTAATGCGGATTGGCGGGTCATTGAAGAGAAATTTGAGAAAAAATTAAGCAGTTGGAAAGGCAAACATATGTCAGTAGGGGGGCGTTTGGTTCTTATTAATTCTGTCCTTACAAGCTTGGCTTTGTTCATGTTATCTTTTTTTGAAGTCCCAAAAGGGGTACTTGAAAAATTGGATTACTATAGGTCGCGATTCTTTTGGCAATCAGATGAACATAAAAAGAAATATAGATTAGCCAAATGGAATATTCTGTGCCAACCAAAGGAGATTGGAGGCTTAGGAATTAAAAACCTTGATGTACAGAATCAGTGCTTGTTAAGCAAATGGTTATTCAAGCTTATAAATGAAGAGGGCATGTGGCAGAGTATTCTTAGAAATAAATATTTAAAGAACCAAACAATCTCACAGGTGGAAAAGAAGGCAGGCGACTCACATTTTTGGTCCAGCCTTATGAAAGTTAAATCGAAGTTCCTAAATCTGGGATCTTTTCATTTGAATGATGGGAACCAAATAAGGTTTTGGGAAGACAAATGGTTAGGAAATTTTACACTTAGTGAACAGTATCCGTCTCTCTTCAATATAGTAAGAAAGAAACACGCAACAGTAGCTTCTGTTTTTGATAGAGTTCCTCTGAATGTGTCTTTTAGAAGAACTTTGACTGGAAACACTTTAATTCTTTGGCATAATCTTGTTGCTCGTATTAGTCATATACAGTTAAACAATAGTAGTGATACTTTTCGATGGAACCTTAACCAATCTGGTATCTTCACTGTTGCTTCAATGTATGATGCTCTAATAAGCAATGGAAATGTCCATTTTGACAAACATCTCTGGAAGCTCAAAATGCCGTTGAAAATCAAGATCTTCATGTGGTATTTAAAAAAGGGGGTCGTGCTCACTAAGGACAGTTTAGCCCGCAGGAATTGGAGTGGTAGTAGGCGGTGCTGTTTTTGCTCTTGTGATGAAACGATCCAACACCTTTTTATTGATTGTCATTATGCAAAATTCCTTTGGAGAGCTGTACAGTTTGCTTTTAACTTACAACCACCTAGAAGTATTACTCATTTATTTGGTAATTGGCTTAGAGGGGTTGGTACAAAATTGAAAAGGCAACTGTTAGTGGGTGCTTCTTCGTTATGTTGGGCAATATGGCTTAGTAGGAATGATGTAGTGTTTGACAAATCTCCAATTAAAACCTATATGCAGGTACTGTATCGGGGCACACACTGGCTCAGGTTTTGGGCCCAGCTGCAATGGCGTGATGAAGACAAGGAGACGATGAAGAATGCATGCCTAGCATTGGAGGTGGTGGTCATGCAGATCTTCGCCAATCATGGATGGAGGTTTACCAATAGAATTGGTCTTTAATAAATTTCTTCATCAAACTATGTTGGTTATGTCGTCTAGTTGGTTTTGCTTGATTCAGGTAATGGCAGACGGATGTGCTGCAGTTGTGTAATGAACGGCTGTAACCTCTTATGAGGCCAAGGCCGGGTACTCTTTCCCATTATCTAAAAAAAAAAAATGTGCCTGCTCGAAGGCATCTTCGAACTATTGGCTACCGAGTCACCATCATAAAAGTCAACATGCCGAATCAATCATATAGTACAAATTCAGATATAATATCTAACTCCATTGGTGAAAAACTATGCACCCTCAATTTGAATATATAAAAGGGATATCAAGATGTGCAATTTAACATGGAATTAGTGTATAATTTGGTTGTTTATACTGGACATGTCTTCTTACTGTTCAGAGATCTCGATATCCCTTTTATATATTGAAATTGATTATGGAAAAAGTGCACTTTCCAACATAGTACACAGTTTCTAATGCTACAAAATAGCTTGAAATTGGCATTGGGGGCATTTGTTTCATTTCATATATATATAAGCGATTATTAAAGCTACTGCGATCTTAAGAAATAACATTACGAAACTATGCATTGGCCGAAGGAGAGTGTTTCATTTGCACTCTATATGATGTGCACTTTTGAAAATTACAAAACGAAACACCCCGTTGAGACTAGCCTAATTAAATACATGAGAAAATTCCCTCTATGGCCTCAAAAGAAATGGAGTTGCCTCCTATGACCCTCCCAAGATTGAACTTCTTTGTAAGGCCCAATATCAGTTTTAAGTTCCTTATATAGCCGTCTGTTACTACTACCGTGAAAAATCCATTTCAAACAATGCGAATTGTCAATTATACCCTCAGCCCTTTCTTTGTGCTCTCTCCATCGCAACTCATCAGAGAAAAACGATTGGAAAAAAAAGCACCAGAGACGTCGCGCAAATGGCGGAGGGCGGCGCCGCAATCGGGGATGCCCGCGCAGGCCGGGGCGCGCCCGCGCCATCTCGGCGGCTCTCACCGCGGCCGCGGCCATCGCCAACCTCGCCGCGGCCTTCGACGACTTGGCAGGGCGAGCTGAGGGCGGAGGCCCCCTCGCGAGATGCGTCGCCAGCGCGGCCTCCAGATGCGTCACCGGCACGGCCTCCACGGGGGTCGCCACGGCGGCGGACGGCGGCAGGCTCGCCCACCTCGCCCCAATGCGTCGTCGGCGCGGCCTGCAGATGCGTCACCGGCTCCGGCGAGGTGGAAGACGGCCGCACACGGCGCTTCGCGCTGCGGCTCGACAGGACGTACCTGGCGCTCACCATGGAGTTCTACGGCGGCCGGACCACGCAATTGACGCGCACACGGCGGCGTCTCCGCGGCGGGCTGGTGTCACCGCGGCGCGGGGCGGCGCGCTGGTGCCGCGACGGCACGCCGAGGGCCGGGGCGGCGCGCTGGTGGCGCGACGGCGCACCGAGGGCCGGGCCGCGCGACGGCGCTAGGCGGCGCGCCGGGGGCACGGGCGAGCGGCGGCCGGGGTTGGCGTGCGACGGCGAGACAGGCCAGGGGCGGGCGGAGCGACGAACGGGAGGCTGCGGTGGCGGGCACGACGAGGCCGGCGGTGGACGTTGAGGCGGCGCGTCGAGCCTCGGCCTGCGCCATTGTCGCGCGGTTCGGGTCCTTTTTTTCGCATGTTGACTCTGAAGAGAACACACGACAGGGCAGAGGGTACAATCGACCCTTTGCATTGCTTAGAAGGAAAATTTCACGGCAAGACTAACAGAAGGTTATAGAGGGAACTCTAAATTGGTTTTGGTCCTCTGGAGGAAGTTCTATTCTAATAGGGCCATGAAAGGCATGTCCATTTGTTTTAAGGCCAGGGAATTTCCTCATATATGAACCAGAGAGAGCAGCGCCGGACCGTTCGATACCCAGTCGACGGACGCACTTCCGTCTGACGTTCGTCAGACGATCCGGTTCCTCCGGCGACGGCCGGGCGATTCCTCTAGGATTGCCGCGCCGCCCTGCCCTGCGCCTTCTAAGGCCGGACACCAGGTACGTGCATCACCTCTCGTTTGACTTGAGGCACCTTATTAAATCCTAGATCTGATCTAGAAATTCTTGCGGTGGGAGAAGGGGAACGCCGAAATCCAGTTTTGTGCCCCACCTCCTGTAGTGGTATGAGGGGGTGTAGTGTTTTTTCTTGGTACATTGAACCGATTACATGCGTCATCTAATTGGAACTTTACTTCAGCGGGTCCACTTCTTTCAACGATACCGCTTTGTTGGGTGGTACGATATTGCTGTTATAATTCTAAAAGACATTGATCTTCAAGCATACAGTGTTTCTTTAGAACAAGCAGGGCTACCAGAGTAACAACAACACATGGAATTCTGGAAAAATATCACCAACTTATCTTAAAGTATAACATGGAATTGTACAGTTTCAGATTAGTTCCATAGGGTTCATTTTTTAAAAAAATTATGAAGAGCTTGATTGCTTCTTTGGTGCTTTTTGTATGCCCAGTCTACACTGAAGTTACATACCTTCCGATTGGAAGGTGAAGCTAGGTTTGACTAGTCAGTAGTGACTACCTTAACCTGCACCCCCAAAAAAATATGAGGCTTAAGTGAGCTCATTTCGTTCAGTTGTGTTTGTGGTAACAGCCTTTGCTCCAAGATGATACCATAAATGTATGTTTGGGGAACATACTTGGCACTTGAAATACAGTTGGACACAACCTAAGGAACAGGCTTATACATCAGGTGTCACATTGCACTGTCCTTTTCATGTCAGCACTCCATGATATAGCTGATGGTTGAGCTAAACAGTGGCAGAACTTCATGTCACACCGCTCGCACGGTTTTTCCAAACTCCATAAGACATGTACAGTAGCAACACTAATATTTATGAACAACCAATCTATCTACTTGGTGGCCATGCTCAATTTAGATGAAAGCTTTGCTACTGATAAGAATTATGCTTTTTGGCTACCTTCTTGGTGTTTCAGGCAACCAAGGATCAGCAACCCTGACATAATGCCATTATTCGTGTTCCTGATTAGTTGCTCGGTTACAGTTTTATATTGTTGCTTCACTGCTTAATTATGACCCCACATTTTGCCCCTTTGTTTTTATTTCTAAAAGAAAGTTCAGCTTCAGTCTTGAAAAATATGCGGAAAGCTGTGGTGATCTCCCTAGAAGCTTTCATAAGAATAGTAGAGCCTTCAAGAATGAGTGGATCTCAGGTATGCTAGATCTTTTCCTCTTTTCTGCTACACCCCTGGCGTTTTCACAGTTAATACGATTATTCACAGCTGCTTTATGTTTTATTTTCTTCAACTAGGTGTCCTCCTTCGGGACTCTAAGAAAGATGTTTGGACTGGGCTCAGTGATGAGCTTAAATCATATTTGTCCAAAAGTGTCGCTTCTATTATTTTGTTCAATGGTGATTATATACGCTTAGTCTTCTCAGTTTTCTAACAAGTGTATATTGAAATGCCACCAGTTATAAATGATTTAACTTGCGATCTTCTGTAGGAGACAAAATCTTATTTTCGTGCTCAGGCATAGCTATGGAACACCAGTTTTTTACAAAGTTTGACTACTGCAACTCTGGTTAGAGCTCTTAATGCTACGACAAAACACCATCATGACTTAAAGGTTCGTGCTGACAGTCATCCTTTACTAATCTGTTTATTTCTCATCATTGTGTGCTCATTTCTTGCTTTGTCATTTTGTAGATTCAAGTGCGCCTTGACGGCACCAAACTGTATGATGGGTATATCGCTGAATATGATTTGGGTAATGACTTTGCTGTTGTCAAAGTCTATAATGTCCCTGATGTTCAGGTTGGACCTTTCCAATGTGCACTGGAAAGTCTGCCCCATGGTCTGGTATTAGCTGTAGGGCGTGACACCTCTGGCGACATAATGGTTGAGATTGTGGAGTTGAGTGGAGATTCAAGGGTATCTGAGGATCATGGAGATCTTTATTGTAAAATCTCAAAGGTACACTTGCATGATGATATGAGCAGTTCATTCTACTTCTGTTATGCATGGAGGCAACCGAAATGATTTCATTTTTATTTATTAACTCTTGTTCTGTACAACATTTTGTTAAAATGTAACCTGCGCTGCTTGTTTTATTTATTAGCCTTGGGAAGGTGGGCCGCTTCTTTCTGTTGATGGTTGGCATGAACCTTTTTTTGACCAATAGAAGAGCCATTTTTCTACCATGGGGCACAACTCTCAAGCATTACTTGCCATTTGTACATAAGAAGACCGGTCTTGCACAATCAAAAAAAATGAAGGTTCACAGGTATGTCTATTTAATGCATGTCGTTTATGAGTTCACCTATTCTATTCTACCTTAGCTCTTCTCCAAAAAGAGCTTATAAGGTAAGCCTTTTTGTGTGCAAAACAGCATATGTATGCAATAATCTAGATCATTTGCCGTTTTTCCTTAGCCTATGCCTATCCATCAGCGCTTTGCAGTCCTACCAATCAAAATATTTACTGACCTCTAGTCTTGGGATGTATCACAGATTCAAAGTTCTCTAGTACTATGTTTGTCTTATTTCTTGTGCCAATGTTGAAAACTGTATGTTAATCTTGTTGGAATGTGCATTATGATCATGTTTCCATGAAACTTTTTCCGCACGACTTCTCTTTTCTCTGTCTTGTTCCTTGCCTATGATTCTAGTTTTTGGCACCATTTTACGTATAAGTGCACTGGTTTGATCCATTTTACTTTTTTGATTAGTAGTGAACTAGTCATTTTTTATGTTCTGCAGGCCTGGAGCATCTATAGGTGAGAAATCTAACAACCATCCAGAAGGTGAGCACACAGGCACTCCTCAAAACTGCTTCACATCGTATTATTATGCAAATCTGTTGCAGTTCGTAATGGTACCTATTTAGAAGCTGTGCAAGTTTAGCGTTTACATTTGTACATTGACAATCCGGCCCTTTCACTTGTACTCTCATAGTTGGATCTTATTAGTTAACATCTGTACACTGTGGGTATGTTCATGCACGCTGACTTCTAATGCTAATTGTTGCTCAGGCTGTTATCATGATATAACTAATGTTACATGTTGTTATGCGCAGAGTTTATGTGAATTTACTTTCTGTGTATAGTATTAATATATGTCAGTCCTGATCTCTTGACCTTGTTGCACCAGTACATGGAGATTTTCTCAACCAGGAACAGTTAGATCTAGACTCCATGGGTTACCCTAAGTTAGCATCCTCCATGTTAGGAGGTAAGTCAGTGCTTCTAAAATTTGCTGATCTTTTACAGCTCTAATGTACCACTAACAACTTATTCTACAATGTATTTATCCAGCTGGCATGATCATGGTTAATTCTTTTGAAGACCCTTTTGGCGACATATGTGGTGAAGGTGTCTGGAGAAAATTCAGCAGAAGAGCTTCTATCCTAAATCGCAATGTTGTCGCACTGGCTTCATTCAGTGGTGAGTTTACAACGATGTGACATTTGCTATTTCATCTCTATTTCTATTACAACTAGCTGGTAAGGAGAATCATTGCATGCAGGAGAAAAAAGGTTTTTTGCATGCACGGGTTTTTTTATTGAATGGAATGGATCTAAGATGATTTTGACATCAGCAAGCTTGGTTAGAGATTCTGACGATGAGAACAAGATTGATGAAAACTTGAGGGTTGGTGTTCATTGTTTTGTGTCTGATGTTCTTCTAAGGTGCTCTTTAAGCCTGATAACTGTATTATTTGCAGATTGAAGTGTTGCTTAACAACCAATGCAAAGAAGGAAAGTTAGAGCATTGCAATCTACATTACAACATGGCTTTAGTCAGTGTCAAGTACCATGCTCTTCGTCCATTAAATACGAGCTTTGATTCGGGGTCAAGTTATAGAGTAGCGGCTGTAGGGCGTTGCTTCAAATCAGGCAAGTTAATGGCTACTAGTGGTTGTCTAGTTCCTTGGACAGGCACACTTGACTGTGAGTTCCTCGCACATTCCACATGTAAATCACTAAGGTAATACTCTTGTTTTTTTTCTTAATTTGACTGTCGAAACGAGAGCTTTGACTGAAAATTCCCGTCATTATTTTGCTTACATTTAAAATATAGCCATGGTAAAGTACTTCGGAATATGAATCTAACGGTATCATTTGATGAAACCTAGATAATATTGGATTAATCAATTGTCAAAGCTTGAAATTGGATTGACTCTGCTTTGTGTTTCTGAACAAAGGAAGTATATAGTTGCAAGGGAACGAATTAGCTAGCAATGTTTTGAATAGAAGTCACAACTTATTTATGTAACTTGCTAGACTGGGATTGGAGGCCCTCTTGTTAATCTTGATGGCAATGTTATTGGCATGAACTTCTATGACACGAGAATTGGAACTCCTTTCCTGTTATGGGAAGAGATCTGCAAGATTCTAGCATCGTTTGAGACAAAAAGGTATTATCATTGTTCATGTCAGAATTCTAGCATTGTTTTTTTTTTTAAGGGGGGGGGGGGGGGGGGGGGGTGTGGATCATTTTAAGAAGCTTGCTGAAGCATAATCTGACAGGGACTCTGGTGGTGATATTGGCAGTGCCTCTGGTGCGTGTTTCTGGAAAATGCCAAGAGATGTCAAAAATAAGGTTAACAGGTTGATATTCCGATTCATGTTGCTATTTATTCAGAAGTTAAGTTTGAGATATATAAATTATTTCATTGAAATGAACTGCAGGTGGCCTGTGCCCAAGCCACGCTGGTGCCATCCTGAAGATGTTGAATCCGATGATGATGATAAGTTAGCTTTTGATCATATTGGCCGGCTTCAATACAGTTACATTTTGGGACGGAAAGTCAAGCTCTATGGTCACACAATCCCCATATCGGTTCCGATTATTGAAACTAAATCCACTGATGGTTAGTCATTTGTCTTCATAAACCTTTTGCCAACAATCATGTTGACTGTTGTGCTGACTGGTGTCTCTCCCTAATCCAGTATTGCAGCTATCACGTTCATCTGCTTATGTTAGTTGACTCCGTCCAGCAAATTTTCCAGCATTTTTTTGTATGCAATGCTTTACCCCCTTTTTTTATATGCAGTCATTTCATAGTTTAGGACCTAACTCTGACAAACATTTTCTTCTTATTAATGATTCTTTTTCTAGATGTGCATGTATCCTAAACATGGTTGGTCACCCTGATATACCATTTTAATCGGCAATTTCATTTGTTACAGAACCTGTAGTTGATACTTTCGCACAAAGTAAACAAAAGAAGCGGGGAGAAAAACAAGGAAAAAACAGACTAGAGAACTTAAAGAAATATGCAAAAGTTGGTTCTTTGCCAAGGTTGTAATCCTTCACTCACCTACAGCTTCCCCTCCCTCCTATGAATTCCTTTTCGGACCAGTAAGAAACCTTGATAATTATGCAGTATAGTCATCTAACAGCTCTCCAATATATTTTGTGTGCAGTCCCACCGCTTGTTTTCCGCAGTTGGGGCGTGAGACGAAAGCTTTGCCTGGTGCTCCTGCTTATAGTCGGAGCGAGTCAAGGTTTTGAGTCCTAAAATTTGTTACGGAAAGAAAGCAGTATGGTTCGTCTTAACGACCACAACTAGAAAAGATTTTACTCCTACAAAACAATCATTATGGCCAGTGGTCCAGTGGTATCAATATCTTGTAGCCTGCCAAACCGAATCTGATAGGTTTGGTGGCTCTGCTCACAGTAGTAAATTCCAAATGCCATTTAGCAAGGAATGAATTGGCATTGCCCGCAAAAAAAAAAAAAAAAAAAAAGGGAATGAAATGGCACTTATGTTGGTTCACCATCGCTATCGTTAGCATGTGTATCGGTGGCACTTCATATCTGCCATCCAGGCCGTAGATTTATTTGCTAACGGACTCAAGAGCGGACGGACGAGGCCTAACACAATGGAATCGATATCTGCTAGGCCGGCAAAGTGCCAATCGATCATCGACTAGCGGGCCAAATTTTCCTGCCATAGTTACCTTGGTTCGGTTTCTATCGGTGTTGCCGTGTTCCATTAAGACGTAACGATGGCTGGATATAGTTGTAGGTGTTATTAGGTAACTCCACCTCTGCTGCTTCATAACACGTTGGGCCTACATGTTAGGTACCTTGCTCTTGATTGCAGAGCAACTGGAAACTAGAAATAAGTGCTTCCTGCCGGTGGCCCAGAAATGGAACCCTCGCTGTTTCAAATAATTTGATTTCTAGTTTTGTATTAGCTAAAGTTTCCTATATCTTTGGCTACCAATTTTTATAAATTTGTATAGTTCAGTAACACATTAATTATATATTATACAAGTTTTTCTTGTAGCGATGTAAAGATATGAACCATAACCAACCATATATTTGCGAAAAGGCATGCAGTCTAGTGGTTACAAAAGCATCGGTAGCACCTTAGGTCCTAGATTCGTACGTTGCGAGTGTCTAATTTGTAATGTGTAATAAAAAAACCAACCATATATATTAAGTTTTAGAAATTTGAAACGGGCTTCGGGGTGTGGGTCCCATCTTTGAAAGTATTTTCCTCTACATGGTTTTGGAAATATTCATCAGCTCGAAAATTTCCAAGTTGGTTCAACGCGGTTCCTAGTAGGGATATCACAGACGGTATCACTTTACAAGAAGAAAAAATCCAATAAAAAGCTGCGTTGAAAGAAAGGGACAGTGAGCGTACAATCCAAAGCTAATTTTCTTCCCAAGCGAATGAAAATGAGTATTAGCGCGTAGCCACAAAATAGTGGTACGAGGGAAGTGCATCTCAGACCGCGTTCGATTTATATATTCAAATTAAACTGACGAGTATGCGACATATATACTGCTCAACAAACTGACGAGTCATTTTTCTTTTTGAGCTCATAGATCACAGTCATACACAAGTCACTGAATATGAAGACAATCATGATCTATATATAGGCAATAGCGCTTCACAGAGCAGAGATGTCAAACAGTGTCTCGATTATTCGGTAGTAGGGGTACATCCTCATTGATACTTCAGCGACAGTTTACACGTTAATTTTAGCCAGGAGCACGAACATTACACACTTTAGAATTAAGTTTAAACAAGCACACAGTGGTAGAAAGTAACGATGAAATCGCCCAATCTTACCTTTGCCACCATTCTTCCGACTGAAACGCGCCGCCCGGCCCTCACGGTGCGGTGGTAGCGGCCTGCCTGGCACTGAGCCCGTTCGGTGGAAGGCGGGGAGGTCTGAAGAGCGGCACTCTGGGGGCGATCAGTAGCTTCTTGTCGGAGATGGCGGGGTCGGAGTTCATCTTTGGTTCTGGCCCCTTGGTTGCAGCAGGAGCATGGAGGACGACGGCCGCCTCTGTAGCTACCAGAGCGACCAAGCTGATCAGTAGGAAGAATCGCCCGGGAGCCATAGTACAAGGTCTAAAGAGCAGCTTAGCGCCTCCTCGCCGCGGAGCACCATTTATATCGCGCAAGTTAGGCCTGCCTAACATCATCAAGGACAGGAATCAATATCTTCTTGTAGAGTGCCTTGCGCGTAGGTCTTTGCAGAAATCAGTATTTAGCACACACGTTACTTCCGCGTGGTACTTGTTAATCCTACTAGAGTGTTCCGAAACACTCAAGCATTCGGCTATCATATCCGGATCTACAGTAGTAACCTCTTTGTGTTCAATAAAATGAAACAAGTCTTCCCCTAAATAAAATGCGAATACGAAAAGGTTATACTCTAAATTATATACTCCCGTTTAAAGTACCAAGTATAACTGAAAGTGAATTCGATCCATCACGTAACCTCCGCGAAACCTGGTCCGATGGAGATCGAGTCTAACGGGAACTCATCCGTTTCCCCTGGCTGCGAAGCCGCACATCCTGGGCAATGAGGCTTCCATCTAAAGAGTTTTCCTTCCTTTTCTACAATCAACAACCGCACGGATCCGGGCAAGAGGTTCGCATCACCAATTCCTTGGAAGGATGGGATAATTTTACTCCATCAAAAACTGCTGGTTGGTCCTGTGGCGTAAACTCTGGAAGTCCAGGAGGCCGGCGCTCATCGGCAGCGGCAGGGGATTTCGCCGTGCCAAGGAGCTGCTGTGGTGTGTAATAGTTCTCCGGGACTTTGACACGGGCCGGTTTCACCGAGCTTGCGTACCGTAAACTGTGAGACATCTCTGTCTGTCCCTTTCACACCAGTACACTTCTGATATACTCTATTGCGCAAATAGAAGTATGCTCGTGTACGTTCAGAATATGGTTCTCCAGAATTATAAATATATGAGCATGAGTAATTCGACGCGACTGTTTTTCAACATTTTATTTCGAGGAGCCTTAATGTCCAAAATAATGGCCATTAGTTTTTCCCAACTAATGGCCATTAGTTTGATCCCACGGTCTAGATCTGATCTTAAAGATCCACTACTAATGGCCATTATTTTATCAAATTGAGGGTAATATCGGGAAAAAAAGAATGGTAGACTTGTAATACGCAATAATATTTTTATAAATAAAGTCAAACTCGTAATCTAATTAATTCCTAATGCTTATTAATATAGTAAATAATTTGTTCATCATTATTATTATTTTGTATGACGTGGTAGCTATCTTTCGTGACATAAAACATAAATTTTCGCTTAATTATAGTGTAAATTACAAATATACCCTTGAACTAATGGCCATTAGTTTTGTCAAACTAATGGCCATTATTTTGGATAGTAAAACTCCTCTTTATTTCCCATTGCAGAACAGAGGAATTCTTTAAGCACTAACCTCTAGTTTCTGACAGATGCAACGATGGATGAAGGCCCAAGCAATAATATCGCTAGCAGCAGTACTGATCTGGAAGAATGGGTCAGCTTATTAGAAAAAAAGCGAAGCCACTTTGTGTCTCTAGGACTAGCTGAGAAACCGATTCAGCAAGGTCGGATCTGCAGAGTGCCACAGAAGATTTTTGAGCTCGATAGAAATGCTTATGAACCAATTAGTTTATCCATTGGCCCATATCACCATGGGAAACGAGCCTTCCAGGTGTGGGAGAAGGAGAAGTGGACCTATTTGAATTACATTCTCAAGTTGAATCCTGAAAAAACCTTGCAGGATTATCTGAACTTATTAGAGGGTCTGGAGCAACAAGCACGTCGTTGTTACTGCAGAGAGTTTGTGATGGAATCAGACGAGTTTATAAAAATGCTTCTCCTAGATGGTTGTTTTTTACTTGTGGGCCTTTATGGAATTCAAGGAATACAGTTTCCAGCAACCGGTTCCACTGAATTGTCTTTTCTGTCTGAAAGCAAGATTGAAAGTAATATAGAAAGAGAAACGCACATAACTGGTGAAGAGCTCATGGAAGAGCCAGCATCTTCAACAAAATGCAAGTCTGCACTTGAGGTGGAACTCAGCGTGAATCAGTTTACTGATACTAGTAAAAATGATTTCCAACTGATGAAGCATCAAGATGCGTTACTTTTACATGATTTACTCTTGCTGGAGAACCAAATTCCGTTTTTTATTGTGAATGGAATTCATGACTTATTAGCAGGGAAATGTGAGTCTTCAATGCTTGCTGACAGAATTGGTCGGTGCCTAGAGTATATTGTAGGCTATCAAATACCACGGCGTGAAACTTGCAGGCCTAATAGATTCCATAATTTGCTTCACTTCTGGCACATGTATTTGAGGCCCAATGAGGATAGAGAAGAACCACAGGTGCACCAAAGGAGTTCTCTTTCATTTCGTTCGTATTTTAAGCGATCCTATGAAAAGCTTAATATCAGGCATATGTCAGAGAAAATCAAAATGCGGAAGAACATCCGCTCATCACGTTTGTTACAAGACGATCATCATTTTATTCGGTGGCGTCGAGCCGAACAGTACCATGAAGCAGGTGTTCATTTTCAGAAAAGGGTGTTTAGCGAGAATGATCGGCATAGTCTGCTGGACATAAGATTCAACAATGGGTCGATAGAGATTCCACCTTTGGTTATAGCTTGGCACACTGCTTCATTTTGTAAGAATATCATAGCATTGGAGCAAACGTGCCCTCAGTACGGGAATTATTTCACGTCTTATTGTGCTTTCTTGTCTCAGATCGTTGCCAAACCTGCCGATGTAATCCTGCTTGCTAAGAGGGGAATCCTTGTGCATCATATGCGCACTGACGAGGAAGTTTCAGATCTTTTAACAAGATTGGGTAAAAATGTGGACTTTGATATGAATGGTGATCATTACCTCAGGAGTGTGTGCAGGAGGATGGAGGAACATTACCAGAGTCGCGTCAACAGATGGATGGCATGGTTATGGCACAATCATTTTAGCAATCCATGGTTGAGCTTAGCTGTACTGGCTGCAGCAATCGTGCTTCTGTGTACTATATTGCAGTCATTATTTGCATTCTTGGCGTATTTCTACCCTGCTGAAGCCTGAAGGCAATGCAACATGACAGACGAGAGGTGAAACCAATTGCAATTTCGTTCTTTTGGACGGCTTTTTTTTTTTTCATGAATGCATGTATGATACTCTTGTTTCAATTATATAAAAATTAATCAGTAGGGGCTTTGCCCTTCCTGTTCTCTCAAAAAAGGAGATTAGGGACGGAAACTGGACCGAGACAAGAGCTGAGGGACTAAAGTTGAGCTTAATCCTAATAAATAAATAAATATGATAACTTAAGTGATAGCCGTTGGATTACAAATGTATAAGGCATGCAGTTCAATATCTCCACACGACAGCTTATGCAGGATTAGGAAGGACGGGCAATCAAACAGATTTTGAATAAGATGAATTGTCAAACGTAGCGAAAAAAGTCAATGACGTCAACAATTTAAAACCGGAGGGAGTAAATGTTTCCAGGTGTACTTGTATTGAGAATTCATAAATTTCTTTAGAAATTTCTGATTGATGCATTTTTTCTTGTGATGGGCAAGGACTTTGCAGCAAGTTGTATATGAGTAGTCATGGCACACAAAGCATTAGCCATAGCTATTCTCTTGGTTCTGGTTGGCAATCGGCACTAGCAAGGCGTGAACCACTGATCAAACCAACTGCGAAGAGTTCTCTACTCAAGCCTGTCAGCATACCAGGTTTGCTCCTCAATACCTGAAAGTCTGGATCCTAACAATGCTCTGTTCTTTCTAGTCTAACACAACCAATGATCTTATGTTTATCAGCGTCTGCAGTCCCGGCTCCTGCTGAACCAGTTGGTCGAGAAGAGCTGATCTATGCTGCGACACCACGGTTCACGCTCCCACCTCGCCTGCCACCAAATTGACGCGTGCTCGAGCCCACTTCAGTGTGTCTAATGTCGTTGTAATAATACTTGATAAGAAAAAGAATAAAAGAGCTAGTACAAGGCTCTGTGCGCCGATGGTGTGTGACGAGCAAGAGCTGGAATGAAGTTACTCTGTCCTCTAGGAACAGAAGCTACTAGTAACTTTATACTGGAATAAAAGAGCTACAAGGCTGTGTACCCCTCACTACATACATGTTTCAGTAAAATTAAAAAAAAAAACAGGCTCTATTCGATTTGACGTCGGACCTGTGCGTAGAACCAATGGAACATGCTCGTTCTAGTGAAAGTAATTTTCTGCTAACATGATGATTGGGGCCTACAGCGTGTTAATTCGCAACATTTTCTTTGCTTTTTTAACTACCCCGTTGCCAATGGTATCTTGTCTTCTCGATCTCTCTATATGATCTATTCCCTGCCTTCAAAATTTTATGACGCACGTGTATTAAAGTTCCAAATGCGCAGCGACCTTCCTCTTTCTATTCACTAATTTATTTACTGAACCCATGGTGACAGTAAAATGGAGGTCGAACAAAACAACAACACGAGTTGCAAGTTAAGCGTAACTCGATCAGTTAATTAGGTTCGTTGTGGGTAAAACCAATCCATCCAAATTCAAGCTCAAATTTTGACACGGATGTTGCATTCATGATTAATTAATTTTTTAGCGGGAAGTGACGGTGCTGTCAACAACAAAATGTCCGTGATGGCCTGAATCTTAAGATTAATTTGGGTTGATGGGCGTAATTTAGTTGAACCAAAAGGGGTCATTGATATTAATGTGCATCCGATCTGTTATGAAAGGGAAAGGTTTTAGCTTGATCATCACATTGATACGAAATGGGTTGGCAGGCAAAAATTTTAGATATTTGAGCAAACGGTTCTGTGACATGAATTTTTTTGCTTCCGTGGCCCTTCGTTGCCTCGCATGCCGCATGCACTTGTCGCGATCACGCCGCACGCACGAAGAGGTATAAACCCAAACGAAGAGGTACAAAGATACTTTATTCTTCGCTTGATAAAATGATACGAAGCTCTCCTTCGCATTTAAGAAAAAGAAAGTGAAACATTGTTTTTTATGCTGAAACATTTTGTTATACTTAGTGGAACATTTCTTAGGGGCTAAATTTTTGTTACACCTAAACAAATATGAAACAATTTTTCAAGGAGATATAGTATTTTGTTTCACTTTAGTTTGAATTGAGTGACTGGCAGTATGTTTTTCAGGCCCAGGCCGCGTCGGATGGAGCCCCACATTTTTTTCTTGGTTGCTGCCATAAAGCCAACTTAATTTGGGTTTATTTTTTTGACAATCAAAAGCTTCTCTTCATTAATCATAGGGATTACAATCATATTGCAGACATTGCAACAAGAAAGGGGGAGGATTGTTCCACGCAAACAAAGCCCTATGACGTGATGCATGCTGACCACATAAGTGTGTGGCCCAGTTTGCATCGCGCTTTACAAAATCTATTGAGAAGGAAGAGAAGTTAACACAAAGCTCTTGGATATCCGCAAACAAACTTCAGTTGGTTTGTTTGGTTGGTTACAAAACATTTCCACACATTTAGCCTGTTTAGGTGCTGCAGTTTTTTAAAACAATCGTTTTAAAATCCAACGGCAAGCAAAATCATAGTTTAAAAAAAATCACAGTGAAGCTTTTAAAAGTTCAAAATAATTACACTTTTAACAATATCATGTTTTTAAAACTCCAAAATAGTTGCACTTTTAGCAACCCCATAGCATTTAAAATTACTTACATCCAAAGTATTTGCTAGACCGTAATATTCTTAAAAAAAAAAACTCTAAAGCTACTTTGTATCAAACAAGGCTTTAGGTGTGATGAAGAATTTGCCGACCACAAGGTTGGCAGAAATAAATAAGAGTGGAAAACGTGGAAACACAAATTGAAACTGTAGTAATAAAACAAATAACTACCATAGAAATTATGCAATGTGTGGTAAAATATAGCTATTAATTAAACATGCCTATTTTGTAAGTTAGCGTAAGATTAGTTAGTTGAATTTATGTTCATCAAAGGGTAACAAGACTAACATAGACACAATAATATAGAAAAGAGTAAAATGCATCTGGAGTTCTGAACTTTGTTCCGAATTTCATCTAGATCTCGGTAATCTCAAATGTTGGTTTTTGGGTTCTCGAATTAGTCCTAGGCTCTCATTTAGGCCCTAGTACTCTCCAATGTTTGTTTCTAGGTCATGAAACTTGTCTCGGGTTTTTTTTCTAGGCCTCAGAATTAATTGGCTAAGAAGTCTCATCTAGGTCCATATCACCATCCGGATAGGAAAAAAAGAACAAATTTTCAAAATACCAAAATTTGCAAAATCAAAATTTTAGTTAACAAAAAATATTTTTGAATGTTGAAAATACGTGTTATGTCTCTCATGATGCCACCCATTTTTCATATTTAAATACATGAGGAATGTTACATGAGGAATGTATTTTTATATATCTAGAATACAAAAATTACATAAAACATATTTTTAACATTCAATTTTTTTCCGTTCTATAACATTTTGATTTTACAAATTTTGTATTTTTGGAAATGTGAAAGTGTGTTCTATATAACATCTACAAGTTCGACCACTTAAAACTAACATTTATGAGTATCAAAACCTAGATGAGAATTCGAAACAAGTTCGAGAATGACCTTGATGCTTTCACTTTATAAAAAAAATAGTACCAAACATAACCTCAATATTCACGCGAGCCTACTCTCAAAAAAAAATATTCACGCGAGCCACTCACGTGTGAAGCAAAGGACCAACAAACCGATTCATTTATTTATTTATTTTTGTGATTACACAGTACAATTCAACATTCACAAGCACGCACATTCACTTTTATGAACGCACATACGTAAATCTTATCTTTACTATTTCCATCTGTTTTCAAATAATTGACAGCTTGACTTTACTCTTTATATTTTGACTGTTTAATAACTTTTAAAATATTTAGTTACATAAAATAATCATACGATAGATAGATGTGACATATATAGCATTTAATAGCGTGATATATTTACGAGGTAGCATCATATTCGGCAAATCCCAGCTTTACATGGCGGGCGATGCCGCACCACGTGCCCACTGCCCCGACTTCATCAAACTCCCGCACGCGACTGTCGGCACGTGTTCCCCGCGCATGCAACACGGAAACGGCCAGAATGCCACGTCACCCCCGCTGCAACGTCCCACACCCCGGGTACGCTCCTCGCAAAACCGCTCGCCGCAAACGAAAAATACTCGCAACACCGACGACTCCGACGGGACCCTGCATCCCTCCATTCACCGACTTGTGGGCTCACTCAAAGTGTAAGCCCACCTGTCATTCTGTCAGTGTGACTGCACACCAATCCTGCGTCCGCGTGCCGTGCGTGGACGGTCGAAAAGGACGGGCCCCATGGATAGACCTGTTTATCCGGCGGTCCGGCTACGCCACGCAACGCAACCGGCTGAGGCCGAAAGCTACGCTCCGGTGGCCGACATGTGGGCCCTGTGCGGCCCGCATGACCCACATGTCACGCCCAGAAACCTCGAGCCCGTACCAATGTGTGGACCAGGAAATTCGCCTCGGACTCAAATTTTCCATTTTCCGGAAACACACATGAATTCGAGAAAACCAGGTTACTGTACCAAAATAGGGTCCCCAACAGGCTTCTTTCCTTTCCGTTCTTCACCACCATCCTCCTCCAGATTGCTTTGCCTCGCTCGCGTCGCCTCCTCTTCCCTTCCCCCTCCTAGCGCCCTCGCGAAAGGTTCCAGAAGCAGCTGGTGCGGCCGAATCCGCGGGTCGCCGCGGCGCGAATCGGCGGGCAATAATGCTGCAGGAGTTCGTCGACAACGTCATCGCCGTCATCAAGGAGTGAGTTTCCGCGCGCCCCTCTCCGCCCCGCGAATTCGCTGTCTCTGTGTGGGGGGAGGCGTTGTGTGTGTCCGAGTGAGCGGTTCGTCAGAGGGGTGGGGGGGTCAAGGGATTTAGGGATACAGCCTCCGCGTTGTTACTTTTTAGGAGTATCATAAATTTGAATTGGGTTAGTACTTGTCGCCCGGTAGGGATTCCGTATTATTTCCAGTCTCGCCTGTAGTTGCCTTATTGTGATTGGATTAGCGTCCATAAGAATCTGTACTTCTGTAAAAACATAGTGATTTTTGGTTGCAACCCAGATTATGAAGTTGATTTCTGAAGATCTCTGAACATGGCCAACTTTAAGGGGGAAAGACAGGCAAACAGGACGCACGCACTTGTGTTCCCTCTATTCCTACATAGAGATGCTTGTGTCAAGGATAATGTGCAATCAATCTTCCAAAATATAAGGTAGTCCATAAAATAAAACCTGCTTCCCCTTCCGAGATTACCATGGTGAATTCACAGACATACCACCACAAGCTAACTCCACGCGCAATTGTCCGCTAGCACTAGGCTTGAATTTCAGGTGCTGGTGAAAACATTGATACATTGGAGCTTGCTTGTTCAGCTGGCCATGAGGCGGTTCCCATATGCTTCAAATTTTAGGTTTGCTTCAAGTAATATCATTTTTTCCCCTCGAACACTCAGTAGAGATGTGTATCATTATATTAAGAAGAAAAAGGGGTGAGACCCCGTACTACACAAACCACACCACTCTGTTTTCAGATTACATTCGCGCCCGTGCGAAACAAAAGGGCGACCAAAGATGCCTAGCAAGGAATCTAGTCTCCAGGGATTGGGGCAGTCACAAGGGACAGCCCCCGAGCCACAGCTATCTCCTACAGACGACACTCCTTCCCAGCAATTGCTAAAGCACTAGACAGACTAGGATTATCACCGTAAAAAACACATCGATTTCTTTGGTTCCAGATCGACCAACCATGCTCCAAGCACTTTGAGGGAGTTGAGACCCTACTGCCCCAGACCAGAGGTAGTCTTGCTCGCATCTTGCCACCACTCATCGAAGGATGTAGCTTGTGGCAGCGGCGTAAGTTCTTGAAAACCGACCTGAATGAGTAGATGAAACAGAAATTGCCCTGCAAAGTTGCTGATTGAACGTTCAAAACACTTGGACTTGGTAAAACAATCGTTTCCAAAACCGTGCCACGCGGAAGTAACGTGTGTGCTAAATATTGATCAATGATTTCTGCAAAGACCTACGCACAAGGCACTCTACAAGAAGATATTGATTCCTGTCCTTGATGTTAGGCAGGCCTAACTTGCGCGATATAAATGGTGCTCCGCGGCGAGGAGGCGCTAAGCTGCTCTTTAGACCTTGTACTATGGCTCCCGGGCGATTCTTCCTACTGATCAGCTTGGTCGCTCTGGTAGCTACAGAGGCGGCCGTCGTCCTCCATGCTCCTGCTGCAACCAAGGGGCCAGAACCAAAGATGAACTCCGACCCCGCCATCTCCGACAAGAAGCTACTGATCGCCCCCTGAGTGTGCCGCTCTTCAGACCTCCCCGCCTTCCACCGAACAGGCTCAGTGCCAGGCAGGCCGCAACCACCGCAGTGACCGCACCGTGAGGGCCGGGCGGCGCGTTTCAGTCGGACGAATGGTAGCAAGGCGCGCGTCCGACGGTGGCAAAGGTAAGATGGCCATGGGCGATTTCATCGTTACTTTCTACCGTTGTGTGCTTGTTTAAACTTAGGGTGCGTTTGGTACAGCTCCAGATTCTCCGAGAATCAGAAACGTTTCAGTTTCAACCTAGAAATGTTTCAGAACCTGAAACAGAATCACTTCAGAAATCGTTTGGCTACCTGACTAGATTCTGATTCACGAAAACAAAAGGATGATTGAATTGTCCCATTTGCCCTTGACTGCGTTTCTTTACTATAACAATATATGGAACACGTATATACTCCAAAACATGAGGGCAAAATACAAAAGGATCTATCACAAAATAATAACTAAAGAAAAAGAAAGGTGAATTGGGCTGCAATTTTTCAACAGCCCGTTACTTAAGCCCACGTACCTATCGTGCAAGCTTGGCCCACGAAAATCCAACACCCAGTCAATCGATACCCCTTCTTCAACCTCTCGCTCTGCCTTTCCCATCCTCCATGGCCTCTAGGCTCAAGCTTCGATCCAGCTGCTAGGAAGGCACACAACGCTCATAAACAAGCAAAATGAAATTCCCTCAACCTCCTCCATCATTCCCCTCTATCAAAACTCGAAATTTTCTTGGGCGGCAGCCAGCCCTTTCTCTGCAATTCGTGCGATCCGTGAGGCGGGAGGAGAGGGAGTAGCGACCCCGGTGGCATTTTCCCGTAATTCCAAGGAAGTTCGAGGGGAGGAGAGGGCGGGCGAAGCGTTTCACGCTGCGAAACACCCCTTCAGGCGTTTCACGCCTATAGGCAAAAATACCGAATCGTTTCGTTCCGTTTCTCCGTCGAATCGTTTCACAAAATCGTCGTTTGGAACCGCTCCAAGCGATTCTGCCCAGAATCGGAAACGATTCGAGCATCCAAACGGAGCTTTAATTCTAAAGTCTGTAATATTCGTGCTCCTGGCTAAAATTAATGTGTAAACTCTCGCTGAAGTATCAATGAGGATATATGTACTACCGAATAATGGAGACACTGTTTGACATCTCTGCTACTGTGAAGCGCTATATATAGATGATGATTGTATTCATATTCAGTGAATTGTGTATGATTGTGATCTATGAGCTCAAAAAAAAAAATGACTCGTCAGTTTGTTGAGCACTATATGTGTCGCATACTCGTCAGTTTAATTTGAATATATAAATCGAACGCGGTCTGAGATGCACTTCCCTCGTACCACTATTTTGTGGCTACGCGCTAATACTCATTTTCATTCATTAGCTTTGGATTCTACGCTCACTGTCCCTTTCTTTCAACGCAGCTTTTTATTGGATTTTTCTTCTTGTAAAGTGATACCATCTGTGATATCCCTACTAGGAACCGCGTTGTTGAATATTTCCAAAACCATGTAGAGGAAAATACTTTCAAAGATGGGACCCAAACCCCGAAGCCCGTTTCAAATTTTTTTGTCGTCCTAATTGTATCCTGCTTCGAGCATTCTAAAACTTCATATATATATATATATGGTTAAAAATATATGGTTGGTTTTTTTAATTACACATTACAAATTAGACACGCACAACGCACGCACACAGACTCCTATGAACGCACATACGACCGTCGCCTACCACTGAAAACATAACATTGTTATATCTGAGAAAATTCACTCCCACAAGGATTCGAACTCAGGACCTAAGGTGCTACCGATGCTCTTGTAACCACTAGACTACATGCCCTTTCCCAAATATATGGTTGGTTATGGTTCATACCTTTACATCGCTATAAGAAAAACTTGTATACTATATAATTCATATGTTATTGAACTATACAAATTTATAAAAATTGGCAGCCAAAGATTAGGAAAGTTTAGTTGATACAAAACTAGAAATCAAATTATTTGAAACAGCGAGAGTTCCATTTCTGGGCCACCGGCAGGAAGCACTTATTTCTAGTTTCTAGTTGATGTGCAATCAAGAGTAGGGATGAAAATGGTCGGAAACGATCGGAAAATACCTTAAACCACTTTCACTCGTATATTTTTATCTTGAAATCGGAACAAAAACGGTAACATCGGAAACGGTTACGGCATCAGAAATAACGGAAACATCGAAAACGAAGTAATCTGAGCGGAAACATATCGATATCTGTCAAAAAATGATAGTTCACATCGGACATGCGCGATTCCGATGTGGTGTCAACCTATGTGATGGAAGACGAGGAGACAAACAAACGATATATTTTCCCATGTGTGTAGTGTAATCTTTAGTACCATGTTTATATTTCTATCTTATATACGCTGCTACATACACATATACGATCTGCATGCATGGATAATAACAAAAAGTATAAACATGATAATTGAACAAAAGTATGAAATGGTCAAATACTAGAATGTATTGAATTGAAATGCTTCTAGTAATCAGTCTCACGCATATATGCTCGATTAATATCGGATAAATACGGAAATTTCGGTTGTGATTTTCGGTAAATATGGTAATATGATAAAACGGACGGAAGAATGCCCAAATCATTTTGAACCATATTTCATATTTGTCACTCCAAATACCGTCCAATTACCATATATTTTTGAATAAAACGGATATGATCGGGAAAAAAGTGAAAACGGCGTCGGTAGTTTCGGAAAATTACCGTTCCGTTTTCATCCCTAATCAAGAGCAAGGTACCTAACATGTAGGCCCAACGTGTTATGAAGCAGCAGAGGTGGTGTTACCTAATACACCTACAACGATCTCCAGCCATCCGACACCGATAGAAAACGAACCAAGGTAACTATGCCAGGAAAATTTGGCCAGGTAGTCGATGATCGACTGGCACTTTGCCGGCCTAGCAGATATCGATTCTATTGTGTTAGCAGTGCAGTTTTCTCGCATGTGGATCCTGAGTGGACCTTATCTACTCCTTCCATTCCTATCTCACCGTCCATTTCTTCCATCCCGCCTGCCACCACTCAGTCCACAGATTTAGGCAGAATACCGACCGTGAGGCACCAACCAGGCACCCCTCTCCTTCCCGTCGTCTTTCTCTGTCCTTTATCTTTCGTCTTTTTTTGAAAAGCTAGGGTTCCGTCGCCTTCTTCCTCGCGCCGGCGGCACACAACTCCTTTCAATCACGTCGGCGGCGCACCACTTTCCCCTCGCCTTCTTCCTCGCGTCGGCGGCGCCCCACTCCTTTCAATCGCGTCGGCGGCGAAGATCCATCGTCGCCATCTTCAGGTTCCCATCTTAATTCCTCTGATGTGCTGCCGAGCTCGACCACGGATTCATCAAATTTTCAATTGACGCAAATCATCTTAGGTTCTTCCCGATTGCCAATGATGTCCGCTTAATTTCCTCCTTTATATTCCTCTACGTGATGCGTCTGTTGTACATGGCCCTCTTCTGATACTGTAAGGTTGTACAGAATCGGGAGTCCCGCCACGTTCCATGGGTTATGCAACTTCGGGCTCCCAAATCCACTTGGCGCTACTACTTTTTCTGGTCTTCCCTTGTCACCATTTCCTCACTTTGGTATGGATACGTCATCAGTTCTTGTACCACACTCTGCGACAGGTTAATTTTCTTTTCTTTCCTTCTCATTCTGTTAATATATTTTTCCACTGCGGATAGTGCAAGTTGGGTACACAAAGTCTGCCCTGACTACATAATTTCTTCTGTATTATTAGTTATGCTAATGCTTCCCTATACCAACATATTCATGTTTGTTTCATGTATGGGTGGTATACTGTTTTGATGACAAGATGCAATACTATTTTGTTCTGTATTGTCAGGACCCTAAACTGTTTTGTTGATTAACCAACTTCATTAATATTTAAACGACCAATCAAAGATGTTGTTTGATGCATGGTTAAACCTAACATTATTTACCATATTGCCGAGGCCATGTATTTTAATTAGTATACCTTGTCAGCTCTCACCCTCATTACACATCCTTTTCTTAGTGGGCATTCAGCATAATTTCCATTTTTACCCCATATCGTTTCCCAAGTAATTTCATCTGCAGAAGCATCACGTTTGTGATGCACACAAGGCCATGCAGTCCACTTCTTTGATCCAAATGATTTCATCCATTTTGCTCGTGCATAACTTTCGTATGGACATCAATCTGTGATATTCTTTGCTTCCGAGTTTAGCAAATTGTTATGTTTTCTGAATATCTTTTATCCTTGAGAATGAGAATACTGCTATGTTCTTTGTATTTTTTTTCTTTTCATCCCTGAATGTCATGATGCAGGATCTGAGCAAGAAGGTTTACTTCACAAAGGGCAATGCTTGTGGCACAGTTGGTGTTATCCATGCAGTAGAGAATGCCACATCACAGATCAAGCTTGGTAACTTTTGAACTTTGGAGGCACATTTCACAATATGTACTCTACAGCTTGCAGTTTTCAATAACCATGACCTCAATGCACATAAATTTAGGAGATTGAAATAACCTAACAGCCTGATAATATACTACCATCCACTTTTGTTGTACCAGCGAGCTAATTTTGTAACTGGTATAGTAACTACTTGTGATTTCTGCCAACATGTGCTCTTTCCAAAATCTTCTTCGTTCAGCATATTCAGTCTTATTGATGCCTCAGTTCCCTTCTGGTATGGTTCAGAACTATGACAATACTGATGCTGTTGAGGAAGGCATTAGCTTCACAACTCCAGCAAGTAATAGTCATTCGTTTATTTGATCTAGATTCAGAACATGCACATACGCCAATGTTATATGCATGGATTCTGCAACTTCATTCTACCAAATCCACATGGTGGTAGCCTCTGCATTTACAAACTCGAGTATGGATACATCATTTTCTCGGAGCACACCCTCCCTTAGGTCTTTTATACTCTAGTTGTATTTGGAACTTTATTTTATCAAAATTTTCAGTACATCCTCAGGTCTTTTCTATTTTACCAATATTTCAGATAACGGGTCTTTTCTATTTTATCAAGGTTCCATTTCATGGTTACGCACTCAGTTAATGTGCATCAATGGTTTGTCAGATGGCACAAAACTATGCAAGTTGTTAGCTATGGTCACTCAAAAATTGAATAGAGCCAAACCTGCATTTATACTAAATCCATCCATGCTGTTAAACTAAATACAACATTATATAAATTGTTTTACTTTTATGGCAAACACCATTTCTGGCAAACACCATTTCATCATAATATTTACAATGTACTATTCTCTCTTTCCACATTTGATTCTATGGTCACAAGAATCTGGAATATGTGTGAAAAATTAATGTTGTGCTTTTATCCAAACAACATTTCTCACGAAATCAGCAGTCCACTCAGTCCACTTTTCAGTGTTTGTGTTTACTCCAACTTTTTATCAATGACTACTATCTTGTCATTTGCTTACTGAAACTTTCAATGCGACAGGCTGGTGCTGATGTTAATTGCAGAGTTCTTTTGGTGTCTCTTCTATTGTTTGCTACAAAGACCAGGGTGGTTGTACAGACAGTTCCGACACTGTTGAATGCTGGGGCAGACCCAAATATTCCAGATGATGTATGTCTTACTTTTCTGCCTTACTTGTAATTTAGAATGATATGGTCATTATCTAATCCATACAGGCCACTAGAACAAAGAAAACCTGTTATTGTCACATCTGTTACATTGTGAGATAACTGAGATATCTTACCATTGTGGTGTCTATTTTTCAATGCAGTAAACCTACGTTTTATAGCCCACTAGATAATAAAAAATACCCCAATTTATTTTCATTTTCTGCGATAATATATTACCATCTACTTTTAACGTTCCAGCGAGTTACTTTTGTAATTGGGTATAGTAACTACTTATGTTTTGAGTCAACTTGTGATCTTCCAAGATCTACTTCGTTCAGCATCTTCAGGCTTATTGATGCTTAAGGTAGCCTTACTGGCACCATTTCTGTGACCATAGACACCATTTTTGGCAAACATCATTTCATCATAATATTTTACACTATTATGATGAAATGGTGACCATAGACACCATTTCTGGCATACTTATTGACACCATTATAAATCAACCACATTTCATTTCTGACAAACACCATTTCTGTGACCATATAGACACCATTTTTGGCGAACATAACATTTACAATGTACTATTCTCTCTTTCCACAATTGATTCTATGGTCACCAGGATAGGGAATATGTGTGAAAAATTAATATTGTGCTTTTAACCAAACAACATTTCTAGCAAAGTCAAACAGTCCACTCAGTCCACTTTTTAGTGCTTGTGCTACTCATCAAGGCCAGTATTCACTCCACCTTTTAATCGAATCACTACTATCTTGTCACTTTGCTTACTAAAACTTTCAATGCTACAGGCCGTGCTATTGTTAATCGCAAAGTGCAGAATAAGCTTGCACAATATTTCAAGTCGATATAATCATCTCAGAAGGAGGGGTCATCAAATTGTGTACAAGTGTTTTGATAGAGTTTTTGAAATGGATCATCGTAACTAAACAACTGAAGCAGATGCAGGTGCTGATCCCGGAGTGAAGAAACAAATGCAAAAAGATGTTATTGGCTGAAACAGATGCAAAATAGAAGAAAGTTGATATTAACACTAAAATCTGATACTGTTAGAACATATTAACAAAACTTGTGTTTCTCACTCATTAGTAGTAACTGTAAAAGTAGCAACATTATCAAGCACGAGATGTTATTGCTCCTGTGAGAGGACTAAGTGTTATTTTAGCTTCAAGCTTATCTATTAGCTTTTGCACGGTTGCAAAGCTAAATATCAAGAATGTGATTTTCTCATGGACATGAGTTGATATGAGAGCTTGTTAAATAGATGGTTGATGTAATTTGTTTGGTTGGACGTGAGCTGATATGAGACATTTGTATCTGTGAGGAAGTGTGCAGTGCCTAGTGTGAGACTGGCAAGTACAAAGATGTTGTGATGGGACCAAAGTATCTGGATTTTTTCATGTATTTGGTTTTACATTGAAAAGTGTGGCTAATGTACATAGTTTACTATACGCCAGCGCTCTTTACTATCTGCAATCATCTAGCTGCCGCTCTTTACTAGCTGCCTGAATAGTACATCGGTTGCAGATTTTTTTTTCTTTCCATACTGATAAACGAGTTAGAATCATCGATAAAATAGTTGCATAATGCTTGGCGAATATTACAAAAATTAAATAGTTCGTCAAAACATGCACATTACATAAATAATAAGCGTCATATTAGATAAAGTAGGACTGTCATACTTGTAAACTAGATACTATTACATCTTCCTAACTGTTTGAATAGTGTATTAGGTCGATGATTCAGACATCAGCTTCTTCCGTTCATCGATACAAAACTCATGCTACTTTTGTCTTCAGCCAAAGGCGCTCATTGATGTACTATATCATCAAAAATTTCCTTAGCATTTTCTAACATCTGATTCATACTGATCCATTTTTCATTAGCGATCGGAAGTGCAGCATAGGTGTCCTTTAAACCAACAAGAGCTTTATCTGTCTTTTCAGCCTCGACACGATCTTGAAAATTCATATCTGCCACAGTAATCTGTAATAATGTTCACCATCATAAGCAGATGAACTATAAACACCATTCAACCTGGTGTTTCCACCCACCGCAAGGAACACCACGCGTCATGGCAGTGGTGACTCGACCTCGCCAATGAAGGAGTATTCTTCAGGTTTGTTGCTATATGTTGCTGCAGAGGTAGCTTTAATATTCAAGAACATAGGCTAAAACATGATTGTCGTTTAGCAGTGGTGACTCGACCTTGCCAATGAAGGAATATTGCTTCCTGCCTGTACCTTTGAACAAAGAAATAATGTTTTTAGAATTGACATTTATATATAGAAATTTGCAACTAAACCCTAGAGTGCTCATCGTTTGGAACATGAAGATCAGACTCTTTCATTATTAACATGAAGATCAGACTCTTTCATTATTAACTTGCTGTGTATTTATCAAATATTTATACGAAATTACGGTCATATTGACATAATAACATTTTAATTCAATAGATATACTACCTGGACAATATGGTCTTTTTTAGAATGAACAAAAACCAACATATATTGCCAAGGGTTGACTACTAGCCTTATGAGTATGTAATAAAAGAACTGGTTAAGAAAGATAGGTGTCCCCTATCGGATACAATAGAAACTGCATCGCTGGCAATGACTATCAGAAACAACAACATTGTGGTCTACGGTCTGGTTTTGGGCTAAAGTCTCCTATGGTTACTTAATGTTCCTCCTCATATTTTTTTATAACCTAATATAAATTTCACTCACCAGTGATGTTGTCAACTTGTAGTGCTGCTGCCTTTGGCATTATCATGCTTTGTTTCATCACAACGTACCGATCCAGTGAGAACATTAGAAATAGACAGAAATGGAGTTATGGAAAATATATTCAGGCTTCTTATTCAAACTTAACAGGCAATGCAAATGCTGGTGCCGATAAGTAATAGCATTATACAAACTTAACATAAACAGTCCGACAAGTGAGGACTGTGGTGCAAGTAGTCAGTTTCATCACCATGAATACTTAATAGTTAAGATTTGTGAAGTGCTTGTGATGAATAGCGCATTTGATATGCTAACTTTTGCAATTTTGATAGTCAAAGGTGACAATGGTGAAACTGACAGAAGCATAGTTGACTCCAATGAAATGGTACAAGGAGATGAAAGCTTTCAGGACTCTACCGGAATATCAAAACAAGATCCTGTAATTATGGGAACGTCAAAACAAGATGTGTCAGCCAAGCATAACAGACACATGACTTTAATTGATGAAACAATGGTAGCCTGCAGGTCTATATGTTAAGCACAAAATTTCAGTCAGAAATGGGGAGTTGGGCATATCACATCTGAAGAATCATGTGCTCACAAGTAACTTGCATTATACAAAATCAGAGTTTATATAAAATATCAATGGAAAAATAACAACTAAAAAACATGGAAGGCTAAACTCAGGCATCTACACAGCTTTCTACGGAAGATATTTCGATGACAGTACAATCACACAAAAACTGACAACTGTAAGATGATGTCTTGAATTTTGATGTAAAAGATGATATATTCCAGGCATTTCAAATTTAAAACAACTGAATTTTGCATGAATCAACATCATTATTTTGTGCCAACATACTATACCAATTTATGACAACATCGCAAAACATGGGAATGCCACCGGAGGCCGTTGAAAGGACACTGGATTGAAATGCCATTCACTTTTGAAAGGACACCGGAGTTCCAATGAAACATAAGACCAAAACAATTGTCGGTTTCAAAAGGGAGTTGTAGTTTAAATCCTTTTGGGCCTGTTAACAAAACATCATGCGTAATTAGTTTATTGCGGCATATTACTAGTTTATTATATGCATCTAACTATGTAACTCACGTAATCATAGTCTAAATTTGACATGTCTGATCTTTCAGTAAAATAAAAAAAAATCATAACTCTATCAAATATCAGTCCAAAGTGATATCAATAACAAAGCATCTATTTATGCCAATTAGACATTCGAAACATATTCAACTTGCTGAAACCGCAATGAATTTAGGACAGGGGCAATAGGAATTCAGAACAGGGGCTATAACAAAAAAGGGCAGCATGGATCATGGACTATACTATACGCCTGAAAGGTATAACGAACAGAAACCATAAGTACTATATGCACACTACCTGAACATACATCTTCAGAAAATACAGAATAAAGAACATGTTGGAATTATATACAAGCTACTGTAACAAACATCTTTACACTTAAATTTTTTTAAAAAGGGCACATTGGGCAAGTGAAACAATATACTGCAGCATATTTATAGTGCCTTGCAGACCAAAATGAACTGCCAGGTCAGGACAAAAACAAATGCATAGCAGAAACTGTTGAGTCAGGTGAACAAATGCAAAGCAGACTCGAACAAACAAAATCCACATACCACTGTTGTACAGAAAAAAAACATGGTGAATGTATATCTATGAATCCCTAGATTCTTATCATACCAATAAAGCTACTAGATCAATAAAGTTACATGCAAGAACACTCCAATGGCATCAACAAAATAGGTGTTGTGTTCATTCGGGTATCAAACAAACAATAAAACATAACAAGAACTACAGTGAAATAGTAAATGACAAAATAGGTGAAAGAACGACAGCTGGTCTTCCCACAACCATGTGAAAGGAACCTAAATTAATTTGAGTATATAAGAACGTGGATGAAAAATCCAATGTAAATAGTTACGGTCAGTGGTTGATTTCTGAACAGAGGCAGGGATCCCACACCCAAATAACAACTCTGGCAGTTTAGATCCATCTCGGTTGCCTTGAACTGACTACCAGCTAACTCAGAAGATCGACACAACGAACGGTTGGAGCCTGGAACAGAAATCCGATTCTTGTAGATCGGGGAAGAACTGAAACATCGCATTTGAGTTGGAGTAGATTAATCTGAGAAAAAAAACAAATCGAAGCGGAGCGCAATGAAATAACGAATCAGAATAAAGAGAAATTGCGGGACAATAAGGGGATTGGAGGTCGAGTGATAAGGAGTGGGACAAATCTAATCGATTTGGTGCGAGATGAAAGGAAAGCGAAGACGAACACGTTGGGTCTGCGTCGGGGGGGGGGGGGGGGGGGGGGGGGGGGTGGTGCGCGCGGAGGGGAGAGAAAGCAGGCGAGAGAGAGAGACCAACCAGGCAAGGTTGGTGGAGATGAAGCGGTCAGGCAAAACTTCGGGAAAAGAAGCGGGACCAGGTTGAGCGAGGCGGGATCAAGGCAAGAATGGACGGTCACAGATAAGGTCCGCTGAGAAGGTAGGTGCGAGAATGCGTTTTCGATTGTGTTAGGCCTCACTTGGATTGAAACGAATGTGTGGCGTCGGGGAGAATATGTGGTGGAAACTCAATGGTAGGTGGAAACTTGGAAACTCACGCTGGAACCAGATGTGAAACGCGTGACTACCTCGCGATGGACCTTCAGCCTTCACGGTACGCCAGTGTGGGGGGTGTATTTTGGTCAGACGTGGAATGGGCACCTACTTCAAAAAAATTTCCAAGGCTGTTCTCATTCGCAAAACACAAAAATGTTTCGGTGGCAAAGTTTCTCATGAACAACAACATTCAAACTAGTTTCATCTCCCACTCTCAGAACTTGCCCATCAAAAGTATCTACAACTGCAGTAGCTCATACAACAAATACAAGTTTCCCAAGATGAAAAGAACACTTGATCGTATGTGTGAGGCAACCAGAGTTTACGAAAGCGGTGCCTAGACGCGCTTAAGCGCCGCCTATGCGCTGAGCGATGGCCCAAGTAATGGCCGTTCCCATGCATCGTCAAGTAAATCAAGACGGAGGCTAGAGATGACGTGTCATCACCGACAATAAACAATTTCGATGATATAACATGATCTCTTCTCCTCTCTATTATGCTACATATTAATTGTTGGGTATTGGTAATTCATTAGGTATAATCGCGAAAAAAGGTAATCTATTAGGTACCCATTACCCATATGCAGTGACAGAGCTTGAACGATTTTGCGAAGGCGGTCAATCAGTTTGACGATTTAGCATAGGGGGACCAATCTGTATATTTTTTTTCCCAAACAAACCTTCAAACAATGGACTTTATATGCAAATTTCTAAAATCAGGGGGGCCATGGTCACTTTTGGCAATAACTATGCTCTGTCTCTGTCCATATGACTATAGGTACGGGGAAGATTTAAGACCCGAGATGGGTATGGAACCGGAGAAGATTTTAAGAAGTACGGAGAAGATTTAAGACTCAAAATGGGTACATGTATGGGTGACAGGGAGTTGTACTCTGAAATACTAAATACTCCCTCCGTTTTTTATTATATGACGCCGTTGACTTTTTCGTTGAAGTTTGATCAATAATATAAATTTAAATAATTATTTTTTGAATGTGAAATGAATATCATTGGATTCATCATCAAAAGCACTTTAGAGTTAACTTATACACTTATCTATTTACACAAATATTTTGAATAAAACGAATGATCAAACGTTATGAAAAAAGTCAACAGCGTCATATATTAAAAAACGGAGAGAGTAGTATGGAATAAGTATGGGTAGGTGATGCAATGGATAGAAATCAGATGGCTTCCGACAAATTTCCCACCATCCAGTTTACGCTTTCACCTGTTGTCAACACGCTGAACTGTTATTTTTCGCTTTTGACATGGCTGTCAAAATGAATAAGGGAATCGTTGGCTTATAAGACCTTGCTGTTGAAGAAATCCACCTTTCTCTCGCAATAGTGACTTCTTCGCTTTGTTGATCCAAGACATCTGTCATACGCCCACCTTGTGAACCATATAAAAGCAATTTTTTAGAAATAAAAGTTGCTCACAGGATGATATTTAAGCAAACCGGCACACTTTTACACAGATTCAAACTTGGGTCATTACAAGGATATTATACAGGCCAAACCTTACAAGTGTTTCACAACTTTCTATATTACACAAGCACAACAGCGGAAAAGTCCGAAAGAACCAACAAAACACCAAAAGGGCTCGAGTGCAGGATCGCCCTAGAATGTATGATCGTCAATATGGTATTCCTGAGCCCAACTATCATCAGAAGGCTCTCCTCCGTTCTCACCTTCACCCACTGATGTCAAATTGAGCAAGAGTGAGTACTTACGTACTCAGCAAGCCACACGGAAAGGGTAAAAATGCAGAAAAATAATAGTAAGGTTATGCATATACATCTACTCTACAATATGATTAAGGAGAGACATATCTTCATTAGAGTATCAACATTATGATTAATAAATGAGCATGAGCATCACTTCAGAAACATTATACCACCCAACCTCCCAATGCCTCACCATCATGAGGAATAAGTAAACATAGCCATGAAACTGAAATCACCCATAAACATAGCTCCATTAACCGGAAGCACGGCACATTCGAATGATACAAAATGAACTCTGCAGAGCCTGTCCATCGTTACCCATAGGATATTCCCAACATGCGCTTTGCTAGAGATAACAAGTCGGTAGGCAAAGGTACAACAGTGACCCATCTCCTCCTCAACATACTTCTCTTCCTCTCTTGTGGGACCCGCTTTAACCCCCATCTTAGACACGAATGCAGACCCAGACCTGTCTGCTGATTCGAGCTTACATGGGCCGTCCCGGTACACTGTTGTAGGACTGTTACCAACCATGTCCGTCGAGTCGGTCCTTATGGCTGGACGAAACTATGTTTTTATCACAACTTAGCCCACCATTCCTCAATCCATATGAACAGAACACCCATCATTAGCGATTGGCCACATCACCGAAGTTGGTCGACGTGCACACAATCACCGTCAAGGATAATCCCGCCATCAACCATACCACCATTCACCTCCCATCAATCCAAATAATTGTAACCTCAACGATAGCTCCAAATTAACCTTAACCTAACCATGTTTGTTTCCATCTAGCTAATAGTTGCACTTCGAGCTAGGTTCACTTCTCAGTCATTTGGTCGATGTGGTTAGGACGGCTATCTCATGCATACTGGGTTTGGTACCTCTATCATATTCATATCCATGATCCTATGACCACAACTAATTCAAGGAAAATACACAATGCAAATAATAATAAAAGTAACCATAGGCGCTACATGATCGATCGGAGTGTGACTTGCCTTCTTGCTCAGCGGCGTCGACGTTCTCCTCCCAATCTTCCTGACCTCCCGGTGCGACTCCCTCGTAACTCTATCGCGAAGAACAAATAGCCAATAAGGCTAAAGTACTCAAAGAGAAATAAAAGAATAAATCAATAAATAAATAGAAAGAAGAACTCCAAAAAGAAGTAGACCTTAGGCTTGGGTTCCAGGAACCATTGGTGCTCATACTAGCACTTAAGCTTGCTAAAATTCATGGATCAAGACTAAAAGAATTTAGTAGACCGTCACATTTCTATGGGTAGCAAAGGATAGCTTAATTTGGTACATGCCAAAAGTTGTACGGCACATACCCTGTTAGTATTTTAACTAGCTCTAACGATTTATAAACTTGATCCTATTGGAGGCAGGCTAAGGCACTATTTAGAGATACACTAATTTGATTGCTGGGCAGGAGAGACTGTGTGGTAGCAAAACTATATTTTATTCAAATGTCTAACTAGCTACTAATTGCAATGGAGGCCTGAGTTATCTAATGGTCGATGGGCCTTTGGTTTGATATCGTATCTGCAAGCCCAGCTGATCACGCATACAGATACAGAGGCAAGCATGTAAAACAGAGTAGGCCGAACAGGGCAGGCAGGTGCGTTCTATTAACAAAGCAAGCTTTGACCATGGCAGCGGCTGGCAACAGGGGAAAACGGGTGCCGGCAGTAGAGCACTTATGGCAGCGAACAAGTCTGCGGATAGGTTCTCCTGGCCGAGGGGAAACCATTTGTGAGGCTTTTAGGCAACACGGTCTGCGGCACCTGGCTGGCGGCGGAGCGGCAGAACAGCACGACGAGCAGCTCGACGGCACCACTCGTCGGCGATGGGAGCAGCAAGATGGTGGCTTGAGGACGCTCGGGGCATCAAGGCAGTCCTGAAGACATAGCAGGTTGGTCGGCCGTGAAGCGGGGAGAGAGATCGAGCTGAGCGACTGTCGCTCGCCCGGCGGGCAGACACAGCGGCAAGGCAGTGATTGCAGGCGACCCAAGAAGCGAATCAGTAAAACTTGATAGCTACTGATACTAGGAAATGGGCCAAACTATGGCCCCGTTCGGATCCCCCTCTAAAACACCCTCTAAAGTTTAAACCTCTCTAAAGTAAAAAGAATCTTACTATTTAAGAGTACTAAATAAAATTTAATTACAAAACCTTTCTGCAGACGGGCGTTATTTTTCGAGACCAATCTAACGAGCCTAATTAATCAATGTTTTTGACACAGTGATGCTACTGTAACCATCGTCTAATCGTCGCTTAATTACCCTCATTACGTTCGTCTCGCGAAATAGATGGGGGTCCTTAACTTAGTTTTGTAATTTGACTTTGTTTAGTACACATAAATGCTGCCGGCATCTTTGATGTGACTGCTACAGCACCTTCTAAAGTGATCCGAACGGAGCCTATGTGTACTAATCAATTTGTACTACGAATCAACCTTGGGCTCTAAAATCAGGATACAAGAAAGGACTGATCTTCTGGGGATTGAATAGCTCACCGTGAGCTTCAGGGATGGACGACCAGAGCTCGGCTCCTTCCTTCTTGTTGCTAGAGTTAAGGCTCTGTTTGGAACGGAGGATTGCTTCTCCATTCCTGTGGAAATTGAACTGTTTCCTGTGAAATTTTTTGAAATTACTGCAAAATTTCTGCGTTCGAAACGGGGCCTAACTAGGTTTGGAGCTGGGAACTGGATAAGAAGGAGCTGGTCGGCAGTTGCTGGGAACTGGATAAGAAGGAGCTGGTCGGCAGTTGCTTTTAAACTTAAAAAGCTTCAAAGCTGGCTGCCGTTGGATTAAGCGGTGGCCAAAAGAACGGCAAGGCACGATGCTTCTGGAGGGCACTGCAAGCACCTACTGAATAAGTCCACACGTTACTGCAGTTGGATCTTGAGTAGTAGCAGGCCAGCCCAAAGGATATAAGATCATTTTCAAAGTTTATTATTGGTCTTGCTAAAGGGTCGTTAAGCTTTCTACTAGGAAGACAAATCAAGAAAGCCAAATAACAACCTCATAAAACCCAGAAAAACAAAAGTGGACTAAGGAAAAAGAGCAGAAAGCAAATAAAATATTTTGAAAAATTACCCTCGAATAACCGGGTGTTACAACATCTCCATTTTCAGCAGCCAATTTGTCGGGAACTTCTTTTAATCTGGTGAAAGTTTGTTCCATGCATAGCAGGATCTGACATTAACACCGTAGTATGGAGCCTGTATCTCCCCCACTTCACCTTCCGTCCGTGGCTATGGCACCCTCAAAAGGCATGCAGATTAACTAATAGTCCTATTTCATAATCCTTTTTAGTCGAATATTGAAATTCGGAGACCCGCTGGTGGGAGCGGGTGGCCAGCACCAACAGAAGTCGGGCAGCCCGCGCAAGCTCGATTCCCCGCGGTCGACTTGCGTGCTCGCGTGTGCGTATGTGGGTGTGTGAGTACCGGGGGGAATAGAGTATGGATTCGCTACTCGAATCCGAGGGCCAAGACTCTCTTGTCAAAAAAAAAAAGGTTGTTTCTCGAATACTATAACATAATATTGATGATCCATAACGAAGCTGCTAATTACCGCAACACGCAGTTTTTTTGAAATGAATTATCGTCTTCTCGGATACAAATGTCAGATAAGAATAATATCTTTGCCGTACGTAGAACTATACATGTGATTTTCCACAGTCACAGCATAACATGAACAGTCATAATTGGGTGAGTACATAATTAAAGACAACGGAAAACTGTTCTAAAACCGACGCAGCTATAGATATGTATATATCTTTCTATTGGCCGTATATTTACGATGCCACATATATAACTCGTGCTGCGAAGCGCCAAACGAGGCAGCCACCCAATAGTCTAGCTTAAGTTTTTTTGCCAAGGTAACCATCGTCCCCATGAGCACGAAACCGAACCTACGGCACAGATGGCTGGAAAGTTTGGCACAAGCAAAGGAGTCTCGTGCCCCAGCACCACGTGGAGACCGGCGCTTCCCGTCTATTTAAGTGCGACCCAATCGATTTGATTTGCCAGCACCATCACAAACGCAACAGGGCAAATCCTTCAAAGATCGAGCCACATGCATGGCTGCCAAGGTAGCGACTAGCGTTGTTTCTCCTTGCCATTGTGCTTCTGAGCACTGACATCGTCCCCTGTGCGCTGGGGTCTCAGGCCGCAACGGCGGCGACTGCTTCCAAGGCGACCAAGCTCGACGTCATGAAAAGCATTCAGCTCACGACGGCGCCGTCTGCATCAGCGGCCACCAAGCCTGTCCTCGCGACCAAAGGCAAGGCAGTAGGTTTATACTCGTTTTAACAGCCGTCTTACTTGGTTCCCCTTATTCTAGTAATTCTCGATATAGTGGTCTGTCACTTACAAGCCCTATCTTCTTACAGCCGTCTTACTTAATTAATTTATAGATATATAAATGGTTAGCTTTGGGTTTCTATAAAATTTGATGGTCTGGCAAAATTATGTTGTATTTGTACACAAATGCACCAAGGAAATCAGGCATAGAATAGAATATATGAAGAAAAAGGTAAAAAAATGTCCTGGTTAATTAACTTTTGCACACGTTTCTTGTGTTGCAGGAAACCATGGGATAACCAAGGAAGAAAAGGTGGTGGCGCAACGTCCAATACCTTTCTTCAATCCGCCACGTATTCCACCACAGCGACCGTGAAGGGATTGCTAGTTCATATGGTCAGCGAACGTCTACCGCTCTACTTAAATCCCCGTCTCAATTTTTTTTTCCTCTCTCGAAGCCTCCCGTCGCATCTACAGTTGAGAGCGGAGAAGAAAGGCGCCGCGGTCGCCGCCGGCGGTCCTGTCGGTCTCCCCTGCCTCCGTCGGCCCTCGGGCCGGAGTGAGGTGCGGGAGACCGATGGGCTCCGGCCGGCTGGTAGTTTAGGTACCTCCCTTACTAGGGTTAGGGTTAGTTTCCCGGCGGCGTCGTCGAGGCGGCGGCGGCGGCGGCGGCGTTAAGGTGGAATAATGTCCTCTCGTGCTCGTCCTCGCCTCGGCGGAGCAGCGCTCCGGCTCTGTCGACGTGCGCGTGGAGGTGGGGTCGGCGTTTGCCGGCTCCTGTACAGGAGTCCGCCGGCCTCTTTTTGCCTCTCCTTTAGGCGAGGCGATGAGGGTGCCGGCTGTTCGAGTCAAGGATGCGGGACTGGCTGTGCTTCGGCGGCAAGGTGGTGGAGGAGGCGTCCTCGTCGGTTTCACGGCGGCGTGTGCTGTCGTTGGCGAGCGACGACTCCGGCTGGATGGGGCACGGGGCGTGGCCCCGGTCGATTGGGCCTTATGCTATTGCGCATCTACTCCGGCTCACTTCAAAGCGTTGGCGCGATCTCGTTTCGGCGAGGGAGGTGCTCCTTTTGGCTTCGGGTCGATGAAGGCGGTCGGATTTGCTGGTGTCGGCTTCGGCCGGCGGAGGTGAATCTCGCTGTTGCTGTGGAGAAGAAGGCCAGGGGCTTGTTTGCTTTTTCTTGTTTTTCTAGGGGCCTTTTTGCTCTTTTGGTGGGACAGCTGTCCTGTATCCTTTGTAATGTACCTGTATGTGTACGCGTATTTGTACTCTTCCTTATTTTTTAATACAGGTATGTTTGATAAAAAAAAATCCCCGTCTCAACTAGCACGTGATTCTAATAATTTAATTATGAATAAAGGATGCTTTGGGTTTCACATTCTGAATCCATGATTTACTATGTACTACACTGTTCTTGTGAAATATCTCGTGTAATATCTTTCCATAAGTTATGTGAGAAATTATCACTCGTTTGTCACTTCCTCTCCACAGTCCATATCAAATTCATGCAGAGATATATTTATGTTTCAAATTTCCTTTCTTTTCTTATTTTTGTGAACCAATGACGTATGCTTATTCATCTAGACTAGCTAGAAGGAAGATAGCGGAGCAGACAACAAAACAAATCAGGCGCGTGGTTATAGAAGTTGTTTCAGACAGGATTGCCATCGTCAAATTACATGTGCAGGCCTCTGTCGGCAAGTTTAAAAATAGAAAAGTTTCACACGATATCTCCATGGTTTCATAACTCCATGTGTTCTCCTCCGTTCGGGGAAAGAAATGGCACCATATGTTCTGTGTCTACTCTGAAGTTTGAAGCACCAAACATCACGCTCCACTCGCGCGCGGTATGAAGCGAAGGACGAACAAACAGATTTTGTCGTGGTCTCGCTGCATTACGTCGCGGGCGAGCGAGTCACGAGTGCCGCACCACGTGCCCCCGACCTGAACAGAAGCCCGCATGCGACGTCGGCACGTGTTCCCCGCCCATGCAACGCGGAAACGGCCAGACAGCCACGTCCCCCCTGCTGCAATGTTCCACGCGAAACCGATCGCCGCAAACGAAAGATACTCGCAGCACCGACGAGCCCCACCGCATCCTTCCATCACCGACTTGTGGGCTCACTTACTGCGTTGTCCTATCTGTCAGTGTGAGTCCCTTCCAATCCTGCGTCCGCGTGCCGTGCGTGGACGGTCGAAAAGGACGGGCCCCATGGATAGACCTGTTTATCCGGCCACGTCACACCCAGAAACATCGAGCCCGTACCATTGTGTGGACCAGGAAATTCGCCTCCGACTCAAATTTTTATTTTCCGGAAACATATTAATTTCGAGAAAACCAGGTTACTGTACCAAAATAGGGTCCCCAACCGCCCCTGCTGCGCTTCTTTCCTTTCCGTTCTTCCCCACCATCCTCCAGATTGCTTTGCCTCGCGTCGCCTCTTCCCTTCCCTCCTTAGCGCCCTCGCGAAAGGTTCCAGAAGCAGCTGGTGCGGCCGAATCCGCGGGTCGCCGCGGCGCGAATCGGCGGGCAATAATGCTGCAGGAGTTCGTCGACAACGTCATCGCCGTCATCAAGGAGTGAGTTTGCGCACCTCCCGTCTCCGCCCCGCGATTTTGCTGTCTCTGTGTGTTGAACCGTGATTTATGGCGAGGGATTTGGGGATACAGCCTGCGCGTTGTTACTTTCTTGTAGGAGTGATAAATTCGAATTGGATTAGCACTTGTCGCCCGGTAGGGATTCCGTAGTATTTCCAGTCTCGCCTGTAGTTGCCTTATTGTGATTGGATTAGCGTCCATAAGAATCTGTACTTCTGTAAAAACATAGTGATTTTTGGTTGCAACCCAGATTATGAAGTTGATTTCTGAAGATCTTTGAACAGGGCCAACTTTAAGGGGGAAAGACAGGCAACAGGACGCACGCACTTGTGTTCCCTCTATTCCTACATATAGATGCTTGTGTTAAGGATTATGTGCAATCAATCTTTTAAAATATAGGGTAGTCCATAAAAGGAAACCTGCTTCCCCTCCCGAGATTACCATGGTGAATTCACAGACACACCACCACAAGCGTACTCCACGCGCAATTGTCCACTAGCACTAGGCTTGAATTTCAGGTGCTGGTGAAAACATTGATAAGTTGGAACTTGCTTGTTCAGCTGGCCATGAGGCGGTTACCATATGCTTCCAGTTTTAGGTTTGCTTCAAGTAATATCATTTTCCCCCCTCGAACACGCAGTAGAGATGTGTATCATTATATTAAGAAGAAAAAGGGGTGAGACCCCGTACTACACACACCACACCACTCTGTTTTCAGATTACATTCGCGCGCGTGCTAAACAAAAGGTCGACCAAAGATGGCTAACAAGGAATCTAGTCTCCAGGGATTGGGGCGGTCACAAGGGACAGCCCCCGAGCCACAGCTATCTCCCACAGACGACACTCCTTCCCAGCAATTGCTAAAGCACTAGACAGACTAGGATTATCACCGTAAAAAACACATCGATTACTTTGGTTCCAGATCGACCAACCATGCTCCAAGCACTTTGAGGGAGTTGAGACCCTACTGCCCCAGACCAGAGGTAGTCTCGCTCGCACCTTGCCACCACTCATCGAAGGATGTAGCTTGTGGCAGCGGCGTAAGTCCCTGAAAACCGACCTGAATGAGTAGATGAAACAGAAATTGCCCTGCAAAGTTGCTGGACACCACCAGTTGATTTATAGTATCTTCATCTTGATAGCACAATGGGCACCACTCAGGATGCTCCAATACACGCCTCGCCAGGCGATCAGTTCAGCACCTATTATGTGCCACCAACCAGAGAAAATAGCGGCATTTGGGCGGCGCCCAGGTCTTCCATATTTGCTCCTAACTGCTAAGGGCCAAAAAGCGTGGAACCAATGAACAGACCATCATAGGCAGATTTCGTCGAGTATTGTCCACTAGCCGAGAGCCTCCAAATATGTGTATCCTCAATTCCTGGCTGCAACTGAAGGTCCAGGAAAATATCCCATAACAGTAGATACCCCTGAATAATTCCCACTGAGAAAACTCCTTTAATATAAAAAATCCAAGACCGGTTCATGATTGCATCCTGAACTGTGCGTGTTTTAATTCTTTTCTTAGAGACTATGGAAAAGAGCTGCGGTGCCACATCCTCTATGCGCTGTCCATGCGGCCACCTATCACACCTAAATAGGGTACGTGCCCCATCATCGATATCAGATTTCATAGCTACTAGCTACTGAGAAGAAAGCTTGAACCTGATTTGGGACTTGAATTGTGAAGGTCGTCCAGGGCCGGCTGGGTTCTGTCTTTAACAACCATAACCATCTCATTTTGAATGCCCACCCCAGCTTCTTAAGGTCAGATAACAAGTCCACCGAGCTCGGGTGCTCAGCAAACTTTTTCCCATGCTACTAAACAGTGGCCACCTTTACAATCCTTCCGACCCCTCCAAAGAAGCCCACGCCTGTTGATGGCCTTAATTGCCCAAGCCGGGAAATCAAGCACCATTGCAAAATACACCAGCATGGCAGCAAGTACATACTGAACCTGAACTCTCCTACCAGCCCTTTTCATTAGATCGGTTTTCCACCCAGGCAACTGATCAGCAATGCGGTCTTAAAAGTAATGTCATATCATTTCTTTTTAAAAAAACTTTTACATTCATGTCACTTGTAAGAAATACCTCACTATTGTATTTAACGCGCAATAAAAGAGAATGGAGCTAAATTTTGATTGTTACCGGATCATTCAGTTAGACAAGCGGGCTCTGTATTGTTGTTCATCTTGTTAAGACAAGAATCAGAGAGGTGTCATGCGTATTGATCTTGATTTAGCCCTGCTGCACCTTTTTTTCTTAAGCCCATGATTAGTGTTTGACCTGCACTCCGTGGGAATGTGAGGCATCATAAATTCATGTTTTCATTGTAAATTGTGGTTTGGACCTGGAATAGTATTGTTTCAGTCAAGTTGACTGGTTTTAGCGCTCCTGTACGACAGCATTCAGTATTTGACTTCTGGTACTTCTTTTGGCAGATCTGTGAAGACATTCACATATGAGGCACTGAACAATATTGCAAGGTTCATAAATGGAATATCGGCTCTCTTGCTGACTCTGTTACCTGGAAAAGGAAAGATTTTAGAAGGCATCAGTGGCTGGGAACTTAAGCCAGCATTCCGTGGACCACGCCTACCTCGATGGATGGAAAGGTAATTTCATTTTATTTACATTGCGCTGGGAATTTTATGGGGTGTTTGTTTGTAATGCTGAGGAACATACTAAAAGTTAAGTATGCAATTTGCAAATGTTCGTCGAATCTATACCTGTTTCCTAGCTACAATGTGGATGTGAGGTTTCGAGTGTTCATTGTGTATCCTTTTTGTGGTGTATTGTAATGAGGCCTGTCTTTTCTTGCTAGAGGGTTCATAATAGATTCTGTGTCATACCATAATATGCCAATGGTAAAATGATATGGTTTTAACTGTTTCAGTTGCATGGAAGCTTATGTCATTTCATTTTATCCTGACGCTATAGTATCACTATTTGAGTGTCTGGTACCAATTTACTGTTGTAATATAGATTTATCTAACCTGTCTGTTATATGCTCGGTTTCTTTGGTTACATCATTTTGCTCTTTTCTGACAACTTCATTCCTTTTTCCTTTCCAAACTCAGTGGGGTCTCTTCATTTAATGAGTTCATCCATGAACTTTCTGTTGATTCTGATGCTGAATCAGTTGCTGACTCTATCCCCGGGGACGAGGATAATGAAGAGTTTGTGTGCCCCCCGTCGCCATTATCCCAAAGTTCACGATTGTCACACGCAAGCAGCTTTGGTAGGCGTGATCGGAGAATGAGGAGACATGTCAGATATGCAGTTTCCTGGATACTTTGGCCATTGAGATTCTTCCTTTCCTTGCTGTTCGTTTTGTTCAATGCCATCAAATTTTGGATTGTAAGGACACCTGCTAAAAGCACAGAAAGCACAGGAAGTCCTCATCTTTCCAGAACTGGTCCGGCTAAGAGATCATTCCATATAAGAGATCAGTTCCTCCAACGCACCACAGATAGGAGGCGTGGAGTTTTCGAGGTAATAATTCCTTGTATGTTTATCTTCTCTCTACAGCAAGTTATGATAACTCGAACCTTTCATGTTCAAGTTCTGCCTTCGTGTCTAATATTAACTCATCTTCCTTTTTAAAATTTAAGGATCTACATCTGGCAATAGAGATTTTCATTGAATCAGTCTTTGACATCGTTCACAAAGGAGCGCATTATGTTCTTTCTCCTTCAGAAGTGTGGCAGAAATTATTTTCTTGGATTCATGGAAGTGGTCGTGAAAGTAGTTCTGTTGTTGATATACCAACAGCTAATGTTGGCAGTGATAATCCTGTTCCAACTGAAAAGAAGACTGTGTATCGTCATTCTTTGAACACAGATTCCCGGACATGTGAAGATGTCATAACTGAGCTTGGGTAAGAACCTTGATCCTTTCATATGCGTACCATTCAATGCCAGCTTTATTTAGTCACGGGTTTGCGCCCAGGAGCCATGGGTGTACATTGGAAATTGCTAGGGGAAGAATGATGTGCAAGGGGTAGAGCAAATCAGAGAGACGAAGAGAGATCAGGGACCAAAGTAGATGTATACTTGATTTCTGTATTCCATAATGCTGGTACCCATGAATAGAGATGGGGCCGGGGCAACTTCAAACCAAACCAATTCAATCTATAACTTAACCAAGCAATCTTATCTTCTAACTAAATATTATTATCTCCTAGTAACATAGCAACCCAGCAAATAGCAAGCATCTAACCAGCTTAATCTATTCAGCTGTAGCTGTCTTGTGCTGCTTGTAGTGCAAGCAATGAACGAAGAAGATATACTTTTGATTTCTGTATTTCATACGGCTGGTTCCCATGAATAGAGATGGGGGCAACTCCAAACTAAACCAATTCAATCTCTAGCTTAACCAACCGATCTTCTCCTAACTAAATCTTATTATCTCCTAGTAACATAGCAATCAAGCAAATAGCAAGCGTCTAACCAACGTAATCTATTCAGCTGTAGCTGTGTTGTGCTGCTTGAGATGCAAGCAATTGGTCCAATTCCGCATGATACACTAACAGCATGGACATGTACGCTGTCGTTTATGGTTCTACCTTGGGGCCATTTTAAACTCTAGAACTGTAGTCATATAATTAACATACTCCCTCCGTCCCATATTACTTGACACTTTGGCTATCTCCAGTTTTCCCAAAATACTTCATTCTCACTTCCCAGTGCACCTTTTTCTCTTTTCAATACATCTATCTCCAGTTTTCCCAAAATACTTCATCCTCACTTCCCAGTGCACCTTTTTCTCTTTTCAATACATCTTTATCTCTCTCATTTCCTCTGCACCCACCTTTCCACCTCTCTTCAATTCTTGTGCCCAGAACTAAAACGTCAACTATTTTGGGACGGAGGGAGTAACAGATATAACTATTTCCGTAACATGGTTGACTCAAACCAACAGCTTTGGTTGCTCGGTGATAACCTTACTATGAAGAACCAAGAGGTTCGATAATTGACATTATCTCTTATTTGTTTTATGCATCGGTCATTGAATCGTGTGTGGTTTTTTTCAGTTATCCTTTTGAGGCTATAAAGGTAGTTACTTCAGATGGATATGTTCTGTTACTGGAGAGAATTCCAAGGTGAATATTGAACTATCTCATGCTATTGTCTTTCCCAATATTGTGAAGTGAGGCTTGATGTATTGCATTATCAGGCGTGATTCGCGGAAGGTTGTATTGTTGCAACATGGGATACTGGACTCGTCTATGGGGTGAGTGAATACCAATTTACTCTTGGCAATGTATTGACATTTCATACAGGTTAAAGGGTTCAGGCATTTGGCTGCAAATTTACTTTAGTTTTATATTTTTTCTGATCTTTATGCTGTGACTCACAAGCATGTGAAATTAACATATTTTTCATTAAAGGAAGTTATACTTTTGTGTTGTTCAACCATTTGGAGAATATGAAGTTCAAACAAATTTCTAAGATCATCTGCAATTAGTGAGCTGATTTATAGTTGTTTTCTTGTTTTTTGGTATTTAGTAGTAAACCTCTAAAGGTATGAGGTGGTGCCATATGCCTCTACTTTTGTCTAGAACATACCCTCTCTTCTATCTTTTTGTGCCCTTCTTATCTGTCCGCTGATAAGATTGTTTTCTCTATTATTGTCTTTAGTCAATGATGATAATTTTCGCTAGGAAACATTGATATTCTGATAACTGTCATGAATTGAGAGTTGTACATGTAAATAATAAAAGTACCATTGTCTTGTGTTTGTGTATTTGAAAGTTTTAGTGCTAGTTGATATTGGGTCCAGTTACTGAAAGACTGCAGAGATAAGTTGATAATGGGTAAATATTGGATGAGCATGGAAGTCCTTTTAGCTAACAATGTTTTATGCTTGAATTTCATTCAAACCTGTTTATCTAATGTTTACAGTCTATACTTTGTGCCTCATAAATTGTCACATTATTTTCCGTGCAGTTGGGTGTCAAATGGCGTTGTTGGGTCGCCAGCATTTGCAGCTTATGATCAAGGTCAGAAATAGAAGTTGAATATTCTAGTGTGACAAAGTAAGTGCTCATACTTCTTTTTCTGAATGCAGGTTATGATGTTTTTCTTGGGAATCTCCGTGGTTTGGTTTCAAGGGAGCACATAGATAAAAATATTTCATCCTACAAGTAAGTAATTCTACCGAGTATATTTGGTTTTGGTTTGTCGCAATTAGGCAATAAATCTGTAAAAACGTCAAATGATTCTATTCATTACAAACTGATCTGTGATGATCATTCTCTGATTTGTGTCAGATACTGGGGATATTCTGTTAATGAGCATGGAACCAAAGATATGCCAGCAATAATCGAGGAAATTCACAGGATCAAAACTTCAGAGCTGGGCACAAGTCAAACTCTATCAGGAGAGGAGACACAGGACCAAAATGGTACCAAGAAGAATTTGGAAGCACAGGCTTCACAGGAAAGCAGGACAGAAGATCAGCCCTACAAGCTTTGTGCTGTATGCCACAGCCTGGGTGGTGCTGTTATGCTGATGTATGTGGTGACCTCAAGGATTTTGCAGAAGCCCCACAGGCTGTCGAGATTGATCTTGCTATCTCCTGCAGGCTTTCATGAGGATTCCAATTTGGTTTTCAGTATGGTGGAGAAGCTCATGCTTCTTGTTGGTCCTGTTCTTGCTCCGCTTATACCAGGGCTTTACATTCCAACTCGATTCTTTAGGATGCTTCTGAACAAACTTGCTAGGGATTTTCACAACTATCCAGCTTTGGGTGGTCTAGTCCAAACATTTATGGGCTATATTGTTGGTGGTGACAGTTCGAATTGGGTGGGAGTGCTTGGCCTGCCCCACTACAACATGGATGATATGCCTGGTGTATCATTTCGTGTTGCTCTTCACCTTGCTCAGATTAAGAGGGCGAAAAAGTTCCAAATGTATGACTATGGAAGCGCTGCAGCAAATATGGAAGCCTATGGGTCGCTTGAACCATTGGACCTCGGTGCTCATTATGGTCTCATTGACATCCCTGTGGATTTAGTCGCTGGGCAAAGGGACAGAGTTATCTCACCCTCAATGGTGAAGAAGCACTACAAGCTGATGCGGAAGGCTGGTGTTGAAGTTTCATACAATGAGTTTGAGTACGCTCATTTGGATTTCACATTCTCACACAGAGAAGAGCTTTTGTCTTATGTCATGTCCCGCCTACTCCTAGTAAGTGATCCTGGCAAAAGCCGCGTCAAGCAGACAACTGTGCGTCTAAGGAAGCCGAAAAAAGTTAAGTCAGAAATCGAAGATGATTGTGACAACGTGGAGTGCAGAGGTGAAAGCAAAGAGGAGACAACTGTGCGTCTAAGGAAGCCGAAAAAAGTTAAGTCAGAAATCGAGGATGATTGTGACAACGTGGAGTGCAGAGGTGAGAGCAAAGAGGAGACAACTGTGCGTCTAAGGAAGCCGAAAAAAGTTAAGTCAGAAATCGAGGATGATTGTGACAACGTGGAGTGCAGAGGTGAGAGCAAAGAGGAGACAACTGTGCGTCTAAGGAAGCCGAAAAAAGTTAAGTCAGAAATCGAGGATGATTGTGACAACGTGGAGTGCAGAGGTGAAAGCAAAGAGGAACCCAAGGAACCAAAGGTTTGGCTGTGTTGTACTACCTCCATTCGTAAAATGTTGTCGTTCCCGACAACCCAAAAGAACTAAAATTGACTTGCGCTGCCGTGTCCGAACGACATCAATAAAAATACGGAGGTAGTATGTAAGCTTTGTGAATATTATGATGCACGCGTCCTCGTTATACCTTCATCGGGTGGAAGATCTGAGGATGAATAGGTGCTGGTTAGTGGTGTTAGTGGGGATCAGTTTTTTTGTATCCCTCTAGGAAACAGTAGATTTGAACATGCATACCTGCAGTAGGTGGTACTGCTGTTAGCACATCGAGAATGAAAACTTGTGTAAGAGATAGTTGCCGGCTTGCCGCTACTTTTGTAAGTTCTGTCCTGTGGCTTTATCCCTTGAAAACATAACATGGATGTTGTGGATTCGAGCTATCTTCCTCCGTTCTGAATTTCAATTTCGATGTTTTTGCATGTCCTTCGCCTTCCCATGGTCCACTTCATGGTTTGCCTCATTGCCTGAGGTGAGCTACCCATTCTTTCTAAGATTTGGCAAATATAGGCAAAATTGGCTGGAGCATGCCGACACTCTTCGACCACAACACATTGTTGAAAGACACTACAATTTTGTGGTTCTTGTTATGTTCGGACACATCGTTAGCGATGAAATAATTATTTTTAATTTTTTATCTCAATATATAAAATACATTAGAACTTGAAACTTTGCTTAAAATTACAATGGGACTATCTCTATGAGCGTATTTTTTGCTATTTTTTTTAATTGTTTGTATCGTATTCTTCACAAATTAAATATTAAAAGAAGAGAAAACTATGCAAACATTTGAAAAAGAATCTATCAAAAGTACATCCGGATACATACTATCGTCCTAAGCGCTCCCCTGGAGGTGAGACGGAGAGGAGGATTTTTCCTATGTGGAGAGAAGAAAAAAGAGTGTAGGTATTTGGTCGAGGCAGTTACTAGAATCATAAAGGAAAAAAAATGTAAATACTTACTTGCATTTTAAAGGGGATATTAATATACTCACCTGTAAGTTTTTTTGTTATAGTCTAACACCTACAAGTTATACATAGTTTTTATATTCCCCTGACAATTTTGACCGGCTTTTGTTTAGCTTGTAACGTTTCTTGAGATGCTTCACCGTAACATTTTTAACATTTATATGAGAGCATCACCTATTTCATTTAATTAGCACCAACGACACGACACATCTAGCCAGGCACGCTATGAAATGCCATGAGCAACATAGAAGGGAAAAAAAATTGATGATTATGATATGTGTGATTTTAATAATAGTACTACAAGACAACCAGTTATGATAGACCATTTGGGGCTATGTTACATGCTTTTCAAAAGTAAATTTGGCCGGCCAAAATTATCATGGGGGTATATGAAAAACAGTGTAATTTGCACGGGTTAGAGTGCAACAAAAATTCTTGTAGGTATATGGATTTCAGTTTTCTTCTGTCGGATATGAGGATGACGGTGGTGGATGGTGAGATGATCATGTTCATTAAGTTCTCTTCTGTGGCATATCCGTCTAGGATGGTGATTATAGATAGTAGAATTTATGGCTCTTTCAAAGTTTCTTGTCTCCCATCAGTTGAATTAGAATTGTTTCGAGTGTTCTTGTAATCTGAGGATGTAATATACTTTAATATCAATGGAATTCTCTTTTAGCAAAAAAAATAAATACTTGTAGATAGGTATATAAAAACTACTACCTCTATTTTTATTTTGATGACGTTTAGGACAAAGTATTTATACTATATAAATTCTTTGTCCGAAACGTCATCAAAATAAAATAGAGGTAGTATGCCCAAGTGAGTATTTGCAATTTTCCCAATTATATAATTAATTTAAAACTTCGGTGCGAGAGAGGGATGAGCCCAACCGATTTCAAAAAAAAAAGGGAAAAAAAAAACACCATCCGGCCCAACCGGCAGCCCCAACAAGCTTTGCATCGCCGGCGGAGCACCGCCCTCCCAGCCCCACGCGCTCCCTCTCCCAGCGCCGGAAAGAGATGGGAAAGGACGACGGCGGTAAGGAAAGCAAGCGCCGCGGCCGCCGCCACAGCCGCAGCAGCAAGAGATCCCGCGACGCTTCCCCCTCCACCACCTCCTCGGACTCCGACTCCTCCGCTTCCCCTTCCAATGATTCCTCCCCTAGCCGCAGCCGGAGCCGCAGCAGCAGCAAGCGCAGGAAGTCATCCTCGTCGCACCGCCACCGCCGCAGCCACAAGAGCAGCGGCCGGTCGCGCAGCTCCCGCGACGAGGACCGGCAGAGTCGGCGCCGGAGGCGGCGGGACGACGGGCGCGGGCGGCGTGATGCCGACAGCTCCTCTGGCTCGGAGTCTGATGAGTCGGATAGGGCGGAGGAGGCGCGGGAGATCGTCCGCGACATCCTTAGGGAATTCCCGGCTGTTGCCAGCGAGCTCCGTCAGGTACGGTTTCTATCATTTTCCTTTTTTGAATTCTACAGAGGCAGGTTTGTTATAAGATACGTGAACGATCGAAGCTAGACAATAGCTCATATGACATAGGTCTACCTACAGAGACTACATCTGAAAACAATAGTTTGTCATTAAGCTCAGCCTAGGGGGAACTTGTTGGTATGTGCATGCGTTGGCTACAAGTTGAGTGAGAGTGGCAGGTTTACACTTCACCTATTTGTGTATGCTGGAGATTTGAGTCTGTACTGATTCCTACGTTTTTGTTCTAGGCCCTACCTGAATTCACGTTACCCATTCATCTTCAGTTTTTTTTTGCGAATCATCCATCTTCAATTTTAATGCACTGCACATAATAAACTATTAATCATGGGCGGGGTGCTAGTTAGGTTTGAACATAATGGTTTTGTTCACATGCCATGTGGTAGAGCTCCAGTTCCCAGATCTATGCAGGATTTTGCAGTTTGTAAAATAAAGCAAGTCAGTTTAAAATCTGTTTTAGTCCGCAATAAAACCTGATACCAACAATCCTTGTACTCTCAATCTGTTCACAGCTCTGAAGTTTGAGATGACCAGGTTTGCCAAACAGGGCCTTAGTGGTAACGTCGTAGTTGTCTCCAGGGTTCACAAAACTGACGGAAACCGGACTTACCAGTCTGGTCCGGTTTTCGAGTTTGAATTTGAAAATTCGACGAATTTTAACCGGTTTTCCCCGGTTACCGACTGGTAAGCGGACTTACTGGCCGGTCCGGTTCCGTCGGCTGCCCCTGTAAAGAAAACCCTGGTTGTCTCCTGCAACGTTTTTTTTTTCTTTGATAGTGTCTCCTGCAATGTTGTCTGTATTAACAATTGAATTTAGTGGCAACTTGAGAAGCTAGATAGTATCAACGAAAGAGGTGAGCTAGGGGATGGAATCCATATGTGAATGATGGTTGGACAATAACAAGTGTATTTTAAGTTTTTTTCTTTGTTGGAGAAGTATTTCTTTTTGATTCTTAAAGATGTTTAAAGTTGGGAGATTGCGTCACCATCACAAGCTAAGTCTCTAAAGGGGTAATTACCCGCTCTGAATTGAACTAGCACGCAATGGATGCAATTAATTGGCTATGTATGTAAATAACATGACACAATCAGATCTATTACATAGATAAATTTCAACACTAATGGAAATACAGAATGTATCTCACACCTTTTTACACATATTAATGTAAGATGCATAGGTACAATTGTTTTCTATGGATAAATTTTAACACTCAGGAGAAACAAATTGTAATCCTACAGACTATCAAATTGTTGTCTTTTTGCCCTGTTTATTTAGTTTTACATCCAATTTGTAAGTTTCTATATATTTTTATTTTTATGCGATTACGAATGGCATAATGTGTACCAAGAAATTAATGATCTGAGTTAATTTGATATATATAATGTGTGGAACAGTTCGTCTTAAGTGATATTTTATTATGGCAGCTGTATTCGTGATACTTATAATTTGCCATGGTGGCTTGATTTATCCTCGAGCGTTGTCTTGTCCTAAAATGATAAAGCTTCATAAGTTCCATCGAAAATAGAATGTTGACTGCACTGTGTCATGCACTCATGCAGCTATCCATGTCATTCGTCTGATTGTTATGTTTTTGTTCCATGTCTACCTTTTTGTGTTACTGCATGTCGTAATTTACTGAGCTCATGACATTTATTAACATGCAGCTTCTCCAAATGATAGACAGTGGTGAAGGCATTGATATTTCTGGAATTTCTGACAAGCCATTGGTGAAACGGTTGAAGAAACTTTTCCGTTCTCTGAGGCTGAAACAAAGTGCAAATGGGGCTTACTTGCTGCCTCAAAAGAATGTTCCCACACTAGATATTGTTGGACCAGTGCTACTCGGAAGTTCTAAACTTGAAGACAACAAAAAGGAAAAGTCAGTATCGCCAAATAGAGATGAGTTACTGTCATCTAACTTTGATGTTCCAAATAAAGATGATATTACTTCCGAAGAGCCTAAGGTGGCTAATGTGGAAGAGGAACTTCCAAAAAGAAGGTAAGATTTGGGTGCCACAATTTATTCTCGCAGCAACTGTACCATCTGGATGACAATTATTGGTATTGACATTACCTGGTTTGTTTTAAATGACATGGTGTGGGGGCAATCGATTCTGTTCTCTATGCTTTTCTCTGGAATTTGTGGTGTCTCTAACTGTAGTCTTTTTTCCCCTTGATATTGCTATTCCAAATTCGTATGTTTTTTTAGTAGTCTGGCATTATGCTGCCTAACATGATGGAATGTTGTCACAAAATGCTCGTTTTCTTTTCACTTAGTTTGTCTACACAATAAGTCGCTTCTCTCTGGTTATCCTGAACTTATTACCCAGTGTAATGTTTTGCTCTATGCAGGGTTATTGGCCCTGCAATGCCATCTCGTGAACTGCTAGCTGCAGCAGCTGAAATGACAGAGGCTCTTAGATCCCGGTATGATTTGTTCTTCATGTTTTTAGATATTTAGTATAAAGTTCATGTCACCTAATGGTTGGCTGAGTCAAAATCTCATTGAGCATATGTTGAACGTTCCTTCTCTAGGGATGCTGAGCTGGAAGCTGATGATGATTTGCTCATAGGTCCCCCACCACCTGCTGTTGTTGCTGAAGCTGCATCGGCAAATGAAGCTGAGCGGTTTGAAGAGGTACTTTGTTAGTCATGACATGTTTGTTTACTCGTCATACTTTTGGAGCATTCCTATACCAAATACTTCCACGTTTCAAAATAGTTGTCGCCTGGACAAGTGCTAGTCCATGCGACAAATATTTTGACATGGAGGTAGCTTTTTTTATGATTCTAAAGTTCCTGCACTGTTCATTCAATGGTTGCAAGATCAGGTTTTGATTGCTTCCTATTGCAACATACTGTGCACTTCTCTTGTGTACTCTTTCTAATTTGCAATTTAACAGCCATCCCTCGCGTCAGCAATACACCCTCTGTCATCAAACAATATATTGACTAGGCCAATCCTGACTGATTCCTGCGTGAGACCCCAAAGGCCCATCATATAGTTGTGATTGGCCGGTGGTTACTGACTGATTCCTGTGTGAGACCCCCAAAGGCCCATCATATAGTTGTGATTGGCGGGTGGTTTTGGTGCAGGTTGTGAATTGGTCCATGAATGTAGATTGTGATGTCATAAGACTGCTATCTAAAAATTTTCGTTCTCTATAAGGTGGCCCATGCGGAGTTGTGATTGTGGTGCTCATAAGCTATAAGCATTAAGCAGACAACCAATACTTGCTATAATACTCGTCTGTCTTTGGTTAGCTCTTCATTGGATGCCTCAAACTTCAGACTGCATGCCCTGTTGATTACAATTGTATGTGTATGTTTTTTTTTTAACTTGGTTTGCTCAATACATCTGATCATCCTGTCTTTTGGTTGGTTATTTGTAGGTTACTCGGATAATGGGGGCTGACACAAATTCACCTTATGATGTTCTGGGAGTGAATTGGAAGATGTCAACTGATAACATGAAGAAAAGGTAGTGACCTGCTCCTCATTTTTATGTTGGATATGGATATACTCTGATGATGAAATCATTTTCTCAAATCTCATCGTAAAGACGATAAAAAGGTTAACTTATTAAGGAGAAAAGGGGGATTTGTGGATCAAATTTCAATTCACATTGCAGTGACAATCAAATATTTAAATCCTTCTGCTAGATATGAGATACACAAGCTCTATATTTAACTTCATTTATTCGCAACGAAATTTTTTAGATGAATATCAGAAAAATGAAAACCTATATTGATCAGTATGGTCAACTGAACAATAACGCTACCATTGGGGAAACCATTCTAATTTGTTATAAAATTTCACTTTCGGTTTTGAACCTCAGTTTGTGCTAAGCTTCTTTGTTTTGATTTGTTTGGTATTCTCCAAAGTTATACCATAGGTTTCACTTAGAAATTAGAAGCAAAATTCAAAGTGGAATGCAACTGAGCTTTCACGTGTGTGATTTAAGTGTTTTAAACCTTTTATTCTTAATATACATCAGTATTTGTTTTGTAAGAAATAGGTACTGGGTGTGGGGTGGTAGTGCGTTGTGCAAATCACATATCTCGAATACACAGGAGACCTGCGTATCATTTCCTTCAGAAGAAGAATATAGTACAAAGGAGCAGAAAAAGCACCTTCCTAGACACGACACCACACACACTTTTATTCAAAAACCTGATGCTACAAATAAAATAGAAAAATGACCAAGAAAAGGCTTCTGAAAACTAACTCCAGATGATCTGATTTGTTTCTAACATTACGTAAGCAATTTGGTGTAGTGACATTGTTTCTTGATTAATATATCTTGTTCAAGAAGTATTTTTTACATATATATTTTTTTCTCGCACAACACAGGAGAGCTGTGTATCATTCCATTAATAGTAGAAACAAAGTACACAGGTGAAAGAACACCTGGAAATTACACAAAAGGAAAAACACCAGTTGCGTGAATATAATTACAAGTGCCCATGTAAAATGGGACTGCCGCTTATCACTGATGTTGTTATACTTATATGTCACATTGATTATATTCTTTCCCCCTCGTTTCTGCTCAAGTGATTAATCCTTCTAATTTACATTGTAGGTATTGGAAATTGTCTCTTTTAGTGCATCCTGACAAATGCCCTCATCCATCAGCACAAGAAGCGTTCGTGAAGTTGAATAACGCTTTCAAAGACTTACAAGACCCTGATAAGGTACATGAATTGAATCATGAGTTGAATGTTCACTCGCTCTATAACTGGAAATACGGCCACCCTTTTGTCAAAACTGCACATGCAGAAGTTTGCCAAATAACAAAAGAACCATATATTTGCATTTTTTTGGGAGAAATGTAATACATTTGTATTGTGACCATCAAATCAATTTTTTTTGTGTTTGTGGAGATAAAATCTTTTCATTTTGGCAATGTGAATGATTTGCATATATAGAAGAGTTTGAAGTGATGAACTTCATCTACTCATAGTTTTGATGAACTTAAGTTCACAAATCAAATTCCCATGTGTGGAGATTTAATAACAATTGAATTTATGGCCACAAAATGAGAATACATTTGTTGTCAATTTTTGTTATTGCGTAGCTGCCCTGATAGAAGAGCTTTTCTCCTCTCGGGTGAAAGCAAGCTTGACTAGACTAAGAACGTCAACATTGTATTTGCTACTGAGGACTATTTAGCTAGAACTAAATCTCACTGAAATGTTTAGAAGTATGAATTAGTTGCCATTTTTCTTAACGAGAAGTTTTATCAAACCCGAATGGACAAAAATATTGATTTTCTTGAAATATTTCTCTGCTATATGACATTGATATAAGTATGCCTGTCTCAATTTATCTACTATACTATCAAAATCAAGCAAATTAAACTAATCAAGCCGCCTTTGAGGATATAAGCGACCGAAATTCATGCTAAGATGTTGATTAGTTGATTGCTTATGCTGAGATGCATGGTCAGTGGCTCTTTCAACAAACTGACAGGTAGCAATCTGCTAGAAAATTTATGGTTTGTTCACTGGAGTAATGCTATCGGTTCTAGCCTGCAGTATCCCTTGTCAGTTCTTAGTCATTGTGGAAATTTCTGGTGCCAAACCTGTAAACGTGGCGAACTGTATATTGGGCTTGTATGGGAGAGCTCCTGCTCCTGGGCTCTGTTATAGGCTTAGATGGTAGCTAGGGCAGTTGCTAGGCCCAAAGAGATTGAGGCAAGAGAGAGATTGGTATTGAACTTGCTTGCCTTATTTTATTAATCACGCCATGCTTCTATAGCCGGCTCAATTACAACCGTATCTGATTCTGCTAACTGAATTCTCTAACTGAATTCTAAAACAACTACCACCTTTTTTCGGAAACACACAGGAGATGTGCGTGTCATTGCATTAAGAAGAAGGAAGGCCAAAATAGCCAAGTACATCCACCAGATGATGATCATGCATCACCAAACAACCTGCGACCAAACTACATATTCCCAACCAAACGACCACAATTCTACCACACGACCAACAAAATGACCAGACTCTGACCTTACACAACCAGGACATCTGACAAATCAAACATCCTTACGCAGCCACAAAAACTCCTAATATGATACAAACTCCATCTACTAAACCGACTCTGAACTCTATCTCTTACTAAACAACCGACTTTGGGGTGTGTGGCGTGTGTTGTATTCTTAATATAATGAGACGCAGTTCTCCTGTGTTTTTTGAGGAAAAAAACTAAACAACCAACTAAATTACTTGGCAAGCAATTAATCCCGTCATCTAAGCCGTATCTTCTTTGGACTTCTTGTGACGCCTGACATATGTTTTTCCCCACATAACAGGCTCTTGCAGCGATATAGGGCTTTTTTGCAAAGTGTATTGGGTGCTAAAATAAAATGGTCCAAGCCTCTGTTTTTATTATAGACTTGGAACAAGATGGCTTACCCAAACCCAGGAAACCTGATACGTGGCTACGATTTGCAATTTGTTTTTGCTAAAAATGGACCTGTCATGGTAGAAATGGGAGAAAACAGGGCCATGGGTGCTACCTAGATGGTGCACATGTAGGCCCCAGGCACAAAGTAGCAGTGGTTGAAGGAGACGGGGATGCCTGCCATGCCACTAGATCTGAAGATCAGAAGAACTGGGAGCTGATGTGAGCAATGGTAGGAGAAAGAAGTGCAGAGGGAGGAACGGTGCTTGCTTCTCATGATGGAGATAGGGGCCGCGAGAGCTCCTTCTGAAGGACGACAGTGTAGCGCCTCTTCCTCCGCTTGCGTCTGCGTCCTGCGGCTTCCACACCTACTCGCTTATCCATATCCAATACGTGTATTGGTATGGATACGTGTCGAAACCCAGGAATCAGTGTTTAGATCCCCGGTCTGCCCCAGCTACACTTCTAAGAACTTTGAGAGTAGAGCTCTCCTAAAGAGGCTACTAGTGTCAGATCTAGAATAGGACTACAAAGATCAAACTGGAATTAACATTTGATGCACAGCTTCTGTTTTTTACCTTTACAATGATCTTAATGCGATGCATCTTATTTCTGCTTGCATTCAGTGAATAGTTAAGATGCCATTTTATTAACTCATAAAGTGTTCTCCGCTTTCTATCTTACATTTTTGTGCTGGCTATTTTCCTTCATTGCAGAGAGGGGCAATAGATGAGAAGATAAAAAAGAAAGAGGAGATGGAGCAATTTGAGGTAATCTTCTTCTGTACACTTTATATTGATTTTCTCTTCTCTCGAACGTGTATATTGATTTTTCAAGATTACCCTTCTAGTATTGAGATAAAGCTGCTGCCTTGTGACCATGAGGTCACGGGTTCAAGTCCTGGAAACAGCCTCTTGCAGAAATGCAGGGAAAGGCTGCGTACAAAAGACCCAAAGTGGTCGGACCCTTCCCCGGACCCTGCGCAAGCGGGAGCTACGTGCACCGGGCTGCCCTTTTTTTTACCCTTCTAGTATTGAGATAAAGTACCCGCACTGCTCTTCATAGTAGCACAAGTAACCTGAAAACCATTAAATATTTTCTGTCTACGTTTCTTTTCTTTCCAGATTGAGCTTAAAGCAATGCGTGAAGCTGCAGAATGGAGACGATTGCAGGGTAAGTTATTGTTATGTCAAGAATAATATTCCGTTAAAATAAACTTTGGCAAACAATCGATTCTATGTTGTAGCTATGTACCAAGCAAAAATAAATATTTCGGCTCCAATTTTAATCTACGCTTTGATGTTGAGGGGTAACGGTCCTATTGTGTACTTTTCTCCATATATAAAGGCCTATTTTGAATGTCACTTACGCAGTAGAACCCGTATTATCTAAGTATCCATCATGGTATCAAAATGACAGCTGTCTGTATATATGTACTAACATTGAAACCACATAGAGATGCTTTCCGGAAATAGGGAGTACAAATGGGCGTGCTTTGTGATTCATGCCTCTTTGTTTTCGATAAGTATAGAAGCACTTCGGTTCAGTCAAATATTGTACAGCACCATTTGTGGACTGAAGTATCATCGAAGATCGGATAACAAAATAGTGGGAGAAATTGCAAAACCCCACATGCATCTAAGGGGAATTTTCATGTATTGCAGTTAACACCTGCAAGTTTTCATAGCCGCCCTGATGTTAGACTCTTTGGAGGCCTTAATGCTCCTAAGCATTCTGTTACTATGATGCTTTCAACTACTTAGAGGTGTCTGAAATGCATTTTCATCTGCATTGCCTTTGACTAATGCATCACCAAGCACAATTTCTTTTAATGTGCTCTTCATCTTCCGATGTGGACGCAGCTATTCCTAGCTCCGAATCATTCCATGTGTTAATGGCATATCTAACTATAGAGCCCCCTAAATCCTAATATAATCTTGGACTTGACCTTAGTTTGACCTTAGTTATTATGTGAAGAGCCTGTGTTAGTGTAGGATGTCTTTTCCTTGGGCCAGTTAAGGGGGATCATGGCCAGTTTTTCTTGTTTGGTTCTTGGTGGTGGAGGACTAGGGGTTAGGGCATTGCTGTGTCAGAAATAGGTCCTAGGGTTAGGCATTCGATGAGTCGGAGTGGTTGGCATGTGTGTTTTGGTTGCATATGTGTGCACCATCACACCATGTGGGAGGTGGAAACAAAACCTTGTGGGCTGGCAGCAGTGGCGGAGCGTGACGGCATGTCAAGGGGGGGCCAGCCAGTAGTAAACATCATCGTTTCGCTGCAGCACTGAGGAGCAATGCCCCGGGCAGTTCAGGGTCAGGTGTGACTTGAGTGCTGCTGGCAAGCGAGCCTGTAGTAGTGCACGGTAATTTGGCTAGTGCCTCATGTTTGTAGGAAGGCTACACCATTGGATCATCAGCATTTTTCCCTGGGCAAGGGGGGGCCGGAGCCCAGGATGGTCTCCATGAGGCTCCGCCCCTGGCTGGCAGGTTGGTCTAAGGGATAAGCCTAGCTGGCTAGGCTAGGCTAGTGTATCTTGGGCTCTTGGCTGGCTGGGGTGGGAGGGAGCAATAAACCGAAGTAGAGATTGGTTGGAAACTGGTCAGTGACCTGGATGAGTATGGGGAGACAGGTTAGTGCATGACTTGGCTGTGTTGAAGATACTTACCGGCTGGGTTGGGTATGGGTCTGGTTAGGCCACAAGTTGTCTGAGACATGAGGAAAAATACTTGCTGGCTTGGTTGATTCTGGATCCACTGGGTCTGGTTTGTTCCACTTAGTATTTTCTTTTCTGTATATCGGGTATATTTTTTTCTCGAACACGCAGGAGAGCTGCGTATCATTATATTAAGAAGAAAGATGGGACTAGAGCCCGTACAACACACACCACACGCACACACATCCCTTACGGTTTTTATGTTACATTCGCGCCTTTTAAAAAATACAAAAGACGACCACGACCCGAACCAAGACCTAATCTCCGGGGGGCGGAGCCATCAGGAATGAGATTCCTTTTGCCCCGGCCATCTCCCATAGCCTTCGTTCCTCCCCAGCCTGAACTAAAGCAGCAGCCAGGCTAGGAGCAATTCCATCGAAAACGCAACGGTTCCGATGATTCCAAATTATCCAGGCTCCAAGAATTACCAGAGAGTTGAACCCCCAACTTGCCAAACCACCTGCAGCCTCACTAGACACTTTCCACCACTCAAGAAAGGAGGAGACGTCAGGTTGTGGAGTGAATTCCTGAAGACCAACCTGTCTCAGAAAATGGAACCAAAAATCCCGTGCAAAAACACACGACACCAAGAGATGATCAATGGTTTCATTTTCCTGATCACAAAGAGGGCAATGATCTGGATGAGTCAAACCTCGACGTGCAAGACGATCAGCTGTCCAACACCTGTTGTGCGCTACCAACCACATGAAGAAGCGGCACTTAGGCGGCGCCCACGTTTTCCAAATCCTCTCAAAGGGCTCAAACAGAACCGAACCCAAAAAGAGGCCATCATATGCTGACTTAGCTGAATACTTGCCACTAGTAGATAGCCTCCATAGGTGAATGTCGTTGACTCCAGGTTGCAGCTCCAACTCAAGTAAAATGTCCCACAGATGCAAATATTCCACAATGACCCCTACAGTGATTGCTCCCTGTGCTCCCCGAATATCAGAGATCCATGTTCTGGCAGTAAGCGCTTCTTTGACGGTTCGATTTTTTTTTCTTTTCTTAGGAATAATGGCAAAAAGTCCTGGCGCAATGTCTGCAATCCGCTGCCCGTGCAACCAGCGACCACTCTAAAATAATGTATGCTCACCATCCCCAACTTCAGATTGTAAAGCCACCGAGAAGAAAGCACGTACATTATCCGGGACTTGAATTGGCAAAGCTGACCATGGTCGATTGGGCTCTGTTTTTTCAAGCCATAGCCACCTCATTCTAAGTGCCCAGCCCAGCTCCTTGAGGCTAGAGATACCGAGCCCCCCTAGTTCCAGGGAGCGGCATACTTTGCCCCATGCCACAAGACAATGGCCACCATTAGCGTCCTTGCGACCTCGCCATAGGAAAGCCCTCCTAATTTTATCTATTGCCTTCACAGCCCAAGGTGGGAGATCAGTAGCCATAGCCAAGTAAATCAACATACTAGTGAGAACAAACTGAACTTGGACTTGTATCAACATGACCGTTCTAAATGTAGAAATTTGCTCTGTAAAAGTTGGTTGAGAGGTCACGTTGTTTACGACTTATTAATTTTCTGTACATTTGGTGCTATGTGGGGTCGTACATATACCAGTAGGGCAAAGAAGGCGCCGGTGGAAACAGATTAGGCCGCCAAGGTGCAGTGCTTGCCAAGTTAGTTTCGCTAGATATCAAGGTTGTTAGTTATCCCGAGATTGTTAGTAGTTTGTTTAGAGATTTAGGGTTTGTTTGGATGGTAACTCACAGGCTATATAAAGCATGGCGAGTCAATGAATAAGGCAAGCTTGTCCCTAATTCCTCCCCTCAACCTTCTTAAGCCACAGGTCGGGCAACAGCTCTAGTTATCCTAGCTCGCCCATAACATTTGGTTTCTCACACTAGGTTTTATGAAGATAGTTAAAGGTTTAAAGGAAATTCTAGTAAATGTTGGGAAGGATAGATTGTTTTGGAACACTTTATTGTGTCGACTGTAGTCCTGTCAAGTTTATTTTGCTGCTTAGTAGTCTGTTTTCAATTGGTACTTCTAGTGATAAGGGCTGCAGCTCTGTGCACTACTCCGGTATACCCAATATAAGTTGTTGTAGCCTTTTGTTTTTGGTGTGCGTTCGTGTGTGCATGCGCATATACTCAGATTTAAAGGCTGTTTGTTCAAATTTCAGTGCAATAGGTGATTGTGAAGATATCGAGTCACAGATAAATAAAAAAAATTGTTGACTTATAGCTTTTTTCTTAACTTGCAGGTGTATCGCTTGAGGGTGATGAAGAACTTTTGGCAGGTCCTAAACAGCCACCTAAGAGAGATGAATGGATGACTACATTGCCTCCTGAGAGAAAAGTAACTGATTAAAATGTCTACCTGTTTAGCTCTTTTTTTCTTTTACCATTTCCCAAGTGATACTTTATGCTGTTCTCTTACACGTATGCAAACACCACGTTTTCCTTCTCACAGGCAGGAGTGCCAATGCACTCGACTAAGTCATTTAGTATGCATGGTAAAGAAGGACGTGGTGACACAAGTGCCTGGACTGATAGTCCTCTTGATAGAGCGCAAAAGGCTCAACAAAGGTATGGTTTTTGTTTTAGTTAGTCTCATGTGATATTTCGTTCAATTATATTTTTCATACCTGCACAAGACAGGACGAAAAGCCCATACACCAGAGTCAGCATGAGTGCATTGAAAGTACATGTACCGCCACCACACTAAATAGCACTCTCTCCTATTCCAGATATGTCATTTTAGGAACTGTGCTTACCAAACTTTTTAATCATTTGACCATCAATATTTAGTTAATAGTACAGGTGAGGGCATAAAATTGATATGTGCACTCAGCTTACAAATATTTTCATGTATCATTTTTTTGTTACAAATCAATAGTCAAAGTGCCATATTGGAGACCATGCCAATGCCCTAAATCAATGGGGGCAAATGCACCTTTAGAGGAGGTTGCATGGAAGTACAAGGATATGGCTACTGAGATAAATGTTGTGTTCTCATTCAAGAGAGATAAATATTTTGCTCTCCTGATGTATGGTGCTGTTGGATGTCACTGACATACTTTAAACCAGCTAATTGACAACTGGTTCCGGAGCAATCTAATGAAACCACATGAGTCTTGGCAATCATTATTTGATGTGTATCAACTGGCACGCACACCATATGGAAACCGGTAGTTGTTATAATTAAATCCTTTGTTGGGTTGTGGAAATTATTCGGCGCCCCTAGACATAATGTGAAAATCCCCCGAGCGCCCAACCAGAATGAAGATTCATGCAAGACTTTATTAGAGCAAAAAATGTTTTATGTGCTGCACATAAGTCAAAATGGGTGCAAGATGTTTTCTGACATTTCCATTTGATGCAATCAGTACTATTTTCCTCGTTGCATCTTTGAATGATATAAATAATACAGGATTATTCGATATGATGCAGCTATTTAGAAGCCTACAATAAAACAAAGGCAATTGCAGAAGGGGAAGACATGAAGAGCAAAAACCCAGATGCTTCAATTGTAGATAAATACAATACCTCCAAACGATCAGTGTCTCTTGTGCAGAAGCACCGAGAGAGCAAGAAGGAGAAAAAGAAGCAAAAGCAAGGTGATAAAGAAGAGTGGGAGGGAAACCACCCATGGAAGCCATGGGACCGTGAAAAGGATCTATCTGCTGGCCGGCAAAATGTCACCTTAGATCCAGAGAACATGTCACAAGGGTTGTCCTCTCGTTTCGCATCTGGTGCTGTGCAGAGGAACTTCCTTTGAACAGTTTGGAAATGTTGCCAATGCCGAAGCATGGTCTAACTGATTGAGACATAAGGCCATGGAAAACAATGGAAGTGCCTTGTTAAGGGCAATCTCTCTATAAAAGTTTGTGCTTGATATGTTTGTGTTATCAGTATCAGTATGGCGCACATGTTCAATTCAATTGTCCGGTTAAGCAAATGAGTTAATAAGCTTATTATATCCGGAGAGCTAAAATGGTATGTACCGTGGGTTATTTGAGCTGTGCATCAAAGATAGGTCTTCGTACGGATTATGCAGCTAATCTTGTACGAACATGTGTATGTTGGGTATAACAGAAAAGCATGTCCCGCTTACGAGGAGTTTGATGGTGCATCTGGAATTTTGGATCATGGTTACTAGGCAGCCTGTACACTGTTCTTTTTGAACTGTTACTGTTATGATGGACCTGTTTTCACACCTAATGATATCACAAAATATCTATGATCTAACTTTCACTAATATTTTGTGTTAGATTTTTTATTGTCACCAATCTCCAACCATTCACTTCTTTGGGACTGGTACATATTTATAACCTCATAAAACACATTAATCCATTACTAATCATTTGTCATTTATCATAAAAAATCTACTAGGGTTCTAGATGCACTTTCATTTTTTTTGGACGGCACTTTCATTTCATTATTGAATTGCCGATGCATTGTGGCGTGGAACAAATTTTTTTTAACGGAAAGCGTGGAACAAGTATATATAAGAGCAGGCATGTCAACTAGCAACTTGAGGGAGATTATTAACACCGGTGTGTCTGAGGGAGCGAAGAAGTGAGATATAAGGCCAAGGAAGGGATGTGATTGATCTAGAGCCCCAATTTGCTCACGCTACATCAACTCGATCGATCATCAATGAAAAGGAATGGCTATGGTGTTGGCTGAGAGGACGTTGATGATGACGATACACAAAGACTAGTGACATTGGACAGGGATAAGCTAGCTACAGTTTTCAATTGGAATGTAGTGAAGAAAAAAAAGGGTACACGAAGGACATCGTTGTGTCCAAAGTCGAAACCATGGTGATGCTGATGAGGGCCCCCGCGGCTTTGCTGCACGAGAGGACATGTTTACTGTCGATGCCACATGGTGAGCGTCTTGGCTCTGCTCCACGTTGAGATAAAGCATCCACTCAGCTGGGATCTCCATCTGCACTGCCAAAGCCTCTCGACTCAGCTTGGATCTCTCTCGATCGATCGAGTTCCCCATCATCTGCGCCGCGCCGGCGATCTTGCTTGCGGCTGCGGCCAGACGGCAGACTAATTAAAGGAACAACAGGGGATCTCTCTCTGGGCTAGGCGCTGGAATAATTAGCACAACAGATCAAATCCTTGCCGTTTCATTGGATCGTCTCGTCTCAGCTTGCTGGTAAGTACACTTTGTTAATTTCTAGACAGTTTATTATATCTCCCTCCTCCGATCCTCTGGCATGCAACAGCAGGCACATCTATCTGCTAATTAACTGCTTCCTAGTAATGGTCAAATTAATGGTTTCCTCTCTGATCGATCCTCTGCCCGTTCGATTCTCTGACTGATCCAGGTACATACATACCACGACACCCAACCTCTCTCATCGTCCGATGGCGACGAGCATGGCCGGCGCCGCGCTGTCGGTGGTGGGCGCGGCGCTGGTTCCCTTCAAGGACAGCGTGCTGGAGAAGTGGGCGGCCAGCGTGAAGCTGGGCGCCAACGTCGACGACCTCGAGCTGGAGCTGCTCTCCGTGCGGGCGCTGCTGGAGCACGCCGCCGGGAGGGAGATCGCGGACAACTCCGCGCTCAAGGAGCTGCTGGTGATGCTGCAGGACCTCGCCTACGACGCCGACGACGTGCTCGACGAGCTGGACTACTTCCGCGTCCAGGACGACCTGGACGGCACCTCCGAGGCCGCCGCCGAGCACGCCAAGGGCTGCGCCTGCGACCTGGCCCTCCATGTGCATCACACCGCAAGAGATGTTGCAAAACAGATTTGTTGCTTGCCTGCTGCTGCTAGTCTGTGCCACATGTTGACGGCGCGCATCAGCAGCAACAGAGACTCCTCCTCAGAGATGCACACCAATCAGCTGGCTAATCGAGAGATCAACGGATGGAAGGCAAAGCTCACCACCTCCACATCATCTTGCTGCGACTCCTCCATTCACGCTCTCGGTAAATGCTTCCCTTGCTCATCCACACTGCCATGCGTTCGCAATGACGATAATCATTGCAACAGAATGCACTACTCACAGCAGAGTCGACACTATAGAAGAAGAAACCCACCAAAGTTGAAGTTTAACAGGGTGGAAGCCTCCAAAAGAATGCAGCACATCATAGAGCAACTGCGGCACGTGCGTGAAATTGTTTTTGCAACTATTACGGCATTAGGTACCAACTGGAGCACTGTCCCAGATATTGCAATGGGTCGTCTCACCACCACTTCTAAAAGTATAGAGAAAGAACTGTTTGGGAGGAACCATATCATGGATACCATCATAGATGATATCACACAAGGTGAGCATTCTGGTGAGGCCCTCAGAGTCATTCCAGTTCTTGGTCCAGGGGGTATAGGAAAGACAACTCTTGTACAGCACATATATGAAAAAGTGCGAAATCATTTCCAAGTCAGGGTTTGGAAATGTGTATCATTCAACTTTAACGCGAATAAGCTGATAGAAGAGATCGAAAAACTTATGATCCGTGAAGTTGAAGGTGAAAATATGAAAGGTACTGAAGGAGAGTTGATGGTGCAAATATTAAAAAATAAAAGGTTTCTGATTGTATTGGATGATATTTGGGACTGTAGAAATGAGGATGAATGGATAAAGCTATTGGTGCCATTCCAAAAATCACAAGTACTGGGCAATGTAATTATAGTCACAACTAGACTTCCAGCACAAGCAAAAATGGTTACACGATCAGTTGATCACCCTCCAATCGAGCTGAAAGGTTTAAAGGATGAATAATTGAAGGAGTTACTCCTGCACAATGTCTTTTCTGATGATCAATCAAGAAATAACCACCCAGATTTGCTTGATCTTGTGGACAAGATAATTGCAAGACTAAAGGGGTCTCCTCTTGCAGCAAAAACAGTCGGTAAATTACTGAAAAAACAACTTGAATTGGTTCACTGGAAAAGAGTCCTAGATAGTAAGGAATGGGAGCAACTAAAGGACAAGGATAGCATTATGCCTGCACTGAAGTTGAGTTATGATTACCTACCTTCTCAGCTCCAGCGATGTTTCTCCTATTGTGCTTTGTTTCCTCAAGATTACGAGTTCAAAATTGAAGAGCTAGTTAACTTCTGGATTGGACTGGATGTTTTGCATCAAATGACGAAAATAAAAGACTAGAAGATATAGGAGCAAGCCATTTGGAAGAGTTCATTGATAATGGATTTTTTGAAAAGAAAGAAAGGAAAGATGGGAGCCCTTTTTACATTCTTCATGATCTATTTCATGATTTAGCGCGGAAGGTTTCATCACATGAATGCCTTAGCATACAAAGTTCTCGAGTGAGATCCTTAAAAATCCCACCATCGATCCGCCACTTGTCTATCAGCATAGATGATGCAAGTATTGAGAATATACGGACCCTTAAAAGTTGTGTGGAGGATTTCAACACATTGGATAAAAGATTAAAAGTTGAAAAACTGAGGTCTTTGATGTTATTTGGGGAACACCATGGTATCTTCGTGAAGACTTTTAGTGAGTTATTTAAGGAAGCAAAAGCCCTTCGTGTTGTTTTTCTATCGAAATCATCCTATGATATGGAAGATTTGTTGCACAACTTTTATAACCTTGTCCATCTTCGCTACCTTCGGATTCAAGGTTCTTCTCCAGTTCAAACAAGGTTTCCCAACACACTTTCCACATTGTATCACATTATGGTCATAGATGCAGAACATTGTCAAATCATCAATTTACCAAGCAACATGAGCAACCTCGTAAAATTGCGTCATTTTCTTGTTGACAATGCAACACACTCTTCGATCGCTGAGGTTGGGAAATTAAAATCATTACAAGAGTTAAGAGAATTTTTGGTGAAAAGAGAAGATCAAGGTTTTGAATTAAGGCAGCTAGGAGATTTGGTACAGCTTTACGGATCCTTGCGCATCGATAATCTTGAAAATGTTCAAGCAAAGGAAGAAGCTGATGAGGCAAACTTGATGCAGAAAAGCTGCTTACAAGAGTTGATCTTATGTTGGAGGGATGGACGATCTACCAATGATTCTGCGCTAGAACAAGATGTTCTTGAAAGGCTTAAGCCAAGTAGCAATCTTCTAAAGTTATCCATTACAGGGCATAGAGGAGCCACTTGCCCTTCATGGCTTGGTGTGGATCTCTCTGTCAATATGTTGGAATCACTTTGTCTAGATGATGTGGCTTGGAAAACATTTCCACCTATAGGAGAGTGGTGGGTAACTAATGGGCCTAATGAGGAAATTTCTCACAAGATCCCTGATAAAAAGTTTGGAAAATTGAAAAGACTAGAACTTGTGAACCTACCAAGACTGAAAAAGTGGGTTGTAGATGCTAAATTGTTTCCTCACTTGGAAGCGCTTATCATTAGCGATTGCTCTAATCTTGTGCAGTTGTTGTTCTCAGATTTTCCCTGCTGTCAACAAGAGACACCTGCAAATTTGTTTCCTAAGCTCTTGCTCCTCGTGATTGAGAACTGTCCAGAGCTATCCTCGTGATTGAGAACTGTGACAGATACTCCACATCGCAGCTATTGGGATTTGCTAGCTTTTTATAATCCGACTGAACTAGAAAATCTGAGCCTGGATAGATGCCAACCTCTGCCACTGCATCAGTTGCATCTGCTGTCATCCCTAAAGAATCTATTGATATCCTGTTCGAGTATTGAAGTTGCATTAGTTGAAGGTGATAACCAAGTGGGATACAAATTTCCAGTTGAACTGCTGAACATTTTTCAGTGGAGTGCTAGTGGGAAGGATTTAACATGGCTACTAAGCTGCTTCCCAAAGCTTTCACGTCTGACACTGCACGCTTGTGAGAAGATAACAGGGCTGGGTGTGATGGGGCAGCGGGCAACGGCAACAGCACCTGGACCATCATCCTCAGCTAACAAAGTGAACGAGGCACAAATTGAGGAGCACCACCTACCCGGGGAGGAAATAGCAGCAGAAGGGCTGTTGCTTCTGCCTCTTCAACTGCAAACGTTGGAAATCTTTTTTTTTTTTTTTTTCGAAAACGCAGGAGAGCTGCGCTTCTTTGTATTAGAGAGAGAAAAGGTAGTCCCCTTACATCATCCTTGTCTCATTCGGGGACCAAACATGAGACTCGGTTTACAACTCAAAAAAAGAGCTAACAAGGAAAAACAGACCTGAAAACCTTGACCAAAAACACACACAACAGAGGATATTCTAGATAGAAAGTCCTCTGCCGACCCCAAGCTTCTCCAGCTTCTTGGCACCTGCCATGCACCATAAATCGTGCTCGTCCTTGATGTCTCTCATAATGGAAGGAACCGATGGAGAGGCGCCATTAAAAACACAATCATTTCTATGCTTCCATATGACCCAGGCTCCCAAGATGATTAGGGAATTTACTCCTTTCTTTTTCTCCTTCTGAACTTTCTTCATTGCTTTTCGCCACCAGTTAGCAAAGTTTCTTTCATTCGACCTGGGAGCCGCTGAAACAAGATCCAGCGCTTGGAACAAATGAAACCATACCTGTCTCGCAACTACACATGTGGTCAGCAGGTGTTGGGCGGTTTCTTCTTCTTGGTCACAGAGCGGGCATTTGTCCGGGTGTTCAAGGCCTCTTTTGGCCAAACGATCCGCTGTCCAGCAGCGGTTCTGAATTGCCAACCAGAGAAACAACTTGCACTTGCCCGGCGCCCATGATTTCCATAATCGACGCCATGGCTCAAAGATCACCGAACCATTAAAATACGACCTGTACGCCGACTTGGAGGAATATTGACCCGATGCATCGAGCTGCCAGATGTGTCGATCTTCTTGGTCATCTTGGAGAGTAATGTTCATAAAACAGTCCCAAAGCCTCAAGAATTCTCTGATCCCGTGCCAAGATAGTCCACCTCCATTTCTAATGTCTTGCAGCCATTGATCATCGGCAAGTGCATCGGCCACAGTCCTAGTCTTTCGAATTCTTGGAGCAATAACAGCAAACACCGTCGGCGCTAAAGCTTCAATAGAGCAGCCATGTATCCACCGATCAGTCCAAAAGAGAGTATTTCTCCCGTTGCCGACTTCCGTGGTGACCGCAATTGCAAACAAAGCTAGGGCGTTAGGATGAGAAGGGAGCTCCAAATCAGTCCACGGCCTATCTATCCGTGTCTTCTTAAACCATTGCCAGCGCATCTGCAAGGCCCAAGACATGACCTCCAAGTTCGGTATGGCCAGACCCCCAAGATCATGTGGGCGTGTGACTTTAGACCACGCCACCAAGCAACAACCTCCATTCGCCTTCTCTTTACCTTGCCAAAGAAAGCCCCTCTGAATTTTTTCCACCACCGCTTTGATGAACCATTTGGGAACAGACATAGCTATGAGCAAGTACACCGGGATGGCAGCCAAGACAAACCTTACCAAAGTCGCACGACCAGCTTTGTTCATGAGTCCTGCCTTCCAACCGGGCAGTTTATCTGCAATCTTCTCAATCCATGGCATTAGATCAGACTTTCGTAGCTTCTTATTGGACAAGGGAAGTCCCAAATAAGTGCATGGAAATTCTGAAATTGCACAAGGGAGTGTCTCATTGATCACAGTTTCAGGGACATCCTCACAACGAATAGGCACAATATTACTCTTCTGCAAGTTGGTTTCCAATCCAGAGGCTTGCCCAAATAAAGAAAGGATGTCTCTCGTTATTAGCAGCTCATCCTCAACCGGTTTAATGAATAACGCAACATCATCAGCATAAAGTGATAGACGCTGACCGGCAACACGGGTGGCTAGCGGCTGCAGAAACCCTTCTTCTTGCGCTTTCACAAATAAGCTATTCAGAACATCCATGGCAAGAATGAACAGCATAGGGGAGAGGGGGTCCCCCTGCCGCAGCCCTCGTTGATGCTGGATGAATTCTCCTGGCTCACCATTTAGAAGAATACGAGTTGAAAAGGTAGATAGCAAATTAGTGACCAGATTGCACCACACCGTACCAAAACCCAAATGTCGCAATACTTCCATCAAAAAGACCCAAGAGACCGAATCAAAAGCTTTTGTGATGTCAAGTTTGAGGAAAAGACTAGGCACCTTCTGACGATGTAAAGTTTTGACTGTCTGCTGCACGAGCATAAAATTGTCATGAATAGATCGTCCTCTGATGAATGCGCTTTGATTTGTTGCAACCATAGCATCCAGACGTGGGGCAAGTCGATTGGCAAGAATTTTAGTGATAAGCTTAGCAAAACTATGTACTAAGCTTATTGGCCGAAAGTCCCTTGCCGTGGTAGCATCAACTTTCTTTGGTATCAAGGTAATGTAGGCCGCATTGAGCAGACCGAGACCCCTAGCATCACCTTGCTGTAGAGTTAATATAGCAGCCATGAAATCCGATTTAATCACCGACCAACAAGCTTTATAGAAACGGCCTGTGTAGCCATCAGGCCCTGGTGCCTTGTCGGCCGGCAGGGACCTAATGGTTTCCCATACTTCTTGCTCCGTAATTGGAGCATCGAGCTCGGATAAATCCAGTCCTTCTCTGTGACAAAAATCCAAGTCGAGGGCATGTGTTCTGATGGACGCCGTACCCAAAAGCTGCTCATAATAATCGAACAAAACCTTGTGCTTGTCCTCCTGAGATGTTGCCATATGATCGCCATCAAGAAGTTTAGGAATATAATTTTTCCGCTTCCTGTATGCTGCCTGCTTGTGAAAGAACGATGTGTTTGCATCCCCATCTTTCAGTTGTTTAACTCGAGACCGAAGTCTAGCAATAGTTCTTTCCAACGAAGCCAGCTGCAAGCACAGTTTTTTGAGCTCTTTTCTCAGCCATTCCTCCCCCGGGATCAAACTCCTTGAGTCTTGTGCTACCTCTAATCTGTGCAGCACTTCACGCGCTTGAGACAATTGGGTTTTAACATGACCAACTCTCCTTGCACTCCATGCCTGTAGCGCTCGTGTGAGGCGTTTGAGCTTGAAAGATATGCGCTGTAATGGACACATTGGTTGTACCGGCTCCTCCCACGAAGTGACAACCGTTTCCATAAAGCCCGACAGCCGTACCCAAAAGCTCTCAAAGTGAAACCGTTTCTTTCCCTGTACTCCATCCTGGAGTCCCAAAATAAGAGGGCAATGATCAGACATCTCAGTTGCATGGCTGTGTAGAACACAATCCGGATAAATATCCTCCCAGTCCGTGGTACACAAAACCCGGTCCAGCTTGACCAATGTTGGAGAGTCCCTCGCATTAGACCATGTGTATCTTCGACCAATCAGGGGAATTTCCTTTAATTCCATTTCATTGACAAATCTGCGGAAGCGCCCCATCATTGCTCTATTGACATTGTCGTTGTTTTTGTCTTCCGAACTATATATCATGTTGAAATCCCCTGCCAGCATCCACGGCCCATTACAGTGGCTTCTGACTTCTCTTAGTTCCTCCAAGAAAGCAGGCTTGTCCGCATCCAGATGAGGGCCATATATACCAGAGAACCACCAAGCTTCTTCGCCGTCAGCTTGGAACTTGACCGAGACCGAGTGACGGTGAACTCGATGGGACTCGGCGGAAATCATCTCAGAACGCCAAGCCACCAGAATTCCACCCCTCGTCTCTTGTGCAGCAAGATAAACATATGAATAGCCTTGTCCCAGAATGGATAGAACATCAAAATCAGAAATAAGAGCCAGTTTGGTTTCTTGCAAACACACAATCATCGGACGACAAGATTGAACCACCTGATGGACTGTGTCACGACGCGCTCTGTCATTCAGACCACGCGCGTTCCAAATCAAGCAATTAACAGACGCCATTGATTACAGATAAAAACAAACGACCAACACAGCCCCACCTCAAATCACCGAGGCCTCTCCCCTTGCTCGCACCTCATCCTCAGGAGGCGCGTTCCAGCCAAAGAGGGCAGCCAAGGCCCTCAGATGTTCATGACTCAGCGGCTGATCAAAGACGCGTGAATAATCGTCAAGACAGGCGACTGTAACTTTGTCTTCAGTATCAGTAAAGCCAAGTTGACGGCACACTGAAGCTGCAGCGCCGGGCACCTTTTCTGGGGAAAGCTTTGCCACCCTGCGACTCCGCCGCGGCTTGAAGCTGGCTGGCAAAGTTTTCGTACGCCTCTTGTGTACAGGCGGCGCCTGAACCGCCGCTACTACCGGCTTCGACACTTTGGACATGAAAATCGATCTTGGAGAGGCTGGAGAAACGGTATTGATCCTTTGCTCCGGCACATCAGTTGTACACTCTTGATCGTCGTTTGCAGCTGAGTCCGTCCCAGGCGGAGGAGCGGCCACGTCTACAACTCCCACTTCGTTCTGGTGACTAAGTGGGGGAGACATGGCACCTCCTTCCACGCCCGAGACAGGTCTTTTCTTGCACAGGGTGTTCTCATCCAGCAACACTTGCCCTCCTGTCTCAGATGGCTCCTCCGGCGCTATAGCACTGTCGGGCAGAGCAATGGTGCCTGTTCCCCATGGCGGAGGGTCAGCCACATCCTCATCTCCCACGGTATCGGCGTGATGACCAGGTGGGGGAGACGCGGCCGCCGCTGCAACGCACAAGGGGACCAGCACCGGATTCGCCGTTTGTTCTTGAACTGGCAGCTTCTTTCGACGAGAGAATGTCTTCATCACACTGTTCCGGTGCGATGCAGTTGCTTCCGGCGAAATACTCAGCGATGCAATCACAGGCGTGTCCAGAGAAATATAATCAAGCGTCAGAGACACAGCGTGCCCAGTCGCCGGCCCCTGCGCCAAAGGAATCGCCTCCAGGACGGTCGAACTTTGTGACACAGGAGCATGCACGTCCAGCTCCAGGCAACGATCAGCAACATGCGAAGGGTTTTGGGCTTTAGCAGTTTTATTGGGCTGAAACTGGGCCAGCTCCCCTTCAGACGGCCCAGTAATTGAAACGTGATTAACCCAACCTTTCTCCTGCTCAACTAAATCAAACGGCCAAGCACTATCCTCCCACGATTGCAATGAAGCACTGGCGTCAACCCCGAAAGAGGGATTAATGACAAGAGCAGCAAGATCTTCACATAACTCCACCAAATTTGAAACTTGAACCGCACACGGTGGGCGAGCCGTTTCTGCCGTCTCCGTTACAGGTACCGAAGGGGCCTCATCAAATGCTGCTGCATGTCCTGCCACGTGCCCCTCTGTCGTTGGGCGAGGATCCAACCAAGCATGCGCAGAGAGACGAGCCGACTTGCCACGAACAAGGGAACCGCCTGCCGAGTTTCCGGGGTTTGACCTCGGCGAGCGCGAATCTTGTCTTCGTCGACGGCGACCATTGGAGCTGTCATCGTCACCATCCGGCGGGGGAGGGAGATCTGCCGCCGGCGGAGGCGGCGGCGGTGGCGCCGACGGTCTGACCGCGATGGATACGGGGTATTCCAGCGTCCGCTTCACTGGCGGATTTTCTTCCATCAACACTGGTGGCTCCACGATGGCCAAGTCTATGAACGGCGGAATAAGCTCAGGCTTGGCACACCAAGCAGAGAGCCGGAACACAGAATAATCCCGACGAGCCAACGTATCCGGCTGAATCTCCCGGACCCAGCCCCACTCATCCAACAGGTGCTCCGCCGTCTCGAGCTCCCAAGCGTGCGCCGGAATCCCTCGTAGCTCAATGTCAACCAAATGCGGCAGGACAACTCCGGTGGCCTTATGGAACCTCGACCACTGTCGAAAGTGCAAAGTTGCCGCTGTAAGCTGCAAGGGAAGACCTCCGTTGTAGACCCGAGAAGCCACAGCGACGTCCTCGAACACTACCATGTAGTCCGTCGGGCATAGCCGGTGAACCTCGAGCGAACTGTCCGGGAGCTCATAGCGACGTGAGAGTTCGTCAGCTAGAACGTCGACCGACACAGCTGCGAGGTCACCGACCACCAACACGATCAGCGCCCTTTGGAGCCCTTCCTCAGCCCTTACGATCTTTTCTGAACGATCGATGACGCGTCGAGGCCGGGCCAGTTCGCCGGCGCCGGCGTCAGGGGCCACCGCCACAGCCGCCGGCTCCAGAGATTGACTCTGATGGGAGTCATTATCGGCGCCACGACCATCACCCCGCCGCCTGCGACTACGCCTTCTACGCCGCCTCCCACGCGCCTCCATAGCATCATCACCGCTAGCAGCCGCGGCGCCGGCAGGGACTGGCGCTGGCTCGACACCTTGCTCCATGGCCGTAGGCGCGTTTGCCACCACGGGCTCCTTGCGCCGCCACACAAGTCCACCACCGGCCTGAGGGCACCGGTAGGATTGGTGGCCGAGGTTACGGCACTTGAAGCACCGGGTGCGCTTGTGGCAGGCAGCAGCGCGGTGAGCCGAGGAAAAGCAGTTGAAGCAGCGCCCCCGGAGATCCACAGGAACCGGACGGCGCGGGCCGCGTAGGCTCCGGAGACGATCCTTCTTGGCACGCCGGCTCTCGACCTTCTGCCAGCCCTGCGCCTCCTTGGCAGGACGAGGAGGTGGAGCCGTACGGGTCTGGTTCTTCAGAACGATCTTGATAGGACGAGGCGGGGACGGCTGGCCCGCCGGCGGCGGCGGCGGCGATCTGGCCCGCGAATTCACCAGGATATCACGGAAGGACGGTGACGGCCCAGAACTCGCCGCCGCGAAGCCACCCGAAGAGCTGCCCCCCGAGGAGCTGAAGGGGCTGCTGTCGGACCACCGCTGCTCCTTCGACCTCCCTCTGGTAGGTGGTGGAACAACAGCAGGGGACAAGGAGGAGATGGAAACCGACGCCTTGGGGGTGGGGGGGGCCGCATCCGCTGCGGAGACGGCCGTGGAGGTGGCCGCCGGACCTGGAGTAGGCGCCGGCGTGGGGCTGGTGGTAGGAGAGGCGTCGGGGAGGGGAGGCGGAGAGACGGGAGCCATCTTCGCGAAACCTTACCCTCGTCTTACGTTGGAAATCTTAAACTGCGGAGAGCTAAGCCTTCACTTTAGTCAACTCGACGACAACAAAGAAGATGGGCGAACCGGGGCAGGAGGAGGTCTCCATGGTCTCACCTCCCTCCGAAGCTTGTGGATTCAACATTGTCCAAAGCTCCTCTCCTCCTACTCGTCCACTTGTTTCCCCTTCCCCAACTCGCTGGATGAGCTCGGTCTTGCAGGCATAGAGTGCACGGAGACGTCGGTGCCTCTATCAAATCTCACCTCTCTCACAAGTTTGGACATATACGGATGTGGGGATTTAAGAGGCAAGGGATTGTTGTCTCTCCTCACCCAAGGTAATCTCACCAAATTACAAGTCTACAGAACGCCCCATTTCTTTGTTGGTTCCGAGCCCGAACAAGTGTTTCCATCCCGTTCATGCAAACTACAGGAGCTCAGCATTGATGATGTGGATGGATTCACTGCTATGTCCATGCGTGGCTTGCTCTTTCCCTCGCTCACCAAATTGGTAGTTAGGGCGGAGAGCTTCACAGCGGAGCAAGAGGCTCTTCTTTTCGTCGATTCACTTGAGGAACTCTGTTTTAAGTGCTGCAGCAGCCTCCAGTGCCTCTCTGCACGGCTGCATATGCTTCCTAAACTCAAGATCTTAAAAATGGATGAATGTCCAGAAACCCAGTTACTGCTTGAGGACGGCCTCCCAAGTTCATTGCAACAATTATGGATCTACAATTGCCCAGCCATACAGTCGCTGCTCAAGGACAGCCTCCCAACTTCGCTGAAAAAGTTGCACATCTACCATTGTCAAGAAATCCGTTCACTGCCCAAGAATTGCCTCCCAAATTCACTGCAAAAATTAGTGATCTGGAGGTGCCCAGCCATCCGGTCGCTGCCTGAGGTGGATGATCTTCCAAGTTCACTACATGAATTAAGTGTACGTGGAGGAAGTGAGGAGCTAAGGAGGCAGTGCTGCAAGTTGAAAGGAATCATTCCAATAGTCCATCTGGGCTAAGTAAAAAAAGAAAAGAAAAAAAAGGAGGTGGAACTTCCCAAAAATCAATTACTGTTTTATTTATTTGACCACAATTACTGCTTTTTGGATAACCATTTGTTTTCAACTATTGTGCAGGGCTCTTCTTCGAATTGTAAATTCTTCTATCCTCCGGATCAGTCTCCCTTTTATCTACTCAAAGTTTTCAGCTGTCAAGCATGAAGTCTTATCAGCCTGTTATCCAGCAAACCGGTTAGTATATGCAAAATAATGTCCATGGTCTCAAGTCCTCATGCATTATCTACATGTTTCAGCCTGTTGCTGATTCGATGCATGTTGTTTTGATTATCTATGCACTTTTCCTTTCGTTAATGCCTTTTCTTTTGTGTGAAACAATAATCTATATCGTTTTCAATCAGGTATTCAGGTGATGGTCTTTGACGTACTCCTGTGCTGTTGTTCTGCATCTTGGAAAATATGAGAAAATAGGATTGGGTCCACTTCTAGACAAGGTAAGGACCGCATGTTTGAAAAATATGCCATGTTTATGTTTTTTTTTTCTCTCTGAATATGTTAACTGCGATGCACTTTGCACATGATTGTGCATACCAAACTCAATTGACTCTTCATTTTCAGTTTGTATTTCATATGAAGCATCAGTGTCTTCTTGCATAGAGCTTCATCTCCCTGCAATCTAATAATTCAGCAAATTTTGTAGGCAGAGCCGCAGAAGTTCGTTTCATTCTCAGTGAGATAGCAGTTTAGTAACGCTCTTAGCTTATAAATCATGCTTTAACTACTTCTAAGTTGCATTGAGGTACAGCTGTAGTAAATAATGCATCCTTAGTTATGCTTTCAACTCTACAATTTCATATTAGTTCTGTACTCTTATGTTCTCGTTTCTTTTCTGAACAGGGGAGTAACTGGTTGCTCCAACATGGTGATTTGTAGTCTGCTTGGTTGCACCTGTGAAGTGGTCAACAGAGAACACATACAACTTCTTGATACTTTTGCAGCAGAATAACATGGAAGGCAACGAGAAGAATTCCCATCCTCCGCGCCCAGCCCAGGTGAGGCGGGTTAAGAACCAGAGGATCGAAGGCTTTGTTGTCAAATTTGTTGTTGGTTGCTTCCCTTTTTTTTTTTTGGTAAACTACAGTAGCTAAAAGCCGCCTGAACATTTTATTGCAAAAGGAACAGAATTACAGGGTGGCCTTAGGCCACCAATCACAGACAGTAAGATAAAAATAAAAAATTACATCAGATTGTTCCTGATGATTTATTTGCTGCTCAACTGCACATGTGCCAATATGACTAATGTGATGGAACTATACGTCCTTGGCTACTCTTGTATGCTTCAGTTCGGGTAGAAACTGTCGTCAGCGTCTATAAGTAATTATTTTGCATAGTTTTGTAGATTATCTCCTCCGAGGCCTTGCAGACATGGAAGTCAGCAAAAATTGCGGTTGATTCAAAAGATATTAATTATGCTACTGCAACAGCTAGCATGGAAAGGTACTGGTCAGTAGATATAGACATGTAAAATATTTCTTTGAACTACATGGTGGCATCGTGCATACTCCATCCTCCCTCGCCCATTGGTCCTTGCTTATTGGTTTGCCTCTTGCCTTCAGCCCCTTGTGCCCTCAATGCCGGCAGTATATCACCTTTAAGGATCAGCTTATACTGGCGGTATGTGTGATGATCTTTTGCTTGTACAATCCTTCTTACTTTCATGTTTAAAAATGACAAGGTAAATCTTAATATCGATATGCTGATGAATGCTATATTTTGGTCTGCTGTCCACAAATTGGTTTGGTGAAGTGGTGAACTCAGAACACTTACATCTAGAATGATGTCTGCAGATCACATCAAATCAAATCAAGCTCATGAGACGCATCAGGATCTAAAGGTGACCATCTCAAATGACGCAAATGTGAGCGAGTCACACTACTGCTCATGCTCAGTAAGTTACTGAACTTGTCTGAACATTCCATACAGTAGATTGCATAATACTACCTTTATCTTTACAATGTACTGTAGCTTTTTTCCCCTCAGTAAAAATCTGGCTATCTTGAGGAAGGCGTTACTGTTGTCAAATTTGTTGTTGGTTGCAGTGGATCTTGTTACTTTCTTGGAACTGAGTTCCGCTCCCAATCCGTAACATTGTCTTCATAGAGGAGATGAACCCAGATGAGGAAGGAGCAGCAGGCTGGCATGGCGGGCCGTCCCAAGGGATTGCGGCGACGAAAGCAGCAGGATCCCTTGGGCAGGAAAATGGTGCTGCCGAGGGTGCGTGCGATCATCCAACCTTGTGCGGCTTGGCTCGCAGGGACCCTTCCATGGCCGGCCACACGTACTCCTTCCATGCACCTCGGCTTGGCCGGGCCATGGCGGACGGAGAGCTAGATCAGTCGGAACCTGCCCTCTTGGTTTGTTCCACGACCCACGAACCTTTCTGCATTGTATAAATTCGTCAGCTAGCTTCAAACTTTTCTCAATTGATAGCAAGATCTTCAAACTTTTCTCAGCTGATAGCAAGATGCATCTGCAGTGTCGAGTGACGGGCAGGCAGGAACCATGGAGCATCAGCTTTGTCTGAACTACCATTGGTTGGAACTAAGCATCATGATTCATGCATGACACCACGTCCTGGAATTGCAACTGAATGTTGTCAGGTTCCGGCCAGAAGCGCGTTCAGAGCAGAGATAGCATCAAGCGTTCCGAACAATAAATGAAACCAATTGCGTATGATGAGTTGATGAGAGGCATCACAACCCTGTCTTCATCAAGTTTCAGAGTACCTTCAATGTATAGGACACGTCATTGCATAAGCTGACCTTAGCATTATCCTTTACTCTGTCTTCCATGTCTCTCGGATCTTTGAGATAGTATACGTATGGCTGTAAGCCTGTAATAACAGATGGTTTTATCTATTTGGATCTGTATCCTCTCCTCTCTCGCCGCTGCTCCTTTGCGCCTGGATGGCATGGGGTCCAACAATCTCGTGCTGGCTACTAACAAGCAATTTTGAAGCTTACAGAAGTGCTAGCAAAGTGATAAAGATCAAAACAGCTAATCGATATCCTAGATTCGCAATTAGCAAAAAAAAATAAAGCTAATCGATATCCTAATGGCAAGCGCTGCAATTCACGCGTGGCCCATTTCTGCCGCGTCCTTCTTGCGCGGGGGGCGTCTCTGGAACTGTTGTAAGGCCGAACCTCATATGACAGCTACGTTCTCGTACGCCACAATCCAGTTAGAAAGGACGCACATTATTACTCCTTGTATAAAAAAGAACTACAATATTTTCCCTGAAAGAGAAAAGGAACACACACAAGTCGAAGCTTGACGATGCACTCGCGGGATGGCCGGCGGTCAGCGTCGCCGTTTCGCCACCGGTCGGTCACGAGGCACCCGGCGGTCAAAAGCACAGTAAAGTAAACGAGCAGAGGTCGACCCGTGCGTGCGTTGCCCCGCTCAAATTGGTGTAAACAGTAAACGTGATCGGTAGTAACACTAAAAACAAGTCTTACTGAAACTGCAGCCATATGCACAATCTTCAGTGGTTAACAGGCCTTGTCCCAAGTTAGCTCTGAAATTCTTTGGTCCTTACACTATCACTGAAAAGCTGGGTTCAGTATAAACTGGCTTTACCAGAAGGATCTCAAGTCCACCCAGTGTTCCATGTCTCACAGCTGAAGCCTTTCATACCTGATTACACTCCAGTCTTCGCTGTTTACCAGCTTCTCCATTGCTGAACATTGAAGATTTAGAACCTTCTGAAATTCTGGACCGACGTCTGACAAAGAAAGGCAATGCCACAGTCACGCAAGTGCTCATCAAGTGGTTCAATTTGCCAGTGGAGATGGCAACCTGGGAAGATTATTACGTGGTCAAGCAGAGATACCCACAAGCAGCAGCCTGGGGACAGGCTGCATCTCAAAGGGGAGGCAGTGTCACACCTGGTGGTGACACGGGCGGGACAGGCAACAGTCCCAGCGCAGCAAATGTGAATGATTCGGCGGCCACTCCCCCGCAAGACGTTCTGGCCTTCGGCCCATGAAACCGGCCCAGCCCAAGAGATGGGTGTCGTGAGCGAGTAGCTTAAGTAGCAGAGAGATCGAAGGAGAAGGCAGGCTGTTTGTGATTGAGTTCTATCTCTCTACCCTTACTTCTTCTCCACTCCAACCCCATTGCTTTTCTCCCAAACCCTGTATCCGGATTCGGTGGTGTTAATTCAAAGTTATCATACTGTTCATGTGATTTTTCTGTATTTGTGCTTGTGAATCCTGTGGGTACTACAGGTGGCCGCCGTGCTCGTAGCCCCAGCCCCCGCGCGCCCGTCCCCGGGGTTTCGATTTCTGACTTGGGATTTCACGTTTTGCTGGATTTGTGCTGGTTCTGTGCGGGAGGGGAGAGTGACAAGGGCAGTTCCTTTGGTTTGTGGGCAGCCAATGTTAGTTCCTTCTTGATTAATTCAAACAGTAAACCTGTTATTTGACTTGCACATTGCATTACTGAGTTTGTTGTGACTTCCACATTGCATTCCTGTTTCTAAGATCTGAAAACGAGCTGAAGCGTGGGACCAGCTACTGATAAACAAAACGGTGGTGGTACTTCAAACTACTCCGAATCTTGGATTCCTTTCAATTTCTTTGAAAAAGAGAGGAGTCGGCGAAAAATTGACATCTAGAACGCTACAAAAAGAGTTGCAGAACAAATAGCATCCTTGTTTTGATATTCCAAATCTTTAGCCGATCGACGTACATATGCTACAAAAAGAGTTGCTTCTGCCGACGGCCTACGCGGCTGCTTCCGCCTCCTCGGACGCCGAGATGGCGGCCATGGCGCGCATGAATTTGACGACCTCCTGGGCGCGTGCCTTGAGCGCCGCGTAGGCCGCCGCTTCCTCGCGCAGAGCCGCCGCCATGGCCTCCCCGACGGGCGCGGCCGCGTAGTCGGCGACGTCCGGGCACCGCTTCTCGGTGGGGTGGTCGGCGTCCTGCATCAGCTCGAGCGCGATCGCCTCGCTCTTGGCCACCATGTCCTTGAGCTCCGGGTCCGTCGGCGCCAGCTCACCGGACACCAAGGTGTGCGCCACGGATACCATCATCATGCGCAGGAGCTTCGTCTGCTTGGCCGCGTCCGCCGCCGTCTGCCTCACCAGCTCCAACACGCTCTCCATCGCTTCCTTCATCGGAGACAGAGAGCCCTACTCTCCAACGCTCAGATTGCTTGCGTTGCGGACGATCGGTGGGGTTGTGTGGCTGCACCCCCTGACTTGGATCTCCTTTTATAGATACGCACGAAGCCCTGCTTCGATCCAATAATCTCGGAATCGGATTCCGAGCGACGGGGTTGTTTCGATGGGATTCTTGTTCTGTTTGCGCGTTCGACTCGGACTCGTACATGAGCATGGACCACGAGCCTTGTGAATCGATAGTTTTGCGAGGGATCCGTGAGGCAAGAAGGCGCGCTGTACACAACCTGCGGCGTTCCTTCCGTGCGGTCGACGACACCGCGCAGCTTCGAATCGACCGCATGGTGGTCTGGCGGCAACTGAGAGAGAGCACAGTTCACTTGGCCAGGGAAGAGCGTCAGGGGTAGCTCGATCGAGACGTGTTCATGGAGATTTCACACAAAGCTCGGGCCTCTGGCGTGGATCGATGTGCCACCTCTGCTCGTGGAATTGGTTGCAGCGGACAAACGGGTGCGTAGGCATTGGCTCTGGTTCGTGTGCCTGAAGAACGACGCCAGCAGGGGCGGAGTCGGAGAGACCCCCCTTGGGTTCCCGAAGCTCGTCCGATTTGAATTGGGCGGTTCGGATGAGACGCGTCTCAGCAGCGTCTTCCTCCTCTGGTCTGGCTCAGGGGCCGGCGAAGTGATTTCGGCCGCGCACCATGCTATCTTCCATGCCCGGCAGCAAGAGCTGGACGTCTCCGTCAAGTCCTTGCCTCACGCCATGCTTGCGTCCGGCGAGATCGTGCCCCGAGTTCATGCCTCAAGGCCGCCCGTGGAGGCTCACGGGCTACTGGTGCTCGTCAGGTCAGGTCGAGACGCCTCTTCTTCACGTGGTGGTGCCCGGCTGGGAGAGGCGACGCGCACACAGGTTGGTCAGCCAACGCTCAAGGCGAGCTCGCGCCATGACCGCCGTTTCGATCTGTCTCCGCCGACTTCGAGAGGTTGAGGAGGCCCGGCCATGAAATAAAAGTTTCTACTTCGGGACGGACCAGCAGCGGGAAGGCGCGACTAGCCGCCCAAAAACACTGCACAAGATGACGACAAATGTGCCTTCCTACGTGCCAAATTTCTAACAAGCACGAAAACAAAAACAGCATGCGAAACACGTGCATTGCCATGGAAATAATTACAACAACAAAATCTAGAATGTTTAAAGACTCCGACAAACTTGTGGCAAATCTCTAATCTTATAGGACACAAACTTGTCTAAAGTCTAAACAACTACGGAGTACCGAAATTAGAGAGGATGGCTATTCAACTTGCTCCATTGGTAGGAGAGCAAATCACCAAATATCGCCATGGTGTGGCGGGTACATCCAGACTGGCTTGACATCTCTATAAAGTGGACAAAGGGAGCCGTTGTCAAGACTCGTCGCCGGCATACAAATCCATACAGGTAGATATATGGGATGCACTCGTGCTATCAAGGACTGTATTGTTACAGACCTGCCCATTGAACAATTATGATAAACTAGAAAATACCCGCGCGTTGCCGCGGGCAGGTCCAGAACACTTGTAGATATATAACAACAATACGAAAAGAAGGTTGGAAGGAAATCATATACAATACATAGCTTATGGAGCTACAAACATAGTTGTTTCTTAATAGAATCTTAAGATATGAGTACTTAGTACGTACACAATATGGTTGTGATGAAGTACGACATATGTAGGGTCTTCACTATGCTGTTTCCAAACTCTGGCAATTTACGCACCTGAAAAAGCATCAATCATGTTAATGAATGAAGAGTAGAATTCAAAAATACTTAGGTACAGAAAGGGACCAGCCAGAAGACAGTTAGAAAAATGGTGTGCAATAATTATTTAGATTATGAACGCAAGAATCTACGTCTTCATGTAGTTATGAATATTTCAATTTAGTTGGCTGTCTTGGATCTCTATTTGTAAATAGTGTAAGTGTAGAAATTTCACAGCCAAACTGTGATTTAACAACTTTGTAATATGCTATGATCTCAATTTAGGATTCTTATCAGAGGGAGATTCAACAAAATTAAATGTGGACACTGCTGCTCAGCTTTTCAGTAAGTCTTGGGTATAGTTCATTGTATGGTTAAAGGTATAAAGTAAGCTGAAAAATCTACATCATAAATGTTTGCATTTTTATAAGTCCTGAAGCAGTGGGGGAAAAAAAATTATGGTTACAGTTCATAGAGGCAGGCAACAAACTGCATGTCTACCAGGGTTTAAATAAAGAAAAGTAAAACCAAGTTAATGACGATGAAAATATATCTGAATAAACTTTTTTTAAAACAAAACATACCATCAAGTTAGATCACCAAATATTTCAGCACATACAACATTGTGGGTGATATTTGCATGTTCAGGGGGGGGGGGGGGGGGGTGTAATTCTCAATCAAAACACAAAGACCATGTGAAAATACCGGACATGGCTATAGCTCTGGCAAAAATGCATGATACAACAATTTAGCACAACAAAACAATCATTTGAGATATAACTAATGTAAGCACAGCTTAATGTGGATGGACATGTGTTTAATTGTACATGAATTCTCAGCCCGAGTTTTGGGGGTTTTCTTTTTGCAAGCAGATACTATGGCATCAAAGCCAGGTTGCAGCAATGATTGGTCCTATATGCAAGACACACCTGAAGGAAACAATTTTTTAATTTCGGCATATGAGCTGCTTAGGCGAAGCGCTCTTTACAGTTTGTCATTCTATTAGTGAGATGCAGTGAATTAGAAAACAAAAAGGCACTCAGCTCTCAAATAGTCACCACTGCAGAACACCTAATAAAGGCACTCAGCTCTCAAGTCTCAACCCATAAATCCCGTCCGATAATTGAACCCATCTCCGAAACACGTCTGCACTTAAAACAAGAAAACAATCGGTTCGACCACTGACAACAGTGAAACTATAATGCTGCCGGTTTGTAGTAAAAACCAACAATAGTGTGAGTGCTAAAGGTGTCGTTTTGCAACAACAACCAACAACCAGTACTGCCAACAACAGAGTAAGCCAAATAGATGTTTGTTCATAAAGAAGTCTCGTTCACGGCGTAGGCTCTCACCCAATCCGACTACTATCACAAAGTGCTAAGTACTCCATTATGTAACAATTTTGTTGATAACCTTGAAAGCTCACATAATAGCAACTTCTTTGATATTCATGATAACAACTTATGTGATAGCTAAAACTTGCTCACACAACGGTGCGTATGGAGTCGAAAACGAGCACTGTATGAGATAGACATGATATTTTAAGATTTTAGACAGAGCATTATTAATGAGCTTTTGTCACGTAAGCATATGTTTTGAAATATGTTAGAACAAAGTGCAAAAACATAAAAGAATATTAAAGAAAATCAACCAATCTTTTCTTTTTTCCGAGTTATTGTGTATATATACTTTAAAGCATGGGAATATGTTTCTCTCTCCTACCTTGCCATACCAAGCATATCTCACAACAAGAAATATGCAAGTGCAAATAGAAATAAAAATGCAGCTATTTCCCACTGTATACGTTTACATTAATAACAACATTATCATTTTGATCCCAGCCTTCAAGTAAAGATGACACTATATACACCAAGGACGCGTGTTTTGAAGACAAGTACTAATAACCACACCGTTAGGTAGTGCTGAGCATATCCATTAGCTCCCCTGCGCTCGGCCTTTCATTTGGTTCTATCGACACACACATCCGGCCAATATTTATACACCTTTTGAACTGGACGAGACAGTCATCTTTAACATAAGCTGGTGGTCGCCCTCTTCTGTTAGCAAGTCTATCCGCCTGTGAGCATAGAAAATGAAAAACACCAGTAAGTAAACGTATATTTCAGCTCAGAATAAGGTGTTCATGGTTTCAGCTGGTGTGAAATTTATAAGTACTGACATAGTTAAGAAACTGATCGTTTAGAGGTGTGCGCTGGAATGCCAGGTTGTGTTGATCTGTGGCTATCTCCAGTACTAGAATGCCAAAGCTGAAAATATCCGCCTTTTCTGAAACCTTCCCGTTCATGAAATACTCCGGTGCACTATATCCACTGCAATATGCATGCAACGAAGTATATATAAAATCATTCCTAAATATTATATTACTCATTGTATGGAAAGAAAGAGTGTTACATTGGTGCGATGAGGTTGCTGATCGTGTGAGTGCTACCCCTATCAAAAAGCCTTGACAAGTCGAAGTCCGAGATTTTTGGGTTCATGCCATCATCAAGCAAGATGTTGCTGGGCTTTATGTCGAGATGGAGCATATTCTGATCCAGCTTGCACTCTTCGTGTAAGTATCGCAAGCCACGACATATCCCTTTAATGATCTTGTAACGGGCTGCCCAGTCAAGAGTTGAACGCTTACCTGTGGGATTAGCAACCAATGTATTATTGTTTAGCAACTTTGGCTCCAAAACACTCAACTCATTGTTCGATCAATTTTTTTGGAAGTAGGAGTGCCAGAGCTCCCACTCATCACTCGACATGTTTCTACATATTTACTGCTTGGCATGCTAAGGTGTGGCTCTTTCAAGGTTTCTTGTCTCCCATCAATAGAGTTGGCGTTGTTTGGGTTGATTATGTAATCAGAGGATGTAATATGCTTTAACATCAATGAAATTCCCTTTCACAAAAAAAAAGTGTGGCTTTGACTGTGAAATGACTTGGATGACTTGTTACACGTATTTCCTGTCTAAATATGCATATAAAACTACATAACTTTCATTTTATTGCAAGTGCATTGTCTTTTCTTGATACAAATATGACACGACATAGATAGAGAATGCAGGAAATTCATATGAACTTTGATGCCCATATAATTAATTATTAATTAGTATCAATATAATTTATTGTACAAGATAATTTTGTATCAAATGGAAGTATCATTAGTTAAAATGAAACAGTGATAATCAACATTTCTTACTTATTAAATGGGAATTTTTCACAATTTAAAATGAAATATAATTAATGAAAGTTTTAACCATTGTGCTAGTTTATACATGCGATCCTTTGAATTATTATATACATGATTCCATCAAAGGTTGTTTAGTATAACAAATTTACTATTTTTAACGATTTGTAATGTGTGATACACTTTTCATGGATTCACACTTTGTTAGTTCACAACGATGCATGAAAAGGTGTGCATGATGATTAATGAAATAATTTTTTTTCTTTTTTATACATCTAATTAAAATGGCATTTTGCGTTATCCATGATCTCTAGTTGAAATTTTACTCTATCAAATATCAAATCATCATCGATGTGGGTTCAATCGAATTCGGAAATTAATAACAATCATTGATGCAATCGACACACTTCAAGAAATCAAATGTCCTAGGTGGCGAGGAGTCCAACGTTGAATTTCAGCCTTGGATGATATATCTATCCTAACTAAATCCACATAACAAACTTGCTCCTTGCCTTTTCAACATTGTGGAACTACATGTTCATACTATTGACAAAGGGACACACTCTGACTTTTGCATAGTTTCATAGTAATTTGACTTTGTTGTAATCATTGGAAGAACTCCAATATATTAATTATAATAAAAAGATGCCACATTTTAAATGCCATATTGGTTAAAATAAAATCCGTCTTGGCACTAATTTGTACGTTCAATCTTCTGACTCAGCTAACTAATAAAGTTCTGAAGCTGAAGTAAAAAAAATAAAATCATGAGCAGTATCCGATCAATGAATCGATCATGCAATGTTTGAACAGGTCATATAATGATTAAGATGACCTACGTACCGAAGAGGAACCCGTCGAGGCTTCCTTTGGCCATGTATTCGTAGCACAGAATCCTGTTCGCCCCCTCGCAGCAGTATCCGATGAGCTGCACGACGTTGCCGTGCCCCAGCTGCAGAAGACGAGCCTCGTTCTCGAATTGCCACTGCTCATCTTGAGCGGACCCCGCTACGCTCAGGTTGATGAGCCTCTTCACGGCAATCACGTTCCCGTTCCGTAGAACACCCTACACGCATGCGGCATTGTTAATGCATGCTAGGGTGCGATCGAGACTCAGAATGGCAAATGAAACACCTAATATATACAAATATATATATGTAGTATAGTACTACCTTGTAGACGACGCCGAATGAGCCGTTACCGAGCCTGTTCCGGTCACAGAATCCGCCGGTTGCGGCGTTGAGCTCCCGGAACGAGAATCTCCTCGGCAAGTTCTCCGGAAGCCGTGTCCGGGCCGGATCATCATGGACTCGCCACTTGGGCACCAGCGACCGAACGGCCCGCTTGAAGTAGCACCAGCGGAGCCGGAGATTCACTCGGCGAATTAAGTAGACGGTAGCAGCTCGAATGGAACGCTCAATCAATTTAAGTACCTTCGCCGGAAGAAGAGGACTGCCCTGGCGTGACCAATGAACCATAGGAGCAGGTTCGAGAGGGAGGAGACCACGGAGACCAAGAGTCGGAGTAGAAGCATCATCTTTTTTCTTCGCTCACGAGGGAGCCCCGCCCTCGCTGCAGACGCGTATATATATAGCAGTAGTGCTCGATCTCTTGCTCCTCTTCCCCACGTACGTAGATTGCTAATCAAGAATGGAACTAACTGACACGCTACGTAGTACCAATTGCACGTTGACTTGCTAAAACTTTATTAATTAGTACCAACTTTCTTGCTTTGGTACAATTCAGGAGTCTTGCCAAAGGGGTTACTTGCTTTCGAACAATTCAGGGACATATGATCTTCCTCGAAAATACCACGACAACACCCTTGCTAAAGGCGCAATTTGGGACGTCGTTTTCCAATGAGAATGAGACGTGAGTATATATGTATTCACTTTTTTGCGCTTCATATATGTATTTAACGAGAGAATGAGTCTCATCCCTAGCTATACGTTCCAGAGGTCAACTCACAATGTCACATGGCCTGGGACGATGAGAATGCGATGCAATTATTTTGGCTGTGTACAACACGCGGCAAATTTCCCAACTCGTAAATTCCATCAAAAACTTCAGATTGTGATCGGTAGTGGCCACGTCGTGTGTGCGTGTTTGATAGAGCAACGATAAAGGCTAAGTTTTCTTTTGAGAAATATACACCGTGAATTCACAATTGAAAAGTATCTATCGTCACCACAAGCATCGCATGCATATATACACAGATACACGGTTTTGCATTTTCCATCACTTGGACTTCTTAAGACTTGGTCTCCCTGTGTGCTGCCGACATGTGCCAAGTCTCCGGCGATAGGCCCATTTATGCCCACTTATTACTGGGTCATCATCCTTCACTCGGTATAGATGACGACGCGCTTTGTCCACAATTCACGACATAACTTGGTCCCATGAGCTCCCGGCCGGGCTGCATTCAGAAGTCTCTACTACCATCCAGAAGGTTCAAGTAAGGAGAGAGAGACCTTACTAAACTGTTGTTTGTTGTATGTCCAAAATCGTCGTCCTGCTGTTCTATTCATAAGCATGCTCAAATTTCATATTTAGATCTTGTTTGGATCTACATCCCTAAACATTTAGCTGCCTAAGTTTAGTCAATTTGGATCTAAACGGGATGACTAAACACCCTCTTAAACTTAGCCCGCCCACCTCCTCAACATTAGTTCCCTAGTCACCTCGATCAACCCTCCTAAACTTAGCTAATTAAATACATGCAAAGCAAAAAAAAGTATTTTTATCCACATAGTTTAGCCAGGGATCCAAACAGGTACCTCTTAAAAATTAGCTAGCTAAACTTTAGCCGGTTAAAGGATCTAAATTGGGCCCTGTTTACTTCAGCAAGAAATACATATCCATGTGATTTACTACTCTTCCATATTCATTTCTATCATTGCAGTTCATACTATGAATGGAACCACATTTTTTTAATGGATAGTACTAGCCTCCAATATTGGAGGTTCAAGTGACCCTCATGAGTCTGACACAGGTATGCAAGAACAAGAGGCACTAACAAATGTCATGTCAGGCTAAACGCACATGAGCTCGCGCAGCTGGTGAAACACACTACACACACTGCCGTGTGAAGAGCGCATGTTTTTCGTTGCGTCGAGCAATTGGTTGCTTAGGATTGTAACTGATCAATTGAGTAATCAATAAAGCTCTCTTATTTGCAAAAAAAAAATGTGATGTATGGCTACATCAGCCAAAGCCACTCCAAAGTCATAGTGAGGTTAAATGGAATTGTTGTCAACAAAGCAAAACTCCAACTCAAAAGGAAAAAAAAACGCCTCACTGCAAGGCCTCAACCATCCATGAAAATACAACGAAGCCCAGGAGGGCCGCAAAGCTAGAGGTAATCTACGAGAAGAAGCAGCCCACAAAATTATGGGAGCCCAAAGACAAAGCACAAATCTGGTGCATATATGGGGTATTATGGTGGCTGTTGTTTAGCAATCACCTCAGTGGAACTTGGCACGCACAGTCATTTCTATTTTTTTTTCTAGAGCGTGTATTGCACGTATTTCATTAAGAAGAAGAGAAAGCTACAACCGGGTGATCCTCTCTTACGAAAGAACCACCCCACAGCCAACATCGCCAAGAGGCAAGACAGCACACCAACTTCGACCTACGACCAAACACACTTGGCAACTGCTCACAAAAGGGAGCCACCTATACCCAGCGACCTAGACAACAAGCTAACAATTACAGACCAACAACTCAAAAAGCTTGCTGTTACAACCCTCATAGGCGTCAAAGTTGCCAAGCTACGCCGCGCCCCCAACGGTCCCAACCAAGTGCAACTCCAATCGCCATCCCATGCCACCGCGCACACCCAAACAGCAAGTCAAGAGGATGAAGAAGAACCCAACTTGGAAACGACATTGGCCTTCAAGACGACGCCTCAAAGGAGGGAGCGGAGCTCAAGGCCCACCGTAGTCCAGGTTTTCACCCGAAGAACCGTAACAGAAAAGAGAGACTCAACGACGACGCCCTCAAGAGAGAAAACGACACCCGTAAGTGTAGTCGTCGCCGGCACCGGCGAAGCCGGGTGAGCCTTAAGCTGGAGCCCTCCCATCCGACATGCCTTCTAGTCTTCCTGATTGAAGCTCCAATCCACCAAACCACGCCTCTGGCATAGGCTCCATCCTTGCTGCTCTCGGCCACCAATGGCACCCTGCCACTGTCCAGCATTGCTGCACGCCCGCGACCAACAACCCATGACGCCCGAGACCATGACCAGTCAGCTTCCCGACCCGCAGCTGCACCCTGACGCTGGCAACCGCGCCCCGATGCGACCTGGGAGCCACATCCCCGTCGCGCCGCCTCAGATCCGCAGCCGCACCTCTGACGCCGGCAACCGCCCTGCGAGCCGTAACCCCGTCGCGCCGCCAGGCCTCAGGCCACAGCGCTGCAACCGCACCTCCGACACCGGCAGCCACACCCCGACCTGGGAGCCGCACCGTAGCCGCACCTAGACGGGCACGTAGCGCCGCCGGGCCACGCGAAGGGAGCGCAGCCACCCGGTTCGGTCCCGACCGCCGCAGCTCGACGCCACCTCCATCTTCCCCAATTGCGACGCCTCCCCTCAGATCTCAAATCCGACCGCCAAATCCTCCAGAAGAGAGCAAGAGCCTCGCCGCCGCCATCCTGGCTGGCCTCGCGGGTTTCCCGGAGGCTCGCTCCGGCAGCGGCGCGGCGGGGGGTGGGGGATTTGGGGGCGGCGGCGGCTAGGGTTTGGTGTTCCGCCCGGGTCGCCCAAGAGAGCGACACAGGCGTGGGATTGGCATTCCCTTCTCTACCCCCAAGAAGGCACAGTCATTTCTATAAGCACACATACGCAGACTCTAACTTATGAGCATCTTTGAAGACTGAGTCGACATATTCTCGAGATTGACGAAGTCACCATGGGCGCCTCAGTGTCGACGGGAATGTCGCCTACCACTAAAAACACAACGTTGTTAAATCCTAAAAAATTCGCTCCTACGAGGAGTCGAACGTAGGACCTGAGGTGCTACTTTGTAAAACCGCTAAACTTTTTTGGTTTAGGAACAAAGAAAAGCTTTAATATTATTTTATTAGCTAATGAAAAAAGGTGATATTATTTTCTTCAATGCAAAATGTGGTGCTCTTATTAAAGTAAAGGTTTAGGGGAAAAATTGTGCGAGATGTTTGTTAAACCAAATAGGCAATAGCAAATTGCATTGTTATCTTATCATGATTGTTTTTTTAATAACATTTTATTGCATTGAATGTCGTGATAAACTATTCTCGTCTTATCATAATTATTTTTTTCTACTGCTATTGTTTTTTATTGATCACTTTTTTATGCAATGGTGCATAATTTATAATTTCTATGTAGATATCTCAAATTTTGTATAGCAGAATAATGTTAGATAACTTTTTTGTCCGGGTTAATGTTGACGAAATATTATGATAATAGATGTTTGCCTCGAGAGCGCAGGCCTACAACAGCACTAGCAAACGATCTGTAAGCTTAAGCAAGTGTTAGCAAAGCGATAAAGATCAAAGCACCTAATATAATCGATGTCCAAATCCAAATGGTAAGCGCTGCTTGCGCCGGCGGCTGTACTAACGACAGCTCTTGTGTTACGACGGTCCTCGGAACCATTTCTGTGCTGCACATTACCCCTTTATATTCTTTTGTAAAAAGTTACAGTACTAGTTAGTACAAATATAAGTTTCCCGGAAGGAAAAGGAAAACTGGGAAAAAACAAAGACTCCTGGCGTGTGGTCAGTAAATCACAGAAGTAGTCGAAGCTGGACGATGCGTACTCGGGTTGGCCGGATTGGTGGGTCAGCGTCGCCGTTTCGCCACCGGCCGGTCTGTCACGAGGCACACACACGGCAGTCAAAAGCACGGCAAAGTAAACTAGCAGAGGTCGACCCGTGCGTGCGTTGCCCCGCTCAACTTGGCCGGGCTCCGGCTGCTGGAGCTCGTCGAAGGACGGAGGCCATCGGTGTCGCGGCGGACGGAGAGCGACGGGGTGTGGACCACAGGGAGGGAGGGACGTCGGCAAGCGTCCAAAAAGGGCAAGCGCGCGGAGCCAATCATGGACCGCGCCTGCGGATTGCGCCCGCGCCCCAATGAGAAATGGAGAATCGCCCACGTTTGCATCTCTGACTACTGCTATGCTCTCCGGCCCTGACACTCGCCACTCGGATCACTCATTTGCTGCTGCTACTAGCACCAGCTGCATCTACCCATCTCTCTCCAGCCAGCGATACCTGTATGTACCGCGCACGCGTGCGTGTGTACTCTCTGTTTTTTATTATATGACGTTGTTGACTTTTTTGTTAAACTTTAACTAACAATATAGATTTAAATAATTACTTTTTAATATAAAATGAATATCATTGGATTAATCATCAAAAGCATTTTAAGGTTAACTTATACATTTAGCTATTTACATAAATATTTTGAATAAGACGAATGGTCAAACGTAACGGAAAAAGTCAACGGCGTCATATATTAAAAAACAGAGGGAGTATTTGTTTGTTTGCTCCCGGCAAAATATCACGACCGCTAGGCTAGCTCCTCTTCGCCGACTCAAACACGGAATGGAATACGGATAAATTTACTTCGGTCCCGACAATCAAGACTTCAATACAAAAAGTTCAAAGGAACGGTGTATTTGTCCTCAGAATATATAATTCCACTTGGTTCTTATATATATATGCTCCTGGTGAACCTTTATATACCTTCGACGTATAAAATGGACTGAATCTACAACATGGCCCTCACTTTTTTTTTCCTCTTTCAGGGTCATTAGACAACCAGATTACTGCAGTAGCAATGACGGTGAAGAAAACACCCAATCAACAACGAATATTTTGCGTGTGTGTGTGTGGAGGGTTGGGGGGCTTCGGCCCCCTCATGAATTGCCAAATCCACAACGTTCTGTTCAATCAGAGTTGTCCGTCCAGGTGAAATTGCTCTATCCATCGCCCCTTTTTTCAACCCTTTAATAAAAAATCAACGGAGCAGGTGCTTCTTACTCTATGCAAACCTACTCATTCCCAGCATTCACTCGGACTAGACCGATGAAACAACTTCCATGCGCCCACCCTCCGTCGCTGCCTCCCACCACTATCATTGACATCCTTGCCACCACCGTTGTCCTGCCCTCCGCCGCCATCTCCCGCCATAGTTTTTGACATTCTCGCGCACCCCCCCCCCCCCCCCCCCCCCCCCCCCCCCCCCCCCCCCCTCCTGCGCCCCATCGCTCGTTATCCAGCAACAAGCCATCCCCACAGGCGGGATCTTCCTCCCCAGGACTTAATTTTCTCTAAGCTTGCCTGTGCCCAACCTTGAATCCTTGAAAACATACTCCTATGGGTTGGTCGATCGGAGAAGATCCTTCTTGCCGGAGATGAAGAGGGAGAGGGAGAGTGTCAAAGCTTGGTCGGAGAAGATGAAACTTGGTGGAGTGAACAATAAATTCGGGACAAATATAAGTTTCCCCTAACGATTTCGTGCAAACAAAGCTAACATCAAAATAATGGACCATCGTCAGAGCAAAAAAGATATCGCCTAAACATAACAAATCTATGATGGCGCCACTTGTGTTCATAGACAACATACTTCCAAGTCCAAATTGCTGAATTTTTTCACCACGACAAGGGATGGCAACCAGTGGACGCGTCAACTTCGGTCCGGTGGTGGCGAGTACAGGACGAAGGCAAAGCTGTCACCGTATCGAGGCCCAAATAATGGAGCCTCACAGATGATCCCAAATTTAGGGGTACTGGAGCCGTTTGCTTCTTATTCAGACAATGATCATTTGATTCCGTTTCTTTTTCAATGTATACATGAGCCGGTGACAGCGACTCCAGACTGGAACCTTGCGTCCATATCCTTCTCAAAGTAGCTTTGGTGATGTTGGTGTGGTGTCACCCTTCATTTTTTTTTCCAATTCAATTTCCTTCAATTTGTTCTTCCAGACCGTTTTGAGGAGTTTGTGGTGCCATTGATTTTTTTGAGCTACTCCGTAATTTTCAAAACTAACTTACCGTCCGATGTTTTCCCTGGAGGGCAGTACATTCACTGGACCACTGCATTTCCCTCACCTACTCACCTGTTCATATTGCGAATTTTGCAATTTTAACCAGATCTACAATCTCGTCAATGCAAGTGAAAAAAAGAAAAAAAAAGAGTGTGAGAACTGATTCCTAAGAATTTCAGCTTGAAATACTCCTTGTGACATTTGCTTGGTCTAAGATCTCATCTTTAATTGTGAAAAAAAAAGTTAAAAATATGGATTTAGAACTTTCGACAGCTTTTTTAAGATGGAACCAAAGTTATGAAAACAATATGAGCTTTTTTTGGATTAAGAAAACAAAAATAATGAGCTTCGTTCTCGTCCGAAGGAATGCATTTCTTTTCTCAAAGAAAAGTATAGCTTTCTTTTATTAGCACATTTCGGGACAAAAATCATTTTGACGGCTATATTTACACCTAAACCCAGCCGCAAAACGAATACTAACCACTAGTATATATCCAACTCCTGCAGGCGCCAGCAGCCTTGTGGATAAGGCTCTGTCCCGCACTCGTTAATTACTACAACTAATCGCACCACGCCGCCGGCCACCGCAAGCGCTCACCGTCGCCGGGCAAGCCAGCCATAGTCCGCAGATCACACGCCAAGCGCGAGCTAGACACTGCCGATGAGCTCTGCGGCGACAACCGCGGCGGCGTGGACGCGGGAGGAGGACAAGGCTTTCGAGAACGCGGTCGCGAAGGCCGCGGCGCCGCCCGCCGACGGCGCGCCGGACGAGAGCTGGTTCTCGGCGCTCGCGGCGAGCCTGCCTGCGCGGACGGCGGATGAGGTGCGGCGCCACTACGAGGCGCTGGTGGAGGACGTGGGCGCCATCGAGGCCGGCCGCGTCCCGCTCCCGCGCTACGCCGGGGAGGAGTCCGCCGCGCCGTCCGACGGCGCCGCCGCCGACGCCTCCGCGCCGAAGGACGGCGGCGGGCACCGGCGCGAGGAGCGGAAAGGCAGCGTCGACGCCGGGAAGAGCTGCTCCAAGGCTGAGCAGGAGAGACGCAAGGGCATCCCGTGGACAGAGGAGGAGCACAGGTTGGTAAATCCCCAACAAGTTCTTGTCTCCAAACCAGCATCTTTCGCTGCAAGTTTGAATCTTTCAGGAACCAATCCAATCGTAATTTGCACACACTGATTAACGTCCATGGCGGCGACCTTGTGCAGGCTGTTCTTGCTGGGGCTGGACAAGTTCGGCAAGGGCGACTGGCGGAGCATCTCGCGCAACTTCGTCATCTCGCGGACGCCGACGCAGGTGGCCAGCCACGCGCAGAAGTACTTCATCCGCCTCAACTCCATGAACCGCGACCGCCGCCGCTCCAGCATCCACGACATAACCAGCGTCAGCGCCGGCGACGTCGCGGCCGCCGGGGGCGCACCGATCACCGGCGGGCCCGCGGCGGCGATGCCGATGGGACCCGGCGGCATGAAGCACCACCACCCGCCGCCGCCGATGGGCATGTACGGGCACGCGCCCATGGGCCACCCCGTCGCCGGCCACATGGTGGCGCCGGCTGCCGTCGGCACGCCCGTCATGTTCCCGCCGGGTCACGCGCCCTACGTCATGCCGGTGGGGTACCCGGCGCCACCGGCCAAGATGCACCAATGATGAACACAACATCTGCTCGATCCTCTTCTTCCTGCTGATGCATTGTTTCTGCTCTCCGCAAAGCTGCGTGGCCAGCAAGATTGATCACATTTCTTCACTTTTATCTTCAGTTTTCTTGATTTGTTCTTGTTTTGTAGCAATCCATCCTTCCCTGATCTCCCGTTGATGTAACATAGATGACTTGAGTGAGTCCAGGGCCGGCGAGCGCGTAATTAAGTATTTGCTGACTGTTGCGAATGCTGCTTATAGTCACACTCAGTGAGGCTCCAGAAATGTGTAATTAGCAGCAGCCTTCCAGAGTGCGTTGCTTCGTTGCAATTGGGGATTGATCAAGTTCAGGTTTCAGGATGTAAATTAGTATCTATATCTCATTTGTGCATAAAGGTATATTGATTGTCACATCATGCGTTGAATGAGTAGTCCTTCCATTGCTTATGTTTTTTCTCATCTGGACCATCTCAAGTTGTTTCTCAACAGCCATTGTAACTTCTGAGTGAGTTTGGGAGAAACATCATGTTGTTTCAGAGGTGGATTTGTATAGGCATTGATGTTACATGTTAGTTTTCTTCCCCACTCTCCTTTAGTAGGTGATGCACCATCAGTGGTGGATTTGTATAGGCATTCTACAGAGTAATAGCAATGCTAACTTCTGACTGTATTCAGATTGGACAAAATACACCCATTCTAGCAAGTAATTCAGCTGTTTCAAGGGAGGAGTCCCCAGGCCATGATTCTGGTGCGGAGGTCTCCTCCTGCCTTGAGAGAAACTGATTGTTCTGTACTCGAGAAAACACCATGACTTGACAAATTTGTACATCTTATCACCGAAAGTCGTGGCTGCTGTGACATCTTTGTTTCTCGACCTCGAATCACCTTTCTAAGATGAACGTTGTTTCACGATAGCTCTTGTGCCTCTCTCCAGCCCATACATGCATCACATTCTCAAATGCTTGCGATTGATAAAAGGAAAAGTTTAATGTGCCTCTCTCCAGCCCATACATGCATCACATTCTCAAAAGAATTTTTTTTTTCGAATGCGCTCACCTAATGTCAAGCAGATTGTCAAATACAAAGTATGCAAGACATTGCTTCCAAATGGAAACCTAGCTTTAAACTAATCAACACACACACACACACACACACACACACACACACACATAGATATATTTAGAAAAAGGAATTTATTGATATCCCAGCTTCTGCATCTAAATGATGCATATAGCTATACACACATATATATATGCATGCATAATGTTCAAAACAATGATTACAATAAATTCAGAAAGAACAGATACATCATTCCTCAACAGGGAAAAAAAAACAGATATATATACATCAATGGATTCAGAACCAAACTTAGAACAACTTATGTTCGTTCCTCCCCTTGGAACTCTTGGTCCCGTTTCAAAAAAAAACAAAAAGAAAGAAAGAAAGAAAGAGCTCTTCGAACTCTAAGCATTCTTTTGTTTTCAGTCCACTCGATCATCATACCGCAGGGGTATCCGGGGGCGGCATTCGATCATTATTTTCAGTACGCAAAATAGGTGACGAACAGTGCTGCGAACATGAGCAAGTAAGCGATCGCCTGATCTATCGCCTTAGCATCGATCGCCCGGGCCATCGCCGTCGGCTTGTCTTGCGCCATGGACAGTTGTACGAATCCGGAGAAGAACGTGATGAACAGCAGGACGTACACCCTCACGGCCGCCATCGTTGATAACACTAGCTGAAAGATAAATTACGAATGTGTCGGAGCTGAAAGATAAATTATCTGGGAAACTTGTGAGCTAGCCTGAAATACAAGAGATTACGAATGTGTTGCTAGGCCTTTTGATGCGTATGGCTAGGCAATGAGAAATTGGTGAGTATATATAGAGTAGAACATTCACGAATTGAAGAACTACCAGTGTACTTTGTTTGATCAGGACTTTGAAGATCGAATGACATGATTGCCTGTAACGGTACGGAGCTTGTTTGAAGAAAGTCTATGAATCAGTCAATCTATTTGCCTGGCTCGGCAAAATTGACTTTTCAACTTCCCTGAGCAGTCTTAGCTCTGTTCGAGTGAGATGGCTACCAATGGAGCTCTATTTATTCAAGTCCTGAGTTTTTGTTTATCAATAATATAATGTATTTGGAGATAACAAAATTGACTGGTCTCAAATTGCCTAAGTTTTTTTTTCCCGGACAACTGCAAATACTCACTTGCATCTTAGGGGTGTTTTCATATTCCGGCTTGCAAGTATTTTTGTTTCCGTCGAACACATAAGTTACACATAGTTTTCGCATACCCCTCATGATAACTTTGACCGACCAAATAATCTATCATGACCGTGTATCTCATAATATTCTTGGAATCAAACATATGTTGTAGTCATCAAGTTTTTCCCTTCTACGTTGCTCATGGCATCTTATAACGTCATGGCAAGATGTTTGTGTCGTTGGTGCTAATTAGACAAAAATATATAGGTGATGATACACTAATATAGATTTTAATTATGCTACAGTGAAGCATCCGAAGAAATGTTGGAAGCCAAACAAGAGGCACATTATCGTTCAAAGTTGTCAGGGGTATATCAAAACCATGCGTAACTTGCAGCCCCCCCCCACCCCCCACCCCCCATTAATGTGGACAAGGGTTCCTGATATTTTGAAAGGTCAGGATTTGACGGAGAATTGACACAAATCGGCCCGGCTTCTCGGGGTCTCATAAACCTATAAACAAACCTATAAACGACGAAATGTTCTCGACAGAATAATCTAACCAAACCCAAACCCTAATAATGCGGCGGCTGCTGTTTATGAAGACTCTAGGGTCATGGCAAGACCCTTCGATGCGTCTCTAATGGGCTCCAACACAATACAAAGCCCAAAGGCCAAATTACGATGGCGCAGCACCCGAGACAGATTCTGGAAGTCAACTTGTTTCGACGATGTCACCCAATGACTCCGGACGAATTTGGCCATGAGACCGGTTCCATTGGAAAAATGATTAGATTATTTTTCTATGCATATATAGAACGTCCAAAACCAAACCCGTATACGGCATTGGCAACAGTTTTTGTGCAGACTGCTCCTGAACTCCGAATCGAACTTGAAGTCGACTTGGATTGGTCTTCCAACTTGACTTGGACGCCTTTGCTGGCCCTCCACGCATCCAAGCACCTCTCCAGCTATCTCCTCATCATCTCCATAGTTCATAACAATAATTAATCATTAGATAGTATTTTATTCTCAAAAACATGTAAAGAAAGCTTTACGAACAAGCTCACCTGTAATTCAATTATCGAGCAATAGCTCTAGTGATTGACCCTTACATGTACGGCGGAGAAGTGATGTCCTCATCACCCACCCTTAAAAAAAAGAAAAATTTATAAATACCCGACACCTTAAAAAAAAGGAAAAAAATATAAATGCCCAATGAGGCGGCACCTGCTGCAGGCGGTGGGAGATCGATTTGGACGATTTAGCATGGCGCGGAAGCGATGCACACCCGATGGACGAGGGGGGGAGGGGGGCAGCGATCGATGCATTCACAAGAATCTGTGCGCCGATCAAATATTGGACCGTCAGAAGGTTGAAGACGATATGACATCTAGCGGTTTCTGTTAGTCCGTTGAGAGGACCAATGTGAATCAGCCGTCGCCTCCTAATTAAAACTAGAGAGACAGCCGACGCATTAGCACGGCTTGTATCAACATTAATTGCAATATTGTATTATGAATACCTTATTAAATTAATGCTGTCTTGTCATTGTTTTCCACTACTACTATTTTTGGCTAATCATTTTGGACAACAATGTGTAGAAAACCCCCGAACCCCCCTCCCCGATCCTACACAGGGACTCAGCTGGCCGTTGTGAGCTCCGGCGCGAGTCTTTACTACGTGCTTTGACCCGAGGAGGGCGAGGGGATTTTTTTGCACTGTAGGTATTTCGCTACAGTGCATGCGCAGCACTGTAGCGAGCGTTGGCCCGAGCATGAGAGGCTCTTCTCCTTAGCAAATGCCGTGGGGGGCGGTCTTCCCCCGGCAGGTCGAGTTTTTATAGTATATACTTATATATTGGTATTTTTGTTATTTTCGTAATAGCAATGACCAATGATGGGTACTTTTGAAAATATGTTAAGTGTATTTTGGACTGATTTTTATAATGAAAGCGGTTTGTATTTTTTTTCTCTTCTTCGATTAATATTGTTTTTTCGAGCAATTGAGAGCGACATAGTGGCTCTTTTTGTTAGCCAACTTTAATATATGAATATCCTCTTCCAAAAATTTGTCGTAGGCTCTGTAAATGGACCGTAGCTTATAGAGGCGTTAAGCAGGACTGCAATCCCATCTATTTTACGACAATACGAATACTGATGAATGAATAAGGACAGTATTCTGACCACCCAATTCGGGAAAAGTGAAAGATTAGAGATCTTGAACAAAGTATCATGGACCCAATGGTGATTTCTTTGTCTTTGTTCAAAATTGGAGATCTTGAACAAAGACAAAGTGTATTAATATTACCCTATCTGTGATTGTTCATTTCTTTGGCCATCAACACTACGTCTGAAAAAGATTTTCCCACTCCGTGTAAACTTGCACCTGCATCACCATCCCACTCCGTGTAGCGACTAAACCAATTTACAAGAGAAGAAACAAAAAGGTCAGAACTCAGAAGAATTGTCGGATAAGAACATGACCAGCCAGAACCATGGCTCCCCACATCACCAGCGAGCCGCAATTCAGACCATCCGCCAAATAGTGACTGAAGAAGGATCGATTAGCTCGCGAAATAAGTGACGAACAGCGCCACGAACATGCGCAAATACGCGATCGCCTGATCAATTGCCTGCGCGTTGATCACCCGGGCCACAGCCACTGCCGGCTTGTCCTGCGCCATGGACATCTGCATGAGCCCGGAGAAGAAGAAAGCTGTGAACAGCAACACGTACACCTTCGCGGCTGCCATCTTTGTTGCTGCACAAGGTAATTGGGTAAAGCTGCTGAAGTATGAATAACAGGTCACAGGTCTTTTTAGCCTGGTGTGTGTATGGAAATGTGATGGAAAGGGATCCGTGGGGTATATATATAGTGTCGTCAGTCTAGCACAACAAGCAAGCGATCGAAGAGTGAAGAATATTCAGTGTACTTTGCTTGATCAAGACTTGAGCAGAAAAGAAAAAGATTGAAGTCGTGATGAATCAGTCAATCTGTCCGTCCAGCTCGGCAGCTTTGACTGGATGTTCTCTCTCTTGGAAGAGTATATCACTGTCCACTGCCGTCAAGGCCGGTTCGCGCCCTGAATCCGTAACTGTACTTCTGAGCCTGTGCCATTTCCTATTATTTGAACGTGACACATGAATTCAGATGGCATTGTTTTGGTGCTCAGGACGGCGCTTTTGACCCAGCGGTCTCTGGCCTGTGCCCGCACCGCACGGCAGGCACACAAAGATAACTGTGCCACGCATTTAAAATGGACACGAAAGTGCGCATTTATCAATTTGGCTTCTCTCAGTCTCCAAAACATTTTTAAGAGAAACCACGGTAGGTCGTAGTAGAACAGTCTCCAAAAATACGTAGTGACTTAGTTTTTCGAATAGTGTGCCATTTGTTGTTACAAAACTGTGTACTTAGGAAAATACTTTTAAATATGAACTGAATGGTACCAGTTTTCTATCTTAATGTACATCGTGAAAAAAAAAACATAGATCCAAGATCAAGTTGAAATGTGTGTGCACTTTAAAAAGAAAAAGGAGGGGGTAAATAAGTACAAGAATTAAGAACAGGAAGGGAAAGTTGTACAAGACTAGTAAAGTCATAGCAATAGGTAGACTGAGCTCTCCATCTAGGAATCGAAGTACCATTTTTTAATCAATATTTGGATTGATTTCAATTACTTGGACTACTTGTTTCATTATTATTTATAATTTTAGTGATCAATTAATATAATTTATATGGACTACTTGTTTTGGTACCCTTTCTCTTTTTCTTTTTTTATGATTGCTTGTTTTGGTATCCTCCTTTGCAATTGTATGCAAATCAAATCACAATTTCCCCATAAAGTTTGGTTTTCTTTTTTCTATTTCTTTCACAGACTACTTGATTTACCATTAGACGATAATAACATGCATCAGCATTTATAACCTTGAGTATGTATGTGGCAGCTCCTTTTAACTTTGTTTTACTAAGATAATAGATGGTACTTCTTTTGTACCTCACTTACATATATCAGTAAATCGCATATTAAAGATCAAATCAGAAATGTGTGTGCGCTTTAAAAAGAAACGGAAGAAGTAGATGAAGTACACAAATTAATGAAGAATAGAGAGCAAAAATTAAAGATGATTAAAGTTATCCATCTAGGGCGTTATGGCTTAAAGTTTTTGCCCCACTTTCAGGGCCATTTTGATTGTACAGTTTTGTGTCTAATGATTTTTTGAATAATCCATTGTGCTTTGAAATTATTTTTTTTAAAAAATCTTCTTTTTTTATCCCTATAACTCCATCGCGAAAGAAAATTCATTTCACAGCTTCTACTTAAAAAGCGTTTTAAGCTGGTTTCCTTATTTATTTGCGGGTCTCTCGTACAAGCTCCGCCGAGCCAAAAGGAAAGAAAAGAACAGAACAGCCGGAGGCGAACTTTATTTGTTTCCGCTGCAATGGAAACACCGAAGAAAGAGGATTCGTTCAAAAACTGCGGGTAGCTCCCTTTTCGAGGGCAGAAAAACTCTCATTCATCATTTGCCTAGCTAGCATTGTCAAATATACATTATATGGAGACATTACTCCCAACTGGAAACCTAGCTTGGAACTAATCAGGACACATATATGCATTATAATACTCAAAATAGTTATCACAATAAATTGATCCGTAAGAACAGTTACATCATTCCTCAAAGGAAAAAAAAAAGGAGAACACATATATACAGGAATGCAGTCGGAACCAAAGTTAGAACAACTTATGTTCGTTTCTCCCCTTGCTGACTCCTCTAGAAACTGATGGCATGGCCTTCACACTCAATTTTTGTTAATGAATGAATATTGACGAACTCTGGTCACCCGTTTGAAAAGAAGAAGAAAAAAGTAGGCTGTTCAAACTCTAATAATTCTTTTGTTTTCAGTTCACTAAATCATGATATGGCTGCAGGATCAGTACGCAAAATAGGTGACGAATAGTGCTGCGAACATGAGCAAGTAAGCGATCGCCTGATCTATCGCCTTAGCATCGATCGCCCGGGCCATCGCCGTCGGCTTGTCCTGCGCCATGGACAGCTGTATGAATCCGGAGAAGAACGTGATGAACAGCAGGACGTACACCTTCTCGGCTGATACACTGGCTGAGTTGCTGGAGTTGTCGTCGGCGCTAAAAGATGGATTGTCTGGGCAACTTGTCAGATCTAGCTAGCAGTTTCGAACAGAAGAGATGACGAATGTGTTGCTAGGCCTTTTGATGCTTATGGCCCGGCAATGAGATATTGGTGACTATATATAGAGCAGAACAAGCACGAAGTCAAGAACTACCAGTGTGCTTTGTTTGATCAGGACTTCAGAGAAGTTTTGAAGAGTGAGATGCCTGTAGCGGTACGGAGCTTTGTTTCAAGAAAGTTTATGAATCGGTCAATCTATTTGTCTGGGTCGGCAATCTTGACTGTTCAAAGTCTCTGGGCAGTTTAACTGTTCGAGTGAGATGCCTCCCGGTAATTGATTGGAGCTCTATTTTATGTTTAGGTCCTGATTGTCTCATCAATAAATAAAATGCTTTCTTCAAGAAATTGTTGCTTTGAAAATGGAAGCAGAACCTACGGATTAATGTGTTTTTAGTTCTCGAGTTGCAGGGAAGGCTTACCTTCGGGGAGGCACCACCGCCTACATGCATGACGGAGGTGCTTGCCACGAAGATGAAACGGGGTCCCACCGCAAAAAAAGAAGATGAAACGGGGTGCGAGCAATCAACACGAACCTGTTAACGAAGGTCTCCAAGCTGTTCGTCATGTTCGTCACCTCGGGTTCGCACCTTCGTCAATGCCTGTGGCGAGGCTTGAGAATCCTCCGTGTGACCAACTCATCTAACAAGAAGGACAAACGTCACACAAGAGCCTTCGGGGAGACGGACGGAGGCCCTTGGAAGCATATGGCCCACAGGGCCAACTTCTACAGGTAGAAGAAGGTACACGTGTGGTGTAAATTGTAAGCTAGACCATAATGTCCTTATGATATTTTTGTAACGGTATATCTAAGAATGTAGCAGGTAATCCTTGGGCTACGCTACAAATAGCCAGCCACTGTTACTGTAAACAGAACGATTTTGGATGGAATATATAAAGAAAATACTTTTTTTTTACGATCACACAGTACAACTCAGACACTCACGACGCACACACAATCACTCCTATGAACACACGCACGCAAACCTTACTTCTATAAGAAACTTTGAAGACTGAGCCGACAAAATCTTCGAAATTGATGAAGTCACCACTGGCAAATTCAGAATCGCTGCATCCTCCGGTTCTAGTGGCAACATGAGAAACCCAACAATACTGGACAATTTTTTGTGGTCTTAGGTCAGGATGAGGACAGTTTGAGTACGTGCGGGGATTGTAGCCTCCTATTTCATTGTTGGTTCCATCCTGCATGCTTCTTTTAAATAACATAATGTTCATCTTGCTAGCATTTGTGAACTTTCATGTAGGGGTAGTATTATCTAACAGGCAAATCGAGCATTGCATTTACACCCTCGTGGTGGAACTAACCCACCCGGCCAAGTTCAAGCCTCCGACGCGAGACATGTGTTGTATTTACGAGTAGCTATTCTTTCAATGATAGACGGCATTCACGTGGACAAGGGGCTTATAATGACTTTGTAAAGCTCAAGATTAGCCAACCTAGTCTTTTATGTATGTGTTCATATAGGGGTAGGATGTGTATCCTTGAGTTCATATGGGCGAGTGCCCATACATAAATATATATATATATATATTAGCGTTTTTGTTGATTTGGTATCTCTTTTTGCCACATCAAATGGTTATCCTGATTTCCTTTAGTTTCATTTGCTAGCTGTCATCTGTGGATATGTCAACTTTGAACGTGAGAAAGCTTGATCGCGATTTTTGTTCCGTTTATATTGAAGTATGTTGCACATTCTTTCCCAGCAGCTTGTGTTTTGGATTAAGCAGTCTTCCTATATGACTCAGCTTCAAAGCCTAAGGTCCTGAGTTCGGCGCTCGACTCTGTTTTTTTAAACCAAATAGCGCTTGAGTCTGTAGATGTGTATAAACTAGAAAGCTTCACTTATTCGGACTCCCAAAGTTAATTTCAGTTAAGTTTCTAGCAAAGTTTTATCTGAAATTGTTGTGCCACATATTTGTGCATCTCGTTCGATTTGCGATTGCACGTTTGAGCCTTTGAGGTGGCAGATCATCAATTGTTCCCACTTAGCACCACCATTTATAGTTACGAAACATATAGAACTGAGATATTGCTGCAATTAAACTATAAGGACACAGTCATGAATGGACGTACAGTATTTTAAAAAATAACGACAAACTGATCAGAAAGAATTGAACTGAACATCCCTGTCTAAGCAAGCAGCTTTGTCTATCTGTCTTTAGACCACATCGCTCATGACAACAATGGAGAAGCTATTATATCAGTGTCCGAAGTATGTGACAAACAGCGCTGTGAACATGAGCAAGTATGCGATCGCCTGATCTATTGCCGTCGCATCAACAACCCGTGCCGTGGCCATGGCCGGCTTGTCCTGCGCCATGGACAGCTGCATGAGCCCGGAGAAGAAGAGTGCCGTGAACAGCAGCACGTACACCTTCACGGCGGCCATCGTTGCTGCACCAGCTCTCGACTGCTCGGTCCAGTTGTTGTGGCTGAAGAACCTTCGAAAGTGGTACCGTGCTTAGTTCTTTGATGTCTTTGGCGAGATGAGTAGGAACTGGTTAGGTGGGTGTACGTATATATTGTGGCAGAACAGGCAAGGCCCATGGAGCGAAGAACTGTCAGTGTGCATCAAAGAGGTGATGACTCGGTCAGTTTGTTCGCCTGGCTCGGCAGGATTGACCTGTGAGAGCTTGAAAGAATCCTGTCATGTGTGCTTAGATCTTTTGACATGCGTGCTACTATAACATTTGCCAGGCCGGCCAGTTGATGGCAACATGATGTAAAATCTCGGTACTCTTTATCATATTAGTCAAATTCACTAAATTTTGCATTTTATAAATAGAACTAGCTGTAATGGGATTAGAATAAAATTGTTTATGTGCACCGATTCAACCCTGTGATTTAAATAATAGAATGTTCGTCTTGCTAGCATTTTCCAGTTTCCATTTAAAGGTATTATGTAAAAATATCTCTCTTCTGTTTTTGTTTTCTTTCTTTCTAAATTCTAATATTCATCAGCTGACTGCGATTAGATCCATTTTTTTTTTATTTATCATGTATGACGATTGAATTGACAGCATGGGATCTAACACTTATATTCTTTGCTAATTAAGTTGGTTAAAGTGTTTTGTATTCGCAAAAAAAAAAAGGTTAAAGTGTTTTGCTCATGCTGTAGTGAGCTAATACCTGCAGTTATGTAGGACTAATTGCTATTACTATTTACCAGAGGTTCTCATGCTTTGTGTCCGTGACTTGTTGAATCCAAGACTGTTCCGGTGTATACTAAGCCCATTAAACCCATGGACTAATTGCATGGCTAGCGATTTACAGACACAAGAATACAATTATGAAACACAATTCCCTGTTCCTCAATTTCAGCTATAATATATAATATACTACGTATCTAGATCTATGCTACAGTCATATATATGATAAACATATTTTTCTTACACATGATCAATTATCTAACATTTAACCATCATTATTTCTTTATATCAAGGAACATATCAAAATCAAAGTACCATTTTAATCAAGCTATTTATAATTCCAGTTTTTTCTATTTAATATTTGATAAGGACTTTAATTTCTAATATTTAAAGGTAAATTTATTTATTTATGGATTATGATCTCTATTTATTTATTTTGCCTCAAAGCCTGAAGAAAAATAATTTTATTCTTACTTTCATTATTTCAGACCGAATTTGATACATGTTCAGGTATTTTTTATTATATTAATTTGAACTGCTGGGTATGAACTTTTTGTAATGACAGAGGTGTGTAATTTAATAATAGATATCATGGTTACCTTTTATTAATTTTAATGTGATCATATTATTAGATCCAGACTCTATCATTGTCACACATTTAATTCGATTGCAAGGTGTTTTGCTTTTCTTGAGAAATTAATGGGTTTTTTATGATAATGTGGAAAGTCCATAAGAACCACCACTTAGTAAAAACAAGATAAGATGTGCATATAATTACTTGTATAGCTTGATATATATTTTGTGGTTACCTTTTTTGCAATCAGCATGAGAGCTACACATCTTTGTAGTAAGAGAAGAAAGAGGTCCAATACATCACTCACCATCTCAACCTGAACCAAAGTTGAGAGGTGATTGTCGTTACCATGACCCCCGGGTACCCTCATGACCAGCAGGGCCGAGTAGCCTGACAAGGGTAGTCGGTCCGGCCCAGAAGAAACCGAATAGCCCATGATTCTAAAAGGAAGGTGCGGCTAGTCGGCAAGATAGATCAGGACTCTTGTCTTGTACTCCAAGTAATTCCGAGTTGTAACCGACTAGGATACTTTCCATGTAACCCTGATCCCCCAGATATATAAGGCGGGCAGGGGCTCCATCTAAAGACAATCAACACAATACCACGAACATACAGGACGTAGGGTTATTATCCTCCGGGAGGCCCGAACCTGTCTAAACCCTGTGTCTCGTGTTCACCATCGTATTCTTGGTTCCTTCGCTACCCATTATAATCTATCGAGGCCCTAAAACCTCGACAGTGGCGCGCCAGGAAGGGGGAGCGTCGGGATCCTGTTCGTCGAGTACGATGGATCGCTTCGTCAACAACTTCGCTCCAGGCACTCGGATCCGCTTCGGAAGCCTGGAGTTCGTCGCCGACATCACCAGCAATCTCACCCTCGCTGACTCGCCGAGTCGCGCGGTTGAGATCGAACCGGACTCTACTCTCGCCGAGTTGGAGCTCGGCTTCTCCAGACTCCGGGTCAGATCCTACTCGGACTGCTCGCTAGCCGAGATCCGATCTGCCCTGGATAACGTTCGTCTTCACCCCGTTCAGCCGAGTTATATAACTCGGCCTCCTGGTATGTTCCCTTATGGTTTCAACAACGCATCTGCTATCTACCAACGGGACATGCAGGATCTGCTAGCGGCTCCAGGCGACGAGTCCTTCAATCTGGTGGCTTGTCTTCAAGACAGCCAGTCAGATCTCGACTCCCTACATCACATCCTGGAGCAAGAAGCTGGTTACTGCTCTGGCGGTTCATCATCGCCGGAGCGGTATGAGTGTTTCGCCCTTCTCCCAGGGCAGAACGACGGAGAGCTGCCTCCTCCACCACCACTTCCGGCTCACCCACCGCCACCGCCACCGCCTCTTCCGGGGGCGGATCCCGTCGCTCCTACAACAGCGGCGGCGATCGCAGATGCGGCGGCGGTCACCACACCAGTCGGCGCTGGCTTTGCCGAGTCGTCAGCGGCTGGTGCACGCCGGACCCTTCATGAGCAGCGCAACCGTGCTGGCCACCTCTCCACCATCCCGGAAGGAGACGACGGACCTCAAGACGCCCATGATGCCAGCCGGCCCCCCCGACGAAGACAACCGACTCAACGCAGCCTCTTTGTCGACGTCAACGGCCTCCAAGCATTCAGGACTCCTGAACAGAACATGGTGGCCAATCGCACCATCCTCGATGAAGTCGAGGTCGCGATGCGTGACCCCCGAGTCACCACAGATGCCCTTGCGGCCCTCATCCAGCGAGCCAAAGGCTATGCTGAGGCAGCAGCTCTACAGAAGAGTTACTCCTCAGCCAGAACAGCTAGCTCGTCGTCGTCCAACAGACGCGGCCGTCGCTCTCATACCCACTCTCGGGATCGCGACCGTCCCCGGCAGCCGACTCCGGCCATCGCCGACCGCCCGACTGGTCAGCGTTCTCCCGACAGACAGGTAGACCCGGCCAACCGTCCCACGGACGCCAACAGACAGGCCAACCCATGGCCCGACTACGATGCACGGCGCCACATCGAGTCTCTGCGCCGTGAGAGACGTGAAGACCAGGAACGTGCCCGACGGGATGACTGGGATCGCTTCGGTGTGGGATCCCCACATCGGCGCAACTCACCCAGACACTCACGCTCTCCCCGAAGACCCTCGAGATCTCCACCACGACGCGGCTCGCCTGAACGCCAACGTTCTCCGCGCCGTCCGTCAAGGTCTCCTCCGAGACGTGCTCCTCAGCGGCGGACTCCTCCAGGCGGGTCACCACCGCCGTCACCGCCCCGAGCAAACCAGAACCAGGAAGATGACCGTGACCGTCGCCGTGACGGCGACAGGCGTCGCGATGATGACAGGCGTCGCAACGACGACAGGCGTCATGAAGACAACAGACGTCAACATGACGACAGGCGCCGTGACGAAGAACGGCGTCACCACGACGAGTACCGACGTGACCGTGACGACGACCGTCGCCGAACTCCACCTCGCCGCGACAACGATCGTCACCATGACCGCTACTTCGATCGGCCCGAGCACCACGGTGTTCCCCCGAGAGATCACAACTTCGACGGAGATCCATCTTCAATAGATGGCCTTCGCTCGTTCACTCGACGTCTCCGCAACTCGGCACGCTTCCCCGAGTCAATGCGCTTGACAAACATCGAGAAATACGACGGCAAGATTGACCCAGCTGAGTGGCTGGAGTCCTACGCGCTCTCCGTCAAAATCGCTGGTGGCGACAGAGCTGTCATGGCCTGCTACCTCCCCCTCATGCTGTCATCTCCACTTCGGCGCTGGTTAACCAACCTTCCTGCCGAGTCAATCGACTCCTGGGATCAACTCACCCGCATAGTCATTGACACTTATCGGCCAACTGCCGACCGACCTGCTAAGAGCAGAGACCTCAAACAGGTCAAGCAACGGGACAACGAGTCCCTCCGGGATTTCATCCAACGTTTCTCTCGGAAAAAGAATGAGATTCCAAGCGTGTCGGACTCTGAGGTGATTGCAGCCTTCATCGGAGGATGCACCGACCGCAACCTCGTCCACCGACTCGGCCAGGACTACCCGGCCACTGTCCGAGAGATGCTGGCGCTCGCCGATCAGTTTGCAGCTGGCAACGAGCTTTGCGCCGAGCAGAACCGCGATGCGTACCGCCAACGGCAGGACAACAAGGGCAAGTCCAAGGAGAACGACAACTCGGGCTCCAAAGACAAGAAGCGCAAGGGTGACAACATGGTCGCCCTCGCCGACAAGTCCAAGTTCAGGAAACAACAGCGTGGCCCCAGGGCGCCGGCCAACTACGAGCAAATGCTCGACGAACCCTGCATCTTCCATGGCGGACCGTCAGCCACTCACAAGCTCCGAGACTGTATGCGCCTCAAAGGCCTCATGACATACACGTCCAAGCAGCAAGAAGAGCCCAAGAAGCCGGAGGACGACAAGGACCAGGACGACTACCGCGAGCCCAAAGCTGTCCTACACATCTTCGGCGGCCCTGACGCGTACGAGTCAAAGAGGAAGCAGAAGCTGACCTTCCGAGAAGTCAACGCTGTCTCGGTCGACGCTCCTCGCTACCTCCCATGGTCAGAAGTGCCCATCACTTTTGATCGCAATGACCACCCCGACTTCATCGCCAAGCCGGGTCGGTACCCACTGATCCTTTCACCCATCATTGATGAGGTCCGACTCAGCAAGGTCTTCATCGATGGCGGCAGCGCTCTCAACATCCTCTTCGTCAAGACACTCGACAAGATGAAGATACCGAGGTCGAGCATTCAGCCGAGTAACTCTCCCTTCCACGGCGTTATTCCCGGCCGCTCTGCTCTTCCACTCGGCCAGATCTCCCTGCAAGTTACCTTCGGTGACGCCAACAACTACCGCAAGGAGTATGTCTGCTTTCAAGTCGCTGACTTTGAGTCGGCGTACCACGCCATCATTGGCCGGCCAGGATTGGCCAAGTTCATGGCTATTCCGAACTATACCTATCTAGTTCTGAAGATGCCAGCTCCTAAGGGAGTCCTCACACTCCGGGCAGATGTCAAGCAATCCTATGCTTGTGAGTCCGAGAGCCTCGAGCTTGCTCAGCTCCAAGAAGCTGCAGAAGGCAAGTCCATGCTGGAGATCGAGGAAGACGCTGCTCAAGACGACGACCTCGCTCCGCAGAAGAAGCAGTACAAGCTCCGGGTCAAGCACCTCGACCCCGAGATCAAGAAGATCACACTGGACCCGGCTGAGCCGTCCAAGACGGCCAACATCGGGACCGACCTGGACGACAAATAGGAATTCGCGCTCGTCAAGTTTCTTCGGGAAAACCGGGACATTTTCGATTGGAAACCCTCTGACATGCCTGGCATTCCCAGGAATCTTGCCGAGCACGCTCTACTTGTCGACCCGATAGCCAAACCTATCAAGCAAAGGCTCCGTCGCTTTACCCCGGATCGTCGGGAGGCCATTAGGGCTGATGTAACAAAACTGTTAGCTGCTGGTTTTATCAAGGAGGTCTTCTACCCCGACTGGTTGGCTAACCCAGTTCTTGTTCAGAAAAAGAATAAGCAGTGGCGCATGTGCGTCGATTACACAGATCTCAATAGGTTTTGTCCGAAAGATCCTTTCGGGCTCCCTAGGATTGATCAAGTTGTAGACTCTACTGCCGGTTGTCAATTATTAAGTTTTCTTGATTGTTATTCCGGCTACCACCAGATCCGACTCAAAGAGGAGGATTGTCTCAAAACTTCCTTCATTACTCCTTTCGGCGCTTATTGTTATCTAACAATGCCTTTCGGCCTTAAGAACGCTGCAGCAACGTATCAGCGTTGCATCCAGAAGTGTCTGGAAAGCCTTCTTAAGAAGCGGAAAGTCGAGGCTTACATCGATGACGTGGTCATCAAGACCAAAAATAAGGACGACCTTATTGACGACATCCGAGCTACGTTTGATTGCTTACGCAATTTCAGGATGAAGCTCAACCCGGACAAGTGCGTGTTTGGCGTGCCCTCCGGCAAACTACTCGGGTATATCCTCACCCACCGTGGAATTGAGGCTAACCCAGAAAAAGTCGAAACAATCTTGAAGATGCCAATCCCGAAGTGTCAGCGAGACGTTCAGAAGCTCTCGGGATGCATGGCAGCCCTCAGCCGTTTCATCTCACGACTCGGCGAGAAGGGCCTGCCGTTTTTCAAGCTACTCAAAAAGCAAGACAAGTTCGTGTGGGACGAGGAAGCTCAGAAAGCTTTCATTCAGCTTAAAGAGTTTCTTAGCTCACCACCTACGTTGGTTCCTCCGGAGCCAACAGAACCTCTTCTCCTCTACATCGCAGCCACCACTCATGTGGTCAGCGCCGCCCTTGTAGTTGAGAGACAAGAGCCGGGCCAGATACAGAAAGTACAGCGCCCAGTTTATTTCGTCAGCGAGGTGCTGACCAAATCCAAGATCGGATACTCCCATATCCAGAAGATCGTCTACGGCCTGCTCATGGCATCGCGCAAGCTGATCCACTACTTCCAAGACCACCCGATCATCGTGGTGACGTCTTATGGTCTCGGCGAGATTCTGCATAACCGGCAATCCACCGGCAAAATATCAAAATGGGCCATCGAGCTGAGTACTTACAATCTCACCTTTAAGCCACAAACGGCTATTAAGGCTAAAGCTCTGGCCGACTTCGTCGCTGAGTACACAGAAACACAGGTCCCTCCCGAGCTTGAGAAGTTTGAAGAGTGGGTCATGTACTTTGACGGTTCTCTTCAACTCTCAGGAGCCGGCGCTGGTATCCTGCTCGTCTCCCCTCGTGGTGATGAATTGAGTTATGTACTTCAGCTACACTTCAAGGCTTCCAACAACGCGGCCGAGTACGAAGCACTTCTACACGGCCTACGCATTGCCGTGTCACTCGGCATCAAGCACCTGATCGTGCGAGGCGATTCTCAACTCGTCATCAACCAGCTGAAGAAAGAGTGGTCCTGTGTCCATGAAGACATGATCGCTTATGTCCAGGCAGCCAGCAAGCTTGAGGAAAAGTTCGAAGGTCTGGATTATTTCCACATCCACCGTGACTTTAACAAAAAAGCCGACATCCTGGCCAACCTGGGCTCCAGCAGAAGCGTCGTACCACCCGGCGTTTTCATGGAAATCGTCTCCGCACCCTTCATCAAGCGGGAACAACCCGGCTCTCAACCAGCCGAGTCATTGCAGCCGCGGCCTGACGCTTTAGAAGCCATGGTCGTAGACAACCCTGGGACCCCGGAAGAACAAGACTGGCGAGTTCCCTACATCGACTTTATTGTACATGGCAAGCTCCCGGACAAGAAGGAAGACTTCGAAGCCATCCACAGGAAGAGCAAGTCGTACAAGGTCGTTGACGGCCAACTCCTCCGAAAAAGCGCCGATAGAAGAGACATCATGGGACTCGGCGTCTACATGAAATGCATTACTCGGAAAGAAGGCCAGCAACTTCTCCAGGATATTCACTCGGGCGTTTGCGGCAATCATGCAGCATCTCGTTCCCTCGTCGGAAAAGCCTATCGCCAAGGCTTCTTCTGGCCCACAGCCGTCACTGATGCTGAGCATATAGTTCGCACCTGTGAAGGTTGTCAGTTCTACGCACGGCAGATACACATGCCGGCTCAAGCTCTCCAGACCATACCTCCGACTTGGCCGTTCGCTGTCTGGGGGCTTGACATGGTTGGCCCTCCCACGAAGGCCAAAGGTGGATTCACTCATCTACTCGTCATGGTAGACAAGTTCACCAAATGGATTGAGGCTGTACCCATCCGAGACCAGACAGCCGGTCGTACAGTCCAGTTCATCCGCGACATCATCTTCAGGTTTGGCGTGCCTAACAGGATCATCACTGACAACAGCACCAACTTCAAGAACAAGGAAGTCGCCGCCTTGTGCGACGACGTCGGCATCAAGCTTTGCCACGCCTCTGCGTACCACCCAGAGAGCAATGGATCTGTTGAACGAGCCAACGGCATGGTTCTCCAAGGACTCAAACCACGTCTCTTCAACAGGCTCAAATCATATGCTTCCCGGTGGGTCGACGAGTTACCTTCCGTCCTATGGGCGCTTAGGACAACTCCCACTCGACCCATGGGGCAAACGCCATTTTTTCTCGTTTATGGCGCCGAAGCAGTTCTTCCCTCTGAACTAGAGTATGGCTCCCCGAGAGTCACGACGTATCAGGCCGAGTCATCAGAAGATCAGCGCCTGCAGTCCATCGATCAGCTCGAGGAGATGAGGGACGACGCGCGGAGGAAGTCGGCGAGATACCTCCAAGCACTACGGCGCTATCACCAGCGCCGAGTACGTGACCGGGCTTTTCAAGCCGGGGATTTAGTACTCAAGAAGATCCAGACGACAGAAGGCCGACACAAGCTGTTGCCTATCTGGGAAGGACCATTTATCGTCCACGAAGTTACTCGTCCTGGATCGTATCGACTGCGGCGTGAGAGCGGAGAACTTCTTCCAAATACGTGGAACATAACTCAGCTACGTCGCTTCTTTGTTTAATTTTTACTCTATCTTGTAACTACCTTGTGTACCTCATTGCCATAAAGTGCATTTTTTTCTCCCTACAAGTTTTTCTTGACTCTGTAACCAGTAACAGCCTTACTGATTACAGAGCCAGGGGGCTAAATATCACTCATAATTACCGAGTTATGTCACGAGTTCTTCTGGCCGGCTAAGTAAGCCTTGTCTGTCCTGATTATGAAGCTCCACCGAGAGTGCATAAACATAAGGCGACAACTGGTCTCTGAAAACAGTCCAAAGAGACTCGTCCGACTGACACTCACCTTTAATTTCTTGACTTATGTCAATCTCATAGATCCCTGAGTTAAGATGGTTGCTCTGATTGTGAAACTCAAAAGTTAAAGCCATCGCCCGAACGTGTCTGCCGACCCACAGTCCAACACTACTCGGCTGGCTGACAACACTGAGTGCATAAACATAAGACGCCATTCTTTTCTCGAGATCGAAAGAGAGCGGCTGAGCCGACTCAACAAAATATCATATTCACAAAGGACCCATAGTTTCGTTTGTCGATTATCATATATTCCTACTTATTTACATTATATTGTATCTTTACAGGAGTTTCACTCGGTCCAGCCTCAGGGTGACAGAGAGAGATCCTTTACCAGTTCTTCACCACACCTTGTGGTTTCGTTCATCAGCTCCAATGCCTTCTCTTGAGTAGTCCCAAGGGCGAACCCTTGCTGCAAGCTCGACAGGTCCATCAGCGGGAAGTGCGACTTGACCACACTCAGGGTATGGCGAGAAGCAGTCTCTGCCAGCTGCTTGCAGTGAGCCTTCATGGCCCGTGGCACCTGACTCAGCGTCTCAGCCACGGAACCCTCAGGTCTATCTTCAAGATCAGGCCACACGTACTGGAACACTTCATTTGAACTCTGGTACAGGGCCGCATTTTCAGTCTTCCAGGTGCCGAGCTCACCTGCAGGACAACAATAGGTCGGGTTTTCTCGGCTAAACAGCAATAGGTTTTTTCGCAAAGTATGGAGACACTTACCTCTGAGTTCTGCCTCCAGCTTTGTCAACCTATCTGACTCGGACTTGAAGGCAGCCAATTCAGATTGTAGCCGGTCTCGTTCCTCAACGATGGCCTGCGTCTCTTTCTGTCTCTCGGCCGCCTGAGCTTTCAGCTCTTCAAGTTTGCCCCTCATCAGTGGCTCATTTTTCCTCAAAGAAGCCAGCTCCTCCGTGTCCGCCTGAGTCATCTTAGGTTGGGCTGAAAACCATATCAAATGTCTGTCAGAGACATCAAGGACAAACATGACAGTTTTCGACTCGACTTATACCTGCTATGGTCTTCTCGAGTGTCGCGTTCTCCTCCTTGAGTGCGGCCAGCTGAAGATTCAGCTGATCAATACTGTCTTGTTGACTGCCAATCAGTGCGCTCTTGCTCGCTAAAGCATTGTACACTGACTCGGCAGCTGGATTCAGCGCCTTCAAGAACTTCGTCTTGGCCTTATTGGCGTCAGTAATTTTCTGACAAAAACCAGATGCTATTAACGCTCTACTTATGGGTTGACGGAAAGCACAAGAACATAACTTACTCGCTGAAGTTCCATCATGTCAAACATCATGCCCTCCAGCGTGTCTTGCTGCTCTTCCTCTTCCTTCTCGTTGATCTCCACTTGAGTTCCTTTGAAGTTGAAAGAAAAGGAGCCCTTAGGAGTTCTCCTCTCAAAGCTGTACTGGCCCCGCTGGATCTCTTCTTCTGGAGATGAAGGAGGATGACTCGGACCGGTGACAAGCTGAGTCTCAGGTTCTGTAGCGACCGACTCAGGGTCTGCTAAGGATTGCTGTTGACTCGGGCCCTGTGTCCCCTCAACTTGTTGGGGAGCCGACTTACTCGCCGGAGCCTTCTGCTGCACCACTGCTTGAGTGTCTTCAGTCGCGGGGGCTTGTGGCGTCCAAGTAGTCCCCTCAGCCGACTTGTCACTCGGCGCCGCAGTATCAGTTTTCTCCACAGGCAGCGTTTGAGATGGAGGGCTGCGAAAGCCATCAACATGACAGTAATTATCGCATTGTCGATATTCATTAACATTGATGAGTATACCAATACTTACACGTCAGACACCCGAATTCTGATCACGGGCTGCTTCTTCTTCTTATGTACCTCCTTTGGAGGTGACGGCGGAGGAGGAGGAGATGTGTTGCCTTCATGGCTAGCTGCCACATCCTTCTCAGGATTTGGCACTTCAGTGTCACCAGCACTGGCTGAACCAGAGACAACCGAGACATTTTGTGTCTCCATGGGAATCACACCCCCATCGCCAGTCGGCGCAACTTCAGGATTGGCATCCGAATGACTCGGAGTGGCTTCCTGCAAGTAAATAAGAACCCTTAGTGGTGAATAAGGCGCATAAAAGAAGTTCTATATGCACACTGGGTACTTTGGCTACTCTTTGGGGATATAACCCCGGACGCCGGACCTGATCCTTGGTCTTCTTGACCTTTTTGGGTTCTGGCTCCGCCAGTTTCTCAGGCGACTTGCTCCTCCCTGTTGGTGGGTTGAGGGCCTCACCCTCACTCTCAGAGCTGGAGAGAATTAAAGCCCTCTTCCTCTTCTGAGAGGCACCACTTCTCGGCGGCCGCTCGCCTTGAGAAGACTGACCTGCAGCATGCTCCAAGCCCAAACGACGAGCGTCACGGTCCTGGTTGGTTTTGCTTCGCCGTTCTCGGGAACGAAGTGACTCACCGGCTGGGTATGGCGTGGGCTCCTTCGGAATGTCGGACTCGGCAGCAGAGTTCCCTTCATTCTCGGGGGCTTCTTCGTCATCTGCCCTTCTATCACTCTCCGCTGCCTCATCATCCGAGTCAGGAAGTGAAGCGAAAAGGGCGCTCAGATCACTGTCCGACTTATCGTCATCGGCTAAGACCAAATCTTGGTCCCTTGCCGGCAGGGCTCTCAAAGAGCCGTCATCGTTTACTGGGGGCTCCAGTCCCTGACTCTTGTACCTCTCCATTTCCTGCACAAGGAAAGAGAAGGATAGTTTTTAGCTATTATGTTAAGCTGTATATCTCAATATTTAACTCGGCCGAATCACTTACCGCAGGTCTGGGGATCTTTCTCCAGTAACCTACCCACTGCATTGATCCGTCTGGCTTCAACATGGTCACATTGCAGTTGGCGGTGAAGAATTCTTGACCTCGAGCCATCACTCGGAATCTCTGCGCTTCCTGATATCCTCCAGGGATAGGTTCTTGATCCTTGTCTCCTGGACCCTTCCAGGTCCAAGCAGGTCGAACCCTTGCCTTCAAAGGCTGAAACTTTCTGATGCAAAAGTTGATGGCAATAGCTGGACCAGTGACTCCAAAGTCAGGTGTCTTCAGCTCAGCAATGGTCCTTACTAAGGCATTCAACTCAGACGTCATGTCCTTCTCTGGCTTACTCTTCCAGATAGAGTTATAAGTCGGAGCCTTGCCAACAAACTTCGGCAGAGCTGGTATGACATTAGCACAGTAAAACCATTCATGGTGCCAGCCCTTGTTGGAGGTCCGCAACTCGTAATCAAAGAATCTGTCCTTCCTGCGGAGTTGAATCCCGGCTCCTCCAACTGTGGCTGGGCTATCGGCTGATGGATGCGGCTTCAGGAAGAACAGATGCCTGAACAAATCAAAATGGGGCTCAATCCCCAGATACACCTCGCACAATGTCACAAACATTGACAAGTGCAGAATCCCATTCGGATTCAGATGGCATAACTCAATGCCGTAGAAGAAAAGCAACGATCTCAAGAATCTGCTCGTTGGCAGCCCCAATCCACGGCGAAAGAATGATTCAAAGACAACTGTTTCACCTGGACCAGGGGACGGGTAGATTTCACCTTCTGCTGCTCTCCACCCGATGATTTCCTTTGGCGGAAGCAGACCCAAGTCCACCAGGACTTGGAGCCGGGCATCCGTGGTAACGGATTGTGGCCACGCGACTGCATACTCCTCTTCGGCGGCAACTTCTGCACTCACGCCTCTGGCGGTAACGACCATAGCATCTGCAGCACCTCTCCCTTGCTCTCCCGCAACATTTTCTCCACCCGCACTGCTTGTGCCGGCGATCGGAGCGGCGGTGCACTTCACGCGGGCCATTTCAGTGTTCTTCGCGGATTGATTTGGTGTTGGGGAATGAGGGATCTGAGGATTGGAATGCGATTGCAATGTGAAATGGTTTAATGGCGGCGAGGCAGTTCCTTTTATTTCCAAACAGAATGTGCCTCCACGGCTGAGATTTACCTTATCTTGCCTCTACGGCTCAGATTAAGCCCAACCGTTTGGCTTCTGTGATACGGAACCTCGTTAGGGTTTCCGTGAGCGGGAAAACTGGCGCCTCTACCACTACTCGGGCGTGATTACTCGGCTAGTCACTTTGATGACTCGACTGATATCCACAAGTGGGATTCAATTGGGAAAAGATGATTTTTAGCAAACATAAGTGCTAGAGTCTCTTATTCCACTGAACAAGATGAGTTACAATGCAAGACATGAACTGATGCAAGTACTACAACACGAGTACAAGAACACAACACACGATGCTGACTTGAGACTCTTCTTCGGGCACCATCAGCAGCAGATCTCCCATGGATCTGGGCGCCCGGCGTCATCTCCAAGCTTCCTCGCGGACCTAGCCTCCACGACGGCTCCTGGTGCGGTCCGCCACGCGTGATGGCTTGTCCAGGCGGTCGTGGCGACCCGGTGGCCACCTCCGGACGTTCTCACCGTCCTCCTCATCAGAGGAGGTGATGATGATGAGCTCCGGCAGAGCTGGTGCAGTTGGTGGTGGCGGCACCATAGCCAGCGGTGGTGCTCCGTAGTATGGCACCAGATCCATCACCGGCGGCATCTCTACCGGCGGCGGCAGCAATAGTGGCTCGGGGGCTGCTGGTGGAGGAGGGATTAGCTCTCCGGGTGGTGCTGGCGCGGAGGAGGAACCTCTCTTGTTCGCTTTTTTGCCTGCCATGGTGGTGCGCTCGTGTTTGCTTCAATCCGATTGAGGTCTTTTTAAGGCTGAGGGGTTGGAATCTGGACAGTCACGGGCTGCCTGACGATCGCGCTGCTTCGCCTGAAAAAGCAGCTGGTCATATTCCCTCTGTGGAGTGAAGACAATACTGATGGAATCGATTCGGTTACACAGTGTTCTTGTGACTCGGTGGATAAGCTTCGGCTGACTCGGATACTGTGGCACTTAATTCTCCCTCTCATCACTCGGTAATGATGTGTGGAGCTGATTTCTGCCTACATATAATTTTTTCACATAACGACTTTCTCTCCTTGGAGTCTGTACATAATTATGTTAATTATACACAGACTCGGGGGCTAGTCCATATGGACTCACTTGCGTGAGTTCCATCAGATTTATTCGGCTCTATGCCAGGCACACGGGTTGCTTCGTCCTCGACTCTTTGTCGGATGATTATCTAGAAACTTCCTTGATCTTCACCTTAATTGCCTCAATTAAGCTGGAGCTCGGGGGCTACATCTATATATATAGATGCGCTGGCGCGCATCCATATATAAACATACGGGTTGTAATCATCCTCGGCTGAGCTGAGACAGATGGACCCAGACTACTAGTCCGGAATGACAAGTTCTTGGCTAAGACTCACCTTGATCGATTGTTTAAGCAGTCCTGTGCACATGAGATCGGGAGTTCAGCGTCTAATAGATGCAATTTTTCGTCACATCTATATGATGCTCTTATTCACTCGGACCAGGACAGTATATCTTGGTTCATGCTTGCTCTGAGTTTCTGTCCAATTCTATGAATTACACAGTAACTCGGGGGCTACATCTATATGATGCACTTACGCGTATTCATTATTTGATTTGTTAGCATGCTTTTACACCCTAGCTGACCGAATCAGATGCTGCATTTCATTCACTAATTCCTTTATGGATCTAGTTAGTTCTGAAAACTGACTTTTTATAAAAATTCCTTTATGGATCTCTTATGAACCTGCAACCGACTGAGTCGGCCATTATTTTTCAGATTCATCCAATTCTCTGACTCAGTTCAGTATTGGTGTCAATCGCTAATATGCCTAATTCAAGGCCCTGCTGCCCCTGAGTCACTCGGGGCCAGGTATCTCAATTTACAACAAGCTTGATTCAGGTTAAGTTCTTTTTAATTTATCAGTCAACCTGAAGATCTACTCGTACATGGAGAGAAGCCTAGTCGGGAAGCAATCAAGATCAATCAAAAAGCACTTGGGGGCTACTGTCGTTACCATGACCCTCGGGTACCCTCATGACCAGCAGGGCCGAGTAGCCTGACAAGGGTAGTCGGTCCGGCCCAGAAGAAACCGAATAGCCCATGATTCTAAAAGGAAGGTGCGGCTAGTCGGCAAGATAGATCAGGACTCTTGTCTTGTACTCCAAGTAATTCCGAGTTGTAACCGACTAGGATACTTTCCATGTAACCCTGATCCCCCAGATATATAAGGCGGGCAGGGGCTCCATCTAAAGACAATCAACACAATACCACGACATACAGGACGTAGAGTTATTATCCTCCGGAAGGCCCGAACCTGTCTAAACCCTGTGTCTCGTGTTCACCATCGTATTCTTGGTTCCTTCGCTACCCATTATAATCTATCTAGGCCTTAAAACCTCGACAGTGATCGTTGTTTTTTCTTTTTATAAACCACAAAAACTAGACCCGGGCCAAAAAGAAAAAGAAAATCTGAGCCGCACTCGGGCCTAATGCTCGGAACTTTTTGGCTCCAGCTAGGCACCAAAGATGGGGTTCATCTTTGAGACATCGCATAGTTTCAGAGCGATGCTCGGATCTGAGCATTCAAAGATGCATCAGTAGGCATTCACTTCTTTATGTTTAACAGGTTTACCGTGGAGAAGGACATATTCTCCCGGGTATTTATTTCTGCATTTCTAGCATCTTGTACCTGTGTGGGCATTGGTCAAACATGTTTTTAGATGTAACGGTGTAAATACAAAACTCAATTCGATGGCACCACAGCAGTTTCACCAAATTGATTTACAATAGCACATGTTTGAGGTGTGAGAACACAGATTGTTCCAACTGATAAATTTCTGTTACGAACATTAACATCATGACACAGTCATCATACATGGACGTACAAATATTTTAAAAAATATGACAACAAACTGATCAGAAAGAACTAAGCAAGGAGCTTGTCTGTCTTTAGACCTCTCATCGCTCATGACACCAAAGAAGCAGTATTAGATCAGCGCGCGAAGTAGGTGACAAACAACGCGGCAAACATGAGCATGTACGCGATTGCCTGATCAATCGCCTGCGCATCGATCACCCGGGCCGCCGCCACTGTCGGCTTATCCTGCGCCATGGACAGCTGCATGAGCCCGGAGAAGAAGAAAGCAGTGAAAAGCAGCGTGTACACCTTCATGGCCGCCATCTTTACTGCACCACTAGTTCTTTTAGAATGCGATGCCTACGCTCTTTGATGCGTTTAGTGTTGGGTGTGTACGTATATATGGCGGTAGAACAGGCAACGCCCAAGGAGTGACGAACTGCCAGCGTGCTTGTTTGATCAGGACCGAGGAGAATTTGAACGTCGAAGAGGTTATGAATCGGTCAATCTGTTCGGCTTGGCCCGGCATGATTGACCCGAGAGTTTGAGAGAATCTAATCATGTGTGCTGAGCTTTCTGACATGCATTTTCCAGACTGGCCAATAGTTGGCAGCATGGTGTGATTGTTCTTTCAAGGAGCAGATGTTGTGGGTGCTCTTATTGGAATATGATCCGAATTATTGTCTTCGCTGCGGATCACTAGGAGGTGTGAGAGGTGGAGTGCTCTTGCATTACGGGTTGTATTATTGTTCTCGCTTATAAACTCTCGGGTAGGCGCTCGTGATTTTTTCCCACAAAGGTTTTCCACGTAAAAATCTATGTCTCGTTTCGATCTTGTTTACGTATTATTTGCTAACAGCTCTTACAGCTAAACCTAGTGTCAAAGTTCTGTTGGAATATTGGATATGTAAATATGATTTTTATTTCTTTGTTAGGGTCATTTTGGAGCCTACAATCTTGTAAATGTTTACCTAAAATTAATAGAAAAAACTAGTAGGGGACTCCCCGGCTATATATTCTCCTCAAAAATAAATATTTGTAGTGAGTGAGTTGTATCAGACAATGAGACAACTTATTTTATCTTTACAAATGTCTTCAACGTCCAATGTGGCCGACGGAGATACCTCTAAAGAACCAGTTTCGAGAAAAATATTTGTTACCTGCCAGATTCTACCCCACCTGTAGATGGACCGTTGATCTAAACCAAACTCATTTCAAATACCATCGGATCTTGCCATGCTGGGCCCGGGTCCGCGGAAGGGGGGACAAGCCATGGGACAAAACATCACGCTTAGTGCTTTTGCGATGACGATCGTAATTTTTTTGTTACCTGAGATTCTACCACCCACGGCCTCCAATCCCACCTCCCATTATCCCGTCCAATTATTTCTTTTCCTTTATACGTGAAATTTGAATACAATTCCATCCCAGCACGATAGACTGATTAGGAAGGTTTCTTCTCATCGGAAACTCTTCCAATTTTTCTTGCCGTGTGCGATGCTACCCAACCGGTAATCCCACCTCCTGACCTCCCTCCTGATTGCCGGTGACAATTATACCTTCCCTTTTTACGGGCATTTTGAATCAAAATCCATCCGGCACATCAGTTTCATGGTGGATTTCACGCCCTGGTTTCCTTCCTCCTCTCGATTTCTTTCCATTCTTCTTTCCCCCAGATTCCATGGCGAGCAGACAGGGATAGCAAAGGCACGCGATGCATATGGTGACCTGGTTGCGGCTGCGGTCTGGAACGGCGACGGCAAGCGGCTGCGACTAAGCAAGCGGGGCGTTGACGGCGAGCTACAGCCGCTGCGCTGGCTGGGTGATGAAGGCGAGCGGCAGTGGCTGCGCGAGCGGGGCGGAAACGGCGAGGAGCTCTTGCGGCGCAGGGCCGGCCAGCGATGGTGAGCGGAACACTACGCGTCCCCGCACTGACCGCCTCCCTCGAGATATGCGAGTGAGGATCGCGCCGTCTGAATCGCAGTCGCTCACCCTGGCCGCCGCGCTCACGTTACTCTGCCTCGGCCGCGCCATGGGCAACTGCTGATTGCTTTACCTTGACAGCGTCCGCCGCGACTTCGAGGAGGTGCAGGCCGCATACGAGGTGCAGCTCGACCGCGCCTTCTGCATGCTCGCCTGCTTCGTGCTCCCTCGCCGAAGCCGCGTACAAGGTCTGGTACTACGCCGTGCCCGCATTCCTCTTGCCCTGGTGGGCCACCGCCAGATGCGTCGTCGTCTCGTCGAGGTCGCCTCTTGGTTGTACCGCACCACCATCTTCTTCATGGTCTGCATGCTCTCTTCGTGGATCATTTGCTACCTCCAGATTTTACAGATGGTGGGCTTCGCTTGGGAGTTAGGCAGGTTTGTCAACGTCGCCAACTCGCCACCATGCTCCTGCTGTCCTGCAGCACCACCGCCGGATCAGGTAACAGCTCAGGAAGAACATCCACCGCTACTGGAAGTTCATAATCTGCACCTCCAGGACGAACGCCACTGTCAATCTTGTTGGCCCTGGCGAGCTCGCAGTGAGTAGCCTCTCCTCTCTTTCTTCAGGTCATTTACAGAATGCTATGAAACTACTTCTCGCACATCTAATTAACACAGATTTCCACATTTTCATGTGTTATTTTTCTGGTGCAGTTCCTGACTCTGTTTATTTTCTTGGTAGTTACAAGCAGTGCACAAGGCAATGATGATGCACATTGCACGCTCTTCTGAATTATTTACCATGAGGATTCTGAAGCGTAAACAAAACAAGTTTTGTACGGATTAATCCATTTTCTTTCTGCAGCTTGTTGATTTGGCATTTTAGGTATTCCACCTGCAAAAGTATTCATGTTTCCTTTTACCGGCATTGTTATAGGTAACGTTATATAACTCACTGGTCGATAGTGGTCTGTTATTCTTAGTCTATAACTTTAGTATTTTCATTTGTGCAATAGGTGTGATGAATAGATTGTGATTATTTAGGTTCCTTCAGGTACCATACTACTTTGGGGAAATGACTGAGCAGGTAGCACAGGAGGACCAGATTCCAATCCTAAAACAAGAGCTCATTTTGTTGTGGTAAGAATTTGATTGATTAGATCAGTGATTTCAATTGTAGGATTTTCTACTATTTCCATTGCAACATAATAGTAGGATTTCCTACTGATTCCATTGGAGAAGAAAAATTGGTTGGATCAGTAGAGTAAGTCATGCAATTTGGTAGTAGTACTGGAAGAAAATGCTGCAAAGGAATTAGGAGATCACTGTGCTTATTTTCTTGTGTCAAGAAATGGAAAATATGAATCATTTTCCCAATATAATTTAAATAAAGCTATATGTAATAGAGATTGTTTGCATTAGGTAACTGATGTTCCATCATCAACATATCTCGCTCACTGGTACAACCCCATAAGCTATTTACTTTTATTTTATTTTGCAAATGATGCAAAATACTACTTGAGAGCAGGGACCCACAATTTGTTGGATAGGCTGGTCACTTAGCAGATCTTCAGGGTTCACTTTTGCTTATTGCACTGTAATTTGGCGGACACAGATGGCAACAATCACGTTGTTGAAGTCACTTGCTTGGGGGTCTAATTTTGCAGAATATTTGAGCCAGCATTTGTTTGAGTGCTTGAGACATCAAAATCCATGCAATCTAAGGTAGTTCTTATTTCACTTCGCTTTTATCTCACCTGATGTTTGGGTGCTTGAGTTTCTATTTCTGGTCCATAAATATATTTACAATGAAGTCAAGGATCATGTAAGATTATTATCTCATCTTTGTTTTTGTTGTCGACATGTCTAAATAAGTGATTTAAACTAAATTGTTCAGTGAAAATTGTTAGGATCACTCATTTGTCATGTTGTTTATCATTTTTTATTTGTTATATTTCAATCCTAATGATTCTAATCTTAGGTTGCTAATTCATGTTTGGTAGTCAAATTGTTCTCCTTCACTTGTACGTGATATACACGTGTCCTTATTTTATTTTATTGTTTTTATCTTGATCTAATGGAAAGAGTGCAGTATGCAATACATCCCTGTGTGGTTCTTTTTAAGAGAATTAAAAAAGATAAGTAAAAAGTTGCACAAAATTCTTATGTTCCTGTCAAGTGATGCATTTTTTAAATCACGTGCGTGGCGCACGTGCATTTGTACTAGTAGTAATAAGAGGATGAGTTTTCTACTAAAAAAATGGTTAGCTCCGTGTTGGGTTTTGAAATGAACGATATTGCAGCGAAGCACATCATGCCTTTCCTTGTTGCCTGCTGTGAGAACGAGTGAACTATTGTTCAAAACCACCATAAGAATTTATCTAGAGAAGATGAAATTCACTCGTAACGAAACTAATAGTACAACAGAAATGTTCTCAGTAGCCGTGCTCACCTGGGAAAGCACCTGCTCCGGCAACAAAAGCTCGCGCAGCAGGTCGCAATGCCGTGCTCGCCTCTGCTGAACCTGCACCTCGCCGGCGAGGACCAGGTCTTCAATCCCCTGCCACGCGCCGTGGTCCGCGTTCTCAAGCAACACCGGCGGGTCCTTCTCGGCCACATGCTGCGCCGCACCAAAGTCGGTGATCTTGACGGCGCCGCCGTCTGAAGAGGATGTTTGTGGGCTTATGTTCCGGTGGACGATGCCGCGCTCGGCCATCGTCTGTTTGCTGTCCCTGGGATGGAAAACCGACAACTGCTGTATAAATATAAACTAAACACTATTTATTTTCTTGAAGTACATGTGATTGTTTTTTACAGCTACTCGGTCATGATAAGCTGAAATAACCGAATGTGCATCACATACCAAATCCAAATAATTACAAGGTTGCTTGTACTAGTGTGCAGAAACCAACCACATCAATGCGGAAGCGACCAAACACAATGAGAAACAAGTGGATATGAACAAGCCGAACATTCACACAAATAGAGCACAATCAGTCAACGTTGCTGAAAGTGCAACAGAATCAACATGTCGAGATTGCTAGACTGGAATGTAAACAGTGACATAATAAACCATGTCCAACTAAAAAAACTGTTATTGCCAAGTTGCCGCAAGACACCCATCGAAAAATAATGAGAACCTTGTCACAGCAAACCTTAACATTACATTTCTATATACTAAAGGCAGTGCATCCACCAGGAACTGAAATTTGCCCACCCTACTTGAAAATGAAACCTGTGAAGGCATGAGAAACACAGTAGTAACAGTAAAGATGATATACTCGAAATTAAAAACACTCAATTACTTGAATACTGAGCCATGACATCTGACCACTTTCACCTACCCAAGAGTCATAATAACGATGCATCGGGATCTCTTCTCACTCGACATGTACCCATACTGTATCACAACAAAGGAGTTTCAAGTTCAGAATAAGCAATCTGTTAAATGTTTTTGTTTGCATGGAAACAATCTAGTGGTCACAGGGAGTAAAAACAAACCGGACAAAAGTTGCGAACAGATCAACTTTGGGGTAGCAACTATGCTGAGGATTGCTAGAAAGCATGGCATCAATGATACTACCCTTTAAGAGGATACATACAGGGATAGATTGATTAGAGGAAATTTTGAATAGGACATTTAAAAAAATAAAGGCAATCCCTTTATCGAGGGATGATTTGACTTGGTCTTTTAAAGTAACAATTATATCCAAACAATGGAGACTTAAAAGCATGAATATAAAAAGGAAAGACCACAACTAAGTGTAAAACTATTCTTATTGCAACCAGCTACTATTTTACATTCAACAGGAGTAACTGATACTTTTCCATCTGGTGGAAGGGGAACAATGTGCGTACAGACTTTTACCCTGTGACAGTGAAGCCAGGTACCAAAATGCAACGACACGTACGCGCAATTATAAAGCAAAGAAAACTGGAAAGGGACTACGGAAAACAAGATCATGAAAGAAATTGATTCAAAATTACAAACAAAACAATCCAAAACAAGGTTATAGAGCTAGCGTACATATGCAAAAGTACTACCTCCGTTTGCAAAATGATGTCATTGGGACAGTGTGATTAGTTCGCATCATATTGCAAATGAAGGGAGTACTGTTTATGCAACCAAATGTATATGATATATGAGGTTGACTAAATTTCTATACAATTTATGGAGAAAAGCGTTTCTTCAGTTCAGTGGCTAATCAAATGCATCCAGTTTATTACTACCAACAAGAAAAGATGGTAAATATCTGGTTGCCATGGCCATATAATGGGTCATATTATATACCTATAGTCATCCAAAACGAAATGGTAAAATTCACACACGCAAAAATAAAAGATATCCGGTAGAATTAATTGTTTGATAGCATCCTACTGGGTTACAGTTATAACCTTTAGTGTAAAATTGTGTTTCTTTGAAGGAAATTAGCAAGTAGCAACCTAACTCAGTCTTGATTGTTCAGAAGAATACAATTAAGATAGTTGTGTTACTGTTCAGTAAAACTAATCAGCAAACTCAGAACAACCAACGTATGAAGATATTGTGTCACTGTCAGTACAAACAAAATCTACAGGAGCAAAAATGAAACAGATTTATCACAACACCAAGAATGTACCAGAACAGCAATAATGAACTCAATTTATCACAAAGTACTAACAGGCTAGTGGGAAAGGATCGAGCAATAACGAATACCAAGGTCCAAGCACGTTCAACAGCCTGCACCACCACCTGGGCCCTCGCTAGCCGGTTTGCGGTTCAAATATCTTATAACAGCATCCTCAACCCTATTTCATTGTGAAACTTCATTTTGTTAGCACATTATTACATGGTTTCAAAGTAACAAATCTAACGGGTAAAACATAGGCAATGTTAGAGCTGCTTACCAAGGTTGATTATAGAAGTCCGCACGTCTCTCCTTTTCGACATTCCTATTGGCCTCACCAGTAACCAACTTCAAATCTTTACTCTGAGAAGCTATCATTGCATTGATGAATTCAACTGGGGACTGACTGAAACCAAGGAAGAAAGCCCTCCTCCTGCGGTGCTCATGGATCTTCTTGATTGAAGCGGAGATGACCTCATCACAAGCCTCAATGTCCTTATGCTTCTCTGTGTTGGCAAGGAATGCCATCATCTCCTTCTGCAAGGGGAAGGGAACATCCACCAGCACATCATAGCAAGCACTACCGTGTGCTCCATTACCCGATAGCTTGATTTTGTGCTCCAAGTTGATGGGTGGTGGAACACCGAGATGCTGAGATATCTTCTGAGACAGCATCGCAAACTTCAACTTATCCTCCCCAAAAACTTTCTTCAACTGAGGATCACACATGAAGTACGAAGGATCACTAGGGTTCTGAAGCTTTTTTGCCTTAATGTACTGCCACAGGGCAGCAATAACCCGTGCACGAGTGTCCACCTCCACTCCAAGGACCTCCATCAGTGGCTGTGATAGCTTGAACTTCTCAGGTGTATAATTCATCTCCAGCCTGATATTCGCTACAAACTCTTTATCCCCTTTCCTCTTCACCTCGAACCCTTCCTGTGGGGCGGCAGACCGCGCATTCTCCCAGATGATCAGCGGGTTCTCTGGGTACAGAGACGGGTCCAGAGCAATTGTCACTCTCTTGAAGAACTGGGAGAACTTCGGATACACCGGGTTGTGCTTGGGCACAACGCTGGCAGGGTCCAGCTCAGCGCCGTCCTCAAGCACCCGCCCGATGATCTTGAGCGACCAGGTGGGCGGATCGGCGTTCTTGGGTGGCGGGATGGTGCGCGGCCCCTGGTTGGCGAAGGTGTTGAAGACGTAGATCCGGAGCGTCCGCTGGAGCGACGGCGGAGTCTTGAGCGCCTCCTGGATGTCCACCTTCTTCCGAGCCAGCGCAGCGTCCACGCGGGACTCGAACTCGAGCAGCTGTGTGTAGAGCGTGGACTCCGGGAGCAGCGCGGCGACGCGGTCCGGGAGCTGCTTCTCCGGGAGCTTGCGCTTCTTGTTCCGTCGCGCGGCAGGCGTGAGGTCGACGCTGCCCGAGTTAGCCACAGCGGCAGCCGCCGCGGCGGCCTTGTATGCTGCGGCCGCCGACGTCGCACCGGCAGCCATGGACGAAGTAGGAGCCGGGGGCCGCGCCGGGGGCTTCTGCGGGGGGCGCTTGGCGGAGGCAGCGGCGGCGGCCATAAGCGGGGTCTGCGGGGAGGCGGAGGCGCCCATGTGGATCTGGAAGGCGGGGTTGTGGGACGGCGGGGTGTGGAAGAGGCCCTGGAAGGGGGAGCCGGCGAGGCCGGGCGGGCGGAGGTGAGTGAGAGGAGTAGCCGGGGAGCCGCCGGGATGCTGCTGCTGCTGCTGCATATGCGGCGGGCGCGGCTGGGAGGGGGTGGCGTTAGGGTTGGGATTGCCGCCGGTGGCCATGGCGGCTGCGGCGGCGGCGTGGGGGAGGGTGAGATCGTATCTCGGTGGGGAACGAGTTGGGGAGCTAGGGTTCGGCGAGGTTGGCGACGGGTGACAAGTTAGATCAAATCCACAGTAAAAAATCAGATCGAACTTGAAGAACTATAGAAGAAGAGGGGAGGAGGGGAAGGGCGGCGGCGCGCCAACAACCGCGCGCGCGGCGAGGGGAGGAGTAGAAGGGCGGCGGCGCGCAAACACTGCCCGGCACCGCGAGGGGAGGGAGGAGGGGGCAGCGGCGCGCGAGGGAGGGAAAGCGGTGGAGATGGGCTTCATTTTATTGGGCTGTACAAGTTAAATTAGGCCCATTCGGTTTATTCGGTGGTTCCATTAACACAGGGTAAAACTAGATTTTTAAGGGTTAACTGAAATTCTCAAAAAATTTCGGCAGTTAATATTTAACGGCTCCATTAACACAGGGTAAAACTAGATTGTTCTAAAAAAATGAAATTGTCAAGAATTTTAGGTTTTTTGGCAGTTAATTTCGGTTATCGGTTTTTCGGTTAACCGGTCCCATCCCTAGTGACAATGTCGAGAACGAATCTGGTGCTACCAACCCAACTTGTGGTTCTCGGAACATTTTGCATAACTTCCCTTAGAGGAATCTCTTGATTTTCATCAGGTACATATTGCTTGGTACCTTTTTTAATTAGCCCTTCATTATTTACACTTTCATTTTAGCTGCAATCGTCATCTTCTTGCTCCAGATGGCCGGAGAGGCGGGGACCATGAGGCATCAACTCGAAGCTCAGCCCCGCACAATGGCTAGCCTGCACAAGTGCATCGCGCCACCTCCTCTCCCTCCAACCTCCCTCCTTCCCTCCCCCTTCGGTCCGTCCGTCCGTCCCTCACTCCCTTGTGTGCGATCGATTTGATCTAATGGCGGGTGGCGGCGGCGGCCCGCGTAGCACCGCCCCGACTCTCTCCCTCTCCGAGGGAGGAACCAAGCAGGGCTCCACGGGTTTTAGTGTGCGTCTACATGCCATGTCTTGGGGCTAGATCTCGCGAATTGTGAACACTGGGTACAAGTACAGTAAGTGTACATGTGAGACACGGAAGAACTTACCTCTTCAAATGTGGCAATCGTGCAATTTGAAGTGTTTAGTGATCGATGCAGTACAGTAGTTTTTAGTAAAGAAGCAGTATATTGTAGTTTAATAGCTGTAAATGTTGGTTCTGAAGATGCATTTTTCCGACTTCTGGACTTTTATCTTTTCTTCAAAAGCAATCTAGTGCTCAGTTGCTAACCAATGATAATACCTTTGACTACCTGAGTTCAGCTTGTTAAAGCTCTAGCTGTTCCAGATAGTTGTGGGCTCGAAAAAAAAAATCAGTTAGTAATTTGTCTACACTGGAAAAAGTTTAGCATATTTCTCCTTTGGATGGGCTATAACGACCAATGTTCTCCTTTATTTGCATTTTGTAATTATTTCGTTGATCTGAAGGAGATATGCTACGTCGCATTAATATCTGATTACCTTATCATTATCACTTACACACAGAGCATGCATGTAACTAACTCTGAATTTGACTCATACTTATTCTGCTACAGAGTTATTACTTGAAACATTGAAGTCGTGAGGAAGAGTGATGGCTTTATTTGACACCATCGCATGCTATGGTTGGCCTTTTCTCTAAGCCTGACAGGTGAGTCTCTCATAAGTTACGTATTATTTGAGGAACAAAGATAATTTGCAATGCTTTACTGACCATTTATTTTCTCGAATCAGATTCTTGTTATATTTCTTTCCATGATGAGGAATGGGGAGTTCTAGTTTCAGGATACTCAGGATACTGATCATTTCATAAGAGATTGTTTGAGCTGCTTGGACTACCTTGTGCATTGCTTGAGATTACATGGCCTGAATTTGTTAAAAGGAGGCAAATTCGTTCATGCAGGCTGCCGCACTAACCAACGATCACCTTGTCAGTTGCTTCCTGTCCAAAGAATGCATTGCCAATCCGACTTTTGTGCAAGTGACCTATTAGTGCAATTGCAATTAAGCATTGGAACCTGTGCTAAAAAAAAGCATCTGAACCGGTTGACCTATTAGGTTGATCTATTAGTGCAATTGCAAAATGTTGACGAAGATTTTGAATTTAAAACATTCAAAAAAAGTATGCATATTAAGATTAACTCTAAACAAGAGGATGCTTCAAAAGAATTCGAAAACTGACCTACGATTGGAGAAAAAAATGTGTTCGAAATTTAGAAACCATTTATTTTCTCTTCTATGCCACCCACCCCAGAAGAAGCCGACACGTGTCGGCTTTTTGTCCATCCCCTTTCCACCCGCTTGAATATCACACGTTAATCTAGTCTCGCATAGATCTCAAACATTCACCTACAACCTCAATTCCATGGCATGCCCTACGTATAAGATTTTGTCACCGTTCATGAGTACATGGTAAGCCAAAACACAACAAGACAGCCAGTAAAGCAACTTTGTGAGACTCAACTTAGATCATCTTAGGATGGTTGTCTTCTTCTACGGTGGGATTTCCATGTAGTGGTGACTCAACATCATAGCCACTGTTGAAGAGCAACTCCAACAATCTACCTAAATAACTATTAATACCTAAATTTATTTACCTACCAAAATTCTCCTTTTCACTACCCAAAGAAAGGTACCCATAAATCACTACCTATTCATTGTTCATATGCGCACCATCTCCCTTGCCGACGCCCTCAAGCTATTCCACCAAAACCACCACGGCCTCGACAAGCGAGAGAAGGTCCGGCCTTGGCCTTCCGATCTAGACCTAGGTAGCGATGTATGCGGTGGGCATGTGGAGCAGTGTACGTGGAGGAAGTGGGCGGCGGTGTATGTGGCGGAAGGAGCTTGAGTGAGGTTCACGTCGACGCCCATCAGCTCGGTTATGGCATGGCGACCGTCGGGATGGAGAGAGAAGAAGAGAAGGGCATAATCGTCATCTTACTTTAGTTTTTCTGCCTATATGACCTAAAAAAGGATAAATTCTGAGTCATTTGTGTAAATTGTTTAAAAATAAAATTAATTGGGAAAGAAGATAAATGGATGACAAAAAGGAGGCCAAAATAGGTCATCATGGAAGGACAGTTTCCCCCTTCCACCCCTCGCAGCCACCGCCTGCCCTTTATCAGCGCGCGCTGGTTCGGAAGGGAGGAGCACGAATCGCTCGCTGCCGTCTTCCAGAACCTCGCTCCTCTAGGTAGAGTGCTTGAAATTCCATTCTCCCACATGGATCTATCTTCTCTCTAACCCTTTTCATCCCCAGGTTACTTCTTGGGGAGATGGCCAAGAAGTCCAGGAAGAGAAGGAGGAACCCGATTGCCAACCTCACCGATGACCTCGTCGTTGAGATCATGTCACGGCTGCCCATCAAGTCCCTCTCCCGCTGCAAGGGCGTCTCCCGGCACTGGCTCAATCTCATCTCCGGCACGGACCACCGCAGGAAGCTCTCGCAGACCCACCCTGGCTTATTCTACCGCACCACAAACTACGGACGCTTCCCTAAAGAAGCTCGGCATTTCACCCATGTCTGGGAGGGACGCCGGCGTCCTCTGGTATGCCCCTCCCTATCCTTCCTGCCAGGATATGAACGCATCAGCATTGTGGATTGCTGCAACGGCATCCTTCTCTGCCGTTTCTCTGAGAGCACTTCACTCGACACGTTCCGCTATGCAGTCTGCAATCCTGCTGAAAACAGATTTGTTGTCTTGCCTGACTCCGGCTGCGGTAGTGACTTGCGTGTGGCCCGTTTGGCTTTCGATCCCGCTTTTTACCCATATTTCCATGTGCTTGAGTTTGTGAACGACGACTCTGAAGGGGTGGCAGGGGCACAGATCTATTCGTATGAAACTGAGACATGGAGTTACAAGGAAAGTGGATGGTCAACTGATGCTTACATATCTGATGATTCAAGATGTGTCTTTTACAATGGTTTTCTGCTTTTCGCTACTGGTCTCTGTGAAGTATTGGTTGTAGACGTGGATGGGGATACTTGGTGGATGATGCCTTTGCCAGACGATGCAGATTGTGACATTGGTGTAGAGCCTGGATTTATTGGTCAATACAAAGGGCACTTGTGTTATATAAAGAAGGTGGAGGATAAAAATGACCTGTCGATTTGGATTCTAGAGGACTATGAAAAAGATGAATGGGTATTGAAGCATCAAGTGAGCATCCAGCATCTCTGTGAGAATAGCATGAGTCAGTTCAAAAGCATGTATTACCATGTTATTGGCATCCTTCCAGATTGCAATTTTATTCTCTATATTGTGGGCAGGGACACAACACTAATGGCGTATGACATAGACCGTGAGGAAGTACATGCTATCCAAAATCTTGGGCCAGGGTGTTGGGAGCGTTTTCTGTATGTTCCGCTCTACACAGAGTAATGGACAGGTGGGCACTGACCAAATCATTTCCAAGTGCCTCCTGACATCTGTTTCCTCAGATAATGTTTGAACTTCACGAGATAGATATTTCAAGCAGAAATCTGGGAGCATTTACTTGCATGTGGTTGTAGTTCGTATTGGCGTGTGGTTTTTTTTTTCTCTAGCTTTTTCTTATGCTGATGTCAATTTGTCTACCTTGTAAGTTAGCTTTAGCATGACTCTACCAGTTATTCTGTCAAATTATATTTTCGTGAGGGTGTGGACATCACTTCGTAATCCTGTTAAATACTGATGATGCTATGATTCTTTCTGTTGTGTGTTCAAGAGTTCAATTGTATGTGTCCCCATTATTTTAATTTCGTATTATTGGAAACATATATCATCCATTGTATGGTCATAGTCTCATACTGGATCGTACATTCATGTGAAGAATAAATGTGAAAGATTATGTTAATTTCTATGTTTATGTCCAAATTTAATTATCTAAATAGAAGTTATGTTGTCTATTTTAAGTAAAGATGGGTTTGCATAAAATAAGTAATGCGGTTTGTGTGAGAGGCTTGGGGGATTAACTTGATGCTTTCAATGAATTTAAGAATCGCATATCAAACTTATAATTGGATTGATACTGAAAAATTATATTTGTCAACATATTCTTTGTTTTTACAGATCAATTTGCAATATTTTTGGATGGTCCATGTGTTTTTATGGTTTGGATGATTATTATGGCCAATCACTTGAATGATTTATTTTGTACTTCTCAACAGTTTGCAGAATCTGATTCCTATTGAATGTCAAAAACTGTAGAGGAATCCATTATTGCCCTTTTCCTAGTTCAAGATCCTTCCGAAAAACACTATATTTTGTTCGTAAAGTTAGAACATCTGATATGATATTTTTCTCGACCTGTTCCAAGACTTGGGCTGTATCCGGTTAATGGTAGATAATAATGAAAGCAATCGTGATTCGTGAGGGGGAGCATGTGCATTGCCATGAACTATCTCTGTATGATTCAACCATCAAGCCATGAGCTATACCCATCTATAAATCAATATAGAGTTACTCTGCATTTTGATGACGTTTGCAAGGATAGTCCATTTCAAGTTTAGAGTACCGAGTGTACCATCATATCATCTACTTTAGGCAATTCAAAACCTTTTTCTTTGTTTTTTCTGACCTATTTCAGTTCAAAGGGTACATCCTTAGCATGCGTATGAAAGAACCCTAGACTGATAAAAGTGATAATAAGCTGGAAATAACTGTGTTGTTTGTCTAACTCAATTATATTCAATGTAAGCTGTCACTGCAGCAGTGTTTCTCACTTTCTTGATGTAGCACTGCTATGCATGCCTAGTAAGCCTTGCCATGAAAATTTGATCCAAATTATTTTTCTTACTTTGAAGTATTGGTCACTGATATAAAATTGTTTTCATACCTGTAGTTAATGTAATCATGATATCTGTTATTCTGATTATCTTGTAATTATTTTCTGCTTACAACTCTCCGACTATTCTTCTCTGTGGTTATACATTAAGTAGGACAGATCCTTTTAGAGTTCCCATCTGCGGCTCTATGCAAATTTCGAAAAATCATGAATTGCATTTCCTTTAGCTTGAGTGTTTCTCCGAGTATCCACTAGGACCTCTGTTATGTTGTTCTGCACACTATGTTTTTTTTCCCTTTTTTTTTGTAGTAAGTTGCTTTTGGTTTTGTGTTTGACACCACCCATTCAAGATATTCCTGATTTTAAATTTGGAATCCGCTTAGGTGGAACACAATCTTGGATCGGGTAGCTGCATATGTAGCAGTGGTCTCATTTGAAGAGCTACCCTCGTTAGATGACCCATAGTGTGGTTTTGGAATGTTGTGCCATGAATAGTTCAATTTGATTGATCTGATAACACCTTTGATTTATTATGGGAATCTTTTATGCCTCCAAAAATTCAATCTGACATGGATCTAACACTAGGACCTGTTTGGAAGCCTTATCATTCACACATGTAAATGGTTTCTGCAAATATCACAAGGAAACCCTTGGAATATGGGTGATTTTATACCCCTCGAAATTATTGTCTGGGTAAAGAACAAAATTAGTACTACAATGCAATGTTAGTATGTTACAGACATCATGCATTGCTTGCAGCTATTTCTGTGTTATTATCCTCAATCCAAATTTCTCGAAAATCAGACATTGAAAATCGTTAGTCTGCATATGTAGCTGGTTCAATATGCTTTTAGTAAGCATATTAGTAAGCACTCAAGGTGGTGTTTGGTTGGCAATACGCATAATTCGTTAGTCTGCATAATGAGCCATTAGTATGCAATATCTTTAGGTTCAACAGGTTTATGGTAGGACATAACTTCCCAAATATTTATTTTGTGCATTTCTGCTGCATATTGTGCCTGTATGGTCAATTGGTGAAACATGTTTTCAGACGTAACAGTGCAAATGCATATTCATTTCGATGGCACCACAGCAGTTTCACAAATTGCTTTACAATTGCCCATGCCTGAACAGCAATTTTGTCCCCGGAAAAAAAATGAACAGCAATTGTTACCCACTTAACGACGTCATCACCATTCATAATTAACAAACACATATAACTGCTATATTTCGGTTAGTAAATCAAGAACTTTAAAGTATACACGGACGTACAATATATAAAAGAAATTTGACAACAAACTGATCAGAATGAATTGAGCGGGGCGGCTGTCTCGAGACCTCCTATCGCTCATGACACCAACAAAGAAGCATCAGATCAGTACGCAAAGTAGGTGACAAACAGCGCCGCAAACATGAGCAAGTACGCGATGGCCTGATCTACTGCTGTCACGTCAACCACCCGTGCCCGTGCCGCTGCAGGTTTGTCCTGCGCCATGGACAGCTGCATGAGCCGGGAGAAGAAGAAGGCAGTGAACAGCAGTGCGTACACCTTCATGGCCGCCATCTTTAGTGTCCTGGCTCTCAACACTTCACTACTGGTTCCTTTAGAATGCGATGCCTATATGCTCTTTGATGCGTTTGGTGAGATGCGTTAGGAACTGCTGGGTGTGTACGTATATATATTGATAGAACAGGCCAGGCAACACCCAAGGAGTGAGGAACTGCCAGTCTGCATGTTTGATCACGACTGAGGAGAATTTGAACGTCGAAGAGGTTATGAATGGGTCAATCTGTTCGGCTTGGCCTGGCACGATTGACCTGAGAATTTCAGAGAATCTAATCATGTGTGCTGAGGTTTCTGACATGCATTTTCTAGACAGGCCAATAGTTGGCAGCATGATGTGAGTATTTAGCCACCTATATATACATCATGTATGCCGCATGAGAAGAGTTGACGACTCATTGTTGTTCTCTTGCATTTGTAAACTCTCCTCATACAGTGAAGATCGCCGGTCGGCGCTCGTGGTTTTTTCCTGCAAAGGTTTTTCACATAAAAATCAATGTCTCGTTTCAATCTTGTTTACACATCATTTGCTAACAACTCTTAGAGCTAAACCTAGTGTCAAAGTTCTGTTGGATTATTGGATATGTAAATTACTATTTTGATTTCTTTGTTAGGGTCTTTTTTGAGCCTACAATCTTTTTCAAGCCTATAATGTTTGCTTAAAATTAATAGAAAAAACTAGCAGGGGGACTCCCTGCTATTCTCCTCAAAAATAAATATTTGTATTGAGCGAGTGGCGTCAGACAATGAGACAGCAACTTATTTTACTTTACAAATGTCTTCAACGTCCAATGTGTCAGACGGAGATACCGTTTAATAATAAAGAGGGCGAGTTTTCTATGAAAAATGATTAGCTCCGTGTTGAATATCGAATGAACGATATTGCAGCGAAGCACATCATGGCGCTTGCCTTGTTGCCGGTTATGAGAACGAGTGAACAATTATTCAAAACCACCACCAGAATTTATCTAGAGAAGATAAAATTCATTTGTAACAAAACTAATAGTACAACAGAAATGTTCCCAGTATAGATGTCAATCACATGACAACCGTTTCTACAGTGCAATGGGCCTGAGCAATTCAGCGAATGACACGGCCATCTGCCAAACCAATGACCACAATTTCGTGCCCACGGCGGCGATCTTGGACACAGCATTTTGAAAGAAGAAGAGCGAGGTCGACGTCGGCGTTGTCTGTGCACCACGGACACCGGAGCGCGGCCGCAGCCGTCAACCGTTTCTCTTCTGTCACACGTCAGAAGCTCACTCAACATGGGAAAGCACCTGCTCCGGCTCGCCGCCGGGAGGGCCAGGGGCTGCAATCCCTGCGACACATACCTTCCTGCCCCAGCGTTTTCGAGCAACACCTCCGGCGCCACGTAGCAGTTCGTTCCGGCAAGCATGGTCCTTCTCGGCCACGTGCTTCGCCGCACCGAAGCCGGTGATCTTGACGGCGTCACCGTTGTTGAAGAGGATGTTCGTGGGCTTGACATTCCGGCGGACGATGCCGCGCTCGGCTATCATCTGTTTGTTCTCTTTGAGATGGAAAACCGACAACTGTTGTATGAATAAATTAAACGCAATATGTATTTTCTTGAAATACATGTGCTTGTTTTTTACCGCTCATGATAAGCTGAAAGCTCACCACAAAATAATCGATTGTAACAAATTTTGAGGTTTCATCACTGAACGTGCATCACTTACCCAATCCCAAATAGTAATTACAAGGTTGCTTGCACTAGTGTGCATAGACCAACCGCATCAATGCGGAAGCAACCAAACACAAATGAGAAACAAGTGGATATGAACAAGCCGACAACTGAACAGATACAAATAGAGCACAATCAGTCAACATTGCTGACAACAAGTGCAACAGAATTAACATGTCAAGATTGCTAGGCTGGAATTTAAACAACAGTGAGATAATAAACCATGTCCAACTAAAAGAAGTGTTGTTGCCAAGTTGACGCAAGAAACCCATGGAAAAATAATGAGAACCATGTCACAGCAAACCTTAACATTACATTTCTACATACTCAAGGAAGTGCATCCACCACGAACTGAAATTCGCTCTCCCTACTTGAAAATGAAACCTGCAAAGGCATGACAAACACAGTAGTTTAGGTAAAGATGTTATACTCGGAAATAAAAACATTCAATTACTTGAATACATTTGACCAGTGTGCTTCAATATGATCGCTTAAGCATCGACAGAGTAATTTTTCTTACAACTAGCTTCACTAAGCCATGACATCTGACCATTTTCACCTACTCAAAAGTCATAATAATGATGCATCAGGCTCTCCTCTCTCGACAAGTGCCCATATTGTACCATGACAGAGATGTTTCAAGTTCAAAACAAGCAATCTGTTAAATGTTTTTGTTTGCATTGAAACAAACTAGTGGGCACAAGGAGCAAAAACAAACCAGACAAAAGTTGCAAACACGGACAGGTCAAATTTGGGGTAACAACTATGCTGAGGATTGCAAGAAAGCATGGCATCAATGATACTACCCTTTAAGAGGAGACATACAGGGATAGATTGATTGGAGAAAATTTTGAATAGGGCAGTTTTAAAAAGTAAAGCACATCCCTTTATAGAGGGATGATTTGACTTGGTACTTTAAAATAACAATTATAATCAGACAATGGAGACTTAAAAGCATGGAATATAGAAGGAAATACCACAACTAAGTGTAACTTATTGAAAATTTCCAACTATTATTTTACGCTCAACAGGAGTAACTGATACTTTTCCATCTGGTACAAGGGGAACAATATGCGTACAGACTTTTACCCTGTGACAGTGAGGCCATGTACCAAAATGCAACGACACGTAAGCGCAATTGTAAAGCAAATGAAACTGGAAAGGGACTACAGAAAAACTAGATCATGAAAGAAAATGATTCAAAATTACAAACAAAACATTCCAAAACATGGTTATAGAGATAGGGTACAGATAAAAAAGTACTCCCTCCGTTTGCAAAATGGTGTCCTTGGGACAGTGGGATTAGTTCGCATCATTTTGCAAATGAAGGGAGTAATGTTTATGGAGAAAAGCGTTTCTTCAGTGGTTTTTTTTTTTTTTGAAATGTTCAGTGGCTAATCAAATGCATGCAGTTTGGTATACCAACAATACAAGATGGTAAATATTTGGTAGCCAAGGCCATATAGTGGGTGATATATTGTCATCCAAGATGAATGGTAAAATTCACACACGCAAACAAAAAAAGTATCCAGTAGAATTAATTGTTTCTTAGCATCCTAATGTGTTACAGTTATAGCCCTTCGTGTAAAATTTTGTTTCTTTGAAGGAAATTAGCAAGCTGACTCAGTTTTGATAGTTGTGTTACAACTGTTCAGTAAAACAATCAGCAAACAGTCAGAACAACCAAACTATGAAGATATTGTGTCACTGTTAGCACAAATAAAATCAATTTAAGCCTCTCAGCATAAATCTGGGGAAATATTGGATTGCATTTCCTTTGTCTAAACCCTCACACTACCACGACCACCAAATGCAGTGTCCTTCATTTGGAGTTTCATTTCATACTCGAAAATTCAATGTTTTTGTAAGAAAACTAGAAATTTATTTAGTGCTCGTCACACTCTCAAACAATAAGAAATATTTAAGAAATGACGAGATAAAAAAAATGTATCTAGTTCACTTACATATGTGGAATGCACAGAGGAACTTCAAGACTTTGTTAACTTTGTCATCAACTACTTCACATTTGACATTGATTGCCTTGAGGTGTTCTGATAGTGCAGCTGTTCTGTCCACTGGATGGTACCTTCCTATCATTTCCACTTTATGTTTTGGTCCCTGAAGTAAACAAAAATAAATCACCAAGCTATTGATAAAGTACTTAAAAAGGGCAGTAATACATTAATACATACCTTGGAATAAAGTAGAAGAGTGAGGTTTTCTAGAACTGGTGAGTGCTTGAGAATGCAAGTTAGTGCAGTAAAGTTAGGAGCCACACACCAGGACTCATTGAGCAACAAAGTCTTTAACTTGCCAAACGTAGGGCACTGTTTCAAATCCCTTTCAAAAGCAAACTGGACAAATGCATATACAGGAAAGAAAAACTAGTAAAAACTGCGAACATGATGATTAAAAAACAATTTTGCAGACTTACGAAAGTGTAAGCATACCGTTCTGGATCCAGATACCAATGTCAAATTCTCAGCTTCTGACATAGCTTCCAGAAGCACACACTTGTTGTCATCTAAAACACCATGACATGAGTAACAATCATCAACGTCACAATACCCAGAGTAATCATCACAATCACCAGAGTCTGCATTTTCATGAACAACTCTAACAAATGACTCATGTAGGGATGGTATGCTCTCAAGAACAGGAGCCCTGTACAGATGGCCATCAAGCCTAAGAGAAACAAGGCTGGGGACATAGAAGAGAGTGCGGAACTCTCCGCTAAAACCACAATTTATGATTCTTAGGCATCTCAGGGACTTTGACGAGATCTTCCTGGTGTACCAAAAATAACAGGTGGCCATCTCTAGATGTTCCAGTGATGGGCAATTCGAGAAGTCACAGAAACTGTTCTTTAACACTATACCATCGAGCTCAAGCCTCGTCAAGTGCCTGGAAGACAGAGGCAAGTCATCTAGCTCAAACTCCACACGGCAAATGTTGCTGAGTCTGAGTATCCGAACCTGGCACATTAGCAACTGGCGGATCCAGCGGTTCGGGCTAAGGTCGTCATCAAGACCACTGAATATGAGCTCGCACATTTCTAGAGGCGCGCCTCCACGATGATCCAACAGACCGTCCACAAAATGGGGGGATCTGTTCATGCATTTCTGATCCTCAAAATAGTCATCTACACACATGATGTGCAGGCCTGCGGCACGTTTCCAGAGGTGGCGCCAACGCCGGGCGAGCAGGCATGTCTGCACAGCCTGTGGCGCCGGTAAGAAGCCGAGAATGTGTTCCAGGACGCCGTCCGGCAGGACCTCGATGCTGTCTCTACCATCCATCGCAGGAGCTTTCTTGAAAATCTTTCCTGGAGGCATTCTGTCGAACATCAGGTAGGCGTGTGTCCAAGCTGCCGGAAACTGAAAGAAACAATTAGAAGGCCCAAAGGTGAAAGGTGCACCAGAAAAGTGCAGGTGAAGACGGATGGTGCATCACAGCACCCGGCCGCCGGCTTCACAGGTCGCCGGAACAAGGATGTCAACGACGCAACCAATTCTGGCAGACTAGAAAACAGAACCCCACGAAAGCAGTGGTGACCGCCCGGAGCAATCCAATTAGGGCACGGAGCTGCAGGGCGCCTATGCTGTCGACAGCAGCGGCCGGATGCACCGCTCTGTAGCCATTTTCACGAGAGGCGTTCGGTCGAACAGGCGGCGGGCGTCGACGCTGCGGGACAAGAAGCGGTCAGATGATGAAACGGACAAAGGGAAAAACCTAGAAAACCAAAAGGACTGATGGATCACCATTGGAGCCTCACGTTCCTTACCTCGGCGACGACGGCGGCGCCGGTCCGGTGATCTCGCGGCAGGGATGGCAAGTGCGCAATCCCCGCGAGCCCGGGGAATCACGAAGAGAGCGAGAGAGCGGGGTTACAAATGGCCCCGCTTTTCAGGGGCAGCGGATATCTTGCAGATACTTTGTTTGCTACGTATTCGATAGTAAAGTCCACAGCCGGTCTCTAAATTTGTTCAACTGTGTCATTTAAGTTTTTTATTTAAAACTAACTCGACATTCTTAAACTTGTTCTATTGTGACATTCTTAAACTTGACATCTTTAAACTTGTTCGGTTGTGCCACTTATGTCTAAATAGGCTCCAACCGACCCAACCCAATCAACTTGACACATTTGAGATTAGACGAAAACACATTGCATTCAATTATATTGATACTAGATAGGTGGATTTTTTTTTTGTTTGTATCCCCTCAAATCTTCCCTTTTTTTTTGCATGGTTATCAAAAATTAGAATTTCACATAACTTTTGAGCGGTGTAAATATTTTCTATCATATTTTAGATTTCACATATATTCGCCCTTATTGATCCACGTCATAATTTGCACTTTAGATTTTATATGTACTCGACAACATTACTACTGGTCTGGTCTAGTTAAACAGATTTTTTCAAACAGGAATCATTCCATGTTAACACCCACCCCACCCCCCCCCCCCCCCCCCCCCTCTTTCCTCCATCCCCTCCCTCTACCATATTGGGTAATTTAAATCTTCAAATGGAATAAGTAAATTACTTATCTCAAAAGTATAAAGTACATGTCAAATTCTAGTTTTTGACAGACATGCAAAAATCTAAAAGGTTTACAGAGATATAAACCAAAGAGCCACCGTTTATTGGGTACCAATACAATTGCATACATACAGCATATTACCACCACATAAGTCCCACGTCGGGTCAGCTGGAGTCTATTTAGACTGACACAGCCGAACAAGGTTAAGGATGTCAAAATAAGTAAAGGGACCTAAATGATACAATAGAACAAATTTAGTGATGTCAAAATAGCGTTTTCTAAGTATAAGTGACACAGCTGGACAAGTTTAGAGACCGACTGTGCACTATACTCTTTGAGCTAATATGGCGTCTTCTGCTTTGTTTTATTCAAATATCCGTCTGTCAAAACTAAACTCTGTCTCAAAGTAGTTGTCACTTTAGAAATTAAAATTTATCTTACTTTTCCCTCCCAATACAACTCTCTCTTCTCCTTCACAGATTCCCGTTTGCTGTACACTCTCTATTTTTCATACCTCCTAAATTCTTACGTCAAGCTCATAAAACAACATCAATTCTAAAAACTGTCTCACAAAATGACAGCTCTAAAGTTGTTGAAGAATAGAGATATTCAGCTAGATATGATTACAATATTTCTCCCTTTACTATCAAGCAGCTACAAATTTTCAAGCCATATAGTACATAACTTGTGACCAACCTTCACTGGTCACGAATTTCAAGTGTTTTATCTTGGAAATACTTGTGGTTCCGACGTATTTGAGCAGCTATATTATGGCATATTTTGCTTCATTAGAAATAGAAATATTCAGCGAGGACCGGTTACAAATACAACATTTTTCCGTTTACTATAAAGCGGCTACGAATTTTCAAGCTATATACGTATTTTGTCAGCAACTTTCATTTGTTATGGATTTGCATGAAGGCTCACACAAAAAATTGTGAGATAATGTTATGAATCATCGGAAAAAGCCCACTTTACTCCCCCGAACAATTCAGTTTGTCTGTTTCACACTCTAACCAAAATGATGGCTCACTTCGCCAAACAATTTCAATCGGTGCAATATACACCTTATTGAAGTTTGTCTTTTTATTTCTTGACAGGCAAGTGGAATTTGAAACTCAAATTTTGGATGATGATAGTTCCCATAGTAAACTATATTAAATATTTTTATTGTTTTCTCTATATGCGTATATCGATAATTGCAACTTAACTATATAAAAAGTATCAAAAATATATGTCACATTTTTTTAAACATAGGTTGTCGTAAGAGTTGCCATCTTGCAACATTTGAGCTTCAATTCCACTTGTAGGCTGAAAAATAAAAAAGACAAATTCAATAGTGTCTATATTACACCAAATTGAATTGTTTGGGGAGTTAAATGAGCCATCATTTTGTTTAGAGTGTGAAATGGACGAAGTGAATTGTTTGAGGGACTAAAATAGACTTTTTCCATCATCATATGATGCTCTATGGTAAGTTTATAAAATTGTCATAAGTTATTCCCTATTTTATCACGAATATTTTTTTATCATCACTAGATGGTATGATGATTTTGCCTCACCCCTCTGTAATGATCAAATTCATGAAATCATCATCAAAATCACCATTTTAGATTATGTCACTAGCACTTTCATCGTAGATCAACAATTTTTTTTTCTAATGCACTGTTCACATTTTCCCAAAGTCATGGATGGCTCTAAAATATGAAAGCATAAAACTAGAAAAGAAAAAAAATGTACACTAAAGTAGCAAAATAACGACGTGAGTTCTACTAAAAAGAGATACACCATTGCTTCGCACGAAAAGCAGGAGATGCACCCCAGCTAGAAGTCAAGGTAAGCAGAGCCTTCAGATTATAAGTCAATAAAGCTGGGAGAGAACATAGATGTAACTTCCACGTTCGCAAATGATCTAAGCAATGCTGCTACTTGTTGCGAGTTCTTCCTTTGTGATCATATCCTCGACAAAAGGCTGAAACATAGCATCCTTGCTGCCACATATTCTACTGCAAAACCTCCACATCGGCTAATCTGAAACCTGTATAATTAAAAAGAAAAGGTAAACAAAGTTTGAGGGACATTAATTGAGTAATAATAACTTTTGATTCAATCTATGGAAATCAATATACTTCCGCATGCGCAAAGATTTCCACTTAACTAAACTGCAGCACAATTATATCAATATAGAGTTAGAATTAAAACATCGATAACTTTTCAGGCTATCTCGTTGTAGGATCAATGCACAATAAACTAGAATTATAGAACAAAATATGTGGAGATGCAAGCAAACAAGTGAACAATGGAAATGAAATAAAGATGAAACAGGGATGTGACAGGTTAGCTATCTGCATTTCATAGTAAGTGATAATGTGTAGAAACAAGAACAATTAACATTTGACTGAACTTAGTAGAACAGTTTCTAAGCCAGTGAACAATGTGTTCAGGTAGAAAAAGGACATTCACACTGATGGGAAACTATAAAAAAGAGAGGATGAACAAGATGAATAGACAGATGTGCACTACTTATATATATACAGATTCCCCAAGGAATAGTGCCAGGTTTCAAGGAAAATACTGTAATCTGAACCTCGATTATAACTACATGAATATCTGGGCATTTAATTGCTGAAATCTGGTGATCTGAGCTCACTGATGTTCCAAGTTCTCATTAACTGGCTCGCAAAAAAAAAAGTTCTCCTTAACTATCATGCACTGCTGCTCACCATTTATCGAGTGAACTACTCACCATCTTCACCTTTCAAAACCTTGAACTTTGGAGTAATCTGTAGCAGCTAAAATATTAATGACTAACCACAGTCTTTTTAACGAACATAGGATTTTCTCCTTTCATCCTTCTCCACAAACGAAGGCAAACTATGGAAAAATCTTTTTCACCCTCTTCTTTCACTCTTCTTTCTCTCTCCCCCTGTTTTGCCCTTTTTTTGTTGGTTTGCATCTCTTGTTGGTTTTGCCTCAGGTTTCATCTCTAGCCTATCCCAACATGCTTGGATAAAAAGGCTTTGTTGTTGTTGTTGTTGTTGTTGCATCCTTCTCCACAAACGAAGGCAAACTATAGAAATTCCGAAAGCATGAAGTTTTTTGCCAGCTAACTTACGAATGTTGAAGTTGCCCAGGAACTTCAAGACGTCGAGTACTCGCGCATCAATCGCTTGACATTCGACATTGACTACCTTCAGATGTTTTGATATTGCAGATGAAAACTCGGTCAGGTTGCAGCTTCCTCTCATTACCAAATTCTGTTTAGGTTCCTTTAGTAAGAAAGCACATAATTTCAGCACAAGCAATCAACAGTGTATCAAGTAACAATTTAGAAAACTGTATACCTTGGGAAAAAGCTGAAGAGTGAGCTTTTCTAGGACCGGCGAGTGATTGAGAATGCAAGTGAGTGCCCAGAAATCGGGAGCCATGCACCAGGGATCATTGAGTAACAAAATCTTTAACTTGCTAAATGTAGGGCATTGTTTCAATTCCCTTTTGAAAATAAACTGGAAAAGAAGCGCACAGAAAAAAAAATCTAAAACTCTGTGAACATCGGTGATTAAACATCAAAATGATTAACTTGCTATTGTCCTGAAGTATATGTTAAAGAATAATATAAGTAAACAACATACCGATTTGGATTCAGATATCAGTGCCAAATTTTCAGCCTCTGATAAGTTTTCCAAAAGCACACATTTGGTGTCATCTACGATTCCGTAACAAGAGTAGCAATCCCTGTGGTAACATGCACGTTCGTCCTCATCCTTGCCGTATGCCCTGTGCATGACTCTAACAAATGCTTGCTGTAACGACGGCATGCTCTCAAGAACAGGAGCCTTGGACAAATGGGTATCCAGCCTTAGCGAGACAAGACTTGGGGTACGAAAAACAGTGCTAGACCTTTGGCTGAAAGCGCAAACTGTGATGCTAAGGTGCTTCAGAGATTCGGACCTGATCGTCTCTGTGCCCCATAAATTGCAGCGGGCAAGCTCAAGATGTTCCAGTGACGGACAGCTTGAGAAGTCACAGAAACAGTTCTTCAACGATACACCGGTGAAGTCTACCCTGGTCAGGTGCCGGGAGACGAGCGGCAGATCGTCCAGATCAGGATCCCAATCAGGGTCACGCACACGGAGGCTGAGGTTCTGCACTTGGCACTTTACAACGCGTCGGATCCAGTGATTGAAGCTGGGCAACACGGTGAGGCACATTGCTGACAATCGGAGCTCGCACGTCTCGAGGCCGGCGTCCCCGCGGAAGCGCAGCAGATGCGGCACGAACCTCCGAAGCTTCCTGTAGTGGCCTTTGATGCGAAGGCCTGTGGCGGATTTCCAGAGGTTGCGCCATCGCCGGGCGAGAACGCACGTCCGTATGGCCTCCTCCGCTGGCAGGAAGCCAATGATGTGGCGTAGAATGTCGTCATGGAGCGCGGAGAAACGGTCGCCGTCGATCGCCGGAGGCGTCTCCCCCTTGTTGTTTTGGCACCTTCGCTTTGGAGGCATTTCGTCGAACAGGCCGCCGGCGAAACGACCGGCGGCTCGCCAGTAGTAACACGGAGACGCCGATGCGGAAACAAGAGTTTTGGTTAGGTTCAGATGGAGAAGAAATCCCGTAGATATATAGCGGCATTACCATAACTACGCAACAGAAGATCAAGGACTATTTGATCTGATACGCGATCTCACTACCAGTCTTTTCCCCATTTGCGCCCATGAGCATTCCTGAAATTCCAGAAGTGTGTCATATATTGCGTGCAGGGCCAATGAAATTCAGTCACGTGTCATGGGCCAATGAAATTCTATCACGTGTAATAGGGCCAGTTTTTTCTATGAAATTGAAAAGTTTCTAATCCCGGATATACCATTGGAAACTTTGACGTTCCTTTGGTGTCCATGTCCTTGAACTCAATATGCCATATTTCACTATATTTTCGGGTAGTCAAGCCAGGGTTCACAAGCAGTTGGAAACCGGACTAGTTTTCGGAAAACAGTCCAGTTTCCAACATTTTTTGGATTGGGAATTATTATTAAAAAAGAAATGAAATTTCGTATACACCGTAAAAACCGGATGGTAAACCCCAAAAAAACCCTCTAGATTTGTGTTCAAATTTTGAAAACCAAAAAACCAACCAGTAAACCAAAAAACTGTCGGTAAATACCAGTAAACCAAAAAACTCACCATTTACGTTCAAATTTTGTCCTTTTTTTTGACATTTTGGTCAGTTTACCGACCGGTTTTACAGGTTTCCGCGAAAACCAGCAAACCGGTCAGCTCTGGCTTCCAATCGGTAATTGGAACCTTTGAGTCAAAAACCCTCAAGATCGTTGGATTTGTCCGAATTAGTGAGAGTCTGATGACGGTGGTGGCCTTGCCGAGTTGGATGAGCCGCTGCGCCCATCACTGCGCCCCTTCAACAGCTTGTCATGGATTGTCCCCGCGCGTGAGCTGCGATGGCAGACGTCTCGCGGTCTTCTTCGCCGGCAGGAAGCCAACGATGGGCCGTGGAACAGATCATCATAGAGTGGCCGCGGCACAGTCAGCTTCCATCGCCCAAAGCGCCTCCCCATTGTTGGTTTTGCCACCCTTTCGGCCCTGAGGCATTTCGAGCAAGACAGGCAAAAACAGGAGTAGGACAAGATCGAAATGAATAGAAGAAAAATCTCGTAGATAGCGGTGTAACTTGTATCGATTTTTGAATAGCTCCCATGAGTTTTGGAGTCTTATAGGTCCTATAATAAAAGGTTCGCTAATTCTTCTATCCAGATGACAGAACACCAGTGGCTGCTGAGTGTTGACAAGTTTTTCTAATGGTTTATAATATACAAGTACCAGATACAAGATTTTCATACTATAGAAGATAATTGTTCAAAGCCAATTTAATATCAGTTCAAAATTATTGATTTTAATTCATTTTAAACAAACTCGCCCATGAAAGACCGACTTTGAAGATTGTTCGGAATAGAGAGTGAAAGCAAGATATGATCAGGAGTCCACACACTTCATTCTTTTAGTCTTTACTAGCAGTAGCTACTGAAATACTGAATATTAAGCCTTCACAATGGTACTCAAATATATCATAATCGGCTACGTACATATGAATCAAATTGCACGTAAACGACTCCCTAAACATGAATGGAAGAGTCTGACCATCCTATAAGCCAAGAATGCTGCAAAGACTGATCTAAACATCGACCACAGATTCTAAGTTCTTCCTTTGTGACTTGCATTAGACAAAACGAGTGAAATGTAACATCCCTGTGGCTCCAAATTCTACTCCAAAATCTCCATTTCGTCTAGACTGAAACCTGTACATTAAAAACCAAAATAAGGTCCTTGTATCAATTGATAAATGGAAAAATAAACAGGCATGGACATGGCTTGCCCATACTCTTCTGGGGAGACAAAAATTGGAATTCAGGGCACAAGATTTACTACCAACTATCAGCATGATACAGTTAGACAAATTTTGGGCAAATGTTATATTACAGGACTTACTTTAAACTTAAATCAGATTTAGACAAGCTTCTAGTATTATTGCCACCTGATTTTTCCCAATACAAACACTACTAGCACAAGTAACAGACTATCTGGCTCATTAGAAGAACTAGGGGAGTGCCCGTCCGTTGCACGGACATAAATAACTACAATTTTTATTTAGAGTACGATGATATAGGTAAGACTGAAAGAAAAACAGAAGAAAGATTAGAAATAATATATATGCAGGGGTGATATTTATGGAAGAAAAGAAAAAATATACGAGATTGATAAAATGATTATATGAGCATAAAACAAATAGCAAAAACTTCTGGTAGATTCACATGCGTGCTCATTTTAATCAAGTTAATTCAATAACGATTAAGAAAGTGTTCAATAGGGATTGAGAAAGGCATTTGTGCAATTAAACAAGTTACTAAGCAAATTGTGTAATGCAACTTTGACAAACCAACAACTCTTGTAGTGGTAACAAGCTACAGATTAGAAAATGAAGGAAGCAGGGGAAATACTACAACAACTGAGACATCCTAAATTTACTGCAAAATCAGTATCACCACCAGCCTCGAAGTAGGCAATTTTGACAAAGATTGGATAATTGCTAATTTATACAGTAGGAGACAATTTTCTTAGTGATGCACTTCCTCGTTTGCAACCAAGCTGGGTCTAAAATGTTAGAACTTACTTGCCACTGTTACTTACCAATACTCAACTTTGGGAGGTCAAACCAAGCAGCCCATATAGGCTTCACTTTTTTTGAAACAGAAAAAGACTCCTCAGAGATAAAAAGAAAACCTGCAATGTGGCAATTATAATCACATTGACACGCATGTTGTTCATTTTGTATTCATACTGAAGCATTGCCTCATAACCTTTTATTTAGATAAATTGCTGCACCTGTTCCTTAGTTTGACTGCCAGATAAAGACCAGTACCACTGACAGTCATTCAGGAATTAGTGTTCTTACCTCCAGTTGAAGATTAAGCAGTTGCATGCATTCTTCATCCACACCACCACGTGGCAAATCTTGAGCCTATATCACTGGGGTATCACGAGGAGAACATATAATTCACAGAACCCACCAATTGCAACTGTGTTTTGAAAAAAATGCATATAATGGGAAAAAGGTTAAAATGTGTTTATTTAATTTGGAGATCACCAGAGCTCATAGAAGGCAAACATATCTATAACTATTCTAAACGACATTGCTCTGTAAAAGTGGTATTTCACAAAGAAAATAGTAAAGTGGTATTTCCAGGTCTGCTGAAATAAATTCTACAAAATGATGCAGTCTGCTAGGATAAGATAGATTATTACATGAGTGGACAATGTTCGCAAGTTATAAACATTAATTTACCCTATAAAATTTAGAAATAATTAGAAATATAACAACACTTTCTAACAAAATTACTTGTATGAGAGTACCTTGCTTATAGTTTTTTTAATGAACAACTTGCTTATAGTTGTAACAAGCCTTGTCAAATTTGGCAGCAGTAAGAAAGAGAAATATAGACAGATGCCGCTGAAAAGCATGTAAAAAAAAAGGCATATAGTTAACAAATGCATTACAGAGCAAAACAAATTTGATGAAGGGAAAACATAGAAAAGCAAATGAATCCTTACCTTTGCGGTTGTGCCCTTGCGCAAGTGACTACCTCCTTTGGGACTTCGAACTGCTCCAAGATGACCAAACTCATGCTGCCTCTCCTTGCAGCTGCAGAACATTGCAGCGAAGATGGGAATGGGGAGAGCAGGCCCATAATTCACTCATGCACCTGATCCTGCCCCTGATCAAAGCGGATTACTGGCACTGATGCACCTAATCCTGCCCCTGATCAAAGCGGATTACTGGCCCTTTTCTATTAACATCACACTCTCCCTCCAATATTGTCGGATGCCATGCCATCATCAACATACATGACAATCTGATCATCAATCCGCAAACAACTATTTATTATTAACTAAACAACAAACATGCAGGTGACCAAACTCATGGTGCTAGCCATCTAACTGTGTGAGCAAGGAAACTTTTAGCTTTGCAAAGATCACATGAGAAGATATCAGCACACAAGGTCTCATGTAGGCGCGTCCAATACAGAATCTATTATCTTAGCTAGCCTACAATTTGGAACCTAGAGTGTGCCTTGATTGAAAGTTGTTAGCAGACTATATACAAGAAGTGACTTGTCACGCCTGATGCAGATGACCAAGCAGAGCACTGTTCGCTCACCTCTCAATTGTACTCCCATGTTCACACTATTAATTGAAACAAAAATTTCAACAACACGGTACAAATTTACTCTCTCTCTCTCTCTCTCTCTCTCTCTCTCGATTGTGCAAGTCATGTCAGGATTCATATTTCTGTCTCCCATCTAGAATTGATCTCCCGATTCAACATGATCAAAGAACAATAAAAAAAATCAATTAAAGACAACAAATGAGGAGAAGGGATAAAGCAGTGCTTAAAAGGAGGGGAAAGATTTTATATTGTGGGCCTAGCTGCCATTTTCTGGGCAATCTGGAAGCTAAGAAACCGAGCTTGTTTTGATGATAAACTAATTCGATCACCTACTGAGATCGTTTGTTATGCATGTGTGTTCCTGAAATACTGGGCAGGTCTTCAGAAGGAAGGAGACAAGGAGAAGCTGTCTCAAGGCGCAGCGGTGCTTCAACAAGCTGCGGTGGAGGTGCATGCCATGGATGATGGTGATGCAGGGGGCGACCAGCTCGCGATGATCACCGACGTGTGAGAGAGGATCAACATAGAGACAAAAAAGACTTCAACAGATTGATGCCAGGAGGGTGCAAAAAGGAAGATAATAATCACAACAAAGTTTTCACTGGGTGGTGCGCGAGGTGGAGGCTGATGGTGATGGGAATAGTGTGCTGCGTTTTACTTTTCTGTAGTGACTCTTTGTTTTTCCTTTCCTGTCGTCTTTAAGCTGCTGTTGCGAATTTTGAACCCGGATCGACGTCGGGCGTACTTTGTGTAATTTCGTTGCTTTAAGTACTCCCTCCGTTTTTTTAATATATGACGCCATTGACTTTTTCAATTACGTTTGACCGTTCGTCTTATTCATAATATTTGTGTAAATAACTAAGTGTAAAGGTTAAACTTAAAGTGCTTTTGATGATGAATCCAATGATATCTATTTTACATTCGAAAAGTAATTATTTAAATCTATATTATTGGTCAAAGTTTAACGAAAAAGTCAATAGCGTCATATAATTAAAAACGAAAGGAGTAATGAAATTTCGGGGCGTGCCCTGCCATGGAAAAAAAATGAGGAGAAGGGGAAAAAACTTCACCTAGTCGGTATGCAGGGTACTCTGACCACCTGCGCTACGCATGGCGCATGGCCAGCTGCTGCGCGCGTTGATCCGTTGGCCTGTGCGAGCCCAGGCGCCTAGGTTCAAATTGGAGAAGGAGCTGCCGTTTCCTGGCGGGACTTTTGGCGCAACGACGCTCCCACCGCTGGTGAAAGAGAACTAAGCCTGCCAAGATCTAACTTAAATTGCTACTGCAATACAAGTGCATAGTATCAGTAGTCAGTCGGAATTACAAGTAAAGATTGATAACAATCAAATTGCGAGCAAACTAGAACAAGGAAGCAAAGTATCTTGAGTTGTTGCACATATTAGTTAATCTCTAATATTAGCAATCATAGAATTTTCGCTATTACTTCCTTCCTTTTCCACATATGAAGACAATCTGCTAAAACCTCTAAGCCATGAAGAATGCTGCTAGTTAGCTTACAAATGTCAAATGTGCTCAGGAATAATGGTTAGAGGGGGAGTAAAATGGATTTCCCCCCTATTTTTAAACCTGGGACATGTTAACTATTCATCATGAGCGCAATTGACAAGGCACTCGGACAAATTGGGATAGAGAGAGCATATAGTAAGTTTGTCAAATCAGGAGTAACTTTGCGTAGGCACATGAGCATATACTACAATCGTACTTCTGTTTGAGAGGCTTTAAAAAAAATCAAAAGTAAATCTTTTTCGTCCCACTCATCCGGCCCCTCAAGGCTAAATAATCAAGGCCCATACGCCATGGACAGCAGCAGTTCCTTTCCTCCGGCCTACAAAGGCCCAAACGCTACTGGGCTGATCATGTTCTAGAATGTCCTCGCAATCCAAATCGCCGCGACACGGTACTCTCTCTCTCTCACTCGGCTGTTCCCCCGACTGTTTCCCGAACTCTCTGTCGCCATGCTGCCGGCGGTCGCCGCCACCTCGCCGACTCCGCGCGCCTACCCCTCCCGCTCCCATCTCCGGCGCCACCACTTCCGCTACTGCTGCCAACGCCTCTTCCCTGCTTCCGCCAGGGCGTCGTGTGACGCCGGTCGCACACGCCCCTGCCTCCTTGCCGGCGCGTTCGCCTCCGGCGATGGTGACGCGGGACAGGTAAGCTACCAGACCTCCTCAAATGCACTCATGACGACTTTTCTAACTTCTTCTTAACTCCTTGTTTGAATGTTGTAAAGAAACTCCGGTTCGATTCTCACTTGCTCCGTGCCACTACTGTAATACTCTTCCAAATGTTCGTTTAAATGTGGAAGCAGGAAAACTCGGTTGTGTTCTGGTATCACTTGTTCATAGAGAAAATAACTGCAAGTTTGTATTTCCTGATTTTTTTTTTTAGGTTTCAGAATTGAAATGATGTCATTTCTGCATGTCTTCGGTGCTGAATGCATTTTCAATTGTCATTACTGTTATTCTTTCTGGGTTTATATGGTCAATTCTGATGGCAAGGCTGGTCTCCATTTGGCTTTAATGGGTGATTATCGATTGGTTTGATACTCATGTAATGATGTAAAGCAGGCAACTCCTGTTTTATGCTGCTTGATTCCAGCTAGATATGTTGGTAATTGTGCTCTGAAATGAAACTAATTATTTATGAAATTGTATAATTGTGGAGACTTCCCTCATTGAAGCTCTTGTATGTTAGGAGCTTTCTGAATGCACATTTCGTCCGATCCCAATATTTGAACTTTTAGTATGACGTTCCTTTGAATGCACACTTCTGGAATATGCTGCCATCTGAATCCATTGCTCTTCTTTTTTTAGGATGTTGATATTTCTGCTAGCACTGCGAGTTCCGGATCTGCGTACATTGGCCTCTTTGTTCGAATGCTTGGCTTGGATAATGACGCTCGTGATAGGGAGCATGCTGTTTACACGCTCTGGCAATATTCCCTTGGTGGAAGGAAGTGCATTGATGAGATAATGCAGTTCCCTGGTTGCATTGTTCTCATCATCAGCCTTCTGAAATCAGAGTCTACGCGTGCCTGTGAAGCAGCTGCAGGTCTATTGTGTAACATAACAACTGTTCAAATATACAGGCAGCTGGCCATTGAGAGCGGAGCAATGGAAGAAATCTTTAGCCTTCTCTTTAGGTCTGCAATAACCCCTCAGGTAATTTCAACATAACCACTACCAATACAAGGTTTTCTTTGTCCTGCGATGTTGTCTGCAAAATGATATAGCTGAAAATTACCAAGTCAGATTTGCTTTTTAATAAATGGTGATCCAGGTGGGCATACTTGAATTTAGGAAGAACAATGGTATACGTAATTATGTTGCAAAAAACTATTTTTCTTTGGCAGATAATGGAGCAGTGTTTATGTACTATTTGGAACTTCTCTATTGATGAAAATTGGAGATACAAGATTTTGAGGAGTGACGTTCTAACAAGGATTGTTCGCTGCCTAGACGATGAAGATATAAAAGTAAAAGAAGCTGCTGGAGGTATCATATCAAATTTAGCTTTAAGTCGTTCTAATCATGGAGCTCTGGTTGAAGCAGGTGTGATTCCAAAATTGGTAAGTTGGATACCAATGCCAACAATTGCGAACTATATATGTTATAATGATTCTGAAAATGATCATTACTCATAGGAATGATAAGCACGCTAACATATATAACTATTCAAAACTGGTTCGAATATACCCTTACATTACATTCGAGAAAACTAAGCCATTACATTGTAGTACCATGGTATGTGCCTTTTGCACTTTTGCTATTCGTTTATTCAGAAACTTCACAAGTATCTAAATATTTTGCTAGCCTCACTGAACTCTACCTATCAGTGTGGTAATTTATCCATGATGTAATTATCTAAAGTGGTCACTTGCTGTTATGTGCTTCCAGCAGTTCATTCAGAATAATTATGTGTGTTATTTTTAGGCTCACCTGCTGCAAAACAAGGAAGATGACTACAAGATTGTCAGAAAGGAAGCAAGAAGTGCACTGATACAGCTAGCCAGTGATGATTATTACCACAGCCTTATTATAGAGGAGGGTCTAGTCCGGGTTCCTTTGGTTGGCTCAGCCGCATATAAAGCTTTTAGACCTCTCCCTCATTCATGGCCCTCTTTTCCTGATGGCTCTGAGATCCAAAGGAGTTCGCGCCCCTCAAAATACGGTGCTACTGAACTGCTTCTTGGATTGAGCGTCACTGAGAAGGAAACAAAACCTGACGAAGCTAAAGTTAACGCTATGATAGGGCGTTCTAATCAGCAGTTCCTTGCTCGTGTTGGAGCTATTGAGTTGGATGATGAAGGGAAGGACCAATCAGGATCTGCAAAGAATGATCTTCATACCATTTTGCCGTGGATAGATGGTGTGGCACGGCTAGTTTTAATCCTTGGTCTTGAAGATGTCTCTGCAATTAAGAAGGCTGCTAGTGCTATAGGTGATGCATCAGTAAATGAACATATGCGCACCTCATTCAAGGAAGCTGGTGCTGTTCAACTTCTGCTTCAGCTGCTGAAGCACAGTGATGCACCTGTTAGAGAAGCTGCTTCTTATGCATTGGAAAAACTAAGTGTCAGGTATTCTATATTCCCTTCATATTATAATTCATTAGTCAAGACAACTCTACAATGCAATATGATTAAAGGGCAAGCTCACTTTACAACCACGAAGTATCGCAGGTGTTGACTTAACCTCCTATAGTATGTTTTGGTTTACTTAATCCCCTAAATTTCTATTACCAGATCAGCTCACCTTTATACTAGTTTGATTAACGGTCTTGATGATGTGAACAATGGTTTTGCCATGTGGTCCAACACATTATCCTTTTTGCTCCCTTTATCTGTACAATCTTCCCATAGCTGTCAGCCGTACTGCTTCTGCCTTTGAGAAACTAAAGAGTCTCAGCAGCAATTTTGATTGTTTTGATGGCGTCAGCCATAAATCACTGCCCCCTAGCCGTAGAGCCAAGAAGAGGTCTCAGCTATAGACGAAAGTGCAGCTGTGACTAGATGAGTTATGTTTTGTGTGCATTGTCTGCTCTATTCTTGGTCTGGATTTGCTTCCAAGGGGATCCTACCCGCTGTTCTAGGCGATCTTTAGGTGAGAGTTTAGCTATGTAACATGCCAGTTTCCCAGAATAGCTGTTGCTTGTATTCATTAGATGTGCAATTTGGGTGTATATTTTTGTTACTTTAGGGGGAGACTAGTCCCCTGTTGTTGAACCATTCGTATAAGGAGAAATAGCAGAAGATAAGGCTGTTAACATCCTTGCCATCAATTACGGGAGAAATTGTTTTACAAAGAAGCAACATGTTGACCGGAATTGCTTCGAACTCATGCACAACACCGTTGATCTCAATGAAATTGGAGCCATGGTCTTTGCTTTTACTCCTAACCCAAACCGCACCACACTGCTCTTTCGGTCGTCTGTATGGACATATTCAACAGTGTGATCCCAAATTGTGCCCCTTTGCCAGGCACCGCCGCATTACAGGCTCGGTTTGCTCAGAGGATGCAATAGTTGAGGTGTGCTTTGTTGAGGGGCGAGGGCTTCTGCACTGCAGGCTGTCCTTGTCCTTTTTGGTGGTTAACAAAAGAGAGAGAGAGAGAGAGAGAGAGAGAGAGAGAGAGAGAGAGAGAGAGAGAGAGAGAGAGAGAGAGGCATGGAGGATACGTCGAGGAAGGAGAAGGCCAATATGGAAGCTGAATCGGACAAGTGGGGTGCCACATGGTAATTCTACTGTTCACATCATCAGAAGGGAGTTGCAAATCTGACAGTCTGGTAGAGTAAATGTAGGGGGTTTAAACAAACCAACACTGACCTCTCTGCCTATATGCCATGTACTGCGTGCTGCCTTATCTGACTTCTTGTTGTGGAAGCATAGGACAACTGATGTGTCATACCGTTCACCCTTAGATCATTGGAGCGACAAGCTCAGGGATGTAAATTTGTCGTTTCTCTCTCCCACTCTACTGTCACTCTATTTTCCTAAATCCTGTATGCTACACTTCATATTTCAACAAAGTTCAGGCCGGCAACTTGCTCGCCGTAGTTCTCCTCAAAGCTAACCAAAACATACTTTGGGTGTTAAGTGGTACCATCGTACTTCGTGGTTGTAAATAATACTTTCTCTTTTAAAATTTTTAAATCAATAACATTCTGTTGAATGTGAAATGTTCAACTATGTTCTGGTTTCTTAGTTTCTTACTTGCACAAATTCCTCCTTTGATTACAATCTTCTTCACCATTCTTTTGTAGTTCTATAGTTTGTCAGAAAATTAAAGCAGAAGGTGGACTAGAAATGCTTATAGACACAGTGAAGGATCCAAATACCGCAGTTGAACAGCTAGAGAAGGTCTTGGGCTTTACAATAACCTATTTTACTTTTTAAGCATAACATTTCCATAGTCAAGCTATTAACTTGACAGTTCTTTTACAGATAATATATGTACTTTCTCGAGTACTTGACATAGGAATCAGCATGACAGCTTCGGTGAGTGGTATTTTCTGCACATCAATGGCATTATATGATATACTGAAAAGCTGAAGTATAATGTTGTCAATTTGTTAGCCCGATAGCCATGGTCATACTGAGCATGAGACTTTAACGAATGGTAAGAGAAGTCCTCAAGATGATATGGATAGTGGCAACACTGGAATTTCCCATACGTTTGTAAACAAAGAGATGGCCAGGTTCGTCACAGAGCATTTTTGCTACATGTCTGAATTTATTATTTACCTTATATACTCATAGTAATCTTTCGGTTGATAATATGTTGGTTCACCTGGGGAGCGGGTCCTGTGTAAGGGTGGGAGGGGGGATCGGGGATTTTCTCGGCCGGTGTGAGAAGGCTTTCTTCTTAAGAAGGCTTTCTTCTTAACACAATACCGGCAGTGGAGGTCAATCCCGCCGGCCGAGTTTTTTTTGTTGGTTCATAACTGAAGTGTTGTTCTTAAATCTTAATTTGTGCACGCTAGTATATTTTCTACTGCTGCTACATTTCATCACTATTAGACGATGTTATGATTCTCGGCAATTATTCCTGCTATACCCATTGGTTCCAGATGCCGAATTTCCAGTTCCAGCCACAACCCCTCATTTGTGGTCACAATATCTGTAGATACAACTTGTGCGGCTTGTCTGTTCTGTGTTGACATTACAGGCTGCTGCGCTTCACTCTTTGGCACAATTTAGTGTGTCTCAGCCTAACACAGGCTATGTAGGGATGCAAGGCAGATGTGGCAACAGTGAGCTAGTTTATGCCCTGCCTATCACATTCCTTTCATGCTAATGATTCGGAGGGAAAAGGAGGGGGCGATATGGCAAGATACACTGACATGATGATATTTGCTTTCCCCGATTAGCAATGTTAAGTGATACATGCAGCCAGCTGACCAAAGCCTCACACAAAATCAGTGCCTATGTTTATTAGTCTCGTATGATAGTTGGAACTTTGAGCTTCTTAATGTGACAGGCGTATGTTTACTTTCTTTTAGAATAATGTGGTGTGATGTTGTTGTTTTTCAGCAAAACCATCATTGATTTTGATGCCATCTTACGCTTAATCAAAGTTCTGAAGGAAGCATCGCCGAGTTTGCAAGCAAAAATCTGTTCTGTACTGGAACATTTAGCAGCTTTCGAGGAGCATGCTACTGCAATGATCGCTGCTTCAGTTGGCTCAGTGATTGAAGCCGTTCTGGAAATGGGTGTTATTTATGGTACTTCTTTTCAGTTTTGCATATGAAATCCAGATGCATGATCTTTTGTGGCTTATCTTCATACTGTGAAATAGTTATTATGTTGCTTGTTACCTTATGTTTGGTAAAATACATGCAGCAAAGAGCTTTCTAGTAGTGCAGTGAACTGACCTTCCTGATTTTCTATATGTACTGATCGAACTCGTGTTTGAAATAATTATTAGAAAGGATGTAGTCTATTATCGTATGAGCTCTCAAAGAAATAAATGAAATGGCAGATAACATAAAAGAATGAGTGAAATAATAACATCGAAATTTAACAAGGCTACATTGTTTCGTATAACAATTTGGAAGTATAAAAAATCTTTGAATTGTCTTACATCAACCATGCTATACATTTTGAAACTATTTTTATCAACTTTATATATTGGTCATGTTCTAACTTAGTGTAGCTATGTGATGGCTGGATTGGACATCGTAATACGAAATTCTTCCTTGTTGATAGTTATGTGTTTCAATGGCATAATGTAACGATATTTGGAACGATATCATTCTCATTTACAGCTGTCACCAATGAGACCTATATCATGGCCAACCTTCCACAGGTTGCGTTGGCATGATGATGTGACTTTGTTTGTTGTTTACATGTTCAAGCTAATGTGTGATGTAAATATGCTCGGCATATATAATGTTTATTCAAAAATTATGCCACTGAAGCAGCGTCTCTTGAATTCTTTTTTCCCTCAAGCTGAAAATTTATTGTTAAGAAGCATTGAGATGTACCACATTTGTTGTCATTATTTCTGCTAATGCTTAAAGTATCCAAGAGATGCTTTTCTGGTATAAACTTGACTGTATAATTTCTTTACGTTTTTTCCCCTCATTAACAGGGACCAGAGGTGATGCTGAAAACTTTGATGACCTTCCCAGCACTGCCATTGAAGTCAGTCAGGCTGTGTCTGCAGCTGTGAGGTTACTCACTAAGTTGTTGGACTTTGATCTTTTTGTCCGGAGCATAGATAGTGACAAATTTACTTCCCTGTTGAGAAGAATGCTCAAGTCCAGTTTTCCCCATCAGTCCAAAGATTGGCTTGCAGCATGCCTAGTTAAGCTAGAATCAACAGCTGGCTTATCAGGAGATCATGGTGTAAGTAGCGTGGATATGGAGATAACTATCTACGAGACTATTCCAAGGCTAGTTGACCAAATGATGACATCCATTTCTATAGAAAATAAAAAAAGTGCTGCAATAGAATTGAACAGGATAATATCTGGAGGTGTGATGGAATACACAAGAGCAGTGGCTGCAGCTGGAGGGATATTTCCACTGGTGAAACTGCTTGAAGAGAGCGATGGGGATGCCCAGGAAGCTAGCCTAGCTATCCTGTATAACCTGAGCATGGATCCTGAAAATCACCCAGCAATTATTGCTGCTGGAGCGGTTCCTGTGTTGAAGCGGATTGTTGTTGCGGAAGGCCCACACTGGTTTAGCGCTCTTCAGTTGTTGAGAACCCTGCCTGTATGATATTTTAAGGAAGCAAATGTGGGTTCATCCTCGATACAAATGCACAACTCGTTGCCTGCACAGGTATGCCTCTTTATTCCAGATGCATGTGCAAGAATACAGAGGATACTCATCCTTGGTGTACATATTGGACATAGATACGTTTATCCTGTAGCAGAATTAAACATTGAGAGTTTTCGGATCTTTGGCTGAACATTTCGATTAAGATCGCCTTCTCAGAGCCGACGTGTCGATGTAGAATATGTTAGACAAAGGAAGAAAGCATCAGCAGCGACCTTATCGATCCAGGAGTTCCAGAATCCTGTCAACATAACACACCAGGTTTAAACTTTTATGACTCGTTGAAGTGTCAATTCTTGGAAGCTCAGGCGGCCTGAGCAGGATTGTTGCCTCCTGAGGATTCTTGAGATGATACTTCGCGCCATCACCTTTTTGACTTAGTAACGGTTGTTTGCTGTGTGACCCGTCAAAAAGTTCACACTGTCGCTAGCTGATAGATCCGATGAAAAATGAATGACCGTGAGTGCCTATAATAAACTACTGATACACCTAAAAAAACATTTAGTTTTGAGATACGTGCAGTCAAGTTTCATGAACCTTGACCACTACTACACTTAAAAAAAAAATACTCTAAGAAGGTTTGTCTCATGACAATGATATTAGTTGCTTTAAACCATGATCTTCAAGAATAGGTAATGGTTAAAGTCACACAAACACAACGGAGGCTGTGTCGATGTTACTCGACAACAGGTTAAAAAAAATAGATAACGGAGGTTGAGAGTAATTAAGGCCTTGTTCGGCAAGACAGTTTCTAAAACAGACCAGGAATGCGGCAAGGGGAGGATTAGATGGATCCTGCCGTTTCACTCAAACCAACTCATGTCTGAAACCACTCCCTGAATGAAAACAGTTCACCAAATTACACGTTCGGTTATTCCAGGTTGCTCCTGTTTCTAGGTGTGATAACCCTGAGTTTTAGTGCATAGAAATCAGCAATTGATAGTTGAGTATCAAGTGATTACGCTTTGAGGCAGAATATGGTACTGACGCGCACACACACACACACACACACACATCTGCACTTGAATTGAAGCTAAAAAAATATATATAGAATCGAAACTGAACTAGAATAATTCATGCTACAAGAGAAAAATATATGTAGTGATATCAGATTCGAATTAACATTCAAGTCTCATATCAGGTTGCTCCTTCAGTCTGTCTTCATTTCTTTCTTTCTTCTAGAAACACAGAGTCCCATGTCTTCCTGTAGGTTTTATCACCACAAAAGAAATCATGTGAGTTTACAACTAGTTGCCATAACTTAAAATAAATAGTAGATAGTAAACTAGTCTATGCATGTCGTAGAGCCCTCTTAACTAGTTAATTTTTAGTCTACTACATCTCTGAATATTCAGTCAACACATACAAGTAAAATAAATAATATATCCCTGATCTGAAGCTGCAATCTATGGACAAATCACTCATAAGCCATTAGGTCAAGCTATCGAAACATGCAGCTCAACTAGCGATATTCTATACATAGCTTCAGACTTAGTACTCCCAGATCAACATAACATTTAACAGGGCATCAACTAATTAGCATCCACTGATAAGAGAAAGTGTCATAATTAAAATTAGTGAGTGACAATGATACGCAATGAGAAACGAAACAGTTCAGGTTTAGGACAACTGGAAGAGAAGGTGTTGCTATCATGATCATAACTGACTGGTGAAGAACAATACAGATTTGCCGTTCCAGTACGAATCTTGAACAATGACGGCAAAAAGTGTTGAACACAAACTTCTAATATATTGTTTCAGATAATTTGATACGCATCAAACCCAATCATGATAAGGACTAGATTATAGACACAAGTAACTTCTAATTATTGGGTTGCATATGATTGGATAAATTCAAAGCATCATGCCTTCATATCCAACGGAACAGCTTAAAAAAATGGAAGCTAGCTGATGTCTGTCTGAAGTTCTGAATATCGAACTAAACCTTCTCTGAAGTATCACAGTAAAAAAATCTGTTCTTAGAGGCTGGAGTTGTCTCCACATATAATTAACACAACCAATTTACAATCCTTACCCTCTCTGGATTCTTTTCCTCATGTTCAAACGTAATTTCGGCTGAGTTTCCTATCTTTACGTCATGAAAATTAAGAGATCGGAGGGAGTAGTAGTAATTAAGCGATCCCTAATCTTTCATGACCAATTCAAGGGTGTGAAATTGAACTTTCTCCACATATAAGAAATCAAAAATCAGATCGAGCTGTCAACAGATGGGCATGCGTTACCTATGTTACATACATGCTTCAACAATCTTAACCTTCTGTGATTTTTTAATTAAAATTAGCATTATCATCGGTCAGACAAAAAGAGCTGCAAGTGAACAACGGTTCACGGAATGCAATAGTAGCAGCAACTAGCAGTAACCAAAGTTGTTGTGAAAGCTTTGACGATCAGGCAGCTACTTCTGCTTGCACTCCTAGGTGCATGGTGTTGGTCACGAAAGGACTAATATGCAGTGAGCATGATTCTTGAATCACAACTGCTCCCTACTGCTCCCTACCAATATGCAAGACGAGCTTCCTGGTGACACTTGCCGCGTCGTCGTGCATGTGCTACGCGACTGGCGATGCCCAAGCTACTAGCCGAAGGTATGTCGACACGGTCAATCTTTGACCTGAGGCCGCTCCTCCGCGAGCTGCACGAAAGAGAGGAGAGGGGAAGGAAGAGAGACCGTCGCGGCCGAGGGCTTACCGGAGAGAAGGACGTGGGAGGTGGAGTCGCCGTCTCGAGCCCGCGCCGTCCCCGAGTCGTTGCTGTCTCCAGCCCGCGCCGCCGCCGCAGCCGTCGTCGTCTCCAGCTTTGTGTTAGGTCACGACGCTTCGCTCGCTGCGCGCTGTTTCAATCCGGGAGGTCGGACTCCAGTTTTTCTTCCGGGCCGTCGAGGAGGAGGCAAGGCCGGAAAGGGCCCGGAGTTAGAACGGGCCTGGTCTAAATGAACATATCTTCCTGGACAGAGCCGTTTTGAGGCCTGCTCGATTATTTCCAGCCGGTTTCGCCGCTTTCCGGGCCCGTTTTGGCGTAACCGAACAAGACCTAAGCTATGCATGCATAGCTCTCGAGTGCTGCTAAACAGCGTGGGACAGCAGACGTGGGTGATGTGATGGACGCGTAACCTGGCTCCCATGATCTTTGCGTTGTATGGCATGACGGACGATGGTCATCCCTTGCATCAACCTCCGTGCCGCGTCCTGGTAAAAGTCTGCCAAACAAAGTGCTCGGTGTATTCAAATGTGTTCCTGTCGTCTTTATCTTCCATTTTCTTGCCCATACCAGCAGCCACCTTTGGCCATCACTAAACTCCGCCTCTGCATATACCAGTTTACACTTTAACGGTTTAACCTGTTTGACTGTTTTGAACCCAAATTCCGAGTTTTAGTATCAATTTGAACGAAGTCCTTAAACTTTCCTACCGTGATCTTCCTCGAAACAGGCTCTAGTGTCTTGCAGTTGCATGGTCTCGTCTCGTGTCTGCGAGGTGAGGAGCTGGCGCGAGCGTCCTGGCGACGCTACAGCGTTTGTACGGCCAAAGGCCTTAGCTGTGCTTCCGCGATCTCGATGCGTTGTTTCGGCCGTACGTGGTCCCGGCCACGCTCTCGCTGTCACCGGAGTGACGACCCCGGCAGCAGGTCCATGATCTGCTTCCTCCCACACGTGCGGGCCTGCAATTATGAGCTCAGATAATGTTTCGCTTTGGCACTTGCCGGTCTTTCTTTTGACTTTTACCCCTCTCATCTTTTACTGCAATTCTCTGGCGTCGATCCCAGTGACTCGCCTGACGAGATCGTCGACGACTTTACTGCAATGACGATAATGCTGTTGAGATGGGCGCACACGATCTAATGCCTTTTGGTTTGGGAATTAATGGATTAACGGGAGGTGTACGTGGCTCGTTTGGCTCGTCCATGGAGGGGCACAACCAAGAAGGTGGTCGTGGTCGGTGGATAATTCAGCCATTGTATACCAGCTTGCTTGCTGGAGATATAAGGTCGATCGCAAGTGGCCATGGTTTTATTTGTTGCCAGTGCAGCATGCATGCAGTTCAAGACAGGGAACGTACTGCGAAACCGCAACGCGTTCAGCTCTATTGTTGCCAGTGCTTGATTGAATCGCACACAATCTTAATTTTTCCCCCCATTTTTTTCCGAGTAGACCGTACTATAGTTGCATAATAGTATAGTACTATATATATAATGGGAACACGATATGGAATACATTGGAAATACTTTATTAGTGCAGTTAAGTGTGCAGGGTTTTTTTAAGTATACTGGCACAGGAAAAATTATCCCGTACATGCAGACCGTACGTGTATGAAATTAATTTGGCCAGGTCGACGGTCTTGCTGCCATCTCTGATCATCAACAACTGTCGGCACCTCGGATCAGCGCGTACAATTGTTTTCTTTGGTTCACACCCCAATACTGACCTATGGAGCACACCAAAGGAGCGAGGGGGTCAGAAACTTGGACGATCTGGCCATAGAAGGTCACTGTGTCGTTCAAGGTTATTCATTTCTTATCGTAAGAGGTTTCGATCATTAAGTTTGGTCAATGAAAGGCACTTGTCCTTTTAGCTTTATCTGTCACATCATAATTAGCTACTAGAGTTAGCAACGGCTATCACCTTTTACACATAAATATTTTATTAGTATAATATTTATAGACTACAGTTATTTGTACTGAAGAAACGATAAAAGTTTATACATACAAATTATTTCGTAAATTTTTTTCGATGCCCTCTCATGTAAGATCACAAATCAATGCCTCTCTCTCTCACACACACACGCGCGTATGAGCTCATTTCTCCCTGCCACTGAGTTTCTGAGCTGGAAAGGACGAAAGATGTCAAACATTCATGGTGTCCCTGCCTATATTTTACTTGGTTGTTTTTGTGTTTCACATGGAATGAAAAAAGATAAATATAAATACTAATGATTATTGGTGGTTTTTTGTCGTTAGAATAATGTTTTACAAAAGTAGACATCCGCATCATGTAACATCAAACCATACATCCAAATACACATAATAATCATGATGATCTTGAAAGAAATATTGCCCTAGAAATGTCATCGCGAACGAGGGCAGTGACAATTGCCTATAATTTCTCAATGAACCTCAGTGGTAGTTGCTTCTCTCTCTTTTTTTTGGGCAATTTCCTTATATGCCATTGGTTAAACTTCCCTTATATGCCATCGTTTTAAAATTTTTATCCTTTCCATGCCACTATAAAGCATTTTCTCGTAGTCTAACACATTAAATTAAATTGTTTCATGCCTCTCTTGCCACCAGCTTGCTTGCCGCGCACGTTAGTTGGGTCAGAACGCGCAGGCAGGCAGGCAAGGCAATCGAAATTTAAAAAAAAAGTCATTTTAATGTGTTAATAAACCACAAGAAAAATGCTCCATAGTGGCATAGAAGGGATAAAAATTTAAAAATGGTGGCATATAAAGGATATGAGTTTTACCGATGGCGGATCCAAGATTAGAAGTTTAACCAATGGCATATAAGAGATTTTTTTTTTCATGGAGCCGAAGAGCAAGCGGGGCGCGCCCCATCCTCCTTGCTGGTCTGGAGGTGCCACCGCTGATTAGGCCATGAAGTAGTTTTGGACTAGCCCTTTAGATACAACTTATTCAAAAACAGCTTCAAAAGCTGGTAGCAAGCCTCTGCTAAAGCCTCTGCTAAAGGGGACATGTAACGCTAATAAAGTATGTTGTATGATACATCTAATGATATAAAAGATTCAAATGTATGCACATATTTTGTAGAAAAAAACAGACGGTCAAAATTGCTACAGTAAAAAACAGTGACAAGTAAAAAAAACGGAGGAAGTACATTCGTTTCGTCCATGAATGATTGCCAATCGATCGAAAGAGGTGACTGCTGGCTAGCTTGTGTACCTGCACCCGAATCGCGTAGTAGGAGTACAAGACATGCATGTATACGCACGCGGTGTCGAGTCCTGACTCCTGAGCGAGCGCTGATCGAACCGGCCGGACGACCACCATCGAGAGTGGCTGGCCGATTGAGTGCAGCAATCATTGCGGCCCATCCGCGCACGCTTGCAATCATTCGATCGAACCCAAACCGGCCGTGCGCACGAGCGGCAGCTAGCGAAGCTGGAGGTTCCGGAACCAAGCCTGTAGTCACTGCATAGTGGGGCCAAAATGTGCCCTCTGGCCTCTGCCCCTCTCGGTCAGGAACTGGTGCTGCCATGAGCCCATGACATGGACACGGTTGCTGAGCTGAGGAGGCGCCATTATCACTTATCGAGCTGGCTTGCATTGGGGAGTCGGCGAAGCCGAATTGCAGCCGATCGATCGAGAGGGAATCCGGGAGGTGCACGTGTGGGGTGGCCGCACGAGGGGGTGGTGGGTGGGCCGGGCCCCCCTCCCACGTTCCGATCGAGTACTACTGTGCTGTGCGCCGGGGTCCGGGACCACACATTCTCTCTCTGGATCAAGCAGAAGTCCTCGCTGGCTCGCTCCAGCCCCGCGTGCGCACATACACGGTTGCTGCTAACTGGATCATCACGCACATCGCTCACTGGCCGGTGTGATCTGTATAAACGGGGGCGCCTAGCTGAAACACTTCCAGCCTAGGGAGCCAGGCCAGCCAAGCTTCCCCTCTCTCCTTCCTCCTCCTTCCTCATCTCTCTCTCTCTCTAGCTAGAGATCGAGAAGAATAGAGAGAGATTGGTCTGATGATGAAGAAGCATCAGCGAGGATCATCGGCAGGAGGAGGCGGGCTGAGCAAGGTGGTGAGGGAGCACAAGGCCCGCCTCTACATCATCCGCAGATGCGTCGTCATGCTCCTTTGCTGGCACGACTGATCGAGTGGACTCACTACCCGCCCATGAATGCATCGAGCCGCTTAATTTCATCACTATTATCGTGTTGCATCACGCGTCAACAAGGAAGATGGCCAAGACTCGTTAGCAGCCGGCGGCATTGCGAGTTCAAACTACTTCTCAGTCTACGGCTTATCTGACGCATCTGTAATTTAGCACTTCTCTCTTTCTTTCTTTCATTTCTGGACTATCCTAGTAGCTAGCCATAATATAGCCTTAGTTTTTTTTTTGTTTTATGTACAGGGCCTGCAGCTAACTGATCATCCTATTAATTGTAACCACTAGATTCCCCTTCTCTCCATTTTTTCAAGGTCTTGTATCTAGACCTTTCGATGCAATTAATTTTAGAGGGAAACCATCCTCTGTGAATTCGATCCATGTGTCGATCTTCTCTTACGTTTGTTGTTTTTACCAAAAGATCCATGCCTTTTATTTTCTTTCTAGTTCATATGGTCGGACTATTTGAGCATTTATTATGTTCGGGACCAACGCGTGCTACATACGTCGGCCGGGTATCCCTGATTTCGCATTTTACTGCAGGTATGACTTTACGATTCTGGATGCAGGGTTGTAATCTAAGCTACACGTTGGCCTGTCGATCTAGGGATACATTGAGCTAAGAAATGATAAAACGCGATATTTTTCCCCTTAAATTTCAGGACACAAGTTAGCCATATGGAAATCAGATACACTAGCTAGCAATACTCACGAAGCACTGCTGGCCAAGTGCCCAGTTTGCCAGTTCTTGGTTGGGTACGAAGACAAGTGATATATTATTGACACAGTTTTGATGCATGGTCCATAATTCCAGATTCTACTTCTCAAACTGAGTTGTCAAACAAGAAGGACATTTCCCTTGGTTATTCCAAAATTCATGGGAATTACGATACTGCACACATTTAGTAGTCCAAGGTTCACATTTGAACAATTGCTTCACTATGCTTGAGAGATATGGCGGGTGAGTGGAGTGGAGATGCTCGTCATCCATGCAACTATTTACACGAATATCATATATAAAGGGTGAATAGTCATACAAATTTGGGCCAAATTAATTAGGTCTCGAAGCTATAATACAATCAAACGGATAACTTAATTCTTAAAAGGACAAGTTTATTTCGCGATAGAAGAATTGGACAAGAATCTAGTTATATCATTTTTATATATAGTGAAAATTCTTGAAATTGGTTTCCAATGATGACAAAGTCTGATTCAGGTTGCAATATCTACTCCTAGGAAAGTAGAAGACTTGTGATGGTCCATCAAATTAGAGGCTGATCAAACTCAATAATTTGCTACTCTTACAACTGAGAGTTGCAGTCAATCTTTTCCGTGAGTGTGAAAAGTTACAGTTGAATACCACTTTACTAACAGAAAATTCCACTAACGTACTTCTAAGATACAGTATATTGTTTGGCCAGTCCCACTTACGTGTCATTAATTATCTTAGAAACCTTTTTTTTTCAGAACATGTGTCTTGGCCTGACGAACCCCTACAGCAATGCCACTTGCCTTGGCATTTCTATATATAAAGGTGAAGACATGTACGCATTTTCATGTTTTATGCAAGTATATAGTATTCTTGATCCGTCTCATATTACTTGTCATCCTAGACTCATCCAGTTTTTCAAATTTGCTTGTCATCTTTGCATCCTAATACACCTTTCTTCATTTCTAATACACCTCTATCTCTCTCCTCTTTTCCGGTGCACCTATTTTTTTTCACTTCTCTTTAATTTTTGTGGCCAAAGCTAAAACGACAAATAATAGCTGCTACTTCAAGATATTTAACATTTTCATAGAGTGGATAAACCTGGAGTCACCATTCTTATTCTTAACCGTAGTCGAAATTCCATTAGCAAAAGAGTGTCGCGTTGATTATGCTCGTCAGATAAGGTTAGTCAGCCAATACAACAACCTATGAAGATTTTATGTATCACGGTGGTCCAATTGATCATTGCCTTATTGTTGATTCGTGAAACTATCAGATCACATGCTAATTGGCTGTTTACGTTAGCAAAATAATGAATTTATATTGTACGCTCTGATTGGCTTTGCAAGGAGTGCACTTTGAACCTGATTGTGGACCTTAGACGGATCAGAAGAGATGGCTCAGAAAACCCGAACTGGGATACGAGTATTGGATCAGTAACCTAAGCCTAAATATTGTGATGGGCTTGCAAAGAGCCCACTTACTGACCGACGGTCCAGTTAGGTTCTGCAACCAAGCTGGAATAATTACCTTGCAGCTTTGCGGGGGCTCTGCTTTCGGTATGCTACTAAGAGCAACTCCAAGAGTTCCCAAAAAAATACTCCCAAAAAACTGCTTTTGGGAGCTTTTCAAAAAAATATTGGGAGCAAATGTTAATCTCTTCTCCAACCGTTCCCAATAGTTAGTTCCCAAAATCCATAAATATATGTCTTTTCATTGCAAACATGAATTCAAAGTGTGTTTCGCTCCACCATCAACATGCACAGCCTCTAGCAGATTGACGGCACGCCATGATGCCCCCGATTGATGCCCGTGAAGACCAAAATGGATTCATTAGCAAGTGTAAAGAGTAATGTGTGGTCAATTTGGTCTGGTATGTGACCTGTGACGCGAATTTTACAGATTTGCGGCTTGGTATTGGAAAGGTAGAGAAGAGATTTTGAGGAAAAAGATCCAAAAGAGCGGGCAGTCAAGCCTGATGCAGCATTCAGCAGGTGTATCAAGCAAATTGCAGCCCGACGCATGTGCACGAGGGGCAAGAAATTAAAGCAGGCCGAATGACGGTGGCGGGCATGCAATTCCAGCTCGTTCCGGCCTCGATCAACGAAAACGAGCTATCAGATGCAAAGCTGACAGGTTGATTGGTGAGGAGGGAGCGGCAACGCGATTTTCGTCAGAGATTGGTCAGGAAACTGCAGCCACGACCAGGGAGCGTGTCAAGATCAGAGTAATCTAGACAGGAATTGAGTAAAAGAACAGCAAGAATTTGTAAACTGTAGGGTAAATGCAAGAAAGAAACGCAAGGAAATCAAGAACAGGAAGGGAAAGTAGCTTCGATATAAAGCAAATCTCAGTTCGATGATAAGGTCGAATGACATACGGTGCTTGCTTTTATAGCAGAGGCACTTTACAGGTTTTACCGGACCAGCTACAGCTGTCCCAAATATTACACAGTGAAAACTGAACTACTCTCAACCGTCCGATTTAAGTAAAACGACATCTAGCTATCTGAACCGTTGAAGTAATTCCCAGCTTATCTGTAGGTGATGACAATTGCTCCCTCCTTCGAGACCCTTGTCCTCAAGGGTGAAATGCAGGAAACACCTTGCGAACAAAATCTGCATCTTCCCAAGTAGCTGCTTCAATTGGAAGATTGATCCACTTAATTAACCATTGCACTACCGGCTCATTGTTCCTTGGAATGAGTCTCCTTTGCAGAATCTCTTGTGGCTCCATCTTGATGTTACCACTAGCATCAGTCAATGGTAGGTTTTCAGTAGCTACCACGTTATCACCACGATGCTTTTTAAGTTGACTCACATGGAATACTGGATGGATATGACAGCCATCAGGGAGTAGTAGCTTGTAAGCAGCATTTCCAATTTTCTGTAGTACTCGAAAAGGCCCATAGAATTTAGAGTGTAACTTGAGTGAAGAATGAAGACCAAGAGAAGTATGCCTGTATGGTTGAATCTTCAAATAGACCATATCACCAACTGCAAACTCTCTTTCAGATCTCTTCTTATCAGCATATTTCTTCATACGTTCCTGAGCTTGCAACAAGTTGTTTTTGATGTTCTGTAATGCTAACAGTCTAGCCTGCATCATATCTTTAACTTCAGGTATAGCAGAGTCAGGGATGAGTCCTTCATTAACCATTGGAGGTATAATGTTGTACAATGCTTGAAATGGGGTCATTTTCAGGGCAGTGTGGAATGTAGTGTTGTACCACCACTCAGCCATTGATAGCTTGGATTTCCATTTCTTAGGGCTTTGAAAGACTATGCACCGAAGATAATTTTCCAAGCATTGATTGACCCTTTCTGATTGACCATCATTTTGAGGGTGGTAAGCACTACTGAACTTGAGTTTAACTCCCATTGCTTTGAATAAATCTTGCCATAGATTGCTTGTAAAAATTCTGTCCCTGTCTGTGATTATTGCCATTGGCAAACCATGCAATTTGAAGATGTTATCCATGAACACTTGTACAATAGTGTGAACTGTAAATGGATGGGACAAAGCTAGAAAATGTGCATATTTAGTCAGTTTGCAGACTACTACTAAGATAGTGTCCTTGCCCTCAGATTTAGGTAGTGCTTCAATGAAATCCATTGTAACATGTTGCCAAGCCATGTCAGGTATAGGCAGTGGTTGTAACAGCCCAGGATATGGAACATTCTCTGATTTGTTCTTTTGACATGTAGGGCAATTCTTAACAAACTGCACTGTTTGAACTTTCATCCCTGGCCAATGAAATACTAATTTCAGTCTCTGGTATGTGGCCCTCTCACCAGAATGACCTCCCAAAGAAGAATCATGGAAGGATATGATTAATTGTTCTTTGAGATTGGTATTACTACCCACAAACAACTTCCCCTTGTACCTGATTATCCCTTTGTTCAAGGTGAAGTTGGTCATAGCAGTAGGATTGATACTGAGCTTCTCTATGATGTCTTTACATTTTTCATCTCCTTCATAACTGAGTTGAACATCATTAATCCAAGCTGGAACTGCTGCAGATATTGCATTGATTTGTAATGCTTGGGGTCTCCTTGAGAGTGCATCAGCAGCTCTGTTATGACAACCTTTCTTGTATTCAATTTTGTAATTGTATCCTAACAGCTTAATCAAGAGTTTATGCTGAACTCCATCTATGAGCTTTTGGTCATTAATGAATCTCAAGCTTTGCTGGTCTGTTCTGATTATGACCTCAGATTCCACCAGATAGTGTTTCCATTTTTTTAAAGCCTCCAATATAGCTATTGCTTCTTTGTCATAAGTTGACATTCCAGCTGCTTTTGGGCCCAATGCTTTACTCAAATATGCTATTGGTTTCCCAGCTTGCATTAAAACAGCTCCAATACCCAGACCACTTGCATCAGCTTCTAGAATGAAAGGCTGTGTGAAATCAGGCAGAGCTAGTACTGGAGATTCAGTCAGGGCTTGTTTTAGCATAAGGAATGCTTGCTGTTGTTTATCAGTCCACTTGAACTCCCCTTTTTTTAGACTATCAAAGAGAGGTTTGCAAATAATGCCATAGTGTTTAATGAACCTTCTATAATAGCCTGCTAGGCCTAAGAAACTTCTCAGCTGAGTGATGTTTTCAGGAGAAGACCAATCTTGAACTGCCTTAATCTTAACAGGGTCAGTGTTACCCCTTCAGCAGAGATGATGTGACCTAAATATTCCACTTGTGGTTGCCCAAACACACACTTGCTGAGCTTCCCATATAATTTGTTTGCTCTAAGTGTTTCCAGCACTACTTGTAAATGTTTGCAGTGATCTTGTTCATTCCTGCTGTAGATAAGGATATCATCGAAGAACACTAGAACAAACTTTCTCAGGTACTTGGCTAGAATTTTGTTCATGAGAGCTTGAAAGGTAGCAGGAGCATTTGTTAAGCCAAAAGGCATGACTACATACTCATAGTGGCCTTGGTGAGTGCTAAATGCTGTTTTCTCAATATCTGCTTCCTTCATTCTTATCTGATGATACCCTGATCTGAGATCAATTTTGCTGAATATTGTTGCTCCTTTCAATTCATCCAGCAAATCTTCAATGACTGGTATAGGGTACTTATTTTTCACAGTCATTTTGTTCAGTCTTCTATAATCAATACAAAGCCTCCAAGTACTATCTTTTTTCTTGACTAAGATAGCTGGGGAAGAGTAAGGGCTCAAGCTTGGTCTGATGACTTTGTTATGCAGTAATTGGATTATCAGATCCTCCATAGCATTTTTCTGGTGATGAGATAATCTATAAGGTCTCATGTTAACAGGCTGAGCATCAGGTTGTAAAGATATAGAGTGATCAATTTCTCTCTCAGGAGGTAGTTCTTGAGGTTCTTGAAATATATCCTCATAATTTTGCAGTACTTGCTTAAGTGCTTGTTGTCTTGGCAGAATATTGCCTTCAGTGTGCATTGATTTGATGTAAATGACAGCTCCTACTGCCCCTTGCTGGAGAAGCTTTTTCATTTTCTTGTGGGATATCAAGAAATCCCTATTTGGCAGGGTTTCATCTTTAAAGACAATTTGTTTGTTTTCCTTCTCAATGGTAAACTCTCTTGTCTTCAGGTTTAAACCCACAGGACTGTAATCATAGATCCAGTCTGATCCCAAAATGACATCATATCCATTCAATTCGAGCACTCTGAAATCAGAGGAGAATTTTTCACCTTGAATTTCATACTGACAATCAAGGCAGATTGCTGAAGTCCACATTGTACCACCATTTGCCACTGTTACTTTGATAGGATCATGATTGTTGACAGGGAAATTAGCTTTTCTAACAACCCATGGATCCATGAAAGTTGTTGTGCTACCACTGTCAACTAGAGCTACCACTTTTATGTCTCCAAACTGCAGAAACAGAGGAAAGGTCTTGCCTTTTGTGCTAGTACCTGCTATTGCATGCATTGAGATATGCAAAACTGTATTGTCAGTGTCATCTTGTGAATCTGGAATGTCACTGTCTGCTGCTGGTTGTTCAAAACTGTCATCATCCTCATCATCTTGCTCTACAGTAATGAGGTGCAGTTGGCTTCTGACCTTGCATACTTTGTTATGACCAGGAACCCATGGTTCCTGACACTTATAGCACTTGTCTTTGTTTAGTGGTTGCTTTGCTCCCTGAACAAAATTTGCAGGCTTGTCTTGTGATTCCTTTTTCACTTGCTGCTGAGAAAATTTGTTGTAGTAGCTGGGTTTGTAAGAATACTTATTGTAATCCCCAGTATTCTTCTTCATTGACACTGACTGTTCATAGTTCTTGGCATGATTATATGCTTGAACCAGAGTAGTGGGATTATGTGACTTGATAGGATTCTTGATAGGCTCTTTCAGTCCAGCAATAAAACATGCTAAGAAGTAGTCTTCTTTCAGAGTAGGGTTAACCATCCTCAGCTTGCCTATAATTTCTTCAAATTGATCAATGTAATCTGATACAGTGCCCAGTTGCTGTAGATGCTTGAAAATATCCACTAAATCAATATTTGTTTCAGCTGCAAACCTGTTTAAAATCATGGAACAAAGCTGTTGCCATGATAGGTTTGTTGTATTCACAGCATTACTTCTGAGCCAATGATCAGCCTTTCCAATGAAGAATACTTCAGCAAATTGAACTTTCTTTTCATCAGGTGTGTCAGCCAGTGAGAAGCACTTTTCAGCCTGCCTGATCCATCCAGCAGGATTTTCACCATTAAATTTAGGGAATTCTAGTTTCAGTCCTTTGTTGAAACTCTGAGCAAATGGATTTCTGTCTTGTGGGTGATGAAACTGATGTGGGTGGTTATGGTTTGGGAAGGTATTAGTTGGATATGTTGTCTGGGAATGTTGCATATTGGTTTGCTGTGGGGCAATGGTTTGGAAGGTTTGGTTAGGCCTTGATGGAGCTTGACTTTGAGTGTTGTCTGGTCTATAATGTGGCATGGGTGGAGGAGGTGGTGGTGGTTGGTAATTTGTTTGGTTGTAAGGTAAGTGAGACACATGTACTGGTGCATAAGTTGAGGTTGCTTGGAATTGTGGATATGGTGGCTGATAGTTTTGGTTTGGTAGAGGTTGGTAACCTGTGGCAAAAGGATTGAATGAGAATGTGTTTGTGCTTGGTATGGTGTGTTGTGTAGGAGGCCATAGTGTTGTTGGCATGCCATATTGTGGTACCTCACTTGAAGGAATGATAGGAGGCAATTGGGTTAAGGGTGTGGTAAACGAAGTAGTGACTGCTGGCAGTGGCTGGGTTACTATTGGTGGTACAATTGCTGGTTGGGATGGAATGGGTCTAGAACCAACTGGTAAGTTGCTAGGGAAAATAGGTCTTCTCACATTGTGATTGCCAGGTGTGTCACTTTGACCATACATAGGTGTAGCAGGTGAATGATCACCAGAACTACCAGCATGAACTCCCACATGTTGGCCAATTGCACTATTCAATGTTTCAGCAGGTGCTTGAGGAACAGTACTACCTTGACCATGCAGTTGCAGCATTTTGTTGAAGAAGTCTTCCATCTGAGTTTTAATATCCTCTTGAGACTGCTTCAGCTGGTTAGTCACTGATTGAGTTTGGCTTTCCAACTTGGTGGTCAACTCAGCAATCTTCCCTTTCAATTCATCAATTTCAATTTGTTCTTCGTCCTCATCTTCCTTTGTTGCCTTTGCCTTCGGCATCTCAAACTATGGTTTTACAGAAAGCAGTATGCTATCTTTTTTTTTTCTCGAATACGCAGGAGAGCTGCGCATCTTTGTATTAAGAAGAAGAAAATACGGTCCCTACAAACGACACCCCCCACTCCGGACCGAGCTGTGAGGGGCGGTGCTTACATTAGATTGTGATCTATAAAAGAAAACTAGAGAAAAGACTTGACCCAGGAAGAGCTAGCTAGGAGAACTATCCTGCTAGGCCGTGACCAAGGCCAGCACTCAAGGAGGTAAGACTCCGAGCTCCGGCCATACACCAAAGATGGTGCTCATCCTCGAACGCCCGAAGTAGCATTGGCATGGACGGGGTAGCACCATCAAAAACACACCAGTTTCTGTGTTTCCATAACATCCAAGCACCCAGCACCACCAGAGAGTTGAGTCCCTTCCTTTTATCTTTCTGCACCCTTTTCGCACTCTTCCTCCACCAATCTGAAAAGGACCGAGCATCTACAGAAGGGGCATGTTGCTGCAGACCGAAGCGAGAGAGAATGGTAAACCAGAACTCCCTGGCAAATACACAAGTGGTGAGTATATGTTGTACGTCTTCTGCTTCCTGGTCGCATAGCAAACATGAGGCCGGATGAGGCATGTTTCTTCTAGCTAGCCGGTCAGCCGTCCAGCATCTATTACGCACTGCTAGCCATAAGAAACTCTTACACTTAGGTGGTGCCCAAGTCTTCCAGATTTTGCGCCACGGCTCAAAGTTGATGGCCCCATTGAAAAAAGCTCGGTATGCTGACTTGGCCGTATATTGCCCAGAAGCATCCAAGCGCCAGACATGCCTATCTTCGTTCTCAGTTATTGTTAGCTCCGAGATGATGTCAGCCAACTGAAACAGTTCGTATAAGCCAATCATCGATAATCCACCCTGAATATCATGGGTCCAACTGAGATCAGTTAATGCTTCCGAAACTAGCTGTGAATTCCGAGTTTGGCTAGGAACTGCCTCCACCACCAATGGAGCTATATCTGTGATAGAGCTTCCGTTTAGCCATCTATCCTTCCAAAAGAAAGTATTATTGCCATTACCCACCACTGATTGCATGGCAATTTCAAACATGGCTACAGCATTGGAGTGCACCGGTATATCCAAACCAATCCAAGGTTTATTTATGGCAATTTCAAGCAGTATGCTATCACACCGTAGGATGAGAAAACCGAGTAGATCTCAACTTAGGGAGGCTGGTTAGGGTTCACAGAGACGGAATCTCATACCATCGCCAGTTCATACCCAAAATTGAAGACCAAGAATGCTTCTGTTGTTCAACCAATTCGAGCAGCAGGGTTTACCAAGGGCAGGGAACCCTCACACCTCTGCAAGAACGTTGAACTGAATCTAAGCGAGAAGAGGCTGGCTAGGACTCACAGAGACAAGCTCCAACCATCACCAGTTCATACGCCTCGCCAGATCCAACCAATCAGATTGGGATTTTACGGAAAGGATGTGAGATCCAAACCAACCAATTGACTAGTTCCTCAGAACAGAACTCGAGAAACTCGATATGGCTGCGGAATTTTACGGGAAATACTTGTTTTCCCAACCCTGACCAACCAAGCTTCACTAATTCTGACCGGACGCCAATCTCAGAAGCATCTCAACACACAGCGAATTGATACGGGTGGGATATGGGTGGGTTTTTGGATGGGTTTTCTCTTTGCCAAGGAGCGCTCGCCCTGATACCAATTTGTCAAGATCAGAGTAATCTAGACAGGAATTGAGTAAAAGAACAGCAAGAATTTGTAAACTGTAGGGTAAATGCAAGAAAGAAACGCAAGGAAATCAAGAACAGGAAGGGAAAGTAGCTTCGATATAAAGCAAATCTCAGTTCGATGATAAGGTCGAATGACATACGGTGCTTGCTTTTATAGCAGAGGCACTTTACAGGTTTTACCGGACCAGCTACAGCTGTCCCAAATATTACACAGTGAAAACTGAACTACTCTCAACCATCCGATTTAAGTAAAACGACATCTAGCTATCTGAACCGTTGAAGTAATTCCCAGCTTATCTGTAGGTGATGACAGAGCGGCGTTGCTTCGCGATTGGGAGCGCGAGCAGACGGCGGAAAAAAGGTTAGCGAGCGCGCCTGTATCGGGAGTGGCGGAAAATTTGGGAGCGTGATTGGGACCTGTTGGAGAGGCTGATTTTGCATTCGTTCCCAAAATAAAACTTTTGGGAATGAGTATTGGGAATTGTTGGAGATGCTCTAATACCCTTTTTTTTTTTGGTTGGTTGTACCCTTTTTTTTTTTGGTTGGTTGCGGTGAAGCTAGTACTGATATTATATACCACGCGTCGCTGGTGGATAAACTGTGTTAAGTTTCATCTAAAAGTCTGGATATAAAGGACTGATATATTTCTTAATCGTGGCTGGTGACCAAAATTTTCCGTTGACAGTGACCCTCATATTTATGATGAAAAAGAGGTCTTACTTTGCTGTAATTTCGAAGTAATAATACAGTTTTAAAAATACAGTTTTGCCAAAGGAACTAATGCTTGACTACCGGTAGTTCTCACTCTCTTACAATACAACCAAATGGACTCCTAGTTGTTGTTGTTTTTTTTTTTAATTCTCAAAGGTAACCACCGTACCTATAAACCAATCATTCATATAGCATCTCGGACTAAATGAGTAATCAGAACGTAAGGGAGAGCTGAAGTGAGGTGTACTCAAGTCCTTTTTTTTTCTTTTTTTTTTTTTTGGCGATGAGTGTACTCAAGTCCTTATGACCCTCAACCAACTGTACATCGTTGGCATAGATGCCTCATCGGTTCAACTTGGGGTCAGGAGTGTCATACGGGCAAACGGATGCTTCAGCGGCCACACTTTTTGTTTTTATTTTGACAACTGTACAGTAGGGAGAACTGCTACCCATACAATGCGACCTTTGAAGTTTTCTTTAGATCAAGACGGGACAGTTTGAGCTACCTACTTTGGATATTTATTTGGCTCAGAGCTAAGGATGGATGGCCTGAATTAAACTGACTGATAAGGTGAATCAGCATATATTTGTTCATTAGTTATATTGTTTAGTTAGCTATATTGTCTGCAGTTACAAGTACAGCCACTTGCATCTGTCCTCCTTGTGATCGGATAAAATTACATATACTTTGTGGATTCTATCCTCTATGCTAACACTTCATCGTTGAGTCACTAGAACGGGACACAACGTTGATTGAGCAAATAAATTGTGTTGGAACAAATACACTGGAAAAATGCTGTCAGCAGCTCTGTCCTCATGGGATGAATTGCGATCAATTTCCGAGATTCGACAACATTTTCACGTTTGCATTTCCTATAGAGGCAGTTAAATAAAGAGATGACGTGTTAAACATTGTCTTTTTAGTTAAAACCTCAAACTATTCGTAAGAATCTTGACCACAGTCACCTGTATCAGATATAGGCCTTAAAATATTTATATAAACGCACCTTATTAGATCTTCAATATCATAGCTAATCCCAGTGGCTCCCACCAAATCTGAGATATATGGACTCAACCATCCGGCTAGCTGGGGCCTGGATGACCCTCGACTCCAATTTAGAGAGACAATGTTAGTCAAAATGAACGGTTGAACTCAGACCAATTCTCATGATCTAGCACAAGACTCGGTTCATGTCGGCCACCCCGATCGTATCGGAAGCATAAATGCTTGATGCTGGCACACCCAACATGAAGCTCCTTGCAGTTCGCGGCCGTCTGATACTGAGCTCGACACAAGTTGGCAAGTACCCACGCACTTGTTCCATCTTGCAAATAACAATATGAAAATTTAAGTGCCCCATGCTCCCATCTGTTGTGGCATTGTGCGAGCCCTTGTCTCCCCAAGGAATGGCACATCTTGTTATGGTTCAGTTTCAAATTGCTGAGCATATGTTACTCTCCTTAGTTATATATAGGATACCTTGACATAACTTGGTATGGTCGAGTTCTGAAGATTACAAAGTTGAAATTATAGATGAAGGGGCAATGCTTGGAGTGTAAAGCTAAATGGAAGGCGAGGGCATCAATGGACGAGCGTACAATCGCTAGCCTTTGCCATTGCAGTCAATCATTACGGCCGTCATCGGCAGGTGATACATTCTCTTATTCAGTCCCTATTCTAGTTCACTGAAATGGTTGCAACTTTTGCCTTTTTTTCCGGAACCACTTTGTGAATCTGGTCTTAGGTTGATTTTTCTTTGCTGTTCGCAGTTGCTATGTGCCTGATGATGTTGTTGTATTGTTAACACACCTGATTGATCTTGACTGGATCAAAAAGAAATGTATACACCTAATGATTGAACAAAAAGATATACTCCTATCGTTACGGGCTTATCCATCTTTTTGTAGACTAGGTTTGGTGACTCTGATCTTCCTAGGCCAATATGGTGGCATTTCAACGTTATCATCAGCACTAGTATGACATTATTTAGTTTATCACCAGAATGGGGCTCCACACAAGTCAATGAACTCATGCGGCTAAGGATTTCATATGATGAGATCAAATGATGACACATAATGTTGGTTGAAGCCTAAATTCAAAAATTCAAGAGGAACCTTAATTAACTTTTAACATCATCATGTATAAAAAGAGAAAAAATTCCAGTTTACTCTCTTGAACAATTCGCTTTGTCCATTTGACCCTGTAAACAAAATGATGGCTCACTTTACTCCCCGAATAATTCCATTCAGTGCAATATACACCCTATTGGAGTTTATCATTTTTGTTTCTGAGCTTGTAAGTGGAATTTGTAGCTCACATTGCGCTATGTTAATTTTTTAATTATTTTTGATATTATTTGCTAGTACATATTTTTTGATAGTTGTGATAGCATAGTTACCTTTCTAGTAGATATATAATGCTAGTTGTACAAACAGGTACCCGAATCGCTGAAACCTTATAATGCTAGCTTATACATTCTTGAATTAAAAGATTCGTATTACTTGTAGCATATTTACATAGTTGTATTTGTTATTTTTGTCCCTGTTGTATCCTGCATTACCAGTAGGAGAAACTTGCTCTCATAAATCTTGCACCCTGTATCCTCTGATACACAAAGAATATAATTAACTGCCTTGTGCCAAGGACCCTTGTATTTGTTAAAGTTTATACTGATTGCTTCGGGCACTGTAAAGTGTTGTAAATCCACGAATCTCCATACACACTCGTACTTGCTTGCACATGTGTTGTCTCTTGAGCCTTGACCGGGCTAGATACATCGAACACCAACCTAATCAACAATCAGTCAAAGCCAGACGGTCACTGTGGTCACCGCACCCACCGTGAGCCAGTGGCCGACACGCTCACATGCTGCCCTAACCCAAGTGGTTAGTTTGTTAACATCTGCTCCACTTCTCTGATCCGTCGCCGTGCGCTCACAGTCACCCGAAGACGACAAAGCGGTAGCGGGTCATTACCAGCCCTGGACACACAGTGGCCCTCTTTTAATCAGTTGTCCACGTATGGTCACAGCCATGCACTAAATGCTATAGTCTCACTTGATATTATTGCTCTATACGCTCTGTTTCCAGATTGCGTTCCTTCAAATTTTATACATGACAATAAACTTATAGAAGTTTAGAAGGAATACTTCGCAAGAGAAAGAAACAAAGAAAAATATCTACTACTGTTAGTTATGTTCCTAAGAAACAAAAATGTTAACTATGTTCACTCATAATATATGTGATATCACTTATTTTGTAGATTTATTTTGCAAAGCCTTAATTTGTAGATATTTCATAGAGAAAAACACAAGATATTTCATATCAATAAGCCTCACAATACGTAATGTCTATAACTTTGTCTCGAGAGTTTTCTATGGCTATTCCTGAGATTATGTAACAACTGTCTATGAGAGACCACAATGCCAAATAAATTTCATGCACATAGTGATAGAGGATGTAATTTATTTCTTTTCCACCATTCAAAAAATGCATGCGTTTTCTGAACAAAAATTGCCTATTACCTGTTAAAGTTCTTAAATATTGGATCAATTGTCATCAGCTATCAGATGATGATCTAATAGGTATCACATGATCTTGTTTTTTCACACGCACATTGCACCACTTCTCTCATATGAAATCTATGTATAGCTCACCATACAATTTAGAGAGCCTGAACAACAACCAATCAACCACATGCAAACACACGTCACCTGTTTCAAAATTGTAATTGCCCTACCCCACTATGCATCCATGGGATCTATGAACATGTCATCAAAAGCTATAATGTACATTTTACAGATATACCTCCACAAGCAATTGTGCATATCTACATTTTCATACTTAGAGAGTCACTTTTACATCAAAATAGTGATATACTGAAGTCAGAATTTCAATATCAATATGCTAGGCTAAAGATACTTGTATAGCAATTGTTTAAGTTGATAAGATTGGAGGGCCTCTAGGAACCCAAATATTCAATACAAAACATAGCCTATCTCTACAAAAAATCTGAAACCCGTCCTGCCAAAATGTAACAAGGCATTGGAGGGGGAAGAAAGTAAGGGAAAAATGTAACAAAATTAGTCATTTTGAGCATCGTATGCCAAAAGAAATTAGAAAACTGGAAATCGTATGTGCGGGGCTCTATAAGCATCGCCAACTTTGTTTTTACCCCCAAAAAAATCAATTTCATCTTCTAGTTGCATGTGTCCTTTGAGCCAGTAGATCCTTCATGTACGCAAGTTGGTAGAGTTTTTTTTCGAAATGGCTGGTTGGTAGAGATTGATTTCTGCAACTCCTACATGAAAGGAACATCGCGTGATGAATACTAATTAGCTTGTTTAAGTTGATGATAAAATGGAAAGGGAACGAAAATCACTGGGAATTGGTCATAGAGCCTTGGTATCTAGTTTGTGTGTGCGGGACTATGGACGTCACACAACGAGTCCACCTTTACCTCAAGTCTAAGACAATTTAATGGGTGCAAGAAGAACATCCAGTTGCTAAGCGTGGGTGGAAGCAAATGGCAAACAATTGCATGCGTTAGCCCTCTGATCCCATGAAATTCTACAAAACTGAGGACCCTCCAACAACTTTCAAATTCAAGTTGTGTTGCATATTCGTATACGTGTAATCGCCGCGGTACCGTTCCTTATCTCAATGTGTACCACCCCCGTAACGCTTACAACGACGCCATCACAAGAAGAAGAGAAACATCCTGTAAATAGAAAGGAAAAGACGATGCCAGTTTTAAATTCTTGAGAACAAATCTGAAATTTTGGCGAAGAAAACAGGAGTACACCACGAGAACTCATCATTAGACATGAGGTCGATTCAAGGCACTGTAGTAATAAGTTTGTTTTTTTTTTAAAAAAAAAGGAGAAAACAGAACGACCCTGAGACCAGCGGGCACCCACGAAAGCAAGAGCGCACGCCCGCCCGCCCGCCGCGGTCAGCCGCACGGGCGGGGCGTGGCAGCGACCCTGCACCGATCGATGGAGGCGCGCGCGCCCCCGACACATTTTCCACGGCAAGGGCGTCCGATCAGCGCGCACGACGGCCGAACCACCACCCCAACCCAACCCCAGCGGTGGTCCCGGGCGGGGACAGGCGGAATCTCGCCGCGCTGTCCGTCTCTCTCACTGGCGCCCCAACCCGGCTTGCCGGCCGCTGCACAGCCCATGTGGCCCGACCCTGCCTGCCTGCCTAGCGCCCCCACTTGCATTATTGTAGAGTACTACTACTCCACTCTCCCAGCTACTATTCGTCTCCTTCCTCCTCTCCTATCGATCTTCTCCATACCTATTCATTCTCCCTATATATACGGCAGCCAGCCATTGAGAGAGGTCACTGAGCACAACCACTGCTACTACTTGAGCCAGCACAAACAACAACAACAACAACAAGAGCTAAGCGAGCTTACATAGCTTGATACAAGACTCTTGCTTTGTCAAAGCAAACACACAATTACTGCAAGATGAAGCTTGTTGGAGGCCAGAGCCAGAGGAGGCAGAGCGGGTTCGGCAAGGCCCTCAAGCAGCAGAGGGCCAGGCTCTACATCATCCAGCGCTGCGTCGTCATGCTCCTACGCTGGCACGACTGATCAAATTAAGCTTCTTCCTCCGTCTGATGCGTGGATCAGATCACACCGTCGAGCCTGGCACTCTTCACGCCAATGCTTGATGATGGTGTGCCAAAGTTTTGGGTTTGTTTGTGCCGTGCCACAATGAATGGCACTGGCTGTTGTATATACAGGCGGCCAATATAGTGTAGCAGTAGTAGAAGTAGAGAGGTGGTAGGAGAAGGGTTCATTGTTAGTGTCCATCGGTGTCTCTCCCTGATTACTCTGTACAATTACATCAGTGTGGAATGCCAAATCGACCAACAGAGAAAAAATTCGTTCTATCAATCCGTTGCCTCCATGTATATATACACTTCTCTGACATGTTCTTGCTCCGATTCTTTTCTGTGGGGGAATGCAGATCCCGGGTTTGCTGGCACTCTGAGACTTTGATCTGTTTGTGTTTCTCTCTTGGCACAAAACAACCACGCCTGGACTTGCACTTCATTCGGTTACTTCTGCTGACTGAAACCAACTAGTTTCAGTTTCGTCCAGACTACAAAGATTGTGCTGCCCTCTGATTCTACATGTCTTTTTCTGAATCTTAAATTACAATCATCTGAAGAAAGGGCCATGACGAATCCTGAATTTCTGATGGCACAACAATACATTCCCCAGTCTTTTGTTTGTGCATGGATGTGATGCTGGTTTTAGACTTGACTTCTGAATGCAATCTCCTCACAAAAAAAAAAAAGACTTCTGAATGCAATCACTTCGGAAATTTAATGAATCTATCCTCACAAATGCAGCATATAGCCACCATGCATGTATATTCATCTCCAGCTTTGTCCCTTCTCAAGTTTTTGAATCTATGTTCTTTAATTTCTGATTGAGCTATGATGACTTGATGCCTAATCTGGAATTACTTTACATCATTCTTTTGGTCACTTCATGTCTGAACACACCAAAAAAAAAAGAATTTGTACGAGATATTGTCAAATTAATACTTCATCGTAATGAGATATATTTCGCTCTAGTTAAGGTGTGGATGATGATGCGGACATTTTGTTGGCAAAAGTATTTTTTTTGTTACAAGAACATATCAAGATATGCTTGACTAATTAATTCATTGTTCTTGAACTTACCCCTTATTCTCATTCAAATTCAAAATAGGTTCATAGGGTACAACTTCCATGATAATATTTATTTTTCCTCTGAACTCTATAATGGCTGAACCAATCAGGCAATCAACTAGAAGACAGGATACCTAAAAATATGTCTGGAATGTTTGCTATGCCAATTATGAGGAAGTAATCATTGTTCAGCGATGCTACTACTCTGGAACTCGAATTTCCATCACAAGCAAAGCTAAACGCTGTTTGTCACCGGGAACAGAGATATCCATAGCTATTTATGCTTCTGGGAGGCACCAAACGCATGATCCAGGCAAATCCTTAGCTGTAGTCAGATCTCAACACATGCTTTCCTCGCAAATCCATCTCAGCATGCACGCGGGCGAGACCGGTCAGGTTGCCGATCTCTCAGGCCCATGGAGGGCCATCTTGAGTTGTCGGGCACGCCACAATTTCTTTATAGATCAAAATTGACTTTCCCACTAAATTGATGGCTTGAAGGCCTGGGCTTGATTATTGTACTAGTTGAGAGGGAGCAGGGTCACATGACCAGATGGGCACTAGATGTTAGTTTTTCACTCCCTTGTCTGATGGTCGAAGTACATGCAGGTGTGGGTTGCCAGTCTCGCCACGATGCAAGTGGGTGTTTCATATGTTCATTATGTTGTGGTCTCTTACCAATCATCTCCATCTGTGCCTAACCCTTGTTGCTATATAAACTGGTGGCGTTGTGCTCACTGAGGGTCAGCCAACACGCAGAGCAAAAAAACATACAGTTGTTGTGTCTTCAGCAACATTAGTGTTAGATGTAGCTTCCATTCGGCAGCAGTAGTGGGAAGATGAAGCTTGGAAGCCAAGGGAGAAGTGGAGGATTCAGTAAGGCTCTCAAGGAGCAGAGGTCGAAGCTTTATATCATCTCACGATGCGTCGTTATGCTGATCCGGTGGCATGACTGATGGGAAACATCTTTTTGATCATGATTTTTTTTCCCCAGTTTGCTGCTGCATTTTTCAGCTACCAGAATGGTAGAGAAACTGTACATATACAGATAGAGGGCAATCCTGGTAGGGGATTGCTCTGGTGTCTAGAAAATTTTGTTTCTGGAATTGTGTTGTCCGTGAGGCTGTTCACGGAGGCAAAATTGTCTAGTCACAAGAAGAGTTAGTAGCAGTAGGATCCTGATGTTCATCACTGTTGTAACCTATCCCTCGTGATCTAATGCATCATTGTACAATCACTAGAAAGAGAGAAGAGTCTGGATCTTTTTGTCTCCTTGGATACTTCTTTGAGGCTTGTGTTTATTTCCTATGTGTGTGGGTGTCAATTTCGGCAGTTTGAGGCTTGTTCACCAAAAACCAGCACAGCGCTAATTTAATTTTTTGTCGAACTAAAATTAGCAGATTACTGTAACTGTGTGGGTATTTATTTCTGGAAGGCTTATTAGGAGGAACACAAATCGAGTGGAACTATTATCCTACCAGAGTTTGGCCCATGTGAGGCAAATTCATGTGAATGCCGAATTACACTAGCTCCACAAGATGCATGGGTGCATCGGTTGCTGTTGCCTTTTCCTTTACATCGAGGGCTATCTATTTTTGTTTTATTTTTATTTTTTTACAAAATTCCAACATATCCTTCCCATTGTTAGGAAGTTGTTATTTAGTGAACATGGATATGTTAAAGATATTTGATGATGAGTAGATGCTTCTGTCGTTTTGGTGTTCTTCTCTCACGTTGTGCTCCCCAACTTTTTTGTTGGTGACTTGCTGCTGAGCATGATGAGAGCAGTATTTGCCTCGTCAGACTCCAGACTTTAGACATCCTCATCCGTTCCAAACCCAATCATATGGGATAGTTTTTCCGAAACTTAATACCAAGCCATGATTGTTGAGTCAATAATCCTTTTCTCCTTATTTTATTCTATTATTTAGTTTGAGATCTCACATGAAAAGTAACGTGTCTAGAGTTGTTTGTGCCTGAAGAAGTAACTGTGCTACTGTTGGAATAAACAAAGTGAAACATTGCACGAGATAGCGTCAAATAAATATTTGAAACAAAGTCTACATGGAATTTATCCAGTAAAGGTACGTGATAATTATCCTTCGGAGCATTCCCTGCAACACCACTCTTGTGCAGTATATTTGAAGTCCAACTACAAAATAGTTTGAGTTTTCTTAACGTCCCTGGAGTGGTACTAAGTGATAAAACCAACTGTTATTACTCGAGTGGTAAAAGAAATGGTACCAGAGGACCTAAGAAAACCTCATATAATTTACCGTCCAGTGCTCATCAGATAGCAACTTTCCACTGTCAGAGTTATCACATAATATGCTCATAACGTACACTCTTCACACCGTCGAAGTTTTTCTTTTGGCACATTCTCAAATAAAGTATGCCATGTAAATTGTTGTTATTAATTAATATGTATTGGTATATCCGGGGGACAGAGATATTCTTAGCTTTTTATGTTCTTGAGCATATACCAATGGCAAGATCCAGGCAAATCCTTAGCTGTAGTCTGATGTCCACACATGCAATCCATCTCAGCGTGCGTGCGAGATCGGTCAGGTTGTCGATCGATTGGAGTTACATCCTGGGTTGTCGAGTCGTGCCGCAATTTCCTACATGATCGAAATTGACTTTGCCACATGAGGGCCATGAGCTTATTATATTGTAAGATAAGTGGAATCTGGCTCACATGATCAGATGGACAATGAGCAACTAGTTTTTGAGTCCCTTGTCTGAAGATCCAAGCACATGCTGGTGTGGGTTGCCAGTCTTGCAGTGATGCAGGTAGGTGGTGTGTGTGTTCCAGTCTGTCATGGACCATTTACACAACTTGCCTGATCCTTCCTATATAAACTCAAGCATTGTGAAGCACTTCGTCATCTACTCAAAGAGAAAATCATACAGTTAAATACAGTCCCTGTTTGAACAGCGAGGATTCAAGTTGTCAGGATGAAGCTTGGGAGCCAAAGGAGAGGAGGATTCAGCAAAGCTCTCAAGGTGCAGAGATCAAGGCTTTACATCATTTCGCGATGTGTCGTTATGCTGATCCGGTGGCATGACTGATGAAGAATTATTTTCTTTTTTTTCTTTCTAGGTCTCCTGTTGTTTTCCCGGCTACGAAAACTCGGGGGCAATTGTATATGCATACGTAGATAAATAGATACAGATCCTTGTTGTGGAAGTGATACTCATATTTGTTCCTATACATAAATGACAAGTTTTCCAACAGCAATAGCACATGGAATCGACTTCTTACTCTTCTTTTTAGAAAATGGAAATAGTTTCCCGTCTCTGCGTTTGCACACACATCGTTCGGACTTATTACATTTCTTTGAGCTCCCCGGCTGAGATCAAGAGATAAAATTAAAGACTGTATTTCTGTCAGTTTCATCTGAAGGACTGTGGTTCTTAACCTCTGGTACATTGTTCCAATGCTTGTTCCGAATGCTATCCGCAACCCAAAATTCGAGAACACAAACACTTTCAGTACATCGACTGGACGTTGAAGTTTGCTTCCTTCCAGTAATACGCGCTATCTCTTTCCACAATTTTTCCTCTGGATGTAGCAATTGGGTTCATTCCTCATCGGTTAACAGAGCAAAAGAAGCAGCATACCCAAGTTCAGGTTCAGGAGTTTGCCTGACTGTTGGCCAAGGCTGGTTCTCTGTGATGACTGACAATTCTACACACCGTTTGGAAAAATCACTGAAAATATTCGATACCGGAGTACCAATGCCAACCGAATCACACTCGTCACTCATCAGCCATCACAGAAGATGCACAATCCAAAAATGAAAAAGAGAAGCTCCTGACATGGAAGATGGCACCCACACTCTATCAGCAAAATCAAGAACTATGCTTAAACATCCTTGTAAATTTGTGCGACACAGGTTTCCCTGCATTATCAAGAATCTTCCTGTGAACTCAATACAGAAGTAACCAAGTGAGATGGAGCAAGCAGGTGGTCAGTGTCACTCACTCTGATCTAAACTCTTTTCAGTCCCTTTATTTTTCAGGCTGGGCAGTGCAGAACCTTTACCTGAACGACAGGCAACAGCTGTGGATAGCACAGCTCCACGAGGAAAAGGAAGCTCCCTTGTTGTAACCTCAAGCAGCAAAACCAGCGATCGCCATGGCGCTCTTAGCTGGTGCTGCAGTGTGCCGTTCAGATCTCGACGCTGATGGTCCCCGTCCGGCGCACGCACGCACGGCGGCGGGGACCGCCATTTCCTGGCACGGCGCACGTACGCCATGGCAGGAGCGCCGGCACCACGTCGTAGCTGTAACTCAGGTCCCAAAACACTGAGCACAAATACAATACTACGGCAAACACGAAAGGCACGTTACATTATACAATTATAGCTTCGATCAAAGTTGTAATAAAGCCAGAGCGATGCCTGTAAGCTGTCACATGATCACGGACAAGGCGAGCGAAAGGATCCACGGAGCCACTGGTTTTCGAGGTCCATGTCTTCCGCTCAAGCTACACGAAGTCGTGGACCACGTTATTTTACGCCCGTGCTTAGCTGCAACAGCCGTGCACGAGCAGGATGATGCTGGTCTACTGCCTCTCAAACGCATCTGAACTTTCTCTATATAAGCTGGCTCTCCCCTGAGTTCTCTTCACTCACAGCAACCACCCAAAACTGATCCAAGTCCTTGGTAGTCTCTTGGATATCTACAGATTGCTCAATCTCAATCAAGGAGAGTCGAGTTTTTGATCTTCAAAGGATGAAGCTTGTTGGGAGCAGCAAAAGGAGAGGAGGGATGGGCAGGGCTCTCAAGGAGCACAAGGCGAGGCTCTACATCATCCGGCGATGCGTCGTCATGCTCCTTCGCTGGGATGACTAGCTAGCTAGCCATGTCGGCAATCTGCTGATCATCTTTTTTTGTTTTGGATAGACCAGTTTTTCCCTCATCGATGTGGTGCTGGCTTGTTCAGTCACTTTTTTTGATAGATCTGCTGATCTATCACTATATGTGTATACCTTAGATATTGAAGTAGCTCCTAGGATTCAGATAGTAACAAGTAGAGGAGATACGTGAACCGTGAGATGTCCAAAGGACATATTTTTGCCTTGCATGATCCATGGAAAAGCAGGGGTAAATATGAGGTTTGAGAAAGAGAGTATTAATATATTTCCTGAATGTCATTTGTTAATCTTCTGATTATTTTAAATATTTTCCTTGTATTCAATTTCCCAAGTTCTTTTTGTTTAATTTTGCGAACTAATTTCCCAAGTTCTTGCAAACCATGTTGATCACCCCACCCCCATTAGCAAATTAATAAGTGTGGAATGTAGGTCAAATGCACCATACAAATAATTAAAACCTATTGAGTATCACCGTTGCCACTGTTTTGCCTTTGCCTCGTGCCACCACATGGTCATATTAGAGCAACTCCAGCAGAGCCCCTACATGAGCCCCTAGATGGGATGTAGGGGCTCGAGGCAAAAAAACGAACTCCAGCGGAGCCCCTAGCCGAGCCCCCAGGCGTATTGGGTCGCCACATTCGGCTCCAGAGTCGCCACATCTGGCGACCCGCTCGGGGGTCGCTACATGGCGGGCCCACCACCAACTGCTCGGCGCGCGCGTCCTCTTCCTCTTCCCGCACGAGCGCGCGCGTCCTCTCTGCTCTGCCGCCGATGCCGACGCCCCTCTCCTCCCCTTCCAGGCACCAAATCCCCCCCCCCCCCCCCCCCCCCGCCATGGAAACGGACGCCCGCGACTGGATCCCAGGCCTCCGCGGTCGATTGCGCCGACGCGCCGTCCGTCTCCGCCTCCTCGCTCCGCGCCGCCATCCCTCTCCGCGCCGGGGAGCCCGCCTCTTGCCCTCGCCTGCCGACGCCTCAGCCCGAGCGGCAGCCGGAGGTCGACGCCTTCCCCGCTCGCTGACACCGCGCGCGAGGCCACGCCGCATCCGTGCCGCCTCCGCTACATCACGCCCGGCGCGCCCGTGCCATGGCGAGGCGCGGCGACGGACATGCTTGCATAGTACCGGTCACCTACGACGTCATTCCACACCATTTGAGCTACCGCATCCAACACAACAAGCACCTTGTATAGTACCTGCGTATATGTTTTCATTGAAGCTTTATATCATTTTCTACTTAGCCAGGTAGCCAAACACAAAGCCGATGCTCCTACTAACAATTGTCTTTTAAGCTTACCGGCCACCCAATTAAGCCAGTACTAAACATGTGAGTAATACTGTGAGATGGATGCGGACCAAAGCAAAATAAAACAAGCTTTCATAAGAACTTACTCCGTGGCATAGTGACAATCAAAAAATAAATGCTGTATGGTTTCATTAGAAGAACAGAAACAACAAGATTTATTTTCATGCCAGTTGCGTCTAGCTAAGTTATCCTTGGTGAGAACTACACCTTTATTCAGATACCACATGAAAGCTTTGATTTTGAGAGGCATTTTCATTTTCCAAAGGATCTTATGTCGAGCCACGTTGCCATTTTTCATAAGAGTATTTTACATAGACTGCACAGTAAAAAGAGGCCAGTAGGTGTGATATTCCACTTAAAGAGATCCCTACTTCCATTTAACTGAACGTGTGCAAACCTAGCTACAAGATTCTGACCTATCAACGCCCTTCTAAAGGATATGTTGAGTGGTATTCTATCAAACACAAACGCTACTGTTGCACTTTTCTTATGAGCAATGTTATAAGGAGGGGTATTGTTCTTTGAAAGTACGTTTGCGCCCTTCAAAAGGAAACTCCAAAACAGTAGTAAGAAAAAAAAGAGTTTTTTTCTCGAATTGCTCAGTACAACTCAGACACTCACAACACAAGCACACTCACCCCTACGAACGTACATACGCAAACCCTATCCTTATGAGCATCTTCGAAGACTGAGCCAGCAAATCCTTAAGAAGATTGACAAAGTCACCACTGACGCCTCGCTGTCGACGGTCCCGTCGCCTACCGCTGAAAGCATAATGCCATTAAATCCTATAAAATCCTCCCACGAGAGTCGAACCCAAACCTGAGGTGCTACTGAGGCTCTTGTAATCACTAGCTACAGGCCCTTTCGCAAGCAGATATAAGAGACAGGGTCAGGGGCACTCACTCGAACCTAAACTGTACATGTACACCACAGGACAGCTATCGATAGCACAGCGCCACAACTCCCGGTGGAAAAGGAAGCTCCCATGCAGAAGCCTGAAGCAGTAAAACCAGGGCGCTCCTAGCTGGTGCCGTGTACCGTCCAGATCTCGACGCTGGCGCACGCACGCACGCACGCCCTGGCAGGAGCTAGCGCACGCACTCTAACGCACGCCCTGGCAGGAGCTAGCGCACGCACTCTAACCAAGGCCCCATAACACTGAGCGTAAATACTATACAACGGCAACCACGAAAGACACGTAACGTTATACTAATATCTTCGATCAAAGTGACAAAGCACAGTGATTCCCGTATGCTGTCACATGATCACGGACAAGGCGAGCAAAAGAAAGGCCACAAGGATCCAAAGAGCCACTGGTTTTCGAGGCCGATGTCTCCGGCTCTAGCTGCATGAAGTCGTGGACTACTATCTTTTACGCCCGTGCTAGCTGCAACAACCGTGCAAGAGCAGGCTGATGTTGGTCTACGGCCTCTGAAACGCATCTGAACTTTCTCTATATAAGCTGGCTCACCCCTACTTCTCTTCACTCACAGCAACCACACAAACTGAAAGTCCTCAGTATTCTCTTGCATATACAGCTTGTAGGAGGAATCAAGGACAAGACAAGTCAAGTTTGTTGCTCTACAAGGATGAAGCTTGTTGGGAGCAGCAAAAGAAGAGGGATGGGCAGGGCTCTCAAGGAGCACAAGGGGAGGCTCTACATCATCCGGCGATGTGTCGTCATGCTCCTCCGCTGGGATGACTAGCTATTTACCCAGATCGGTGATCTGTTGATCATCTTTTTTGGTTTAGGATAAACCAGTTTTTTTCTCATCGATGTGATTCTGGCTGGTTCTGTCACAATTTTTTTTTGATAGATCTGCTGATCTATCATTATATGTGTATACCTAGGATTCAGATAGTAGTAGTAGAGAGACAAGTAAACCGGGAGATGTCCGAAGGACATATTTTTGCCTTGTATGAGCCATGGAATGCAGGGGTAAAGTGAAATTTGAGAAATATATAGTAATATATATCTTGAATGTCAGACCATTATATATATCTCATGTTAATTTTTAAGATTTCGCTTGCATTTCAAATTTTCAAGTTCTTGCAAACCTCTTTGTTGAAGCACATTGATCACACTTGTCAGTGTATGATAACCGATAGCAACGGCCTGACCCCCTTTGTAAGTTCGGCCTGGGGGAAGAAAACCGAAGATGCACAAGACTCGCATGGGGAAGTACACAAGGATCTACTCAGGCTCAGTTCACTCTGAAGTGTTAAAGCCTACTCCTGCGTGATCTTGTTGTAACAGACCCAAATTATGTATTCCAAGAACATATTAGCGAAATATTTTTAGTCTACATGCCGTGCATTCTGCGTATTTTCTGATTTTTTCAGCCTACCTTGTGTTTTACTTCTGAGCTCCTGCTATTTGTTCATTCTTAAGCTATGCACTCTGCTCCATTTACAGTCGTGAGGCATTTTTCTTTCTTTCCTGTCCAAACTCCGGCAGCCTCCCTTCCTATCCAAGCATAGCATAGCTTCTCTTTTACCTGAAACCATTTCCACTTCAAGGCAAACACTCAAAACACTTCTTATGTTCTTGGAAAAGCAGATGACATCACTTCTTCATCCCTCATCCCTGCCTCTCTTTAGAAGGAAAGCAGGGACTAGAGCACATCGACTTCTTGTTCCATCACATCTTCAGCTAGTAGGAGGGGTAAGAGCCTAACTCTTTATTCTGCTCTTTTCCTACGCAAAGTGCTCAGAAGCTATGGCAAGGAGCAGAGTAGCTGCAGCTCGTTGAGCAATCCATGGCCAGGGTTGTTTCCCTTGCCTTCACCGGCGGCAAAGCTGGTAGCCGGATTAGCACCTCTTGTATTGACTCTACATGGCTTGAGAAATATCATGGTAGCAGCAGCTCTCGTATGATTATTTCTCAAGAACATACCTTGGGGCATGAGAAATTAGAGAAGCTCTACAACGACTCTTTCCCATATGCATCCTAGCAAGATTTATTAGAATCGAATATGCATAGTTTTGCTTAGTCAATGGTGAACTCCGCCAATCAAAGTAGCAATGTTCGTACTGGTAGCAGTTCCTGTCAGTGTGCTAGCTCTAGAGAAAGCAGAGCTAAACTACAGACTGAATAACTATTGGGGACTGCATATATTCAGTCTTGGTTTGGTCCATATTTCAGAATGACGCCATAAGTATGGTTGTTCTATAAATAAGTGTGATGAACGCACTTTGGTTAAAAGCTTTGGGGAACAGCTATCAACAATTCTGCAACCACGCCTAATTAGTAATTACTAGTCTTTCAACCCGTGCGCTTGGACGGGCAAGTGATCTTAGAGACGTCTAGCAATATCCTTGCTAGATAAGTTTTAGGGAACAGCTATCAACAATTCTGCAACCACGCCTAATTAGTAATTACTAGTCTTTCAACCCGTGCGCATGCACGGGCTAGTGATCTTAGAGACGTCTAAGTTTTTAAATTTATATTTTTTGCACACGGAGTTAAAACAATTTTTTGAGGAACATCAGTTTTTCTGAAGGAAGATTCTTTGGTTTTTGTCTTTCGGAAGATTACGTGGGGAATTAATCGGATGTTCATCCATAGCTACAATTTATTGACCGTTCAAAAAGACGGACATATGTTTGTTTTTTGGATTTCCAGGATTTGTCACCTGTAGTCCAGAAATATATGCCCATCAGTGTAGCCCATCAGCATGTGCGCTTGCACAGGCAAGGAATTTTATAGGCAAATTTGCGTTTGAAATTTATGTGGGAATAAGCTTCATGTTGATCAATACCGCATAGAGAATGAATTAATGTTGCATCAATTTTGAATGACAACTACATATCATTTTAAGTAGAAATATTAAGTTTCTTGTTAGAGGTGCTATTGAACTTGTCACAACTACATGAAGGTTTCATACCTCTCCCTCCATCTTAATTATCCAATTTTCTAATGAACCTTAATGTATCAATGAATATTAAATCCCATTACTTTCTTGGTGTTAGTTATAATAGAGGTATATGTTATGAACAAAATTAGTTTGACAATTAACTATAAAACATGTTACTCTATTATTAAAAAAAAGAGTGAAGTGCACGCCAGTCCTAAAACTTGTCTGGCAGTGTCACTTAGGTCCCTCTACTTAGAAAATGCAGATTTAACATAACTTGTTTTCTTATGTCACTTAGATCCTTTTACTTATTTTGACATCCTTAAACTTGTCCAACTGTGTCACTTAGGTCCCACTAAAAGAAACAGGCTGATTAATGACGTTTTTTGGGAGTCACTAGCCACCGCTAGTGATATTTTTTCGTCATAAATCATGATTTATGACCTTTTAAAAAGCGTCAGCAGTCGAGCGTGGCCAGTCGTGATTTATGACCTTTTCTAGACGTAGACCAGGCGATCCAACGTGGCTGCTAACATGACATCACCTATTTTCATCATAAATTGTGATTTGGTCCCCTCACAGCCCAATTTTAGGTGGGCTTTCGAAACCGATTGCCCATGTTTTGTTGAGGTTTTTCGTCATAGATCGTGGTCCAGTTCTGTTACGGCCCAATTTATGGTGGGTCAGGGGAAAGTCGTGGCCCAATAGTGAAAGTCGAGGCCCACCACAAAGTAGGCCATTTCGTCATTGTTTTCAAGTGGGCTGACAGGTTTGGGCCCACATGTCATTGCGTATTTCATCGGGAACCGTCCTTTCGTTCATGTCCCGACCGAAACCTCCCCCCCCCCCCCCCCCCCCCCCCCCCAACAGCCTGGCCAGATCAGGTTGCCGCCATGGCCTAACGCAGATCCCCTCCATGGCAATGCCGCCACTACAGGTCACATCCATGGCGCCTTTGAATTTCCGCATCTAACAGGGCATGACAGCCAGAAGGGAGCCATAGACTGGGAGGGAGAAACGACCACCACAGTGTGTCCGTGACTTTGTCAAGCCGTTCCCTCTTCCATCGGGATGGCACATCCGCTGATCCCTTCAAAGGCGTCGAGCTTGTTGCCGTGGCAAACCCTGCACCCACCAAGGCCTCCTCCCACCGCATCGTCGCGTTGTTTTGGCTCAGGCGACGCTCGTGCTGGGGAGAGAGAGGAGGAGACGCTTGGTAGGGAGGAGGAGGAGGCGATGTGCCGCACGACGCTCAGGCTGAGGAGAAAGAGAAGGAGCAGACGGTTGCGGCGGCACTCGCGAGGGAGGAGAGGAGCTGGCGAGATGATCAGATGAGAAAGGAGGAGATATATAATGTATGCCTGTGGTCCATCAAAAGAGAGGCATAGATGCGAGAATGGGCCGCGACGAACAAGCTGCAGCCTAGTACAATCGAGAGGACGCCCAGGCCCATGCGCGATAGAATGTGAGAAGGGCATAAAGGTGGGATGGTAAAAAACAACGTGTCGACTCTGGAGGTAGCCATGAAAGCCAAAACGCCGTGGGAGGCCCGTTGTCACACCTAGTTTTAAGATCAAAACCGAATGTATGTGTGCTCAGGATCAAATTTCACACATATAGGACAAAGTAACCAGCATAACCAATGTCATAATTAAATCGTACAATAATGTCTCAAAAGACTAAAAAGATACAAACGCTAACGGAAGTCTCCATAACATCATAGGCAGTCAACTGGGGCTTCACAAGATTAGACTTCATCGCCGTCATCGAAGTAGTACATCTTCATCCTTTGAGCAGGATTTCATATTTGTGGGGGTGATAGCAAGTGTGAGTACATGTCGTACTCCACAAGTGTAGGAAAAGATGACATGCAAAGCTTATTATATGAAAGAAAGGATGAGATATGGTTCATAGCAGAAAGGATGACACTTATTAAAACACCTATATTACTAAGTGTGATAAACCTTCAAAGGTTATTAACATAAGTCCAAGAAGGTTACTCCACCTGAAAAGACAAGGGTTACACCACCCCAACCAAACTACAGGTTACTCCACCTGCAGCTCCCATGGGTTACGCCACCTATAACTGGTTACCCCACCAGAACCATCCAACTATCCGACCACCCAACCATCTGTAATCATGTGAGGATCAAGGTCGCTCTTGACCGTGAGCACGGCTATCATGATTATTTTACTTCTCTGAATAGATCGCACCACTTTACCCATGAATCGTGATTTCATCCTTAATTGCCAGGTGGACTAAAGTCTCCATTATTCCGTGCCGGCCAAGCACTTGCACACTACTTATGGTGTGCAGCCAGGAGATCACTACGAGGCATTTTCTAAAGTTTTCATCCAGCATGTAATCATCCACTAAGGTTTTGCAAAGTAAAGCATTCGGGCGTACCACTCCTAATCACTTATCAGTAAAGCTTCAGAAAGTATACCCCTTGTCACTTTACCCACCGCACCCCTCTTGTGTCAATGAGAGCATACCCCTAATAACTTCAAACAGAAGCTTCCGGGCGTATTTCCACACCAAGGTTCAGAGTATACCTCTAATCACTTAACAATAGAAAGCTTCCAGGCGTGTATCTCCTTCGTCCAATGATTCTTACATGACTGAGAAAACAACCAAGTACTTGCAAAGCCGTTCCATACCAGCCTCGTGATGGCACTGTAATCCTGGGTTGTCGCTCCACGACCGGTCATTAGGATACCAAGTAGGTACCAACCACAATCCATGAGTACAAAACAAGTACCTGTGCATTCTCGCACCATCAGCAAACCATCCTCCTACTTGGATCCCCTAGCTTTCCAATGTTTCTAAAAAGAAACATCATTCCCATGAATTAGGTGAAAGTGAACAATTAGTCAAGATTATTAGCAAGTTAACATCCATCCCAAGACAAGCAAGGCTAAGCATAACCTACCAATCCATCCATTATCATCTACCACAACCGGACGACAAGGAATGATAAGAAACAGGATAAATGACATAGGATTCAAATTAAACGCAATGCATAACTAAACTAGAGGGAGAAAGAAATGGGTCAAAGTGCAAGGATACTTTTCTCAAAAGAAGTGCTACTGCTCAGAGTCTTCAAAATCCCGCTCTTGCTCTTGGTAGTTCTTGAACTGCGCGTTCTCTATTTAATGGTAACATGCAAAACACACACGCACAAACAATAAGAAACAATACATCAAACAGCACCAAAAAGACTACAAAAGAAGTACCACAAGATAGTACTCGTCGCTACGATCGTGTAAGCGCAAGAATCGTTAAAAACGGAGTTACACGTAATAAGTATAAAAGGCTCTGAGGGGTTTTTTTGTCAAGGACTAAAGTATAAAATTTTTGGACCGAAACATAATTATATAAAACTCAGGGGTTTTTTTGTAAAAATACAGTACCTAAACATTGTTTTATAAAGGCTGAGGGCTTAACTATAAATAACCCTTTTCTGGAAATTAAATTGATTTAACTAAATGAGAAAAGGTATTTTGAATAAAATAAACACATGGACCGGGTCTACAGACTCTATGGACTAAGGAAAGGCGGTCCACGGTGGACCAGTTGGCCGGAGAAGGGCGGTGCGGCTGGGGGCACGGCGGCGGCTTGCCGGAGCTTGGCCAGGGAAACGCTACGGTGACCCAAAATGTATATTGCGATTGGCCGGGAAAAGAGCGGAGATGGAGGGGAACCTCATTGGGCGGTTGCGAGAGCTTGAGGACTGCCAGAGGATGGTCGGCGACAAGGTAGAAAGGGCGCGAGGGGTTTGGTGTTTCTGTTTTATGGAGCGGAGCTTCGTGAGGAGCAAGAAAGGAAGGGGGAGAGACCGGGACGTGCACGGCATCGCGGTGGCGATGGAGTCCGGCCGGTGCACAGTATGAAGACGATGATCGGCTGGGCTGACGTGGACCGCGACAGGTAAATTGGGCCTGAAAGAAAATGTGGAGAGAAGAGAAAAGAAAAAGGAGAACAGAACTGGGCTTGGAGAATTCGGCCCACGCGGCTGGAAGAAAAAGAAAAGGAAGAAAGGGAACTGGGCCGGGACAGAGGGAATCGGCCCACAGAGGCTGGGTTTCATTTTTTTCCTTTTTCTGTTTTCTTTTCTAACTATTCTAAAACAAATTTTGACACGATTTTAAAAATATTTTTTCACACATTAAAATCCTACATGAGTTTCTAATCAGAAAGAATGCAACAAAAACCTTAATAAATATTATATTATTTGATTTAATTTAGAAAATATTTGTCTAAACAAATGCGATACAAAACCACTAGGCGGCGACTTGTCTGTACTGTTAGAAATTAATGGGCATGCTATTCCTCTATGTTTAATATCTTTTTTTTTTAGGGACCTCTATGTTTTATATCTACATGCCATGTTGCCTTGGCCGCCTCGTCCAATATAGCGGCTTAATGATGTGCAGCCTAGGGATGAAAGCGGTCGGAAAATGGTCGGAAGAAGGCTATATCTTCATATTTTTTCTCGGTAGCGAAACCGGTAGCGGTACTCGCACAAATACGGCGCCGGTATTACAGGAATATCGAAAATAGAATTACCACGACACAAATATGCGGTATCGATCGGGAATCGATATTAATTATCGGTAACAAATCACAGTTGTGTATTAGCTGTATCACATCATGTATAAAAATATCAACTGTGAATATATTATTGGTACTTGAACTAGCTATAAATGTATCATAAAAGACATGAGACACATTTGAAAAAAGATGTTCAAATTAAACTGTAAAAAATATAAGTAGCGACATCATTGTTTATTGCCTATTAAAAATAATATATATTTAGTTGGCTGGACTAACATGAAACGGTAAAATATATGCGGTAATTTCCAGTCTAAAACGGAAATTGTCGGAAACGATCGGTAAAGTCTAAAATCGTTTTCATTTTTGTTTTCACCAAATACTTCCACTTTTGTTTTCATTTTTTCAGTATTTCATTTCCAACTACTGCGGTCGGGAGAAGTCGAAAACGAGCCTCGGTTATCCGATAATTTTTGTTTTTGCTTTCATCCCTAGTGCAGCCTAATTTGCATGGCCTCGTAAGTGAATAGAAAACCACATAACTATGGCTGCTACCATAGACGTGATCAAATGAAAAGCTACATGTCCATGGTCAAGAAGTTTAGTGTTGTGCAAGCGCTACTGTGACACATTTATAATGCAAATCAAGCAAGCAAAAATGTATACTTTGACAGTTGTAAACATTCATTCATTCAGATTAGCCATGTGGCCTAATTCATATTAAATAAAATACAGTAACCTAACATAATAAGACTTCATTAAAAAGGAAACAAACAAATAGTAATTGTATTATTGACTACACATGGCCTCATGCATACATAAATGCATTGTCAAATTATCACTGCGAGCTAGAAATTTCCTAAACTACTGTTGAACATTTATCGTTAGCTCATCCAATTGTTGTAGCTGTTGGCGCTAAACCGCTAGCTGCCGTTGTACTCGTATAGCAGCAGCCGCAACCCCCAGGGCCCAGATCAATGAAGCATAGGTGAGCAGATCCATCGATCCATATGAAGTGAAATACATTGCTCTACGTACCCTTCATTTAATTAACGTGGCAATAACAGAAAAAATTAAAAAGAAGTATTAGAAGATACAAATAGTTAGGTAAGGGCAGACCCCATCCCGACTCCAATGTAAAAGTGATTCTGCTTGCAGACTCTTGAGAAATTTATTTTTATTGTGTGTCTATAGAATATCAATAGAACAGAAAAAACCATAAAATTCCTTAGTAGCTGACAAAATCATATCATAAACATAATACTGCAAAAAATCTTGAGTAGTCCATCATCGTTGATATGAGAACAGACATCGGTTAAAAACTCAACAATTGGTGAGCTAAACCCTAATGTATTTTATTAATCATTTTGTCGCGTAGTGTGCCCTAATACCTATCCAGCATATCAACGTTCATTGGGGCGGGAATAGCTCCACTTGCCTTAAATGGAATCGAACAAAACTCAAGTCAAATTGTTCAAACTTTCAAAGATGTGTGCAAAGCATGTTTTTATTCCCTACCTGAGGGTGAAAAACAACAAGATGGGCCTAAATGATTGAAGAGAACAATACTACTGCCCCTCTGCCATTCGGATAACAATAAGATCAGTGAGGATACAACAATTATGCCAGCATCAGCTGCCACCACTTGAACAACAGCATATAACTGAAAGAGCGGCTACCCAAGGATTCTGACCAATAACTTCTGATGCTAAGATACAGAAGTTGTGTAAAATTTATGGAATTTTTACATCGGACTGCTTTAAAATTTGTGGCCATACTATTAAATTATGTTGACAACTAGAAAATTGGCGAGCCCTTGTTGCCCGCCTGTGTTGAGCTTATTATTTTAGCTATCTTTATCTTGAAGCTTGTTATAAGTTTATTAGCAGTGGTATTCATCTTGAGGCTAGCATATCACGTTTACGGTGTTTCCAACAGGGATACCCTTTTGCAAAGATCACAACACCAACTACAAAAAAGAGATCAACACCCAACAGCCTATGCAGTCTAGCATAGAAAGTACTCTATCCAAAGTAACTGCTAGGCAACATTTTTTGCATGACAGGGAGCAAAGCCCCTGGAATTTCATTACTTGTGGTAACGAAATCACAAAAGGTCGCGCTTCACAGCGTTTATAACAAAACGAAGGAACGAAAAATGCAGAAAAATAAATCTCCTTATTTACAAGTCTTTTTTCACGGCGCCCCATGCGCAGAAGGAAGATGCTAAAACGAGGCTAACGCTTGCTAGAAAATCTAACTTGATCTGCCTAGAGTACGCCGGACTCCACAGCTACCATCCCACTTCGCCGTGCTTCTGATTTTCACACATCCTTTGTCGCGCTCTTCGCCTCTGTTCATCCTGACGACATCGCGATCATCCTTGTGTTTGTCGAAGCGTCACCTGCCATTGCATGGAACTGCAATGCCGCATCCTTGAGTGTGTTTGCTCCTTCCGAGAGTGCCTTCCCATCTTCTTCCTTCTGCAGACCTGCCCAATACAAGAGAAACGAGCAAGCATAACAAACGATTTCTGGGTTATTCCCAGCCAGCTTCCTCAAAAAACAATTGAGTATATATGCAAAGCCCATGAAAAAGTTAGAAGGGGACAGAATTCTATGACCACAAAAACCAATCTATGTATGTTTCTACTACGTGGTTGTAAAGGATAGCGTCAAGGCATCAGGGGCACCTTTGTCACCATCGTCGTTGCCTTCTCATGTCCACTGTATATCTGTATACATACATAGATTATCACTGCGATGCTGGCCCGGCACTGGAACCATCGTGCCAAACAATTGATGGAAAAGCAAGGATCAGATCGCCCTTGAATTCACCTGCTGTAAACACTTCGTATCATATGACCATTTGTGGACAAGCTAGCACTTTAAATTTATAGTGGCGAGCTTTGTCGTCTTTGTGATTGAACAATTCTTCGGCTTGGGAATACCTGATCACCAAATCCTGGCTAGACAACTACTACATGAAGTCTTCCTGCATCCCCCGTTCGCTTCTTGCTTGCTTATGCCTGGAGATTGGAGAACCATTTGCTTCAGCGCATTCATCTTCTCGTCCAGCTTCTGCATATCTTGTACTTTCAGCAGTGATCTCCATTTCTGCTGAGCAAAAAAAGGTTTTGTACAGAATCTCATCAAAAGATAACAAAAGCAAGGCCGGTTTTAGGAAACAGGATCACATCACAGAAGCCATTCAAATGGATCAATCTTGCTAGAAGGATGTGAGTAAAAGGAGCATCGATCATAAAAGATAAGCAGAAGTTTCAGGTTCATTGGATGAGACTTAACAATTTAGTGTTTCAAGAGTTAGCATGCATGGCCATTGCTTGCGAGACTGCAGAGCTGGAGCATCGATCATAAATGCAGCAATTTCAGTTGGTGCGACGCATACCAGCAGACTTTGAGGCATTTCCACGAACAGTTAGCATGCATGGCCATTGCTTGCGAGACTGCAAAGCTGGAGCGAAATCAAGACAACTGACCCACCTCGCCATGGCACCATCTTCCCCGCCCCCCTGATGTCTTCATCCCGTCCCGGCTGCTTGGAAATCTTCACGGCAGACCTACCGTTGGTGATCTTGGGCACGACGTCCTCCATGCGAGTGGGCACAAGTGGGGCTGATCAACTCGTGGGCCTGGGCACCGGGAAGGACTGTGCTTGCAGCTGGGATGGAGTAGCTGAGGCAGGCCGCGCTCGACCAGGGTAGAATGACCGGCGGAGCACACCTGGGCAAAGAGCACAGGCGCGGGCAGCTAGTGAGTTCTCGACGGGGCGGATTGCACCTGGGCAAAGCGCGCCTGGGCGGAGAGGGATGCTAGGCCAGGGTGCGGCGTCGCCGAGGCTGAGCATGCCGGGCCAGAGAAGACGGTGATTGGGCATTTTGGGCCGCCGGAGTTTACTTTCATCCCTGCTGGCCTGAATCTTCTAGAGAAAATAATCCTGATTGTTGGTTGCCCGATGAACGACAGAAAGTAATCAGCCAATCATGTGCAAGAGAACCGCACATGATTTAGAGATGCAGAGATATGAAATATTACTTGGCAGGTGCATTAAATATTGACAAGAAGATGATTATCATGCATCAATGATCAAAAAGGTTTGATAGAAGCATACACAAGTTTATGCAACGGTATGCTAGGGTGCCCCACACTGAGCACGTGGTTTCACGAACTGCAAATGAATCCCTACCAAGATATACCATAAAGCCCAATTAACAGCATAATGCCTATGCATCCATCTTAAGTTATTAAACAGTTAACAAACTAAAATTTTGTCGAGACCGCAACAGATGAGCATAATCCGCTCATTGGTCAAGTTTCCTTGTAAAATAGAGAACATGCACTCCTTTTTATTCGAAAGAGAGCTATGCAACGAACGACTGTAATATGAACATGAAACATGCTCTTCTTTTGATTCAAAAAGGAAGTTGCAGCACCTTGTGCTTTATCTGTAGGACAAACAATGTGTTCACGTTACCACTAAGATCTCATGAAGAAGAAAGCTCATTGATGTAATCTGAGAGACCGAACAGGGCAATCGATTAGAGGAATTCACCGAATCAAATAGGGAAAGTACAAGTAAATTTCAACTGTGAGCTAAATGTTTTAGAAGAAAGATGCTATCCTATGTAACCCATATTTTACATGGAATAATGTTTGCATTCACCAAGATCAAGAAAAAATAAGTTATGCAATTCTTTAAAGAAGTCAGTAATCCATATCTATACTTATTTCCTGATTTCTTATCTACCTGATGCCAGAAATAAATTTCTGAAATCAAAACTCAAATAGGCATGTGAAGGAATAAAAATTCCTGGTCCGAATATTTTTATATACCATGTAAGCTGTATATATCCACACATGGAAAAAAACATATACAGCTCATTCAATGGCTAGCATACATGGTAACGACCTTTAAGGCTTTAACGGTTCTGACATTGCAGATTGAGGACTCCATGGCTAGCATACATGGTGACCACCTTTCACAATTCTTCAGTGAGCAACATCTTAATGTTTAGTTGATTCCCTTGATGATTATACAGTCACAGAGAACATCCAAATGAAGGACAGTTAACATACCTGTAAGCTACGCAATGAAAAAACAGACCTCACCACCAGGCTCCTAATTATATTTCTGAAACGTACAGATTCGCTCGCAATAGTCAGTGAAAGTAAAAAGGTGTCCCGGTCAATATTTAGTTTGTTATGATGTTATCACCATCACAATTCATGTGAATCGATAAATTTCACCAAAACAACCAAGCATGCCTCAATCAAAAGAACAGATTCATCACTAAACAGGGATGGCAACCTCAACCAAAATAAAAAATATCATGTATAATTGATCCTTCCATCCTATGAGCTAAATAGTGTAGCATTTTTTTTGCAGTAATACCCACATTAATCTCTGCCCAACATGCAGAACACTTTAAACTACAATCTCTACTATTTTTTAAAAAATGGTCTAAGAACATGCCTAAATCACATGATTGCATTGTCAAGTTCCTTTATTCAGATTTATTAAATTGTTCTCTCATTGTAAAGCTGGACCGATTTAGTACGAAACAATGAAAAGGAACACCCAGCAAAGAAATTCATTGCACTCTCTATATCAAGCGAACAGTGCTTCATCAATCCTTTTAGGTGAATCCTTATGGTCCATCAACCCTGATTCCTTAGCTAAATGAAAGTGGAACTGAACCAAGGGGGGGAAAAAAGAACCATCCAACATTTTATCATCTCTAATAATGGAGTAACAGATTGCAAAGAATATGATTGTTCCTCGGGAAGAGAGGTGTTACCTGCTGAACCAAGAGGTTTCGTCATGTCACCAGATGCTGCTGTGACTTTCTGATAAAATGGCACTCACCAAAACATTACAAAATGAAACCATGGAGTACAGTAATCTTGTTAATGAGAGGACTTGCATGATACAGAAAGTCACAACAAGAGGTTTTCCTGTCAAATTAGCACAGTAAAGTAAACGCAAGTCATGCTAGTTTACATCATATAAAGAAAATTTACATCATATAAAGAAAATGTAGCATATTTCACATTGTAAAGGGTGCTTACAATTCAATGGTTCAAGCTTTGGAAGAAACCGATCTGCTAAGTCTATGGCATTAGCAATTCCTGAAAAAGAGCACTAATCACAGCAAATGGGTATCAACTGGTTGCTTAACATTAACAGCTACGCATAGAAAGTACCATCAAATCTAGATCACAGTTTTTTTTTTTTTTTGATATGGGTGGTCCCCACCCTTCGCTCACGCCGTGGCCCGACGCGAGCGGCGCACACAGGCGCCAAGGCCAGCGCGACCTCGCAGCTGACCGGGTGCGGGACGGGGGCTCGAACCCTCGCCGGCTTTGACGGTTAAGGCGTCGCTTAAGCGTCGTTGAAACGACGCCAAAGCGTCGGAGCGGTGGGACGCGGACGCCTCACGCGACGACTCGCCTTATCTGAGCGGGAACACCAGAAATCGCGCGGGCTCTGGCGAGGGAGAGAGGTGTGCCACGAGAACGACGCCCGGAGGACGGTGGCGGCGCGTCCAGGCCAGGAGAGAGGTGGTGGCGCAGTGGAGGCGAGGGCAACGGCGCGTCTTGGCCAGCGGAGGGGAGGCGAAGGGCCAGGGCGGCGGCAGAGGAGGAGGACGGCGACGGAGGAGCAGGACGGCTGCGGCAGCAGCGGAGGAGGACGGCGGCGGAGGGGCAGCCGGGACTAGGCGGCTGCCTTGCGTCGCGTCGAGCTTCCATGGTGGATAAGGGAGGGAGAGAGAGAGAGAAGGTTCCTCGTGTTCTGTTTCTCTCGGTTTTTTTTTTTTTTGAGCAGAAGGGAAATATATTAATATAGATGAACAGTACATCCATGGAGTTTACAGAAACCACCCCGGACACACTGAGAATTACATCCAGCCCCTTCAAACGAGATTTTACTCGAAACATCTAGACTCCGGCGACACTCGCCGGAGCTCCAAATGCTCCGCCTCCTTCTCCCGCCGACGACAGCTGCAATAATCAACGCCCGGAAGAGCGCATCTGCAAGAGCATAAGGTCCAGTCGCTGCCATCGCTTGGAAGGAGGAAGGGGAAGAAGATTCCGCAGCCGTCGTCGCCTCCGACACCGTCGCCGCCGCCGGCCGGGAACCAAAGAGTCGAGCGTCGCTGACCACAACGACGCCGACACAGAGTGTGCCTCCGGGGAGGCCCCACAACTCCACACTTCCGCTCAGAAGATGGAAGAGGGAGAAGAAACTCACAACGACGATGTCGACGAGGGCTGGGAAACCGGCGGAAGAGAAGAAGAGGACGAACCCGAAGCCCAACTTGGAGCCGTCCTCGCCATACCCCCGCCATACCCCCGTTCTCTGTTTCTCTCGGTGGGTGAGGATAAGGGAGAGAGAGAAGATGCAGAGCAGAATAAAAAGAAGGGATGGGCCTTCAGGTGGCCGGCCAGGCCTCTTAGATGGGCTCTGATTTGGCCCAACTGTGCTCTCTTATGGTTTTTCCCTTTTTTTCCTTTTATTTTTTGCTTTTCAGCTATTGATTATTAGATAAATTGGCCGCCACAGTAATTCATATGGCGTCGCCACGCTTCGCGCCTTACCGCCGTAAGGCGTAAGGCGGTAGTCCGTCGCCACGCTTCGCCTTACCGCCTTAATAACTATGTTTGACGCTCTCCTGGCGTCTTACCATCAGGCCACTGGCCCGTCCGCATATCTAGATCACAGTGAGCGTCTGCATCTAGAATACAGCGAGGGTGTATTCACCGGAGTAGAACTGCCAATTCCATCCACAGACTCATTGACTGTTCACCCAATCGTGTTTGCAATTCTAATCAGGATTCAAAATAAAACTACCAATTCGATCACACACTCATAAAAAGTTCACTATGAAACAAATCAAATACAGTGCACCGAACCATGAAGAGTGCATTAAGCTCTTCAGTTGTGAGATCAATACGAATGCCCCTTCCATGAAGAGTGCCAGAATGCCCAAACAAATCTAATGCGCATCCATCATTTTTCTATTATTTCATCACCATCGTCCATAGCTTCCGGCTGTGCTTCTGCTTCACCATTCATATCCCCTCTTAAATCCATTCCACAACAAGTGCATTGTCATTTCATCCCTCTTTCTCTTATGTGAGCACCCGTATGAACTACATGCGCACCTAGAGGTCTGACCTATCAATGCATCTAGTAATGAAAATGCATGCTCAACGAACTTTTCCACCCCATTAGCCCAGATTTGACTGTACAGTCTGCCTTTCCTTTCTCTATACATCCAGCTATGGTCCCCCTCCATAACAAATTTTTTTTGAGCCGAACCAGTGGGGGAGGCCCCCACTGAATTTTTTCTATTAAAATAACTGAGGTAAAATATTTACATTATACAAGGCCCAAGGCCCAAAAGGAGACCCTAAACAAAAGAAAAAATTACAGAGGATTACTCAGCCAATTATCCAACAAAAGTTTCACACTACGATTAGCTCTGTGAGATACCAGAGCGAGGTCAGCTTTGAGAGTGCGAGCCCAGGTCTCAAAGGACAGAATTCCATTGTCAAAAATAATGCTATTACGGAGACCCCAGATCTTCCAACAAGACACAAAGAAGACCTCTCTAAAGATCTTGGATCCAAAGTTTTGTCTGGCCTGTAACAGCATATCAGCAGGTGCAACATTCGTATTCCATTGGATTCCTATGGAGTGCCAGCAAGCTCTACTAAAGGGACACGTGAAGAGAAGATGCAGAACTTAATTTATATCTTCTGAATTTTGATATCCTTATTCAGATTTCAAAGAATAGTGCCACTGAGAAAATGAACATGTACATATAAACTGTAGTGCAGAACTTATATCAACAAATGTTAGACAATAGTGTAGAACTTATATCGCAAGTGTTAGATTTTGAAATCTGCACAACTAGATAAGTCTGAAGCATGAAGTAATTGTTCAGTCTAAAGCTAATTGTTTAGTCCGAAGCTACTTGTTCAGATCCATGTTTCCATCAGACTAAGAGGTTCCTGTTTAAACAATTGGGGTTCTGAGTCATACCTAACCTGCAGTTCGAGATTACTAGAGTATCTTCAAGGCTCAAGCAGAAATACGCTAGGGAAAAACTCTAAATCACGGCCAAATCCCTAATCAGAGCGAATCCTCAAACCTAGGGCTATAGAAAAATCAAACCACAGCAAGTTTTGATGGGCGTTGATGAGATAGGTTGTGTGAGATTTAGGGAGGGACATGAGCCTCGTGCTGACCTGTATGAGGAAATCGTTAGGGAAGGCGCGGGGTCCGAGCTCGAGCTGAAGTACAGGAGGCGCGAGGCGGAGGAGCAGCACGGGGGTGAGGCAGGAGCGGCCGTCGAGAGGGGACCGGCACGCGGCGGAGACCGGCGGCGAATAGGAAGGGGCAGGGACCGGCCCTGGACTGCAGCGCGGCGGCGACTGTCTATGATACGAGACCCGAGTATACATACAACAATGCAAGTGATCCGGTAACGGGGATTCGGTTTGGCCCAAGGAGGCTCAGATGGCCCGACAGAATCGGCCTACTCGGCAAGGAGATAAACATCAATCAACTTGTACTACAAAGCTGTTTACTATGTAACCGACTAGGTTTAGATCCATGTAACCTTGCATCCCTAACTATATAAGGCGGGCAGGAGTCCTATAGAAAAATCTATCGCAATACATCACACCAGCACAGGACGTAGGATATTACGCCTTTGGCGGCCTGAATCTGTATAAACCCTCGTCTCCTGTGTTACCATCGTGTTCTTGATTCTCGTACACCCGTAAAATAACTATCAAGACCTTAAAACCTCGACAATGGCGCGCCAGGTAGGGGCTGTACGAGAGTCCACCACGTCGAACTCGATGGCTGACAACTCCATCAGCAACTTCATCGCCGGTGACCAGATCTCTTTCGGGTGCCTACACTTCATCGCCGACCGCCGCGGGAAGCTCCATCCCGTCAACTCGGCGGCACCAGAGATCACTCGGCGGTCGACTCAGCCAACTCGGAAAGATCCAGATCCAGCTAGCCTGGGCTCCGGATCAAGCCACAGCACCCCCCCTGCAAGGAACTGCGCGGACTACTCGCTAGCCGAGTTGCGCGCCTGCATGGAGGCGGTCAAGATCGGATCTGCTCCACCGAGCCCTGCTCGAGGTCCCGTTCGGTTTCCCGTTCGGGCTTACCAACCAGGCCATGATCTTTCAAGATCTGAGTCCTGAGATCTTCGGATCCTTAGCAGATCCCACCTGAACAGATCGGATTTTTCGAGACCGACTCGTTCGGAGACTATCCTGATAAATCTGTGCTACGCACGCTTCCTTGGGAGAGCACGTCATTGAGTGGTACACCACCGCTCGAGTGCTTTATGGCGCAGATCAATGCGCACACTGATGCAACTGCTGTGGCGGCTGCGGCGGCCGCCGGCAATCAAGCTAACAACGGCGTCACCAGCTTGGAAGAAGAACCCCCGGCCGCCGAAACCTCTGTGCAGCGCAACATCAGGTTGCGCGGTCGGCAAGTTCACGACGACCTCATGCAAGAGTACAACGGGCATCAAGTCTTCGCAACTTCGCAGGATAATGCGGTCGGCGCCACTACACTCCTCGACCAGATCGCCCGGCAAATCGCCACGAATCCGGATCCCACCCTCACCCCGATGGTGGAGAAGGCTAAAGCTATGATGGCTGCAGCTGCCCAGCAAGCCGCCGTCACGGCCAACGTAGCCCCGGCCAGAGAAGACTCTGGAGCGCGAGTCGCGTCGTCCCAGAGCGTCGATAAAACCGCTTCTCTCTCAGAGGACCGGTCGCAGACCCCGGAAGAAGAGCGACGGCGCCGAGCTCGTGAAAGACGCCCAGAGGCGCGCTGCAGTGCCCTAGACCGACTCGGGCGACCTGAAGATCATCGCAATAGAGATAGGCAAAGGTCACCTGCCAGGCGGCCCGTCTTGGAGCGCCTGACTTACCCCAGAGGCGACCCCCGCCACGTGACTGCTGGGGACCAAGAAGAGGAATGCAACCCCAGACGCCACAATGAACGCCGCGACGCTGAAGTCGAAGCTCCAGAAGCTCCTCGTGGGCGGAACGACCGGCGTCATAGGGACGACCGAGACAATCGGCGCTCCAGAGGTGACCGAGATCAGCACCGTCAAGACGACCGTCGACACCGTGATGGTCGTGACGTCCACCGCGGTCGTGACGATCGTGACCACCGAGTTCGCCACGATGATCAAGACCGGCGGCGTCGTCGCGACGACCGCTCTCCCACCTACTCGGACGACTACGAGGAACCGAAGCCCCATCCGAGGCGCACCACCCAGGCCCGGGGGTTGCGCTGTCTTGCCGGCGACCTACGTCTCAACGGCTCTTGGCCGTCAGGCTTCAAGCCGAGTGCCACTTCCATTGAGAAGTACAACGGCACCACCGACCCCGAAGAGTGGTTAGGCATGTACGCCACTTAGATCTACACAGCCAGAGGCGACGACAGCGTTCTCGCCAACTATCTCCCGGTGGTCCTCGCTCCGGCAATCAGGAGGTGGCTCACCAACCTACCGGCAAACAGCTTCCATTCGTGGGATGACCTCTGTGAAGAGATGATCGCCCACTTCAAACCCACGGCTGACCGCTTGCCGACCGAGTATGATCTGTACCGAGTGCAACAGCGAGAAGGGGAAAACCTGCGGGACTACATTCAGCGCTTCACCCGCAAGAAGAACGAAATCCCCAACATCTCCGATCACGACGTCATCAAGGCGTTCAAGCAAGGCTGCTTCAGGAGGGAACTCGTCGAAAAGCTAGGCCGCAAGCGCCCAAAGAGTGCGGGCCACATGCTGATGATCGCCAACACGTTCGCGGGAGGTGAAGATTACTGGCCCGAAAACACCAGAGAAGGCTTCCACCGTCGAGAGGAGCGCCGTCAGAAAAGACAAGACGACCCCGAGCCATCCCGACCTCGCGATCGCAAGCGAAAGGGAGACAACCTGGTGCGGCTGTAGACAGGAACCGGCAACGACGTCCCCCGAGGACTGATGATTTTGAAGACCTCCTGGATAAACCCTGCCACTTTCATCCCAACGTCTCGCGCCCACACAAGTTGCGAGACTGCTACAAGTACAAGGCTCTCATCGAGTACAGCCAAGGAAAGAAGCCCGAGGAGCAACAGAATCCCAAGAGGGACGAAGACAAAGACGACCAGGGCTCGTACCGGCACCCACTCAAAGTGCTGAGCATCTTCGGCGGCCCTGCAGCGTATGAGTCCAGGAGAAAACAGAAGTTACATCTCCGGGAAGTCAACACTATGGTTGAAGCACCACAGTACCTCAAATGGTCCGAAGTAAGCATCACCTTCGACCGCAAAGATCACCCCGATCACATACCCCAACCTGGGAGGTATCCTTTGATACTAGCGCCGATTGTCGGCAGCACTCGGCTCTCCAAGGTGATGGAGGCAGCGCCCTCGACATCCTCTTCATCAAGACTTTGGACGACATGGGCATCCCACGTTCGGAGATCCAGACACGGCCCTAAAACCTCGACAGCGACCGGCGGCGGGCAGCAGCGCGGTGGCGACCGGCTGCGTCGCAGCAGCAGCGACTTGTGTTTTGCGGGGGACCTCCTATACATCGGGCGACCTATAACCTGTAGGTCAGCCCAATAGCCCATCAAATTTGGCCCATTTGATCTAATTTAGCATGCTAACTGACATCAACATTTTCAAACAACTATTTCAATATTTTTGTAAACCTATATCAGCATTTTCATGAAAAGAATCAACATTGTTGCAAAAAATGTTGACATGGTACATAAAAAAATGTTGACACAGTGCAAATAAAATGTTGACATAGTACATTTAAAATGTTGACGAAAATTTGAGTTTCAAAAATTTTCAAAAAATATTCATATTGGATCTCATTTTGTAGCATTAATTTTAAACAACACCATAATTCAAACGGATTCGAAAACGGACTTACAGTTTGTGAGAAAAATGTGTTTGAAAATTAAAAACCGATTTGTTTTCTCCCTCCTCCCAGCCGCCCCAATCAGAAGCCGACACGTGGCAGCATCTCAGCCATCCCCTTCTCCACTCACACAAATGTCGGCCGTTGCATGAATCTCAAACACTGATCTACTAAACGTTAATTGTAGCCCGCCCTACGTATAGGATTCTCCGTTTTGCGGTGGCCAGCGACCAGACTTGTTGGTTTTGCAGTGGCCAGAAACGGTAGACTTGGGCCTCCGTTAGCTGCGCCGTTTGTTCCGTTTGGAAGTGAGCGACAGGAAGGCCCATCCTGTAGGCCATTCGATATTCACTGTAGGCCATTTGGAAAATCCCCTACAGTTAACGACTGTAGCTAATTTTGCATACTGACGGCCATTTGGTAATAGCCTACAATAATTTACAAACTGTCGGCCACTTCTTTTACATTGTAGGCAAATTCTGCAAATCTTGTAGTGCAATGTCTCAGTATCTTAAGTGTGACTCAATTATATTTCAAACAACCCGTAACAAACTTCTGCTGAGTATTTGCTGTGCACTTACAATATGAAAGGTCCTAGGAGGCCCATCAAAAGCATGATGATACGCCCTGCCATATTGGTAGTTGTTCTATCTCTTACGGACCTCGTAGTAATCCGACAAGGTTCGTATATATAGGAGGGAAAAACTAAATTTCATGGTATGAAGTGATGACTGCCAGGCTGTTGGCTTATCTTTCCCAAAAAAAAAGATATTCCTAATGCAAATGTATAAATGCTTATTTTTCCTAGCATGAAGTGATTACAGCAAATATTATACTTTAGCAGGAAGTAACGATCGATAGGATGATGACTTGCAAATTTTGTAGAAAATTATTTACGTTCATGATGGTGGCATGTGAATTTTTTTTTGAGTTGCATGTAAATGTTTTTAGTAGACAAAACCAATTTTAGTAGAACATAGAATAGATGGAGAAGCAACAGTAGTATGCAATCTAAACCAATTTTTAGGTAAAATATATTCTAAATTCTTTGATTTTAGCTAGTCTCTAAAATAAAACATAACTAAAAAAGTTAGAGTAAACCAACAGACTCTCTAAACCACGAAGGGCCCACGGGAAGAAGGAAAGTCCCTATCTAAATATAGCTAGCTAAAAAACTGAAATGAAGAGTTAGCTATTTTGGAGAGGGATTTGGAGAGACTGTTGAGAGCCCATTTTCAATAATACTAGCCATATTTTAAAAAATAAGAGTAAAGTGCATCTCAGGACTATAAACTACTAGTACTAATGCACGTGCGCCACGCACGTGTCTACTGAATGACACCACTCGACAGGATCATTAAATATGAGTAACTCTACATGAAAGAATTATGTAGGAGTAGGAACATACGTGTAGACTCAAAAGGATATTAACAATGCAGCTGATAACCTATTCTAATATTTCGTCCCAACGGGTTTTTCGATTGGTTTAGATTACAACAATATTTCTTTGCATTTCTTCTAGGTCAACACGATCCATAGTAACACACTCAATGTTATCAACTTCCTGCATTCCACAAATTGGTGTTGAATGCCAATCATTATTCCTTTCAAGCCCGATATCGTCGTCGCCATCAACCGGCACAAATTCATCCAAATTCACTGCCGATGAGTCTAAAATTATAAATGTTTAGCAAATGATACAAACCCAAAACACAAAAAAACATAATAACTGATGAGCCATATGTATGAAGTCAGCAAATATTCCGTGGGAAAAAAGCACTGCATCCTCAATATTACTTCACCTGTTGGCTGTGTTACAAGAATTTGTTGGGATTGAGAAAGACGATCTTTGGTTATTCCACGAGATTGTCATGTTATTGGAACCTAAAACCAATTTAAGGTTCGTAACAACAGACAATGTAGAGGGATGTAAACAAAATTGGATAGATTTATATAAAAGAATTAGAGACAATGAATAATAAACAATAGATGACCAACTAAAAAATAACAGCCAATTATGTTTGCGTGAGAAAATAATGCACCTGTGTGCCATGTTTCTCGAGGCTGGTGAGACAATGGAACGCACTGCTAAATTGACATTGGAACTAAGTTGTGATAAAACAATTAAACTCTGCCATATGCTACCTGGTTCACATTAAGGGACACATAGTACCTGGTTCATTCTTCATTGACGGTGCTTGCATTTGAGTGGACAGGGAATTATTCAACTCGGCCTTTTTCCATGCACGATACTGACATTTCCTTTTAACTTCCTTTTTACGTTTTGCAGCAAGCTCTTCACCACCTGGAGTCTTTTTTGTCTGAATCTGAAAAATTAAAAATCAACACTTAGAAATAGAAAACAAAATTGTGCTGCCATTTGGGAAAAAAAAAGGAATAGTTACGAACCATATTAGAAACAACATTATTCGTGCAATCACTGAGAGGTTGATGCACATACGAGGTCCTAGCAGATTTTCTAGAAAGTAACCCCAACCTCATGCATGCCTTCAGGTGCACCTGAAATTCATTGGCAACAACCGTAAGTCATTAAAGAAAATTGTTCGTGCACAGAAAATTGTTCGTGCACGGTCGCAGAAAACCTTAGCAGATTCTAACAACTGACCATTGTCTTTGATGTTGGTCCACAACACTGGCTTTACGCTTGACCTTGACTGAATGAATCCATGTTAAAGGACCGTCAAAAAAGAATCCATGTTAAAGTAAAATTAGCTCACTATGAAACGATGAGAAGAACATACATGTACAAGAGGTTAGTTCTGATTTACTTTTATGTAGCAATAGGGGTGGGCGCGGTTAACCGTATAACCGATAACCGAAGTTAACCGAACCGAAAAACCTAAAATTTCTGAGAATTCCGGTTAACCACAAAAATTTCGGTTTTGATTTTTGCCAAATACGGTTAACCATAAAAGATTCGGTTTTAGGCCTGTATTAACCGAACAACCGAGAAAACCGAAATTTCAGCCCAATTGTATCTTGCAGCCCATACCACCAAGGCTCACCACGCTGGCCCATAACACTAAAGCCCACTAACTGACCCATCCCACCAGCCCATGCACCCACACCAGCCAATTGAAGCCAACCTAACGTCGAAGTCCCCAAGCAGGCAAGCAGGAGCTCACGGCGGCGCGCAGGCAGCTGCAGCGCGGACGCGCCCGGCCGAGGTGCGAAGTCGGCGGACGCGCGGCGCGCCAGCAGGGCAACGGGGCAGAGGCGACGCGGCGAGGTGAGTTCGACGCGGGGCCGGGCGGGCGGCCATTGACGCGCGCAAGGCGTGGGCTGCCGGCGGCGTTGCGCATGGGGACGGCGAGCAACGCACGCGAGCTGCGCGTAGGGTAGGCTGCCTGCACATGGCTCGATTTGCTTGATTTTCTCTCAGATTTGGTTGATTTCTCGCGATTTGAGCGGCAGGGTTCGGGGACATTCGGTTGATGCGGTTAATCGGTTAATTCACCGAATTAACCGACCACCGAAACGTGCGGTTGTGCATTTTTGTGGAGAATGTTCGGTTGCCACTTCTCCATAACCGAAGTTTCTGTTAACCGTATTAACCGAACCGAATTAACCGGATTAACCGAAGTCCCAGCCCTATGTAGCAACACACTGAGAAGAACATACATGTACAGCTGCAGCGACGTTAGTTGTGATTAATTTTAAAATTAACACAATCAGAGCAACAGAGCAAAAAAATATAAGAATATACATGTAGGCGGGATTTATCTAAGCCTGGGTATATCTAGGCGTTCTGATTGATTTTAAAATTAACACAAACTGTATGGAGAGTGGTAGAGCAAAAATTGAGAAGAACACGACATAGTTTGGGGAATCAAACTCTCAAGGGAAACAGCAATTTGTACACTCAAACCCAAACAACAAATCGATGGTTGGATAGAAATCACCCTCGAGGCCTCGACGTATCCTCCCTGACCTAGCTTGACGAAGCCACGATCACTGGACGTCACCAAATGCCGGAAACAGGGTTTAGCGAAGGGAAGGAACGTCACCTGCGAGATTGCCCGCTCAACGACAACAACGATTGCCTGCTCGAGGTGAGGTGATCGCTTGCTGCTCGACGACGACGACGGCGATTGCCTGCTCGACGACGGCGGCGATTGCCTGCTCGAGTTGAGGTGATTGCTTGCCTGCTCGACAATGGCAACGATTGCCTGCTCGTGATCGACGATACTATGCCTACCCAACGTGACTATGCTATGCGAATAAAACTTCCTAATGAATCTGTTCTGGCGGCCAGTTATTGGATTTAATGTACAAATTAAAAGAGGATAGAGGTAATTACCGTTGCCATAGAGGTAAGATATAATCTTACCCCCTTCCGTAGAAATCGAGAAATAATCAAAGGTAGAAACGTGACTATGCTGTGCGAAAAAACATTCCTAATAACTCAATATTGTGCCGTGCAGTAATCAAGGAGATGCTACGCGAATAAACATTCCTAATGACTCAATAGTGCCGTGTAGTAACCAAGGAAAATTAAAGGAAAGAAATAATCAAGGGAGATTAATGGAAAGAAACAAGTCATGTAAAAAAGGAAAGAAACAATTGCTGCCCAACGTTACCATGCGGGTGGCTAGCAGGGTCTACGGTACAAAAAAAAATTTAGAACGTCATGGAAAATGAACTGCAAATGACATTTGTCCTGTCCCCTTGTTCCCCTTCCGCGGGTCCAGGCCCAGCATGACAGGATCCGATAGTAGATTAAATGGGTGAGCTTTTAGATCAAAGGTGGATATACAAGTGGGTAGAATATGGCAGGGTAAAATTATTTTCCACCCAACTGGTTATTTATTGGTTTAGATATTTAGATACATTATGGGATTTTCATCAGGGTCCAATGAACTCTAGCAATGAAGATTTGGGTCTCTAATCTTATTTAGCGCCTGAGTAATTATCCAAAATGAGGCTTGCGGTCGAATAATGATGACACGACATGCCAGCTTGATCACTGTGCAGGTTTGACCCGTGAGTTTCGACCTTATCTTTGAATATTGTTCAGCTAACAGCTGTTATATGTGATTCTAGTGACTCGAGCAGTACCAAAGAAGCAACATCTCGTACATGCCGCTCCAGTGAGTTCAGCAAGAAATATTCGAAGACACAAAGCTCGACGAGTACGACATCAATATCCTTCTCCAGGCACTTGATGGTGCGATTAGATGAAGAATTAATGCGGTCTGATGGCGATGTCTAACGGCGACCAAGTAGTAGTAGACGATGATTGTCGGTAGCTCGATTTGAGGCGACAGGTACGTGAAGAAGCATCTATAGCGGTGGTGGGCGGCGGTGGTGGCGGCGACGAGGTAGAGAACAACCAAAAGTGAATGAGTTTATGGATCCAGATGAGAACTCCGAAATAGATGAGAAGCTCGCAATAGTCTAGGGACCTAAATCATTGTTAAGAGTTTGTGAACCCAAATGAGAATTCTGAAATGGTTTAGGGACCTGAGATGCACTTTACTCTAGATAAAAAAAAATATTTTACCAAGCCTGAGGTTATTGGAAAAGTAAGGCTCTGTTTGAATCCTCTAGCCGGCTAAAATTAGCCAACTAAAACATTAGCCAACTAATTTTTTAGCCAACTAATTTTAGGAGGTACTTGTTTGGATCCTTGGCTAATGTTTCCGATTTCTAGACTTTTCTTGCCTTTTTAATGTGTTTCTTGCCTTTTTAATATGTTTAGTCGATTTTAGTAGCTTTGAGGTGACTAGGGGCTAAAAGTTTAGGAGGGGTGGGCTAAAAGTTTAGGAGATTTTAGGAAGTTATGTTTGGATCCCAACTGATTAAAATGAGCCAGCTAAAAGTTTAGGAGGTGGATCCAAACAGGGTCTAATTGTGCCTCACTGTTGGTTAGGTTCTATTTGGATCCCTTCAAATTTTTAAGAAACCAGCTTCTAGAAAACGGGAGGGCCTTCAGTTTGCAAAAGTTGCAGAGAGGAACATTTTTGGTACAAGATTTACGGCCTTTCGTGACCAATATTGATTCTGGGATCGGCGGCAAGGAAGTATGCCATACTAGACAAAAAGTCAGCCTGGGCCTGTCTATACAATGCCTAGGCATTCTAGGTGATAAAAACACCTGAATTTTTAACCATTAGATCTTGTTTGTGTGGATGGGATTTAGTCTCGTATGATAGAGAACAAAAATTCAGGCATTTTAAAAGATCCTAGCGTCTGATTTTTATTTACACCATCTATACTCAAGATTTATGTCAAAATAATCACTGTAAACCTAGTATTCTATGGGTGTAACTTTAATGTATATTAGTTGTAACTCAAGATGAGAAAAAAATTCAGGTATTTTAGGCCTTAAAAAATACATGAATTTTATTTTCTTACCCATTCATGCATGCAACTTAAGAAAAATATGTTGGAAAGAAAATATGAGCGCTAGAAAGCAACGGAATGCAATTTTTAGTAATCACCTTTTTTTATTTGCCCTACTAAGAGCATCTATAAGAGAGCCCCATAAACCTCTCTTAAATTAAAATATTGGGATCCAATCAAAAAAACCATCTCCAACAGGACCCCAAAACCACCCTTATTTTTTTCATAGCCCCTAAACTCCCCTCATTTGTAGCTACAAATAGGAGAAGAATTAGGGCTCCCATCTCTTCTTTTGCTATGGAATTAATGTTTTTTTGGCCCCAAATGCTGATGTGACCCAATCAAATGTGTTCTAATCTATTTTTAGGGGAAGACTGTTGGATGAGAGAAAAGTTACCCTTCATAATTTTTTGGTTGCTCCCAAAACCAGCTTAGCCTATGTCATAAACGTTCCCAATGGTCTCATTTCTAGGGAATGATCTTTCTCTACCGTTTTGATTTCTTTTCCTACAAAAAATTTCCCAAGGGGGTGTGGTAGGAAAACATTTTCTGTAAGAAAACTCTATACGATTACGGCGGCAGAACTCCCGCTGGCCTGCACTTCTCTTAACCACCGAATAATTGAGTCCATCACAATGTGATTGTGATCTTACTATCCATCAATCCTTAGAGCATCTCCAAGAGTTCCCAATCCACATTTGCTAAAACTCTGTTTTGGGAATATAAGCAAAAATCACCCCTCCAACAATTCCCAATCCTCACTCCCAAAATTCCCGCGCGCCCAAAAAAAAGGTGGATTGTTGTCAAATTTGCGCCGCGCTGGGACGTTCCCAATCACAAAATGAACCCTCGTTGCGGGGCCCACCAGTGCCTATCCCCCGGTTCGTGTTTCTCTCTCGATGGCGAATGGCGAGGCTGTGCCTGGAGCTGAAGGTTGCCGCGGCCCTCGCCTAGCGTGGTCCTTGAGTCGCCGTCACCTTGTAGGTCGCCACGGCCACGATTCCGTCCGCTCCAAAACCAGCTGCTCCTACGAGTTTGTCCGCTCGCCTGCCGTCGCCTCCTCGCGCGCGCCCGGCCGCTGCAATCTACTCCGCTGGCTGTCGCCCCTGCCCGTCCGAACGCACGCCCGCCGTCGCCTCCTCGCGCGTCGCCCGCTGCAGTCCGCGTGCTTTCCGTTGCCCAACAGTCCTCTACCCATCGTCGTGGCCGGTGCCGACGCCGCCGGCGCAAGTCCCTGCCCGTTGCTTGTGTGTGCGCGACGCCTCGACGCGGACCGCCCTGCTGCTCAGTACGTTTCAATGCATAGCAAGCGACGGCAGCGCGGCGCTGAGCTTTGCTCCGCGGGCAGTGCGGCCGGTGGTAGTGGCACCCACTGGACTGACTTGGCACGATTTTGGGAACGAAATAAGGACACAGTTGGAGATGAGGATGTTTTTTGAGTTTCCAATTTTTTTGGACTGCTCCCAAAAGTTGGTTTTTGGGAGTCAAATTATTGGACACTCTTGGAGATGCTCTTAATCTCCCTCTATATCCATCGATCCCCTCTCAAATCTCATCTGCTATTTATTCCTAAATACAAGAAACATAGGGGGTGTTCGTTTCTCTAAGGCTAATTTTAGGCCTGCTAGAATCTTGTCATTTAGGGATATTAAATAAAGTCTAATTAAAAAACTAACTGCAGAATCTTGTACTAATTTGCGAGACGAATCTAATGAGGGTAATTAAGCCGTAACTAGACGATGGTTACTGTAGCATCACTGTAGCGAAACATAGATTAATTAGGCTCATTAGATTCGTCTCGCAAATTAGCGCACATCCGTAAAAAGGTTTTGTAATTATACTTATTTAAGATACCTAAATAACAAGATTAGTTTTGATATGACCTTTAGGCCTAAAGAAACAAACACCCCCATAATAAAATATTCACTAGTATAATTTGGCCCTTCAGTGGCGGACGTTTTGAGCCTACAGTGGCGGTCAAAACGTCCGCCACCGTGCAATCGCCACTGCTGTTTGAGAAAGAGCAGTGATGGACAGAACGTCCGCCACTGCTAGACAGCACAGAAGTCAAAAAAAAAAGGAAGAACGGGCTGGGCCAAGCCCAACCCGCCCCCCGCTAGCTCGCAGCCGCGCAGCGCCGCCGCCGCCACCGGAGCCCTAGCCGCCGCCACCCCCCAGATCCATGCCGCGCCGCGCCCTCGACCGGAGCTGCCGCCGCGCCGTCCTGGCCCGGATCCGCACCACCCCGTGGCTTCATCCTCGCCCCGGAGCCCGGATCCAGAGACGACGACGCGCTGGAGCTGCCTCGCCCCGAGCAGAAGGGGAGGAGCGTCGCCCGTAGCCGCCCGTCGTCGTTGACCCGCCGCCGCCCCCGGATCCGCTGCTCTGACGGGAGCAGAAGGGGAGGAGGGCCGCCCGGAGCCGCCGCGCCGCGCCGTCGCGTGGATCCGCCGCCGCGCTTGGCGCCGCCGCTCCCGAACTCGAGGCCGCCGCGCTTGAGGAAGAGATGAGGCTGGATCTGGTGGAAATGGGGTGGGGGTTGGGGGAGGCGGTGGAAGAGAGATGAGGAAGGACGAGAGGGTGAAGAGTGGTGGGGAAGAAAGAATGACCGAGGGCGATAGGGTTGAAGTCGGATTTTTATACTCCGCGCCTGATGTTGACCGAAATGGGCCAAAATGAGCTCGCCTGTCACTGCACATACGATGACATCAGACTGCCCGCCACTGGTATTTGTTTACCAGTGACGCACACCGATGACATCAGATTCTTCCGTCACTACTGCCTATATCTCTGATGTTGTCAGCAGTGTCCGCCACTACTATAAGGGTCAGCTCATTGTAGTGACGGAAATCATAGTGTCCGCCACTACTGTAGAAATTGGTATATCATATTAGGCCTATTTTGTACTAGTGATTGTGTCTCTAATAAATAATTGTAGTAAGTCATATTCATAATGCTCCTACTCGTAGTAACTCAATTAGCGTGTCATGGGCACGAACCTGTTCGGTGTTCATGCACATGCTCCTTTTTTTTTTTCATGCACACAGTCTAACATGTCGTTCTAATGATATTTTGCATACATACCTGACCGGACCCAAACCCTAAGGTCTTGTTGAGTGGAGGTGATAACGACTGGAGGCCGCGCCATGCTTGGGTCCAGCGGGCCGCAATGCAGTTCGACCTGTTTCGTATCTTGTCGGTACATGTTTTCTCTTCGTACGTGTAGCAGCACCCTTTTCTGTACCATTTTTCTTTCTTTTCCTAGTAATATGGATCCAAGGAGGACTTGCAGATTCCAATAGTGTTCTATGGACCCAATGAATTGTTCAGCCTGTTTGGCTGCCCATTTCGCAGCCAGCTTCTTTGCAGCAGCTACAGTGTTCCAGTTATTTCTTCAGCAGCCGCTACAGTATTCGTAGTTATTTCTTCAGCAGCCGCTACAGTGTTATCAGCCTGCCGAACAGGCTGGTTGATACTGCCCATGCAAATTGCTCGGGGCTGGGTCAGCTTTCCTCGTACTAAGGGGACATGTCAATTCTTCCCTGCTGCCTAACATTTATTCTATTTTTTGATCTTTTTCTTCTGCTGAAAGTTCTATATATGCATGCGTAAGTAGAAACTCCGTGATTTAAATATTATACATTTAAAGTTGTCAGTACTAAGTATGTTTCCAAGGCGTCGCCTAAGCGTCGCCTAGGCGACGCCTAGGCGTCAGGGCGCTGAAAATTTCTGGGCGTCCCCGTCGCCTTGCCAAGAAAGTAGCTAAGGCGAGGGAGAGAGGGAGAAGAGAGGGAAAACGGCATTGGAATAGGCTAGCAAGGGCAAGCAGCTTCCGGCGCTCCTCTCCCGGCCGTCTCCGGTGCTCATCTCCCGGCCGTCTCCGGCGCCTCTAGACAGCACACAACTCCCTCCGATTGAGTCACGGCAGATCTAGGAGGAAGCGGTGGCAGCAACCAATCTGAGAGAGCAGAGAGGATCAGGCATCACTGTGGAGGAACCGTGGCCTGGTGCCCTTGTAGGCGGCGTCGCACGGCCAGGAGAGAGAAAGCATCGAGAAAGAGAGAAGAGATGGGCGGCGGCGCTGGCATGGGCGGAGCTACAGGGTGGACAGGGTGGGCCGCGGCCCACCCTGAGATTTCGGACGCGACCCACCCCCACCCCATTCCCACCCAGCCCAAGTCGAGGTCGAGCGGCCTGTGCGGAAAAAAAAAGACGAAGCGGAGCGGACGACGCGAACGGCTGGAGTGGCGACTCGATCAAGCGGGAGCGGGAGAAGGGAAGGGAACTAGGGTTGGGGCGGAGGACGGCGACTCGGTGCCAGCGACGGCGACCCGCGGCGCGGCGCGGCCCTCTCCTCCCCTGCGCGGCGAACCCCGGCGCGCTCTCCGCCCCTGCGCGGCCTCTCCTCCCCTGTGCGGCCTCTCCGCCCCGGCGCACCCTCTCCTCCGCTGCGCGGGCTGCGGCGGCGCTGCGCCCAGCGACGGCGTGGCTCGCTGGTGGGTGGTGGCGGGCTGGCAGCGACGCGACGAGTAGCTCCATTGCTCTGCTCCCCCGCGCCCGACAAGGTTCAGCTCCTTGCCCTCTTGAATTGTTTTCCAATTTCAGTTGAACAAATTGGATAATGGACATTAGGATTTGCCGATTTAGGTAGCAAATTAGTGACATTTGGAGAAAATAGCTTTCAAGGTCTAAACAATCTTGTTGAGCTCTCAGTTAAACTTGTTGAAACAAATAGGCATAATGTGTATCATTTGGTACACTTGCTTCTCAAGTTGGTATTGACTCTTCCGGGGGCTACTGTGTTGAAAGAGCATTTTCAGCGATGAATTTTGTCCATTAGAAGATGAGATTGTTTGCTCACTTTCATTGTTTGCTTAGAAATAGGATGAGTGATGGTCTCTTAGATAATTGTTTGCTCACTTTCATTGAGAGGGATGTTTTCTTGAATGTGAAGGAAGATGAGATTGTTGAGACCTTTATGGCCATTAGAAGGCGAAGGCCCGATAAAAAGAAGTAGTCTCTTATTTTGTTTTCATCATTTTAATCGTGTAGGCTTGTAACGAACGATTATTGTTGATTTACTATGTTCGTAAGACATCTTATCTAAGTTATCGAACTACTATTGTATTTTGGCCTTTCAAATTTGTTGTGCGGCGAAAAAAAAATTTTGTCGGCCCACCCTGAGTTTGAATCCTAGCTCCGCCACTGGGCGCTGGGTGCCTAGGTGGGGATAGACCATCGAGAACCACTCAATACAGGTCACGTGCACTGGAGATGAAAGGTTATTGGGCTGGTTATGGGCTGGGCTTTCTTCTCCTTCCAGCTTTCTCTCCTTTTTCTTTTTCCTTTTTCTTTTTTCTTTCTCCAGATGCACATATCCTTATTTTTTGGCTGGGGTATGGCGTCGCCTCACCTCGCCTTATACACGCCTAGGCGTCGCCTAGGCGATTGGAGGGGGGTCAGGCGCCTCGCCTCGCCTTACCGCCTTAAAAACATAGGTACTAACCAATGTTGCATAAGTGTAATAGACAATTGTCACACAAGGCATTGTTACCTGTGTACGACACCTCAGTACCTCACCCTTTTTTGTTGCGAGGGACCTCAGTACCTCACCCATATATAAACTGAAAAAAAAAAGATGGTTAGCTCCTCGATATCCATGTTGATATTGTTGTTGTCAGTCTCCTGCAGATTTCCGGGTTTTCATGCTTGTAGATACTCCTCAACCTAGCCCCATCCGTCAATGATCTTAATGATCACCGATTTGAGATTTCTATTCTCCCTGACATTGTGCATTTCTGCCATATGATAGATACATATCTCGATCGATTCATCAACTAGCTCATGCCAAACGTCGGCCGTGGTCTTGTCCATGGTCAGAATTAATTAGCCCTAATCTAATCAATCTTGCTAACAATTAAGTAACCTCGATCGAAAGAAAACAGAATTAGGGTTAAATAAACTCACGCCATCACAGTACGTATCCTTGCGTCTCGCTTCTGCTTAATTAACCAAGAAACCTTGATTGACATCAGCGGCCGTTGCTACAGTACAAAACCGGCGATTCTCAGGCGACTCGCCTCGGCGACTCTTTTCCTGCTTCCCCCTCCTCTCCGGCGGCCTTGTCGGCGCCGGAGAGGGCGGGGAAGCAGGATCTCGTTGACGGCGAGGTAGGTTTAGCTGTAGATTAGGAATAAGGTTGCTAGGGTTAGGGTTTCCGCCGTTTCCCATGTCGGGGACGGGCGGATTTGGAGTCTCCTGCGGCGGATCTGCAGGTCGAGGCGCCGACGACGGCGTCAAGCCCTTCGGTAAAGCTGTGTGGAGTGTTTTGTTTCCGGCAGGCGGCGGCGAGGTGACGGCGTCGACATCGGCATGGAAGTACTTCTCCTGGGCTCAACCTCACCTCGCCGGTGCTTTGCTCCGAGGCCGGCGGCGAGCTTGTGGAGTCGGGGTCCCCGGTGTGGTGCCCCTGTACAGGAGTCTCTCCCTTGCCAGATCTGGTTGTGAAGGCGTCGACGGTGGCGGCGACACCACCGGTAAGGCTTTGTGGAGTTTCTTTTGCTTCTACTCTTTTGCGAAAGGGTGGGAGATTTTGTTTCCCCTCCTCGGCGATGTTGCTGGGGATGGTGGATGGCTGTTCCCCTCGCCGGCGGAGCTGGTGATGGTGGATGTGGTGTCCGGGTTGCTGCCGTTGAGCTTCGATGGTGGCTCCGCCGGTCTTTTGCTTCTTGTTGTTCGTTGTTGCTTCGTGGTGGTGGTGGGATGCTTCTTCCTCCTTTCTGTGATGATGCGATGGCCGGTCCGATGCTTTCGTCGTGATGATCCAATCGGCGTTTCCAAGGTTTGGAGTTCGCGGTCAAGAAGGGAGGAGTTGGCCTGCTGCCGCCGTCGAGGTGCACCGGCGGCGAGAAGAGGAGTTGACGGGAGGGTTCTAGAAGAAGAGGGACTTCTTTGTAATTCTCTTTTCTTTGGGGATCTTTCTGTAAAATGTTTTCAGGGGTTGGCCTGTAAAAGGTTTGGGATGTACTGTTCATCAGTTTTAATATAATGCCCATTTCCTTTCGCAAAAAAAAGACATCAGCGGCCGTTATTGTTTATTCTCTTCTTCTACACCACAGTGCCTTCATTGCCTTGCCCCCCGCGACGCACTTCTGGTTGACTGCCCGCAGCGGCGATCCGCATGGACGCCTAACAGGCTGGTCGTGGTTTATCGCTAGGTCATGTTTCCGTGCCGCATGAGCAAGTACAAAGATGTTGTCTTATAGTCCGTCTCATAATTTTATTAGACCACTTGTACAATGAGTGATTGTTTTAGTTGTCTCGTAGTAATTGCATCTTTCCTTAATTTGTGGGTGCGCAAAGGAATATTTATGAGTTGCATGGCAACTATAACTCGTACAATGGTGTGTAAGCCGTCTCATACTCCTAAATTTTAGCACATGAGGTGGTTGCTTCGCGAAATAACCACATCTTTCTCTCACCACCCTCTCTCTCTTCCACCTCATCAAAAATTCTATATAAAGTTGCATGAGACGGGCTATGAGACTGCTTACATGTAGCATTGTACCTGCCCTTATGTTGGCTCGGTGAATTCTACCGGATGACATCACAAATTCTAATTTATTTATGCTAGTTTTCATAATGGAGGTGGCGGGTAATTTAGAAGTAGATATAGAGGTACTTTGTACACATGAGATCTAATAGTTGTTGTTGTCAATGTTTTGTTAGAATAAAAAACTGACATACGGATGTTTTGCTTTTTTATGAGAATTTCGAAAATTTTTATATCGATCAACGTGGAGGCTCCAAAAGAAGCCTCTGATTAGAAAATATAAGATTATTAGCTGACGGTGTTTGAAACCTCTAATATTTGCCATTAGGCCACCCTTTGACACGTTTAAAGCACTCTAAAATATAAATCATTTGATATTGACTCATATTCAACAGGATAATTGTTCAAAAACTTTGAAAACCAGCATGTTTATTTGACGGAATTCAGATTCCAATTTCTAGCGCAGTGCAAATCCAGTAAAATGGGCTAGAAGTTGGAAACCTAAAAATTAATTCCACCAAAACATGCTTAGAGATTTTTTAAAAATTGGAATTTTTTTTACCGTCCATAGTTGATGCAATATTATGATGCATCCAAATTTGCATCAGAAAATGATTCTATACCACAGAAAATGATTGTCTATTGCATTAAGTTATAGCCATCCACAGAAAAAAAAAAGGAATTAACATGTTGCCCTTATCACATTTTATCATCATAAATAATGAGTGAGTGTTTACAAGGTAAGAATAAGTCTAGTTACCAGGTGTGGTCCAATGATATGACTTATTGCTTGCACCATAACTTATGGATGACAAAAGTATCCGAGTTATAAACTGACATCTATGAAGAGCCTCTCGGTGGCGCCATGAAGAAATTATCATATGTAATATCTCAAAGTACCATAACTTGGTAAGCCTGCTATAATTTAAACACATTCTACCTTCTTTTAGTGAACAAATCCGAGCAGAGAGGGGGGTCATAAATTTGCAATTTAGCCAAATAAACCTGGCTAGATATGGTTTTAGGTAACATGAAGAAACCAGAATACATGGAGTCAATAATCTTAATAAATAGTGGATATTTGAGAAGAGACCGAGGTGGTCAAGAAATGATCAAAAGCTGAAATAACATCACCATATGTTCAAATTAGTCATGTTGTAATATTTTTTGACTTAACTGCTGATTTTATTAGTATCAGATCCTATCAATGTTGCATCATTTGTATAGTAAACTTTTAGAGGCTTCTTGCTGATAATGAATCTATGTTTTTTCAAAATAATTGCATTGTTCACTTAAATACGAGTACCAATTAATAGGTGCTCACAGACCTATAAACTAACATAATATTGTGTAGTTCTTTTAATATCAATTCACATTGTAAGATAGTTGCTTATAAAAGTTTCACAAAATTTCTTTGATAGTGTCTTCATAACTTCAAATACTCATACTTGTGTTCACATATGGTTAGATTAAATACATATGGTGAAGTACCATACTTGTGTAAACTATTGCTGGTCTGATTATTGCATATCAGGTCAAGCACATATGATTGAAGTTTTGCTTAATTAATCTAAAAAAGAGGAAGAATAGCTAGTAGAGTTATGCATTTTGGTCCATATTATGAATGAATGTGTAGAAGTTATTGCCAGGGATAAGAGGGGTGCCTACAATTCCAGGATCCCTCGTATAATTATTCCGCCAGCAGGGAGGATCCAACAGGGTGGTGGGTGGGGCTGAGGGGGCTCAGGCCCCCCTACAGGCTGCTGATGCCCCATGGAGAAGAAACAGAGGGAGGTCTTTTAGTGGTTACAAATATTGTTGTAATTTTAATCGTAAAGAATAATATCAAAACTTACCTGAAAATAATGCAAGAAGAAAACCCCGTGACATTCTCACCAATTATATCAAAACTAATCTGATCAGATACATAGTATCCTACAGTGTCCACTTCCATGGATGATGTGTTGTGACTGTAGTGACTACGATTATATGAGGCACCACGTGATGCAAATCCATTTCATTCAGAAGAGTGACACTAATAGTCCGAGCATGCAATCACCGACGATGCTGGCGACAAACTAGGGTTGTAAGACAGCCTTTGAACAGAAATAAGAAATCAATAGTTACTAATAGAAAAGCACTTTCAAGCTAATGTCAATTCCATCTCTCCAAGAACGCTTTTAGTTTGAAATATAGCTTAACACAGAGATGGATAATAATGTAGGAAAAAAGCTATACATACAAGTCCAGTTGTCGGGCAACCAAAGCAAGGTGTACATGATATTTTTGCATTGTATCATGGTTAATTATAGTTTGACACCTGGGAGAGAGAGTTGTCCTTGATCAGGAGGGATGGTGGGGGAGACGGGGGCATGTGTCCCCTGACCGACACATCCCTTTCCTGCCTTGATCACCCCTTCATTCTCTACTTAATATTTAATACGACTAGCCTTCCGACCGTATGATGCACATGACATATTTTTAAACTTTGTGACATTTCGTAATAAGATAATAATATGACAAGAATGGCAATTTGTTAAAAAAATAAAAGGAAAGACAAATATTATACATTCAGTCGTTGCCACCACGCTACTGCTCATCTTCCATCATGCCAGGATAAGTTTCCTCTTCTAGGTCATCCTCCTACAATTGTAAAAAAAATGTATTGTTACAAATCTATAATTCTCCATTGCAATTATCGATGCATACCGCATTATCATGCACTATTATATCAAAAATGGCCTCTAGATCCTACAAATCACTCATGGAAAGGTACTCATAAAAGAAAGTGTTGAAATATTAAAAGCGGATAAAGTTAAAGGCATATACCAAAACATGAAGAACATGATCATTAAAAATTAACCTGATTTCTGATTGTTTGTTTCCAAGCCATTGCTGCTCCAGAGGTTGCTTCTAATAAAATGAATCATTCTATATAAGGAACAATATAGTCAACAATATTAATATATGTACACATCATGACCTCCTGAGTAATATGATCCATTTGCATTTCACACCAAGGTTTGAGATATCTTTGAAATTGGTAAACAACAAAGAATATGTCCCTAGATTTTCAAGTTTTGACTGCGGAACAATATTTGTAGCTATCTAGTCTTCAACTAAACTGCTAAGATATACATAACATGTGACAGCCATATGCATTTATTTAAGGACATAAGCGAGTGTGTACACTAACCAAGCTCCTATGAAAAGTACGATAAGTAGAAAAAAAAGTCCATCACAAATAACATATTAAGCGAGTGCGTATACCAACTAGTACAATTTATGGAATTGAACCTTTGGAAAAATAATATTCTACACGCTTCTTGTTCAGTCCAATATCCCACCACACAGTTACATCCTTGCTCTTAGATGGAAAATGATGAAGAAAATGAGATCATTCATCACCTATAACAAAAAATCAAAGCAGTGTCACAATTCAGTTGTTAGATGGAAATGATAAACAAAATGTGCTCTTAGTCAGGATATTGTACCTCGTCATAATCAGCCTAGACCCTCAAGCTTTATCAGCGGAGCAAAAACATTTTGATATTATTGAAGAAATAATAAGGGTCTGCTTGTCAGCATGCTAGGCAAAAAGGCAGAGAGATTTGGACAACTTACACCACTACTAAGCATAAAAAAAGAACTGGGCAGATTAAACTTGATGGTAAGCATCTTCGTACTTAAAACCACTGGTTGCAATTGGTCACCCACACACCGATCCAAATGATAGGTGGAGCCGTGGAGTATGATAAATTTTTTCAACTGTAGATTTGTGGCGATTTTAGCCTTCACAGACTGAGCAAAAACAAATGGTATTGGAGTTTCTCCAGAACAAACCATATAGCCTGGCCGGTGCATATCAAGACGTCAGATCCATTGGAGGCCGCCAGCCGGGTTCTTCCCTGCAAAGAAACCAAGTGACCAAGCCAATGGAGAGGCACTACACCAAAAGGTCGCAGAACCCGTAGAACTCGTGCACATCTGCGTAAATCTGATGGAGATCTCGATTAGGAGGAAAGTAATCGAAGGTGGTAGTACGGTCGACAGAACGGATTAGGATCCTCTACCTTTGTAAACGGTGACTTTATGTGCCTTTAAGTCACTGACATGTGGGTTCACAAATCATGAGATTCACATGTCCCCATGTGTCAGTGACTCAAAGGCACACAAAGTCACCGTTTACAAAGGTAGAGGATCTCAATCCCGACAGAACGCTCTCCTTCCTGGAGGTAGGCGCGGCGATGAAGGCGTTTCTCACGAGATTAGGAAGGCAATCCACAAATCACGGCGCGATGGATCGGTGGGCAGGTACGTATCCCTATCGATCGGTGAGAAAAAACAAAGATATCAGCGTTACCGTAATGAAAGTTTTAACCTAAGGGTGCGGAGATGAGAGGGCAGCGTTACTCCCGACGGTGGGTTGGAACGATTCGATGCGTTATGCCCACAATATGACAGGATGGTTCAGATAGCAATGGTACATAGATAGATAGATTAGATGAATAAATAGGTCATAAAAGAAATAGATAGATAGATGCTTTGCATCTGTTGGTCAACCCAGCTGACTATATAGTATATATAAGGAGCTTATAGATAAAAAGAAAATTTTCTATGTTGAGTTATCACTTCCAAGTTGGTGGCTAGTCTTTCCATAACTAATAACTACTGAAGTTGATGAATAAACATGGTAACCTAATTAAATTTAGAATATCACAAAATGTTAATTGTGGATAAAATAACATAAATGCTGCAAGTCATCATTTCTTACTAACTAATAAGTACCAAATGTTAATTGTGATTTGAAAAGTGCGGCAAGACGTTAATTAATTTTGGACAATTAGAGAAGTTATTAATTTTGGAAGAAGCCACCCAGAACCTGGCAGTCATTGCTTCCTACTAAACATAAGTAGTTTTCGTCTCTATAAATGCTGAACCCCATTTGGCAGTACTACGCATCTACAACCTCTGCCCAGGATAGGATAGGAAGAGTCACAGCTATGGCAAAGCGCCTGATGGAGACAAACACGGTGGTCATCCTATCGGTGCTCATCCTAGGATGCTTCATGGTTTCTTCACACTGTAATATGTAGCCCCGATCACTTCCTGAGAGTTTCATTGGTTTTTTCTGTTGAATTCCGTACAATATTTCTTAAATGAAGTGCCAACTCAGCAATTCTGATGACATGGCATGAAATTTATTGAGAGAGAGAAGGGAGCAGTTTCATCTAGATGAAACCGGACGAGCACCGTTTCCAACACATCCAAATCCATCAAATCGGCGTTGGAGGGATCAGTTTCGTTTCACCAGGTCCCTCATCTGATCCAGTGCGACGTCCCCCGAAATCTCCCGTTCCTCTTGCCACTCCGGCCAAATCCATGTCCGCGCTCTTGTCTTCCGACTTACCCTCCATTGCCGCGATTTGCATCTGCTGGTGTGGTGACACGGCCCCTGTGACACCCCGTGTCACTGTCAATAAAGATATGCAAACACCCAAACTGAACTGAACCCAAACCCTTTTCAAAGTTCAAATTCGAAATCGTTTATTCAAATACGACTCAAACCATGCTTGTGAAGCAAGATAAAAATTTCAATAATAACTTGTCCAACTAATAATTTTTGCAGCAAGAACCTCTAAAAGGAGAATTTTGGGAGATTTTTCCATGATTTTTGAAATTCTGGAGGTGTCCCTAAAAATTCATAGAACTTCATGCAAATCCTGCTTTTACTCGAATTTTAATTCAAATTCTGCTGCTCCAACCTACCTGGACCCGAAGAGAAGTTGGAGCTGGATATTTATCCTATGTTCCCAGAATTTCTCATAATTTTTGAATGTCTGTAAGATCCCTTTAATTCGACAAATCTGGTAGCATGAAATTCAAGTTTCTTCAAATTGGGTCAGATTTGATCTTTGTGAAGGAACTCCTAGTTTTTCAATGACAACCTACCCCAATAAAAAATTCTCTGGATAGCACGTCTGGAATAAGAATTTTTGGAGAATTTTGTAGAATTTTTTGAAAAGGTTTTGGATGCTCAAATAAATCCCCAAATCCTAAAAAGTGTCCAACTTTGACCAGCTGCAGTTTGAATTCTGTTCAAAATCCAGATGTGCATGTTATACCACGGTGTTCTCCATATCTTGATCTACCAGCTTGCCAAGTTTCACGAATTTTGGAGCGCATTTGCTAATTTAATTCGTGTGCACAAAAGTGGAGAAAACCATTGACCAGAAATTCGGGAAAATGGAAAAGATCCCGTGGGGCCCGCCTGTCATCGTCGCCTCTCTCTCTGAAGAGCGCCGGCACCTTTTGCCGCGTGGACGACGGCGTACGGCTCCGCCGCGCTGCCCATGGCCTCTCTCGCTCGCTAAATCGCTCCGAAGCGCCTCTCCCTCCCTGTCCAAACTCTCTCTCTCACTCTCCCATCGCCTCTCGCTCTCCAAACCCTAGCTACTTTGCCGGCCGCCAGCAAGCTCGCCGCCCCGCCGTTTTGTGCAAAGCCGAGCGAGCTGGGGTGTGAGTGGCTGCGCGGGAAAGACCACGAGCCAGTGCCGGTGTTTTCTTATCCGTTCCGCGCGTCACGCCAAGGAATCGGCTCGCTCCTCACCATGGCTGCCGGATGAACCGCCGCCGGCGCCGCCGCCTATTCCTCTCCCTCCCGTAAGTCTCCGACCAATTTCCCTACACCTGGTGGTAGCCAACGAGGTGGCGCACGTCTTTGACAATCTCTTTCTCAAACCCCGCAGCTCTCTCTGGCGGATTTGAAGCTTTTCCCCATCGCCGCCGAGCCGCCGCGACCACCACCACCGACGAACTCCACCTTGCCGAGCTTCCCGTCGTCGAGGTTATCGACGCCTAGGTCCGCGCCGTCGCTCTGGTGCTGATGCTCGCGCTGTCTCGCCTCCACCTCGCCTCCTTTGATCGGAACGCCATCGTGCCGCCATTGCCGGGCCGCCTCCTCGACACCGTCCGCCGCCCGAACCTCCCCGTCGTCGCCATCTCCTACGCCGAGACCTGCGCAAGCTCGGTGAGCACGAAGCCCCCATTCCGTCGTCCCCTCTCCCCCTCCAGCCGCCGGAACGGCCGGCTTGCCGCCGGAACGGCCGGCTTGCCGCCGGCATGCCACCGCGCGTCGGCGTGCGCGCGCGCCCGGATCTGGTGCGGCTGCACCGGGATCCAGTGTGACGAGCACTTTGTGGCCACGCGTGCTGCCGCGATGCGATTGGTCCGGCTGTTTTTCCTTTTCGCAAATATCTTTAATTCCTCAGATATTACCAGAAGCTTGTAAAATCGTTAGAAAAATAAATACACATCAGAAAAATGCAAATCCAATTTTGTTGACCTCCTTGTGACCAAATCTGTCCAGCAAAAATGTCTAATCACTCAATGCACCTTCTGTGTTTTCTGTAAAAATGCAAATGTTCAAATCTTGTTTAATTCTTAATAAATCTTTTGATGCTCCTTAAATCACAAACTCTTGCATGCAAGTCAAATTTCTGATAACACACTTACAGAGTATTTTTCCACTGTATGATTTATTTAATCCACTGTCTTATTTAAATTGTTATAAATAACCCGTATTACAATAAATCGCCAAACTTCACTGTAAATTACTTCCAGTGGTGCTCTTCACCAAAAAAATGCCACTGGACATAAACTAATTTTCAAAATAATGTCAATTTAAATAACCAACTTTAATTTAATTGCATCATATCATTGCATCTGACATGCATTACTTTCTTGTCATGACTAAAGATGGCAACGGGTGCGTTTTGCCCGCGTGCCCGCGGGCAAAAAACCCATTGGGCACGGATACGGGCGCGCATCTCTGCCCGCGGGCACGGATACGGGCATGGCTCTCTGCCCAACGGGCATCGCTTGACGGGCGAAGAAATACCCTGCCCGCACCCGCATATCCACGTGCCCGCATACCTTACCTGACATGTGGGACCATTGTATAAAAAATCACCCTCATCTGATAGCTAGGCCCTTGTCTCTCCTGATCCTTATCCATTCCACCGTCGCCTCCACTCCTATTAAAAAAAAAAAACCGTCGCCTCCACTCAATCTCTCCCCATTCAGATCCCGTCAGCGGCATTCCTCCGGTCCTCTCCCTCCTCCTGCGCCCTAGTCCCCTACACGCCATGAGATCCGCCCTCAAGGCCTCCCTACGCCGCGGTGCCCCTATCCCCAGTTCCCAGCTCCACCATCGCGGCTCGCCTCTCGTCGCCCCCGCGCGCAGTCCCGCCGTCCTCGCCGCGCGCGCTGCCTGCGTCGCGCGCAGCGCGCCGTCCTTGCCTCGCGCTTTCTTCGCCGTGCGCAAGTGCGCCGCCGTCGCCCTGCTCCGTTGCTTGGGCTCGCCGCGACTCTCGCTCGCGACGTCTCGCTGTCAGCATCGGGAGCACGGGCATGCCCGCGGGCATTGGACATCCGCGGGCGACGGGCACGGGCACAGGTCTGTGCCTGTGGCGGGTGACGGGCGCGGGCACGGGCATGAAGATTTGCTTGCGGGCACGGGCACGTGAAGCTCCTATCCGCGGGCAAACTGCCCGTTGCCATCTCTAGTCATGACGTGTAGTGACAGAGGAGATTCCGGAGCCCCTGGACTTTCAACTGCCAGAGCGGGCATAGGAGGAGCAGCAGACTGACACCACCGCTGACTTTGCTAGTGCCGTACTTGAGCCAGGCAAGTCCCGGTGCATTCCGACCAGTGTTTTCGTTTTTCCTTTTATCACTATGTATGAGGTCTAGAAGTACTTGTGCATTAGGTTTATAGGAGTTGATTGGAACCGTAGAATTGCATGAGGATACCCTTCCTGGTTATCCTTGTAAATCCCTGATTAGAGATAGATGGGTCTTTTTGGTCAGTCGTTAGTGCTGCTAGGCGTAGTTGCTAGCCATCGGTAGAAGTCGAGTGGTAGGTCCCACTCGCATGGTAGGATCATGACACTCTGGTTTGTACTAGAAGAATTATAGGCTTGTTGGAGACCGGACGGGAATTGTTGTATAGGAGGGTTGGAGGAGGCTGGGCCTTCACGGTGGTAGCCCCGTCTGTGTCGGTTAAGGACCGTTCGTTGTTGGCACTATTGAGCAATTTTGAACGTACTGACTCACATGCTGGTATTTATGGGCCCAGTAAGCCGACGTAGCCTGTGTCGTCCTGGATGTCTGGTGGTAACCTACTCTTTCTATCATGGTACAGTTGGGAGAGAACGGATCACTTCCCGAACGGGGCGTACGTCTGGGACGGGGACCGTGTCGGGAAGACCCTTTCTCGGGAGGAGTTGGATCCGGCCAGCTCTTGTGGTGTGCAGGTGAAAGGTTGTCATATGTGGTCTGTTCGCGGGCGCATATATCATGTGGTCAGGTTTCTCCTGCAGGATGTACATCGATGCCGCCGCTCTTGGAAATGAGCACCCCCTTGTTCAGTGCGCCACATCGTAGTTTGATGATGGATGTTGTTGATGATGATTTATGCTTTACTGCTCTTACTTACAGTATTACTTGCTTGTTTTACTTGCCTGTTCTAGTGGTTAGCTGCAAAACAAGATACTTGGTTAAATACTAAACTTGAACTAAAACTTGAAAGGAAGGACCAAGTAATTAGTGCTGTTTTTGCAACTTGAGTCAGCCTACCCTTTTGGCCTTTGCATACTAGGAGTCAGGGTTTGGCTCTCTATGTTTTTGTACATGTGTGTCTTTGCTTTCGCTGTCGATTTTAGTGGAGTTTGCTGGCAGTGATCTTCCTCAGGTCCACATCGCAGGGCTTCGATGTGTGGCTTGTGTCGTCGAGCTTAGTAGAGGTTGTAATTGTAAACTTCCGCTATGCTACTCTAGTGTTTTAAATCATTTAGACTTATTGTAATAACTTAAAAATGTAAATTGTGCTATTTATGTGATGTACTATCTGTGTCCGTTCACCGGCACTTCCAACTCGATCCTATGAAAAGCGGAAACGCTACAGCCCCGGCGTGGAAGCATGACGCGAACAAACACCGGTGATCAGTGGCGGAGCTAGCCTCAGACCGTAGGAGGGGCCATTCTTGACAAAGTTTGCAGGATCTTGACTGCTCTTCATATGTGCACGCGTTGAGGACAGAAATAGAGTGCTAATCTTGATTGATTAGTGGTTAAGTGCATACATAAAGTAGAGTTTGCATGAGGGAAGGGGGGGCCAGGGCCCCGGCTGGCCCTGCCCTGGCTCCGCCAGTGCCGGTGATGAACCTGCTGCGAGAAAAGGGACACAGGTCCAGCCAGCCCCGCAATGAAGCTCGATGCAGCCTCCCTTAATCAGCCACACTCTGCAATGGAGCCCCTACGCCGCAGCGGGATGAGTCTTTTTCGCCATCAATGGAGCCGCTTCTGCCTGCACAATCGAGCCTGAACTCCCCTCGACGAAACGGCCAGTTCCCAAATCCACTGCAGCTTTTCGTTTTGTTACCTGTAAATTTCTTCTCTTGTTCGCTCTACTGAAGCCATCGTAAAAGAGGTCATTGCCTTATTTGTACGTTTGGATATCCTTGTATGCTGTTCAGCATTTTGACTTATCTCAGAACTGAATGGGACTGAAATACAGTGTGCATGTGTTGTCGAGGTAGTGTCAATGCTGCTGCATTTTTGAATCAAAGTCTGTATATACAGCGAGAATGGTGCTGCATTTTTTTCTGGTGTGAAATCGTGAATTTTCAGTGAGAGTGGTTTTGCGTATGCTAGTACATGATTTAGAAATAGTGGCTGCATAGTTCATATGACACATTAGATCACAATGTTATGCATCAAATAAATGCTATGGTTTGCATATGAAATCACAAAATGAAACTTTCCATTGGAAAGGAGTGTTTCATTGATGGTTTCAAAACACTTTAGGTGATGTGGCATCTTGGAAACAGTAAAATGAAATATGGCATTGGGAGTAGCCTAAGTAGGACTATTGGAGTCACGTGATCTCACCATGCAATTGCATTGCCAAAACCCATGCATGCGTCGAACCAGAAACTGATTTTAACTATTTTAATGCAGGTCGAAGCATCGATGAGATGGATAGCAACAAGATTATCCTAATGTGCCCATGCCCCAAAATGAATAATGTCTACTGCTGTTCAGATGACGATTTGACTTGTTATTCGTCAATAGACGAATGCAAACAATATTGCTGCCCCCACCCCCCACCCCACAAGAACGGAATCGTTTCCTCTGCTCTCCGGTGGCCGTGAATTTGTGCTATTGTTAACTATGCCGTATTGTTAATTGAGATGAAGCCACCCTGGAATAAAGAATAATGATATATATGTCCTCAAACCACGGCAAGCTACTTTTAAGTTTCTTTTTCGATTTGGAACATATACATACGCTTTCCAAAACAATGCATCCATTACGTTTTACTCCCATATGTGAGAAACAAGCACACTTTAACAATTTATTGTGAGAGTTACGTAATTAGTTACGAACTCCTATGTGACTAGCACCAATGCACGTGCGCCATGCACGTGATAAAAGGAAAAAACAGAATTGCATGGTTCTTGAACGGCACATGGTGAAAATTAATTTTGATGCAACTTTTGATTATCTCATACAGCCAGCCCTTAGCACCAATGATTCTCCCAATTAGAATGGCGGCGGCGGATGGTCTCTTTGATACTAGGATTCTCGACGCTAGGCGTCTGGCGTCCGGCGGCCAAGATCTTGACATCCGTGGTCACTACACTGCTCGCCTCGTCGACACTCATCATCCTCACAAACACGGGGAGAAAAATTCACAGATTCGTGCCTAAGGAAGAGGAACAGAGGAGGAAGGAGACCAGAATAAAAACTGTTTCCAGGAACGTGGAGGGTTTTATGCGAAAGTACATAGCTGACGGGGTTGATCCACAGGCTTGACGGCGAGACGTTCGATTGGGATCTGACGGGCGACGTTAGTTGTTTGCCCCATTGCGGGGATTAATGGAAAGAACCAGTTGCACCCAAAATTTCCCCTGCGGAAGTTTCAAAAAAACAAAAAAAAATTCCCCTGAGAATAGACCACCCGAAGCTCCACATGCACCTGCGGAAGTTTCACCAATGCCGTCGTCCTGAAGGCAAGATGCTCGCCACCGGACTACCGCAAATGTGCAGCTCTACACCTCACACAATAGGTTTTGGAGGCTCGGCCACACATGGTTATGTGCGTAAACCTCCGCGCTGTCCCATGCCACGGACCGGAAGTGGATAATAGACACTGGAAATCAGGTCACCCGCGGTGGCCTCGGTACCCTTGATTATCAGCTTATGGCCCCGTTTGGAACAGATTCTGGAGCGCGTCCATCGGATTATCGGAATTAAGCGGCACGGGGCGCCAAACGACCCGATTCTGGCGAGGCTTCGGGCGAACGCGATTCTTTACAACGCGGCGATATGCCTGCAACGCGGAATCGGCTCCCGACTGGATTCTCTCCAACGCAACCACGAAATTACCCACCATGCCACTCCTTAGACTGTCCGCAACAATAAACTGTAAAGCATCCTGATCCCTAAAATTAGAGGATATTTGCACATGGAGCCCCTGCAGCAGTCACCGTTAAACGGTACGCTATATTCCAGGTCGGCCCTTCCCTCCGCCAAACCTGGGGGGCGAAATCCCATCCGTCAAATCGTCGCGCCGCCGCCTCGTCTCCCTCTGCCTCGTCCCCGTCCGCGTCCGGCATGGAGCTGCCGGGCCGGTCGCCGCTCCCCGCCGCCGGCGCGCCGTCCCCGTCCGGCACAGCCCCTGCACGCTCCGTGGCCCGGTCGGACTCCGGCCCGGTCCCTGGCGCCGCCGCCTCCGTCGCCCGCAGCCTCTGGCCGTCCTCGTCCAGCGACACCAAGAACAGCCGCGGCAAGAAGGCCCCGCGCGCGCCGTCGCCCTTGTCCTCCTCCGCCGCGTCCACGACGTCGTCCGTGGCGGCGACGCTCGCATCCCTCCTTGCCAAAGATGAAGCCGCCGCCCCGAATCAGGAGACGTTGTCCCGGCAGCACAGCTGCACCGAGCTGCCGCGCTTCGCCGACGCGGACGCCGAGGCCAGGAAGATCTGCGGGTCGTCGTACGTCGGCGGCGGCGGCCACGCGTTCGGGCGGTCGATGCGGCTCCTCCCGTCCACCAAGCCCGCCGGCGTGACACACACCCCTGGCCGCGTCGCGCCGTCCGACCTCCGCCAGCTCTTCGCCGCCGACGCCGACGCCGACGCCGACGCCGCCGTCGCGAGCTCCGGGTCCGAGTGCAGTGACGCCTCGAGAGGCTCGACCCCACGGGGGACGGTGTCCTCCAAGCCGCACACATCGCTGCTGTCGCGCACGAGCTCCGTCTGCCTGCTCGGCACCAGCGCCACGCAGTGGGTGCTCTCGCCGGGCCGGCGCAGCGGCTCGCCGCTCAGGGAGTGACGGCGATGGCTCCGCCCGGGAGCGTGGTGGACGGGCTCGGCGCCGGAGCAGGGCAAGCGGGAGCGCGAGAGCAGGGGAGCAGGCGGCGGCGAGCTGGGATGGAGGAGAAGGTACAGGTAACTGTTGCAACCAAATCTAATTTAGAGGGTGGAATCTTTTAGAGGGGACGTATAATATTCTTTTAGAGGATGAATAATAGAGGATACTGCTGCGGTCAGTCTTACACAGAAAACGGTTCGTTTCTTTTCTCCCACCGTCGTCTTCCTCCCCAAACTTCTCTTCCTTGCTCTCGTGACCTCACCAAATCCTACCACCACCCCAACAATTCCGGCCGCCCCACCGCCCAATGCTAGCAAGACGGCACAAGGATGACTCTTGGACCTCACTGGTGAGAGGAATCGGTCCCTTGTGAGGTGAATCGACTGCGGGCGTCCGGCGGCGAGCGCGAGGGGTGGTGAGCGGGGCGCAATGGGCAGCGCGTCGAGGACGACGGAGGCGGCGCGGGCAGGACGGCGGCCGCGGCAGGGAAGAGGAACCGAGTCTCCCGGCAAGCCGACGCCTTCTTCCGCCAGGCGGCGAGGCTCTCGGCTGCTTCTTCCCCGCGCGAGACGCCGCCTCGACTCCGGACGAAGCCAGTGACCAGCAACACGCAGGGAACCCGAGGTACGCAGTTCCTCTCCATCCTTATCCTGTTCATTTGATATTTTATTTGTTCGTTCTCAATGCACGGCCAGTGAACAGAGCAGCAGGTAGCTGTAGATAGAATCGATTTGTTCACCTGCTGACCAAATAACCGCATATCAATTATTGTGTTTATATAGATGGATAATTCCAAGCACACACCGTGGGAGAAGGGGAGATGCAACAACATGGAGTAGTTCCCTGATGGATATTTTTATGAAAAGCATTTTGATGGATTGTATAAATATATAATGACCTTATTTCGGAAGAAGAAAATATAATGACCTTATTTTGTCTATGAATGTTGACATAAAATTGCCACACAATAACAAAAATTATAATATTTGCGGCTTCTTTGCAATCAAACAAGATATTACAGGCTTCAAGGGCATATAAGTCATTATACAATCAGAACATACAATCTTTACCAAAATAATCAGGTTGCCAAACACCCAGCTTCTCCTGACAGCAGATTCTCCTCACAGCTGATTCTCAGAGAATCTAGATTCCTACAAAAGCTCCTCTGAAATAGTATGTTCCAAACGGGGCCTATGACTAGCTAGACCTTGTGACCCGCCCGAAGTGTCGACTGGCGCGCTCGCCCAACCTAGGAATCATTCAGAATCATGCAGCAAACCACTTGAGAAAAGCTCCAGCGCAATATTTTCTTTTGCTCGCCAATAGTTTCAGAAATAAAACCCTCTAGTGTTTCTTATTGAACATATATAATGGCCGCATTTATGGTTTTTTGTTTGTTAGCCTGAGCTTGAAGTTTAAAGTTTTCGCGCATAATGTTTTGGTAGCTGTGAATATTGCATTGAGCCCTTGCAGTTTGGCGGCTAAATCCTCCATATTAGCGGTTGGGCTTTCAGGCCTAGTAATGGCACTAACTTTTATATATGTGGTCGTATAGTGGTTTAAGATATGAATATTGTGGAATTTGCACTTAGGTTCCTGAAGCACCTTGTGGTACCTCTTTTCAGGGTTATTGACATACTTTTCTATTTCTGTTAGCATAATTGCATAAAAGTGTTGCAAGTTACAGTAAATAATCTACAGCTGAATTTCTAGGATACGTGCTTCCATAAAAAAGATGATAATGTTGTTTTAAAGCCTTTGGAAGCTTAGTAGCGTGGGTTTATTTATAGTATCTTGCATTGCTTGTGTGTTGGGATGGCAATAAAACTCGTGACTCGTGAGTTGGCTCAGCTCGGATCAAACTCGCCTCGACTCGAATCAACTCATTTCAATTTCAAATGAGTTGAGCTAGGTTTTTAGCTCGTTAGATTTTTTTGAGCTAGCTTGAGCTAGCTCGCGAGTTAGCTCACGAGCCTAACGAGCTATACGAAATCTAAAATACACATATGACAATAATTATAAATACCATGTTCAACAGATCTAATAAATACTAGAAAGAAAAAAAATAATGTTATAATTAATTCTACCATTCTTCATTTTAGAAGCAAAAGTAGGCTTCATTATTTTTATGCATACGTTGCTCTTATTTTCCCTTTTAAAAACTATTAAAATAAAAATTATGAGCATACTTAACTCGTTGAGCCATAACGAGCTAGCTCGTGAGCGTAGTTAGTGTTAATGTTAGCTCGTCGAGCCGAGCTACAATTTTAGCTCGTTAGTGTTAATGAGCCGAGCTGAGTTAGCTCCTTAGTCTAAAGAGCTAGAGCAAACCGAGCCGAGTTGAGTCGAGCTGGCTCGACAACCACCTCTACTTGTGTATCATTATCCTAAGTTAGGGTTATAAAATCCCGAAGCATTGCCTAAGGCTATTTATACATATCACAAAAGCATTTGCATGCTTGGAATATTTTGGGAAATTAACAAAATATATGAATAATACATATATACGATGCCCCTCTACTCTTAGCGCTCTCTTGTTGCATTTTCTTTTCTCTCTCTAGTTACTTCTTTTTTTTTTCTAACTCCACCGGTGTGCGTCGCCGCCCTCTCCCACGATAAAAAGAATCGGCACCGACAGGTGGACTCACTCTCACGCATCGTCTCGCTTGCAGCACGTCAGTTTGTTCTTGGACGCCGCCTCCCCTGCTCAACCCTATCCTCACTGCCAGGCAGTGCCCCCCCTACTGCGCCACAAACAGTGGAGCCCCCCTAGAGCCCTCCTTTGATTTTTCCGGCCATGGAAGAGAGAGATCGAGGGGCTGAAGGTTGCTGGAGGTTGAAGATGACGGAGAAAAATGTGTCCGTCAGTTGGGCTTGAACTTTTTTTTTTCTGAGGGAAAGTTGGGCTTGAACTGGGTCGTATCCACGTGATCATAGCGGCGATTTGGCCCAGCCAAAATAGGAGCAGCCCATGAATAGGAATTGGCTCCCGAGTCCTGACTAGTGGCGGCGTGCTGGTGCGGCGTCCAATCCTTGGTGGCGAACTCGACTTCAGGCGGCGGCAGTGGGCGGGCGGCGGGCACCGGGGCACGCGGACGGGCGCTGTCGCGCGGCGTAGCTTCAACTTTAGGCTGCGGCTTCAGGCGAGCAGCAGGGAGCAGTTTGAACTGAAGGCCGGCAGGTAATGCCTCTGTCCAGACCAAGTCCCAATCTACTGCTCGGCTTTCAAAAGATTGGCTGAGAGCATTTGTTGATTTCACGGTTTAAATCTGGCCCTGGCTGTAAACTGCTTCGGCAGCTGGATCTCTTATGCTTTCAAATAAAGCAGGGAAACTTTGGTCTAAAAAAAAAATCTGTCATTAATTTGTAGAATTCCAAGATATCCATACGAACCTTGTTCACATACTTTTCTAAAAGCAATGCCAACAGTGGTAGTACTCCAAACACTGAAGCACAAATGTAGAAAACAGACTGATTGAACTTGAACCAAAGAGGAATAAAGTGGAATTTCGTTTCTCAGATGTATAGTTGGTGACCCAGGGAATACCAAACATGAACCAAAGAGGAATAAGTTTGATCGGCTGGAATATAGTCAGTCAAAGATGCAGCATTTTGCTTTGAGTCAGGAAAACCATCTAAGTTTGGGAGTAATGTGTTTACTAAGTCGGTTATACCATTTGGAAGAAGACTTTGCATAATTTTGAGAAACTCGGTGATTGCAAAATCCATGCTATCATTCTCTATTTCTCAATTAATCTGAACTAATGCAACATTAATGGGTCGTATCAAGATGTGCCGTGGCAGATGGCCAGGAGATCGACGAGGAAGACAGGGCCGTGAAGGACATCCTCGCCTTGCTGAGGAAGGCCAAGGCCTCGGTCGAGTTCTTGGAGGTCACCATGGGTGCCAACACCGGGCCCTGGACGGAGGGTGCTTGACATTGAGTGGCTCGAGCGGTCACTGCGGCGGGGGAGGTGGCCAATGAGCTCGCGTGGTTAGCTGACCTCTCTGCCGATGGAGTCCGCGTTCCGGGCCCTGGAGTGCGCCTCGTCCGCCGAGCTCCCCGGCAGCGCCGACGCCAGGTGCCGCTGGATTGGTTCCGTGCCCGTGCCAGAGTTCTTCGTCTGCCCTTTTACAAGAAGGTCATGGAGTACCCGTTCGTCATCTCCTCTGGAAAGGTGCGCCGAATCTTCCGCCTCTTCTGTTTCCTTGAATTCCTGCCCTGATTTTGTGATGAGAAGTCACATGTTTTGGTGTGCTTGTTAGGGATTTATCGATACAATGTGTTGTTAATGAATTGCTTATAATGTGCTTTGAGGATTGCAGTATAGTGCTTAATAATGGCAGTGCTATTGCTCGTACAGATGCAAGAATTGTTGCGGGTGAATTGATGGTGCCATGAATCTTGTAATTGGCAGTGCTATTGCTCGTACAGATGCAAGAATTGTTGCGGGTGAATTGATGGTGCCATGAATCTTGTAATTTCCGTGATTGAAATTATGCATCTGTTAGGGGAAACAAACTTCTTGGATCTTTCAGTACCAGTCTGGCTTGAGCAATGTTCCAACTACAAAATGTATGTCTGAATTTGTTCATGTTTTCTCTCAACTAAGATAAAATTACTCTGATGGGTGCAATATACTTGTGGAAAATCAATCATGTAAGTGTCAATGGGAGCTGTACCTTCTGTGATTGAGAAAATTCTAATTATTTCGTAGTTATTATGAAAACCATTTTATTGGATCCTGCAACCAGTTTGGGTTGATTTCAATAGAGTACTAATCTGGGAATGCTGTATGAATTTACTCAATATTGTATTGGCTTGTAAAAATTACACTGATAGTAGCAGCATTGCCACAAAAACCTGCGATCCTATTGTTCATATTGGTTTCTTCAGGACACCCACAGAGGTGAGCAGCTACAAAAGCTCCGTGCGAATCTTTTTCTTGCCTCTGTCGAACATCAGGTGCAAGCATGCATCTTTTTCTTGCCTCTGTCAATGCACCTTTTCTTGCTAGGGGCAAACAAAATTCGAATCTGAACGTACTGTAAGATCGTAGGACCTAATTATCGGTTCTTTACTAAATCTCTTCTTTTAATATGAGCAACCTCCTGAACTCTGAACAGAGAAATTAAAAGGGAGACACTTGGTTGTTGTATGCTGTTCAGATCTCCTGGCCTGAATGTAGCATGTCAACCAGCCTACAAGCATCTTATATGTTTATGTAGTAATCATTGACACATCTTAAAAAAAAATCATTGACACATCTGATCGCCTACTTCCACTAGCATTGACTGGATTTATGTGGTTGTGGTGTGTTTGCAGCTGACATGTGAGAACAGGGTGCCGATTATGATGGACCTGTAGAGTGAGCCAAGGCTCGTAAGCAAAGTCCATAGTGTTGCAAATCTACAACCGTAGTAGGTGCCGCAAGTAAGTTGTTGGACTGCATAGCTTGGCTTGCAGTATCAATTGGCGTGGTTCGGGAGGTTTATAGCTAGGATCGTCGCTAACTTGCCTATTCTGTTTATTCTATTGTGAATATGTCCACCATCATTTGCAGGACAGGCTCATCAATAAGGTGTATGATGGATCAGGAAGGGGACAGAGTGATGAGATTTTATCTCAAGTGCAAATAAGCACAGGTTTGTCACTTGTTTCAAGAGACAATTGTATTTTTCCACATTTTGTTTTGAGTTTCTTGTTGAAAATAGTAGCCAGAGTCGATCAACAGCAATATTTAGTGCAGAGCCAGCAGTCATAAGTTGGAGTAGAGAAGAGTTCTATTAGTTGGTTTCGCTCGTGGTAATTGGGACGTAGGAGAGCGACAGGCTTGCTGTCTTCTAAATTGTATTGAATTTAGTTCATGGGGTCTGGCAGATTGCTTAAAGGCTGCGCGGCTTAGTACTTCAGTGGATGTTCCATGCTGGCTGCAGTGTCCTTTCAGGGCTGTGCAACTCCGTGTTTTATAAGTTCTCTTCCTGTGTTTTAGAATGGTGCTAGGCTGCCAGCTTACCTTAAGATCCACGCAATGTGGCAAGAAACTGTGACTGAACTGATTTCCTTTGTTATTATGAAATGCAAAAAGATATAATCTGTTTTTTACTGCCCACTGCATTCCTGACAGGATATTGAGCCTCTCACCAAGTATGAAAGTGTTAACTTTCCTGTAAAAATTTACTCCCTGTGCTCACTTTAATATGAAAAAATTGATAGTTTTGGTGATATGTCAAGCCTTAATAGTATTGCTTCCACGTACATTATGTGAGTATATTCAGAATGATGTAATCATTAGTTCTTTGGAGCCAACACGTTTTAATCCCATGTCTGAAAGTGTGGCAGTGTTTTCTATCTTCATATTCAAATCATTTGTTATCATATAATTATTGAAACTGAGACACAAAAACTCTGTATTGCATCTAAGATTTTTGGCATTTGGTTAACCGATAGACATAGCTGATACCAGCACATTGTTGTTAAAAGTTTCAGGACATGGAGTGTTCATATGAGGATGGTGCATTGTGAAGGATTTATGAGAAAGGAGGGCTGAAATCTCACAAGGTACGAGCATGCAAGAACATGTATGAGGAGTGTATGGCCTATATTGCGCATTTATCAGTAAATCACAATTTTCTCTGACATATAGCAAATTTTTAATGTTGTTGATATTATATACAAGTTGTTGTAAAGTAGTCATCCTTGATTGGTGGGTCATATTTATTCGTCAATACTAAACTTGATGTTTACAGAGTTTTTTACGAAGTCACCTGTCATGTGTTGTCAAATGTTCAAATTCATAGTGCATCCTACTGTTTGATATTTCAAGGTGAGATCTACTGTTTGATTCTCAAGCTATTGTTATATTTTCTAGATAAGAATTATCCTGAAGTTCTTTTTGCCCTTGGGGACATATTTATAGAAATTCAAGGCAAGAACATGACACGGTAAATAAACTTTAAAGAGACACATATCATATTCTGTTATTGCTCAGTTCCAAATCTTGTTCAAGAACAAATCTTCTCTTTTCAAGAATCTTTACTCTGTTTTCTGAAGCGAGGGAGATATTTAGAAGCACACATGTTGTCTGTTCAGGAAAGATTTATTTCTAATTTTCTTTGGAGGAACTACAAGCAGGATTTGGGCCTCTTTGCATCAACAAGGTTTTTGTGTTGGAGCTACTGGATCGGAGCTGTTTTGTTGAAACTGATCACCAGCTGCATGCTTGTCATCTTTGCATCGAGAAATCTGTGTTGTAGCACATCCCTGTAGCAGTAGTAATTGTAGTTGAAATTTTAATCGTAATTTGCAGCCCTTTTGTAACAAGAATGGTTGAACATTCATGTACAATATATCCAAATCAATATACTACTGCTGGTACCAGTTCAGTTTCAGATTCAGAATTCAGGAGCGAATGAACTGTGACTGAATTCAATTCCTATATTGCCTGCATGACCAGCAGATGCGCTCGTGTCAGCCATGCTCGCTGCCTCGGTTACAAATACGTCCACTCCCCAACCGCCAGCCTGCCCAAGACGCTGCCTCGTAGGAGAATAGGGGTAGTTTGGTCAACTTTTGTTCAAAAACGATTTTTGTTTTATTTAAATTCGAAAATTGTGTTTTAGTGGACCACATCTGGAAACACTACAATAAAACATGGTTTTTGTAACACATCTGTAACAGAAGTAAGAATGTGTTACAAAAATATTTTATTGTAACACATGTCATTTATGTTACTAAATGTGCTTGTAACACAAATTCTTGTTTTGTAAAAATGTGTTACAGATAATTATTCTAATAACACAAAAATAATGTTATAACTATAGTGTTACATACAAAGCAATATGTTCTAAGAGCAACTCCAACAGCCTATGTATATTGTTAGTCAAATTTAGATTTTACCTCCTTTGTATATTATAGAAAATCTCCAAAACCGATGGGGTACCCAACAGACTCTCCAATTCTGGCTATGCATATTCCAATCGTACTCCACGTCAACTTTCGTGATTTTTTTTTCATCGAGAAGAGGTCGCTCTACCGGTAGCATAGCAAGCCTTGAACTCATAGTAACACAAACAAATGTTACTCTTATGTGTTACTACAAATCGTAATAACATTTTTCTTAGGCTATAGTAACATATATTCAAATAACTTTAAAGTTAAAAGCAATTAAGTGTAAGTTCTCATCACATATGCATGAGTAGTGTAGTGGAAACTCAACAACTAATATAATGATGGTTAGGTCCTGAGATCAAATCCTAGCAGTCAATAATTATCTGCAATATTTTTTAGACATAGTAACACACTTACATGTGTTCCTACATTATTATTGTAACATTTTTTTCACAAACAGTAACACATATATGTGTTACACTAGAACATGCTCTAGTAACACCAGCATATGTATCACTTATTATATGTGTTACTATAAATCTCTGTAACATTTTTCTCTAACTTTAGTAACACATATATGTGTTACTAAAAGGCTGACGTGACGTAGTGAAAGAGGACTTGGAGGCTTCCAAGCCTATAAAAAATACCAGTTTCAGAATCGGTACACCCCCCAAAGTTTTTTCATGGGCTTCTTTCAGATATTTAATTGAACGGTTCAAATTCAATTTTTTTTTGTACATTTTTTTTTCAAACAGCCCGTGGCAACGCACGGGTACTTTTGCTTGTTTTTCTGAAGTAAAGTAAATGCAAGAAATTGGATGACCCATATGACATCATAACCATGACTCATTTTGTTAGTCCTAAACGACGAGTAATTCCTTACCAGATGATGAGGTTAGTACATGTAGGACAATTGACAAGTTTTGGGTTAAGTAGCATCACTACTTTGTTTGGATATCTTGGCCAGTAGCCCTATATCTTCCACACCCATACATATACCCAAATAAAATGTGTAATCTGCCAGAAGACAGAAAGTACATATACATGAACATGAATCCGACATTATTCAATTTAAGCTGGAAGCTATATCAGGTTTTTGTTGACCTTGTACTTTATAATCTAGGCTCTGAAATGCTACTTGTGGATCATGAAATTATCATTGTTAGTGACTAGGAGTGATGTCAATCTGTTTTTGCTTAGGCAAAGGCTCTTGAAGGCCTCTAGCCAATGTTCTTGATTCTTATATCTAAGATGTCAGACTATTCAAACGAGAGTTGCATTAAGAGGTCTATAATATTTCCCCAAAGGATAAGAGTATGCTTTTGCTAAGCAATTATTCTTTTGCATAGCTGAAAATGTGCATTATATAGGAACATATTTCCCAGATAATCCATAACCTTTGGTCTTTCATGTTCTACCTAAAGCTTATATATCTTCATGCTGAAATATGAATCCTTTAAATAAAATGTATAAAATGAAAATTTTTAGTGTATGATCCGAGGATAAAACTAGCCTTGAAGGCGATTGTACCACTGCTATTATTAGGGAATTTTATGATCATGTGTGTTCTTATAATACATATCATGTCGTGCGCTTGTATATTATATGTTGCCTGAAGTCACGATTGCACTTCTTATGTGCTGAGCACACGCCAACCTGATGGACATTGATCAATGTGGTTTGTTCTTGCTCCTCACAAGGATTATACCTAATCACATGTTGCAGGAAACAAAATGTTTAATGACCCATTTTTCGGTATAGTATGAGTAACTGGGTCAATCTTGAGCAATCAGAAAATGATCTTGACTATGAAACAAATCTGCATAAGTAAATTTCTACTTAATAGGGACGGCCAGAAGCCGCATATCCTGCTACCATATTTTTTTCACCTTTCTCAATGCATCCGAAAGCGCAATGCACCACAATTTGCCTCTTATTTAGTGTGCCTTGAAGAGCCATGACCTATTTGCATGTCGATCGAAGGTCGACTTATATTAAGGGCATTTGGGAGCAACGTTCCTGAAGAACTTCGTGGGTAACATTTATTGCAACATTGTTTGCATAAGGTTGCTGAGTCCAGAAGGCTATATATATTGTACTCCCTCCGTTCATAAATAGATATCACTGTTGACTTTCGACATCACGTTTGACCGCTCGTCTTATTCAAAAAATTTATGCAAATATTAAAATAAATATGCAACGATTAAAATATATTCAATAATAAAACAAGTTATAAAAAAATAAATAATATTTGCGTAAAAAATTTGAATAAGAGGAGAGGTCAAGCGTGATGTCAAAAAGTCAACAGTGACATCTATTTATGAACGGAGGGAGTATCACATAATAATGCAGACATGTAGTTGTTGATTCTAACTAGAAGTTGAGGCCAAACCTCTAGTAGAAGGAACATGTAGTTTTTTCATGCGACTGCATTGATGGAAATCTATAAGCTCACTGCATATGAATGAAACCCCCCTCATGTTCAAGTGCATAAAATTTCCCAATACATATATAACCACCGTAGCATACACTTGTGAGCCACCACCTGTTGTTGGGATATATGCTGGATCTGACGTTCCTTCAATATTGAGCTCGTGATGGGAATTTAAAGTATGCTATAAACAATATCTCGGCATTAGGGGAGAGAAAAGGCCTATTATGAGGAATGCCTTGATATTTTTTATCGAACTAAAACGCACAAGCCAAGTTGAACTTGTAGTTTAGCTTCTACTCCTGACTCCTGTATGTTATAAGCATGGAGTATGCTAGAAAATATTTGATGTAATAAGGAGTAATGTGATATGACTTTATAAGAAGTAAATGCTTCTACTTGAAGTAGATGTGGTTACACCCGAGATGAAAAGTCGTATCCATATATTTGAATTATAGGCAATTGATCTAATTTTACGGGGACGCCTACGAATAGAAGATCCGTCAGCCATAGAACATACTCCCTCCAGTAACCAAATAGAGGTCTACCAGAGATTTCACAAAAGAAGACGTTCTACAAGCGCCAGGAGTACTGCGGACGTTTTTGCCCTCCCGCTCGTCGATTCCCGAGACCCGTTGCTTTGGCTTCCGCGAGGTTGCATTAACACGCGCGACTATCGGACGCAGTCTTTCCTTGGCTTCCACCCTCGCTCGCACGCTGCCGCGCTGCTCTCGCTGCTTGCTCTCGCTGCTTGCACTTGCTGCTTGCACTTCTCTCTCTCGAACGCCATGGAAGCTCGCGACGGCATGGAAGCTAAGTCAAAGGATGGAGGCCGCGACTGCATGCAAGCTCGTCGCGCCGGCGTCCGCGCGCCGATGCTGGCTCCATGGACGAGAGCACGAAGCTTGTCGCGCCGGCGCCCGTGGAAGACGAAGCAGCAGTACACAAACACAATACAAATCTTCATTTGATGGCTCCATGTTTAAATATGCAAACACTATGCAAAGTGAAAAGACAAATTAACAAGAACCGAGATGATTGATGAACAAAAAATGTTAAAAGGAATAGTACTCCCTCGCAAAAATAAAATAAAATAAAGGAAGAGTACTATACTGCTGGAAGTGGTGAACACTGAGATCTATCCCAGCCAAACTAGTGCAAGTGCTTTTGGAAGTGAGACTGGTGCAAGTGCCATCAGTTTGCAGGGAGAGCGCCAAAGCAAAAAAGAGCCGCGCGTGAACGAAACTTGAAGAATAGTCCATGCAAAAATCATCCGCTCCAGCAAAAATTATAAGCTGAGGATGCCAAGTTTCGGACTCACAATTCCAAGCCTCGGGTCAAGCGACGCCAACCAGTTGAGACGAGAGACAGTACTGAACGGAGAGGATCCAATAGCCTATATTTAATAAGGGAATCCAGAGAAACTTACCCTTTAATTAATCACGCCTTGGTATGCTAAACCTTGTCCAAAACGACCGCTATTTCGTTACGGAGGGAGTACTCATGAAGAAAATCCACCATATGTGTGATAATACTCCTCTGATACTCTTGAAGAGAATTCACCTCTGAGGAGGTTCAATCCAACTTCTACTGCATGCATATTAATCAGAGCATTGGGAATGTAGAACAATTGATCTATCATTTTTGGGAAATTACGAAGATCTTCTAAAATTTTAAAAGTGGGAAATAATGTGTCCATGGCACGGTACTTGAAGCATTTCAATCGGGTCAACTAAAATATGCAACTGAGGATGAACTAAAATCGCCAAGAGAAAGTTGCAAACCTGAAGTTTGAATATTTGGATCATTATTGAAATACTAAGGTGGTGAAAAGCGATGGTGCAAAATGGTCCAGATAGATCAATCCCTTAAGTAAATAATGTTCTACTATATATAATGTCTGGCATTTGGCATGAAATAAATTATGCAACTCTACGCCACGGCCCATGGCTGATTATCCGGCGTCCAGAGCATTAGCAATCTTTTTTTTGGCAACAGCAGCTACAAAGTTCAATGACTGCATCGACTGGTTTGATGCTGCACGAACTGCCACTTCTGGATCGAAGGTTCACATGATCCAGCGACAGAGAATGCCGAACTCTTAGTGCGTCTTCATTGCGCACTAATAAACATCAGCTGGGGGTATCTCCCCTCAAAGATCTGTGCACCGAAAAAAGAAAAAGAAAAAAATGAGAGCTTGCATACTGCCATCACGGCTGAATTTGTTTCACGTCAAACACAAAAAATTCAACTCCCACCAATTAACATGGAAACAATATCCTAACAACCTTGAAAATAAATTTTCCAATAATTATAGGAATCTATTACCTCGAGCATCTCCAGCAATGGATCTCAAAACAAGGCCCCTACTTTCGTTTTCCAGGCCGGCATGCAAAAATAAGGGCCTAAATTCTAGCTTCAACTCCAGCAGTAAACTTATCCAAGACCCTATTTTGTGTGAGACCTAGTCAAAAAATAGTGGGACTCATGAATGAGAGGGAGGATTGGAGGACCCTAGGAACGAGGGCTTGGAGATGGAGTTTGAGAGGGCATGCAAAATGAGAGCCTAAGTAAGGTCCCTGCTGGAGTTGATATTTTAGCTCAAGCTCCTAAATAATAGAGCTCTTAGGAGGAGGTAAAAGCTCCACGATCTAGTTAAAATAAATGATCCATAATTATTTCGAGGTACCGTAAAAATAGCCAAATAAAAAAGATCAGAGGAAAATGAGCCTGAGCACCCGGCGTCGGTGGTTGGTATTGGTGACATGACCCGCACAGGCTGGCTGCTTCTTGGGAGCGGTCCGCCCGAGGGCGGTAGCGTTCTGTGGTAGTGCCGCGTCCCGGCGGATGGGACCGAAGCGGTCGAGGCGACGACCTGGCAGCTGACGAGATCAGGCATTTGGCGGCATGGCCCGCCGAATGGTGACGGCGCGACCGAGACAGCCTGCAGCGACGCCTCATGACCTCGGGTGTGTTCGCCCGCCGGATTGACGACAAGGCCTGCCCGCGAACGACTCAGTGCGGCGGATGGAACCTGTGGCGGCGATGAGGTGCCACCCCTTCACTATGGATCGGATCCCTACGGGAACTGAAGTTGGGTCAACACGCGTTGAGCCGTGGAAACTTGGAGCTTTTGATCTGTGCTCCTGGGACACCCCTAGAGCGACATGGCGATGGAATCAATAGGATTCGGTCGCGAGACAGGGGCTCTGCCCACGGCGAAGATCATGGAGATAGGTCCTTCCATATTATTGATTTGCCTCAATTCATGGGTGAATAAACCAAGCTGTATAGTAAAACAATTTATATCCTTGGAATAATTTTCCTGAAGCCTTGAACAAATAATTTGATGAGTCGTGATCTCATCAATAACACACAAAAAGAAAACATTAGAATATAGTTTAAAAGGATAAACGCAAACATGCATGAAATGCAACCAATTCTCTCCAAACATTGGAGTCTCCTATATAAGGAAGTCTATTAGTTATAAGAGAAGTGCTTCTCCTATGCTTACCAGAAACTAAACGGCACGAATCACAAAGCATGAGACCTAAACCACTTTCCGTCTAATGAACCTATTAAGGTTTGTTAATGAGCGATTAGGGTCCGAGAGCCCGGCGCGCTGGAACTATCCTGAATTGTCCAGGCAGTTGCCAACTCCCGATCCATTTGCCACTCGGTTGCGGCAGCCGGCACATATGCCGCGATGCAGCACAGGCAGCTATAGCAGAGAGCGGGGGTGAGGTAGGCAGACGAGAGGAAGAGAAGCGGATCGTCGTGGGGAGGTTGATAGTTCAGGCCCATATGGGCTTTCCATCCGGATACCAGCTAGGTTAATCCAAGTAACGTCGGTTAACAGAATAATTATACAGAAAGTGTGTAATGAGCTTTGAGATTCGTGTCTTTTCATTTTCAGAAAGCATAGAAGCATTATATAAAACCTTGCTAGTTTATATATGGACTTCAAAGATAAGCCACCAGCTTGGCTGTAATAACTTCCTACTAAGAAAACTGTAGACAACTATATATAGATGAGCCTTGTAGCCAGTACACGGTTACGAGACCTACCAATATGAAGATGCTTTCCGTGGAGAGAACCAAGATGGTCATGCTTTTGACCATCGCCTTTGGATGTTTCATGATTCTATGACACTGTAAGTTCCTGGCAAGATTTGTGACTATTGTGGAAATTTTTTCCCACCTTGAAGAAATCATAGGATTCCTAAATGCATTGCAATTTTAACCCCAAAACTGACTTTTGTGTTCCTTTTTGTGCGTGTGAAGGTTCAGCTACGAATCAGACTGATAGATCAACCAAGTATGTGAAGTGCCCATGCCCGCAGTTGCGAGAATAGGACTTGTTACTGCTGTTTCGTTCCTCAGAACAACGTTTCAACGGATGCTTTTGAAAGAGGCTGCTTTTCAACCAGGCAGGAGTGCAAAAATATATGCTGCAACCGTAAAGCAATATCCCATCAAGCTATGCAGTTAGGGAACGTATCAGGTGGAAACCAACCACTCCGTGCAAACTATGGAAACTTCAATCTGAGCCACACGATGATGATCCAAGGGAGACGCTCAGGGGAGGTGGGAGGAGTGATTTACAAGCTCAGAGGAGGTGGAAGGGGTGATTTTGTAAAGTCGCTTTTGCAAATCACCCCTCCCACCTCCTTTGAGCGCCCCCTTGGATCAACATCATGTGGCTCAGATTGAAGTTTCCATAGTTTGTACGGAGGGGTTGGTTTCCACCAGATATGTTCCCATGCAGTTATTACCATGAATAAACATTTTGAGGTGTATCCGCTTATATATATTATACAATAATGCAAAATAAACATCTTCCATACAAATATTGTGAGGTGTTTTACTCATTTTCGACCTATCATTCTTTTATATACATACAACTCATGAATTGGGAGGAGGTCGTCTGCCACCAGGTTATTCTGCCTCATCATCATCCTGCGATTCAAATCCCGCCGCCTTGCGATCCACCGGCGCGCCCGTTTAGGGAAAAAAAAATATTGCCACATTGCGATCAAAACTGACCCCACGATCCACCGGCGCGCGCCTGCCGTCCGCGATTTTCCGCGCTCACCCGAGGACTCGCCCCCACTACGCCGCAACGCCCCGTGATCCCCTCTCAACTTCCGTCGCCTCCGAGTTAATCAGTTCGCCGCCGTGCCGGGCTGCCAAGTGCCAACGAAAGCTGCCGCCCCGTACCACCACCGCTTCACTTCCACGCCTGAGTCGCGCGTTCCCTGCGCCGAAGGGTACGGTGGCGGCGCCATGAGGAGGAGCAGGTCATGCCCGTCCCCGCGCTCGTCGCTCGCGTCGCCACATCGCTGATGGTTGTCGTGGCCGGGAACCGCGCGCCGCCGCTGGGAGCCATAGGCCGCCATCTTCAGGATCCGCGCGCCGCCATAGTCGCCACTCGCCAGGAGTCGCGGGCCGTCATCTTCTCCAATGCTGCAGCATGACCCATTCTTCTCCAAGGCCGGCAGCAACCCATTCGTTTTGTGTCGCTGGTGCCGTTGGCCGAGCCCACCGTGACCAGGCTTCTCAAGGTCGGGGTCGTGTGCTCTCCGGTTTACAGGTCTCGGACATCTTTGGTGAGTACAGCATGCATTTTCCTTCCAGCTCTGTTCATGCAAAGGTTCGATTATGCAATTAGAAACAAATTTCGAGTTGGTGCTATGTTTCGATGGATACATGATCCGATAGCCTTTTTAAATATGGTTTGTGTTCCTGCCTGTGATCCAATTGCGGATTTGCTTTAGTGCTCTGATATCTATATATATCCATTCTTATATATACAACCAGCGACCTAGGTGTTGATGACATTGGTCAGCAATGCATTTTAATTTGACTCTGGAGTAATACATACTCCCGTTATAAGGATTGACCAGATCGAGTAGATTGTAGGATTATATTGTAAAATACTGGATTCGTCTGGGAATCCTACAAGAACTGTGGATGCTTATTGTACAATTCGGGCCTGTGCACAATGAGTGTCTCCAGAGTTCAGGATTGGTTCAGCGTTGCAAAGACTAATTTTCACTTTTTCAGGCAACATGACAAGTAACCATTGGCAGCTTAAAAAGCTAATTATAGGTTGATCAGTATGCATAGTTGATTTAGAAAACTCTTGTTTCAACATGGCATTCTGTAGAAAACCTGCGTTGTACAGAAGAAACCATGGCAGTGATGCATATTGAGTAAAATTCGTTTTTTATTTACTTTTCTAAACATTGCAATGTCAAATGTGGGAGGACAATGTACACTTCTCTGTGCGCATTGGTTGCCATATATTTTAACTTACCCTTGAGGTCTAATATGCTTTGTATGGTTTCTTCTCATCAAAAATCTATAGTAGTCTTACAACCTTTAAGCATCAAATTATCACGCCTTTAGTCCTGATTTATTAGATTTTAGTCAGTCCACAAACATCCTCAACTTAGAAAAAGTAATCTGGTTCTTTTACCTATCCCTTTGTGACTGATATTCAGTTTCTTCTCAGTTAACTGATATCTTTCCCTAATCAATTTGTACTTGGGTTTTATTCAGACACGTAATTTTATCTATATTTGAGTTTCATGTAACCTGCAGGCAACCCCTCTTGTCCACGGCGCCTTTCTTGTAGGTGGGATCATGAAGGTAGACCAATCTGGTAAGTGGCCAAATTCAGTTTAAATAAACTTTAACTCTCAAGCTCCAAAACATGCTTTCTAATATTGGTTAATCAGAGAAGGTTGATAGGAAAGAAAACTGATTTCTGGTTTTCACTACCAGAAATCCCTGTTTTGCTGAGTGCCTGGGGCACTCAGCAAAGGCCCAGTTGCACTCAGCAAAAGCTTTGCTGAGTGTAACACTCGGCAAAAGTCACACGGGGAGAGGGTACTCGGCAAATACCCCCTTTGCTGAGTGTTTTTTTGTCGGGCACTCAGCAGAAGCTTTACCGAGTGTCGGGAAGGGTCCTCGGCAAAGAAGTTGACGGACGGCGAGCTGACGGCGAAAAGATTTGCCGAGTGTCTAAAAATACACTCGGCGAAGCTTTGCCGAGTGTCTTGCGCCTAGACACTCAGCAAAGACCCCACCTTTGCCGAGTGTTTGGGCGCCAGACACTCAGCAACGCCCCCCCCCCCCCCTTTGCCGAGTGTTTGGGCGGCAGACACTCAGCAAAGCCCCCCCCCCCCCCCGGTGCCGAGTGTTTGTGCAATTACACTCAGCAAAGGGGTATTTCCACACCTAGTAGATGAAGGCCTTTCGATTCTACAATATGCTGGGGGAGGGGGGGGGGGGGGTTGAATCAGTGCACTCTACAATCTTTTCCTAGCACAAACACCCTCTACCAAGTAGTTCTAGAGACAAAATAAAGCACACTAAGAATTATCCTTAACCTGTGATACTAGTGAATATAGATGATAAGAAACACACCACATTAACAAGAGGTAGGTTTATTACTAGCTAATACTATATCTTGCGGAACACTACTAGCTAGCACAAACAAGCTAGAGGCAAAGCAATCAAGACTACTAGGCACATTAAGTAGAGTCCTTAGGGAAACAATATAGACAATAACAAGTAAGCACACGAGCGAAGCAACCTAGCAATTCTAGTGAAACTAGTAGGTACCAAATTAAAGTAAACACACAAGCAAGATGGTGCACAACTCAAGCACTACCAGCAATCATATATGACAAGAAAAGTAAATGCAATTAGTAAAGAAGAAGGGATAGAAGTGCTCATTATGTTTTCCCGTGGTATCGGAAGGTTGGCGCCTTCCCCTACTCCACGTTGGGTCACTCCAGTCGGAATCTCGATCCCGTCCCTCTGTCCGCTCTATGGCGATCCCTCCAAGAGCATATTTTACTCCCGAGTGAAGTCGCGCGCACAGCCCGCTGGGCTTTCCCGGAGGTAAGGCTCCGCACTTGGTGCGTGCTAAAGGGCGCTCCCCTAGTGATGCTTCTTTCGCACAAGAAGCTCCAAGACCGCGTAGAAACTTACGTCGGCTCCACAATCTCCTTGGACAGCTTGACACCGATGCCTAACCGGTCTAGGCCTCGCCATAGACCAAGAGTAACAGCCCTAGATGACTCTCTCAATCTCACACTAGCCTAGAGATCAAAGGATGCAACTTGTTACTCTCTCAAGCACTAGGATCACTCCAAATCCTTCATAAGTGCTACACTCTTCCTTCACTTGGCTTGTTGGCAGCATCTCCCCTCATTACTGGGTCCAAGAGCACCTCAAAGGGCCAAACAACTAACTATATATAGGCCACAAACCTCAAACTAGCCGTTGTCCACAAGTGCCCAGTGTTGGTATTTCTTACACCAAACAGAAAACACAACTTTAGGCTGGTTAGGCCTAGAGCGAATATTCCCGGTTCGGCGCCAAAAATACCTGGGGTTAAGTTACTTGCTTAGGATATACATAATAATCCACAACTAGCAACAAGTGCTAGAAATGTATTATTAGTATTTAACATAAAAGATAATCCGCAAGCGCACGGATAACCCGTTGTAGCATTTCACCCGAGCGTATTACAGGGTATCGTTATTTATATTTTCCCAAAGGAAGACGTTGTTGACAAGTATGTACTTATACTCATGGTATTACATGTGATGAATCATAACCGCATTCCAATACAGAGGTAAGGTGCAAGTAGATATGAGGATAGTGTGACACACACAGCAAGCAATTTCACTCTCTGATAAAAGGCGAGAGTCAACTCTAAGCAAGTCTAGGACTAAGTAAGAAGGCTACTACTCCTAAAGTACATCATCATCTAGCGTGCGTAGTTTCTACCTATAGCCTAAGCTGCACACAAGCCAGGACTAAGCGATTCTACTGCCAAGCCATCATCGGAAGATCCAGCGGTCAGAGTCTGCCCCGACCTCCGGACTTTCATATATACTCCTATGCCATGCTCGAACGTGGAGGATTACAAGGGACGGACAGGGCTGTCACCACCTGCCGCCTACCTCTACAAACCATGGGACACGAACATACAACCAAGGGTGGAAAGGAAGCCCTAGGACCATGCTAGTGTAACTAACCACAACTCTAGATCCCTCGAGGCACCTCGCAAGACGATAAACCTAGAGCACCTTTGCAGGACAATGGACCCGATGACTAAGCAAAAAGGAACAATTAGTTCTAACTAGTGATTACTTAGACAAGGGATCAAAACTAGAACTACGTTAAGCATAAGCGTTCGTCGCTCAAGAACGAGCGATGAACGATGAACGATGAAAAACGATCTATACCTGCAAAGATGGCCCAGATCTCCGTCGTGGCATCGTTGGCCCAGATCTCTGACACCCTCCACCGCAAGATCTGGCGGAGGGCAGACGAGTACCTGCAAAGATGGAGCACTTCGTACTCACCCCGAGTACGTCTCCCCATGGGTCTTGTGGTGGCGCGGCTCGGCGACCACGTCTACCCCGCGGATCTAGTGGCGGCGTGGCTCGGCGACCATGTCTCCCCCGCGCTGCTCCAAGTGGATCTTGCGGCGACCAAGTCTTACGCATGGCGTGGAGCTAATGCAGGTAAGTGAATCTTGAAATTGAGCTCCCACTCCTAATTCGTTATTTCTGTTGGGCAACAAGCTCCACAAATTCTTTCTTTCTCTCTTGTGCTTATTTTCTTTGTTCCTAATTGCAGGACAATACTAGGTTTGGAGGTGATGCCGACCACGAAGAGAAACTGTGTTTTCATTCCTCTTTTTCTTGCTGGCAACTATGTTGTACTAGATTCAAAGCTCCAAAATCCAATCAATAAAGTATGTGGATGTTTCTTTGAGATATGTGACTGCCATGCAAGTTCAAAGCTTCACCGCTACTTTAGACAATTTATTTTTATTTTGCCAATTCGGTAGCAGCGGCGGGTGCTGGCCAGCCGCCGCTGAAAATGTCAGCAATAGCGGCGGGAGCTGGCACTGGCCGCCGCTGATAATGCCAGCATCCACCGCCGCTGAAAATGTCATTGTAGCGGCGGGTGGCTGCTCTGAAAATCCCATTTGTAGCGACGCTATGCTATAGTACAATATCGCCCGCCGCTATAGAAAGATTGTGTTGTAGTGTAATTTGGAAATTAAAATTGCCCTTGAAGATAAATCTTCATATAGTACTTGATTAAAGGGATAGTTCTAAACAAAGATAACTTAGCTAAGAGACGATGGTAAGAAAGTTTAAAGTGTTGCTTCTGTAACATGGATGAAACAATTCAACATCTTTTTTTCCATTGTCATCTTGCTAGGCTTATATGGCCCATTGTGCATGTTTCTTTTAATATTATACCGCCTACTAGTATGATTGGCAAATTGGGTTGGAGAGGAAACTTAGACACAAGATTTTGCTTGGAACTTGTACTCTGTTATGGGCAATTTGGCATAGTAGAAATGATATGGTTTTTAACACACAAGGATAGGGCGCCAATGCAGCCAGGGCAGGTAGAAGGTGTGGAGAAGACGGCGGCCGGGCAGTCGTCGCCGGTGGAGGAAGCTTCCGCGCGAACAGGGTTGGTTAGGAGTTGAGATTAGGCAAATAGAAAGACTGAACGCCGTGGAAAAATCGTGCGAAGGGGAATGGGTGGCATGCGTGCGCAAGCAGCGTGGAAGAAGAGGCCGCAGCGGCAGCGACGCTTGTCGCTAGAGACGGCGAGCTGCGTGGAGGAATCGCAGGTCAGTTGAGCAGGGGAGGGAGGGCGTAACGGGCCGAGACGGTTCGCAAAGAATCGGGTTGCTGGATAATTGGGCAATGATGCAAGATCATAGAGGAAGGTGGTAGGTCCGTGATTTAGTTTCTCTTTCACGATCTAGATGCAAGGTATGCTGAGGTAAATCTAACGTCTTGTGTTTCTCAGGACTTGATCTGATGGCTGGTAATGCATGAATGACGTGGCATGGTCTTTTTGCAAAGAAACTCACGCGTTTTAGAAGGATAGAGATGCTGGCCGCAAACGTTTCTCAATTTCAGAAACTTGAAAAAGTTAGACGCCTAAATTCGGCAACCCGGAGAGGTTCCTTGACGCGGAATAAACCAAGCTGTGTCCGTAAGTCCTCTTCTCCAGCTATTAGGCAGAACAGCAGTAAACCAAGCTGTGTCCGATCACGAGAGTCCTCATACTAGGAGAGAGAAATGACGTAGCGTGATGTTAGGAGAGAGAAATGATGCCTATTTAGGTCATGTTTGAAACCTCTAAAGATAATAGTTAGCTGCTAAAATTAGCAATAGAGGTTCCAAATACCTCCTAGCTAATAGCTCAGCTAATTGTTAGGCTGACTCCAACAGACCACGCAAAGGGAGCAGGCAAACTGCCTCTGAGGAGAGAGACGAGCTAAAAATGAAGCCTCTCTATCCTTGAGAGGCAGCGGCACGGCGAAGGGGGAAAGAGGAGGGGAGCATGGCGCGGTGAAGGAGCTCCGGCAGAGGCGAGCGCGGCGTGGGCTGGAGGCGGGCGCGGCTCAGCGGACTAGCTCTCGCTCCCTCCGCCTCACACTCTCGCTCTCGGTCGCCATGGCCGCCGGCTAGTGAAGCTTGCCTCGCCGCCTAACTCGCTCCACTGCAGCACGAGACAAGGCCACTCATCGAACAGTCTCAGCCCACTCTAGCTCTCAGCAAAGCCACACATCAATCCTCGCAGCGAGCCGAGAGTAATTAAAGTTTTACTCCGGCAAATTGTCCGACGAACGTCGCCGATCTTCCGACCAAATTCGGCCTCTCCGGTGAGTCATTTGGCACAAAACCAGTTCCATTGGGTGCGCAACTCCTGCAAATTGTCCGACGAGCGGCGAAGCGCTGCGCGGGTGAGCTGCGGCGCGGACGAGCCGCGGTGGCGCACGGGCGGGGCGAGCGGCGTGGCGGCGCTAGGCACGGCGCTGGCCAGCTCGCGTGGCGGGGCGCGGAGCGCGGAGGGCGGGGCGGGGCGAGCGGCGTAGCGGCGCTAGGCAACGGCGCGGGCCAGAGAGCGTGGCGGCGCGCGGAGGGCGGGGTGGGGTAGAGCGCGGCGCGCGCTGCGCGCGTGGCGTGGCGACAGTGACGACAGCTCCGAACTTGAACTTGGCGACCGATGGTGGCGCGCGTGGCAGGGGCGGCGGGCGCGCTCGGGGGTGGGAGCTGAGTGTGGCGGAGCGGGAGGTGGAATGGGAGGGGAGGATGACGAGAACAAATTTGGCATTCCTTTTGCAGCTGCTGTTGGAGATGAAGGTTTGACAACCAGAAACAAGCTACTGTTGACACAATGCAAAAGGCCTTTTGCATCTTTAGATTGAGTCTCCTCGTTGGAGTCAGTCTTAGCCAGCTAGCACCCTAACTAACAGTTATCTGATCGCGATACTAGTATACGGCGATCCATTTTTTGCGGAGCCCCCCCCCCCCCCCCCCCCCCTAACTCCTAGAGGGCGACTCGAGCGGCCATCTACACCTACCGCCGCCGGGCAGCCTCCCTTCTGTTCCTCACCCCGCCGCCGCCGAAGCCGACTCCAGTCGGAACAATCCGACCAGCGGCCTTGATGGCGGCGGCGAGGCGGCGCCCACCGTTTTGTCCGCATTCCTTTTCTTCTTAAGACGGCGGCCATTGGCGATATGAAGTTTCGTGGCTGCTTCATCGGCCCCATGCGGTGGCCGCAGCGGCGATCCGGAGAGGCCCGTGCTGGGCGTCGATGAGAGAGAAGAGGACCAGCCGCCGCCTCTGCTTGGATCGTCGGAACGCCCTCAAGCCTTCCCCCTCCACTGCGGCAGTTGGTGCGTTGATGCCACATCATGCCGGCTGGAGTAGGGGAAGAGGATCACGTAGCCTCGTTGTGGGACTCGGAGACGGATGAGGTTGTGGTGTTGGTGACGAGAAAGGCACCTTCCATATATAGAACTGTGAATTGGATTAATTGCCTGATGTGACTATACAACGGTGAAGGTGAATTTAGCCTGATGTTGCCTTCAAGTGCATGCCCGTGTTTGTGAAAGAGCCATCATCAAGCAGTTCTTCTGTTTGCATTTGGATGAGCTCTATTATCAACAGATAGCAATTAAGTATGAAGGACATGCATCGTGATTGTTGGGCTGGTTTGGTGGCATGTATCTGCTGATGACTTGATCGTCCGATGTCACATGGTATCTACAAGGTAGATCGATCAAAAAGGCATTGGTTCGGTGGAGGACCGTTTTGTTCCTTGGATTTTTCGACCTGCAGGTGGTTGTTGTTCTAGATACAAGCAATGGAGGCATGCGCTCGGTGGTGCTATGACGACCTATGCAATCGCTGGTGGCTACATTGGCGTGGTGTTGTGTATATTGTCCTGATCTGCACAATCTCTGGGGCTACAGAGCAAGATTCGTTGATGTTTGGGCTCTCAATGCAGATGGCGGCGGCAAGATGACCGGTTTGGACATGGCCTGAAATTGGCGGCAACTAGAGACACGGGTGGATTAGAGATGATACTCAATCGAAGGATACGCTTCATAGTTTTGTGCCCTTTGGTGCTGTCTTTCATTCAGTGGAGGTTTGTGCAGCCGTAGCAGGTTGAGAAGATGAGTCCACATCTTATATGGTGCAACATCGTTGACACTTTGGGTGAGACAGTGTCGGGATACGGCAAGATCATTTAAACTCCCTTTGTGATTCGCCCCTGGAGGAAGATGATGAGATGGTGCCGATGTGGAGGGCTTGTTCTCTGGAAAGATGGTTGTATTTTGTGGTATTCGATGGATGTGATTAAGGTGGGAAGTTGTGCTGGTCATGAGAAAAATCCCATCTATGGCATCTTCTTCTACATCGACCTCTTTATTGTGACGCCAGCAAGAGAAAAAGACTTCAACAATGCTTAGCTGTAATTTAGTTTTTATTCCCTCAGTTGTTTTCTCCTTCTTTTCATTAGCACTTTGTGCGATAAGGGATGGAGCATTTACATTGATCTCTTGTTGTAATTTTAAATAGCTACATGTATCTACCGATGCAGAGGCTGAAATAAAGTTTTATTCCCTATTCTAAAAAAATATATAGCTCCCTCAACCCAGCTAATACTAGCTAAGAGCATCTTCAAGAGACTCTCATAAAATTAGCCACATAAACTTGTTTTTAGGAGCAGCTAAAAAATTATGAGAGTCAACTTTTCTCTCCTCCTCCAACAATCCTCTCCTAAAAATAGATTAAAACACTTTTGATTGGGCCACGTTAGCATTTAGGGCTACAAAAACATTAATTCCATAGCGGAAAGAAGGGATGAAAGCCCCAATTTTTCCCCTGTTTGTAGCTACAAATGAGGGGAGTTTATGGGCTATGAAAAAACTGAGAGTGGTTTTGGGGTCTTGTTGGAGATGGTTTTTTTATTGGATCTCAATATTTTTTTGCGAGGATGGATCTCAATATTTTAATTTAAAGGAGGTTTATGGAGATCTCTTGGAGATGCTCTAATAGCTAGCTAAAGGTCGGCTAATAATTAGAGGTTTCAAGCAACTTTTGGAGAGCTGGACTAGTTTTTTGTATTCATTTTATATTAGAGAATAGCTAAATCAAAAAGTTTAGAATACATTTTTCACTATTCTCTTAGAGTTGCTATAATAAGTAGCAATGAATGAACTTCAACGCTAAGGAAAGAAGTATAATTTGAAGGAAATAACACTATAGCTGGAAGTAATTATTTCTTACTAAACATGGCTTTCCGTCACAATATATATTTACTTAGATAAGCTATTTAATTTTGGAAGTAGGCACCTAGCATCAGGCGGTGATTGCATCCTACTAAACATAGATATTTTTTCATCTCTATATAAATCGTGTAGCATTCGGCTCTCAAACGCATCTGCAAAGAAAGTGTTACGGCCATATAGCGAAAGTACGCGATGGAGATGAGCAAGGTGGTCGTCCTTTCGGTGCTCATCCTCGGATGCTTCATGGTGACTTCACACGGTAAGACTGACTTCAACAAGGAGTCCCAAAATTGAGATGCAAATGGACCTCTGCCTATCGCCTACAGTGCTTTGCAGTTCCTTTCCATTTCCTCTTCTCCAACAGAGATTGTATCCTCGCATCGCATCGCACCACCCCGCGCGCTGCCGCGCTTCGCCTCCCGCGCGAATTCATCGTCGATGCGCCCGCCCGCCTCCACGCCGCCAGCGACGCGCCGCCGCGCATGTGCGCCCGCAAGCCGCGCCGTCGCCGTCCCGCGCGACTTCGTCGTCGATGCGCCCTACCGCCTCCACGCCGCCGCGCACGTGCGCCCGCCAGCCCGCGCCGTCGCCGTCCCGCGCCGCCCCTACCCACGCGAGCTCCCACTGCCGTCCTCCTCTTGACGACGGGACGCCGCCGCGCGCGCCCGCCTCCACTTTCCCCGTGCCGCGCCACCGCCGTCCAGTGCCGCGCCGCGCCGCGCAGCGAGATTCGCGCGAGCTCCCACCGCCGCCCGCCTCCACACGAGTGCCCGCTGCCCTACTCCTCCTCGCGACGCCCGCCCGCGCCGCACCGCCGTCCTCCTCCCCGCGAGGCCGCGCCGCCCGCCACGCGCGCTGGTGCCTCGCCTCCCCGCTCCTTCCTCGCCGCTTCCGCGCCCCTGCCTCGGCCCCGGGCCCCGCCGAGCTCGGCCCCACTCCGCCGCGCTCGCCACCAGCCCCTGCGCCGCACCTCGCCCCGCGCAGCACCACCAGCCCCCACGCAGCGCTCCTCCACGCCATGGACGAGCTCTGGAACCTCAATCCGCACGGGGAAGGGGAAGAGGGCAGCCAAGGGTTGGGGGAATCGGATCCTCAGTTCATGGCGCATCCATTTGTGGTGGAGATTTGGCTCAGGGACTTGATGGCGCGGCTAATTTGGGTGAGGAGCGGCCATGGCTGGTCGAGGTAGCTGAGGCGAAGGCCGGTCACCACGCTGTCTCCGACTTATGCATCTGAGGAGAGAGGGATTGCAAAGTTGCATCTTCTCTCTCCTCGATTGCAAAGTTGCGGTCGCCTGATGCCTATTCTGTTGGAGATGGAAACCGTGAGGCACAGTGGCCGGCGCGGTGCATATTTGCTTTGCAATTCGGTTTGGCAACGCTGTTGGAGTCAGTCTAAATGCTCTCAACCAATCAGTAGAATCCATGTCTGTTTGTTGCAAAAATTAATCGGTCACTTTCTAGAGTCGCTTCAAGCCATGACCTCATCAATTAACACTCCTATTTGCATTGTATGCAGGTCACACAGTGGATCAGATGGATAGCAACAAGATTTGGTGCCCATGCCCGCAAAAAAAATGCGAGGACAAGAACTGCTACTGCTGTTCGGACCTACAACAGGACTGCTATTCGTCCCTTGGCGAATGCCATAAAATGTGCTGTAATAAAAGGGAGCCTTTTGCTCTCGCAGGGCCATGAAACTATATGCCGCCTGTCCTCATCATTAGTAAAATTACGCCATGAATGTCTCGAAATAAAGCAATTCTGAGATTTCCTTGTTGGTTGGTCACTTGTAGAACTGCTCTGGCCGGTGGACTTGTGTTTCTTAAAAGCAGCGCCGATTTAGAAATGGTTGATTAATTAAATGATTTCATTAATTCCACTTGGGCCAGAGCAAGCCCAACTCAGCCCAGCCTACGATTTTTGTATCATTAATTCTTACGTTCACGTATATGAATACGTACAACCAACCTTCATGCGGATCAAACAATGACATTTGACTACTTGCTGTCTACGTGAACTGAATCAACGATTTGAACTGATGACCAATACGCATGCTCCTGCATAGCCGTCGTGCCCAGAGGCAACGGTGGCTCTGACATCTAGCCACCCATACTTCTTAGAGCGTCCGCAGCGGTCAGAGTCACCGGCTGACTCTTAACATTTCCACCGAATAAATAAAATGAGCATGGGCCGTACAGGTCAGGTTTTATTAATATTTGTTTGAGGCTGCAGCAGAGCAAGATGAGCAGCGCAGCTGCATTATTTTCTCACCCCGCCTTGGTCACCCCGCCTTGGTAGCTTTGTCTGGAGCTAGCGCTTGTTGATATAAAATCATTTCTACTCTCTCTCGTCTTTTTTTTTAATATAATATCATTTCTGCTGTCTCATAGATGCCCGTTAGGGAAGCTCTTAGCGTGCCGCGGCAGAGAATGGAAAGGAGGTCAGTGGGTTGAGCGACTCGTCTCTCTCTCTCATCAAGCTCTTGCCTGTTGCCGCGGTGTCGCACGGGCAGCAGCGGCGGTGCCGGTGATCCTAATTCTCTTCAAATCTTCTTATTCGTTCATGTGCTGCCAGTGATGCATATTAAAATAGATATTTGCGCTTGAATTAGACTTGTGTACTGCATGATGTACGAGAGCAGTGCACAAAAAGAGATGCAGGAGTATACACATTTTTGCTGACCGAGTTGAGGGGATCGTAATGGGTACTCCCTCCGTCCCAGAATATTCTAGAGTTTGGTCGAAGTCAAGTTTTTTTAACTTTGACCATCAATAATAAAAAATATATAGCACTTCACTACATATAGTTGATGTTGTTAGATCCATCGTGATACCAACTATCCTAATATGCAACTCGTCATATTTAAAACGTTATCTTTTTATATATATTGTTAGTCAAAATTGACCATGTTTGACTTTTAACAAACCCAGAAATACTTATATTCTAGGACGGAGGTAGTAAATAGGGAGTCGTGCTGATTTGAGGGAGGGAGGCATTGCAACTTTGGCTGTGGCGCATATGTCTTGAATGCAAACTTTTTGAATCTTGGAATGCATGTGCAGTAGCTGCAGGCACAGTAGATTGGGACTTGGGCATTGCAATTCTCTCCCGTTAAAACACCTTATCGTCTGCACCCACACCCTGAATTCCAAGCAGAGGATCCTGCCATGCTTTTGCATGCCTGCAGCCAGTCCGAAGGATCATCCTTTTCTTTTCCTCGTGGGGCCCTTATCAATAGGGCTGTCAATGAAGCTCGAGGCTCGCGAGTTACTCGAATTCGGCTCGCTAAAAACTCGACTCGAGATCGACTCGTCTAGTAATCGAGCCAAGCTCCATCTTGACTGGAAGCTCGCGAGCTTAATCGATCCGAACTCAGAACTATTCGTTTAAGGCTCGCTAATTTTCCATCCCACGCAATGGTCACCAAGCGCAAATATTTTACCTCCTGTGCGGCCACTTGTGCCCAACATTCAGAACCAGGAATGGGTAGGAAATCTCCAGAACGTGCGTAGTAAATGGCATATGCCCGACTGCCCAACTACCACCACCAGTCCATCAGAGAGAAAAAGGGCAGCCCCCTGCCACACGGCCACTAATTCTCATTCCCCAATCTCTTGCTCATCGCAGCTTCCCGTGATCCTATCCAATCCAATCCAGCATCAACAATTGCCAATCCACAAATCCTGCAGGCCGCATCAGTCAGCGCAAGCCAAATCTTGAAGCTAGAGACGTCAACCACCATGGAGGGCAGACACCGTTTTTGTCCTCCACCTTGAACCTGCAGGTAGGCAGATGTGTTTCTGCTCCTCTTCCATTTTGAAGCAGCAAGACGATGAGCCGAGTCAGTGGACTACAATTCTCGAGCTTGGTCGAGCCCGAACTCGAGCATTCGCGAGCTCGGAACGAGCCGAATTCGAGCTTGTCTGTAGGATCGGTCAGATTTCAGGCTCGACTCGAGCTCGACTCGAGTTTCTACCGAGCTCGAGCTTGAGGCGACCAAGCTCGCTCGAGCTCGAGGCGACCAAGCTCGCTCGAGCTCGGCTCGTTGACAGCCCTTTATCAATGGCCGGCTCTTCAAGCTAACGTGTCGCCTTCTTGAGATGTCATCAGCTGAATGGCAGTATGGTTTAGGCTTTGTTTGATCATAAGAACTAATAATAATTTCTAACAATCAATTAGTTGACTAACTAACAATTAGTCTCTATTAGAAGGGTTGTCTTGTCCTAACCAACATGATTACTATTAGTTTTTTAGTTGGCTGAAAAATAGTGTCTCATTAGTCCTCTCATTTTGGATCTTCATGGATTAAAATTAGACAACTCAGAATAATCCTTTGGACCCAAATAAAGCCTTGCTTTGACCAACATGATTACTATTATAGTTTATTGGTTGGTTAAAAAATAATCTCTCATTAGTCCCTTCATTTTGAATCTTCATAGACTAAAATAGTCAACTAACAATTTGTCCTTTGAACCCAAATAAAGATGTACTGGAATGCATTATAAATATCGGCAGGGCTTTGCAAGTCTAACAAAAAACTGTGGTATGAATATCCATTCCTCAAGGGAAAAAAAAAAATCAAACTACGGACTTGCTGCAGCAATATGCCATCATAGTGCATGTCTATACTTGTAGACACGTGTTGTGGTTACGAGGCCACAATAGTAGAAGGGGGTCCTCCAAGGGTCTACCACGAGTGAGGGACCCCTGGGAATGACTAGGAAGGGACCAAACAAGAGCCAAGAGAGGTAGGTAATTAAGAGCTTGTATTCAATGCCATGTCCTGAGGGTGGTAGGGGGTATTTATAGGCTGTTTGCGCTCGCTTCGTTGCTTTAGTTAGTCGTTACTTCGAAGTAGTCGTCCTGGCTTCGGAGATGGCTCGGAAGGGGAAGACCAGCCTTTCGCAGCGCGTCCGCATCGACGACCGCTATCCTGCGTCGCCGTTCCTTGACCGGAGCATGGTGGACTCGAAGGCGCTGGACGAGATGGCGGCCAACGGGCTCCTGGGTCGGAGCCGGGCCGAGGCGCCAAGGAGGGGGGAGACGACCCCTAGTCCGAAGGAGGGGTACATTGTTTTGTACCGGCGGTTCTTCGAGGCTGGGTTTCGGATGCCGTGCTCCCCTTTTGTGGCGGAGGTGTTGGATCTTTTCGGCCTCGAGATCCAGCAACTCACTGTCAACGCTCTCGTGCGGCTAGGCATCTTCGAGTGGGCATTTTGGCTGGAAGGGTCTCGTCCGCACGCTGGTGCCTTCGCGGCGACGCATTAGGCGCACGCCGTGAAGAAGATCTTCAAGTTGGACGGGAAGGACGTCATCGGGTCCATGGAGTTATCTCCTTCGTCCCCCGCCTCGAAGCCGTCGTTCCGGCGAAGGCGTACAAGCTGCACTGGGGGCGTTGGACGACCGGGTGGTTTTACTACCGCGTGGAGGACGATTGCCCTCTTCGGTCGACAATGTCGGAGGTGCTGTTCCACCGGTATCCGACGGTGCAATTGGACGGGACCGGCGAGTCCCGAGTGCAGTTGCTGGCAACCGTGGCGCGAAAGCTCTCGATGCGCGACCTCTGCGAGGAGTTTGTCGCGGCGGGGGTGTGGCCTCTGCTCCGTGACTGGGAGCAGAGGTTCGTTGTTGAAGTTCCGGGCGCAGACCCGGAGGTCCATTTGAAACCCGAGAATTTTGCAGGTACGTTTGCTCCGGTGAACACTTTATTTCGGTTGTTTGCCGTAGTTTGACGTTGTGGTTTGTGCAGCTATGACACTGAAGGAGGTAGAGGACGGTGCCGTTGAGATTCTCGGCGCCTTCCTTCCGGACGAGGCTTCGCGTCGTGCGAAGCTTGTTGAGGGTCCCTGCATCAACCGGGTGCTCTCCATCAAGTACCCGGAGTTCGAGCTGCCAGAGCGAGAGGTGGTCGTCGCTGCCAGCGGCGAGGGGGAAGATGAGGAGGCCGAAAGCGAAGCTCCCTTGGCTCCGGAGATCATTGTCCCGGCCGGCTCGATGCGCGCTGCCGGGGATACCAGCAAGCCGGCGCTGAAGAGGCCTCGGCCCGCCGAAACGCGTGTCGAGAGGTCCACCTCCCGAGCCGGGGCTTCGAGTGTCGCAGGGGACTTGGGGTATGGCACCGACTTGGAGGAGTTGACCGACGACGCTGCCCGAGTGGCAATTGCCGCTGCGACGGCTCCGCGCGTGGCCAAGAAGGTGGTGAATCTCGAGTCTGATGACGAGGACGTCGGGTTTTTTGGGATGCCTTCCTTCGCGGCGGACGTCGAGGGAACAATGGAGCCGGTCCTTCGGTCTCCCGGTATCGTTTTCTCTTCCCATCACTCTTGCTTTGCTGGTCGTGGAAGTCCCACTAACTCTGTTGCTCTAGCGGAAGGCGCTTGCGTCGAGAAGGAACTCTCCGAGGAAGAGCCTTCCGGAGGAGAGAAGGGGACGGCCGACTCGGGGCCCAGTCACCGCCGGGGGAAGGGATACTTCGGGAGGTCGCCCATCGAAGCGGCCGGAGCTGCGAAGGGGTTGAAGTCCCGTCTCGACTGGAGTGACGCACTAGAAGAAATTTGGCATTCTGTGACAATTAGATTTGTCAGAGATTGCACACAGTGACAAAAAAAATAGCCTGTAATTGTCAGAAAAGGTCTTTAGCTACAGACATTCTATGACAAATGATAAAATCTAATTGTCATAGATGCCCCCCCGAAGGACTTCGGCGGCCTCCGGACGATCCACGAAGTCGACTTCGTGGATCGTCCGGAGGCCGCCGAAGTCCTTCGGGGGGTCTATGACTTCAACGGGCTCGGTGAGCTGGAGGAAGCCATGGAAGAAGTTGCTCCGGAGGACGCTGCAACGGCTCTCTCCGGACTGACGATCAAGGTTTGTACTCCTTGTGCGAAGGCGAGCAAGGTTTGCTTCGATTTACGTGCTTTAGCTGACCTGTTTCGCTTCTTCGGTAGGCGGCGGTGCTTGCTCGACACCTGCAGGCGTCGCTCGAAGGTTTCAACCTTGCGCGTCTCCGGGCGCGTGTCGAAGCCGCGGAGGGAGCTGCCGAAGCGGCACAGAAGGGCCAGCAGGCGGCGGAGCAAGGCCGTGACGCTCTTGCCTCGGAGCTGGAGAAGGCCTTAGCGGCGAACAAGACCGCTTCCGATGCCTTGGCGTCTGCGAAGGAGGTTTCCAAGAAGGCATGGAAAGAGCTGGAGAGCTTAAAGATCTCCTTCGAGGCTTTGACCCGCGCGAAAGAGGCCACCGAGAAGGAGTTGTCAGAAACTCAGGCGCTGCTGAACGCAGCCAAGGCACAAAGGGACGAAGATGCTGCTGCGGCGTGGCAGGCACTTGGCGACTTCAATAGCCTGCTCGAAGGGTTGGGCGTCGAGGTGCAGCCAATCAAGCATGCCGCCGACGACCTCGGAGGGAGCATCGGGCGCCTTGTGCGTACCGTGAAGTTGGCTTCCCGGGCCATGAAGTCTTTCGGCACTTTCTGCGCCGAGACCGCCTGGACTGCCGCCTTCGGTTCCCTTGCGCAAGTGGGCTGTACGCACCTTCCCCGCTGCTGCTTCTGCTTCGGCGCAGCTGGCGGAATTGGCGGCTGGAGATGGGGGCCGGTTTCCGGAGCTGGCCTCGAGGGTGCGGAGTTTCGGGAACCAACTCGGGCAACACTTCTGGCTGGTGGTGGGGGCGAAACTGGCTCGCCAGTCTGCTCTCACCGCTGCAGCGTCCCGGAAGGCGAAGACCGGAAGCAGCAGCTCGATTCCCGCGCCGCCTCCGGCTGCCGCTTCCTCCGTGGTGACGCCTCCGTCGGGCGAATCCCTGCCGGGGCCGGCAGCGCTAGCACCTTAGTGTGTAGCGGGGGTGGAGGCTCGGTGACGGCCCAGGGCAACGTCACGGAAGTTGACTCTTCGACCTAGCCTCCCCCCAGGTGTGAGTTTTTCGCAGGCTTCGTGCCATGCTTCTTTTGGTGTACTTAGCTTGTACTAGGTGCCCTTCAGGCTGTTTAAATGTAGTTGTTCTTCTTCGTGATGTTTATACGCTTCCACTGCGACTTATAGGTTTCGAGCGAGGCCGAAGGCAATCACGCCTTAGTATGCCTCGATGTTATTCCGGAGAGCATCCTGATTCCGGCCGGGAGTCCGTCCGCTCCGGAGGGTCGACCCTATTATGTGAAGGGCACGCAGTGGCGCCGTTGGCTTCGTCGCAACCAGGGAGGGTCCTTCGGGGACTTCTTTCGGGATTTGCGCCTCCGTAACTCGCGGTTGATGTCGCAGGTACCGAGAGTCCCTTCCGAAGCTCTGCTTCAAAGACGGGTTCGTCGCGAAGCGTGTTGTTTGGACTTAGCACTGAACCCTCCTCTTCTTGTTTCTCCGAAGGCAGAGGTGGTTGACGTGTCGAGCGATGACGAAGACGTTGCCACCGAGGTAAACTTGGAGCAGTTGCAGGCTGATGTTGCTTCTGCGTCGACTCCGGCAGACTTCGCTTCACTCCGGCGCACTCTGGCGCAAGCCCGGGAAGAGATAGCTAAGGCCGAGGCATTGTTAGGGATGCGCTCCGGTAGTGGAGTGTAGGGTGGGCCTTCGGGCCCTGTGTCGAGGTGCCGGCTGACCGGTATTGTAATCCGAGTCGAGCTGTTTAGCTCGACGTATGTTGAAATGGGGGCTCTTTCGAGCGTATTATCAGATTTGTCATCATATTGTTGGCGTCGTCTCTTGTTTCGTTTCGGCAAGATAAGTTATCTTGAGTATCGACCCCTCTTTCGGAGTGAAGCGAAGGTCTTTCGTAGACCGAAGGTAATGTCAATGAGGTTCCGTTGTTCTGCTTTCGGCGAGGAAGTGAGCTCGTTTCGAGCGTCGTCCCCCCTTGACTCGTCGGGAGTGGAACGAGAGATTGTTGAAGTCGAGGATAGCCTCGAAGGGATTCCGTCGCTCTACTTTCGGCGAGGAAGTGAGCTCGTTTCGAGCGTCGTCCCCCCTTTACTCGTCGGGAGTGGAATGAAAATTGTTGAAGTCGAGGATAGCCTCGAAGGGATTCTGTCGCTCTACTGTCGGCGAGGAGGTGAGCTCTTTTCGAGCGTCGTCCCCCCCTGTACTTCGTCGGGAGTGGAATGAAAATTGTTGAAGTCGAGGATAGCCTCGAAGGGATTTCGTCGCTCTACTTTCGGCGAGGAAGTGAGCTCGTTTCGAGCGTCGTCCCCCCCTGTACTCGTCGGGAGTGGAACGAGAGTTTGTTGAAGTCGAGGATAGCCTCGAAGGGATTTCGTCGCTCTACTTTCGGCGAGGAAGTGAGCTCGTTTCGAGCGTCGTCCCCCCTGTACTCGTCGGGAGTGGAACGAGAGATTGTTGAAGTCGAGGATAGCCTCGAAGGGATTCCGTCGCTCTACTTTCGGCGAGGAAGTGAGCTTGTTTCGAGCGTCGTCCCCCCCTGTACTCGTCGGGAGTGGAACGAAAATTGTTGAAGTCGAGGATAGCCTCGAAGGGATTTCGTCGCTCTACTTTCGGCGAGGAAGTGAGCTCGTTTCGAGCGTCGTCCCCCCCTGTACTCGTCGGGAGTGGAACGAAAATTGTTGAAGTCGAGGATAGCCTCGAAGGGATTCCGACGCTCTACTTTCGGCGAGGAAGTGAGCTCGTTTCGAGCGTTGTCCCCACAGACTCGTCGGGAGTGGAACGAGAATTTATATGTCGGAGGCGTCCCCCCTTTGACTTAGTTTCATTCGTGCACGCTTTGCGGGGTCTTTAACGAATGCCCGGCCTTCGACTTATTGCCTGTGGGAGTTCCGGTGTCTTGCGTCGGCATCGATTTCCCCTTGGGGTTCGGAATCTAGGACTTATGTGTGCCCGGCTTCAGCTTGTTCCGGTGGTTATGACCTCCGGCTCCCAGCTGGATTTGCATGTTACATTGCACCGCAGAAGGATGTTTCTTTTCATTCATCGGTACAGATTACATGGCCCCTTGGGGAATGCAGCTAAGGGATCATCGTCGCCCTACTGCCGAAAGGAAGAAGAACACACCGAAAGAAGATACAGGTAACTTGTAGCACGCAGGCTACGCGGCTTCGAAGGCCGGCGGATGCTAAGTCCTTAGACATAATATCGGCGAAGGGCATTGTTGGTGGTTCTTATGCTCTACTAAATATTTCTATTCCGCAAGCGCACGGATCATCATTGTAGCACTTCACCATGGAGTATTCCAGGGTATCGTATTTATAATTTCCACAGGGAAGCTAGCAGAAAATTCCTCAAGGGTACTGTCTAAATCGATAGTATGTAAATCACGTCAAACATTGATGGTTTGATAAAGGTGGCACTCATGAAGTAACCCAGAAAAAGAGTAATTAACAGAAAGATTGGGAGGACAACGAGTAGAGAAAAAGGTTTCCTAAAATATATCCATCCTCAGTATTTTATATTCAGGAATCTAATAATTTACAATTATACACTCAAGATCATACAACAGTCATATCAATGTGCATCGGGGCACGGATGTGTCATAGTGATAGCCAAGGCCACCACTATAAGGAACCACCCGCTATAATTAAGACCCTGCTAGGTCCAACCCGGACGTGGTGGATTACAGAGACCGGTGCAGCTGTCACATACACTCGCAGCTACCATCCTCCATGGGGTTGGGTGCAAACTCGCGTCTAGAATAATTCCTTGAACCATACAAGCAATCACTCTAAATAATCTACCCTTAGCTAACAAGGCAGACCACCCATGCTCAATAAACTTAAGTGAATTGTTTACGCATAGACCAGCTGACAACTCACGAAAGTCTACCTCACACAGACGTGGATCCAACACAGAGATACTTCCGAAGTAATTACTCAGAGCAATAATATAAATTAAAAGAATTACTGAATTAAATAAATAAGAAGAGATATCCATAATAATATTTATTCAAAAGAAAGTAAAGATACAAAGAGCTTTACCGCACTTCCGAAGATGACTCCGGAACCCTGAGCAAAGCTCACACTCTAACTCTAACTCCCAACTAATGCTAAAACTAAACAAGAAGAGTAAATGGATTCTCCAATGAGGTGCGAGTTGCTTCTGAGGCTGGGGGTCCTATTTATAGCTTCTCCATGGCGGTGGGGGCCCCCTGGCCGAAGATGGAGAGGCGGCGCCGCTAAGGTCGGCTGGCCGGCCTGGTAGGGGGGCCGGCCGGCCGTCCACTGCGTCGGTTCACGACCGACTTCTCTCTGAACGTTCCTGATTGCTTGGTGGAGTCGGTCCTAAGGTCGGTTTTCTTCTGGAGTCGGCAGAAATGGAGTAAGGGCCAAGTTTAGGCCCATTATAGCCCATCTTCTAGAATGTTTGCTATTTCTTCACTTGGGCTTTAATTATTCTCAGTGTTGGACGTCTTTGGAGCCCACTGGTCGAAGATCGACAGCAGGAGGGTCCAAGGGTGGCCGGCCGGCCTATGATTGGGCCGGTCGGCCTGTGTTTCTGTCCACAGGCGCCTATTTCTTCTGCATTTACTCCTGCACTCATAAATCATCCAAAACTCGTGGAATTTTATTAATAAATAAAACATTGCCGAATTTTGGTGATTTCCCCTTTTATTTACCGATATGTTGACGGTAATTTAATGAATTAAACACCGTCAACAGGCATCAACGTTCCATGTTCTCGGAAGCGGTGTTCCGTCGAGCTCCATCAGATGAAATGCCCCCGGGCGAATTGAGTTGTAGATGATGAAGGGCCCTTCCCACTTGCTGTTGAGCTTGCCGACAGATGTCGGGTGTATGTTTTGCTTGAGGACGAGGTCGCCCGGAATGAAGTGTCGGGGGTTGACGCTTTGGTTGTATGAGTTCTCCACCGAAGCCATGTATCGCTTCAGGTTGGCGACTGCTTGGAGTCTTGTTTCTTCGAGGAGGTTCTTGGACACGTCTTCGTCGTTGGCGGGCGGCGAGGTAGTACGAAGTGAGCCGTTCTGCACTTCCTCCGGGGTGACTGCTTCGGCGCCGAACAGGAGACGGAACGGCGAGAACCCCGTCGGCCTTGACTTAGTCGTGCGAAGCGACCACAGCACGTTGGGTAGTTGTTCGGCCCACTTTCCCTTCAGCAGGCCGAAGAGGCATTTTTTGATGCCATCGAAGACAATGCCATTGGCTTTCTCCACCGCTCCGTTAGCTCTCGGGTGGGTGACGGAGACGAAGCACTCCCGAACGCCGATGGAAAGGCAGTATTCTTTGAAGAGGTGGGACTCGAATTGTGAGCCATTGTCCACGGTGATGTGCATCGGCACCCCGAAGCGGCAGACGATGTTTTTCCAGAAGAACTTGCGGACGGACCGCGCCGTGATGTTGGCGAGGGGCTCGGCTTCGATCCACTTGGAGAAGTATTCGTAGCCCACCACCGCCCATTTGAGGTTGCCGGGAGCGGTGGGAAGGGGGCCGACGATGTCGATGCCCCATCGGGCGAGCGGCCAGACCGGAGGGATTGGCTGGAGCGGGTTGGCTGGGCGATGTGATTGTCTTCCCGTCCACTGGCAGCTGGGACAGGTGCGGACGAGTTCTTCGGCGTCGCGGGCTGCAGTAGGCCAGTAGAATCCTTGCCGAAACGCCTTGGCGACGAGGGCCCAGGATGCAAGGTGCGAGGAGCACAGCCCCTCGTGGATGTCGCGGAGGAGCGCCTTGCCTTCGTCGAACGAAAGGCAACGCAGGAGTGGCTCCGAAACGCCTTTCTTGTACAGGATGTTGTTGAAGATGATGTAGCTTCGGGTGCGTAGCTTGACCCTTTTTTCTTCGACCGGATCATCGGCACAGTACCGCCCCTCGAGCTGTGCTCGAATCGGGGCGCGCCAATCTTCGCCGCTTAGGCTCATGACCGATACCGGCTTCTTCGGAGCGAAGGATGCTTCCGATAACACCTCGTGGAAGGCGTCGGGAGGTATCGGGAGCTGGTTCGCCGCTGCCTTAGCCAGGGCATGGGCCCCCTGATTGTGTACCCTCGAGATACTCTTCACGTCGAAGCCGAAGAAGTGTTTCTCCATGCTTCGGACGACCTTGAGGTAGCTTGCCATTTCTGGGTCTCGGGCCATGTACTCTTTTGAGACTTGCTCGGAGATGAGCTGGGAGTCGGTTTAGACGATGATTCTTCGGGTGTCGGGTGCCCGGAGCTGGCGGAGCCCGAGGAGGACGCCCTCGTACTCTGCTGCGTTGTTTGTTGTTGGAAATGCGAGCGAAGCCGAGTACCGGAGCTTCTGGTTGCTTGGCGAAGTAATGACGGCAGCGCATCCCGCTCCGGAGGAGCCCCAAGCCCCATCGACATGCACTGTCCAGAATGGCTCTTGGGGCAGCTTCTCCGGAGTCGGAGCGGGTGTCCACTCGGCGATGAAGTCGGCGATGATACCGGACTTGATGGCTTTGCGGGCCACGAACTTGATGTCGAAGGCTGCTAGCTCGATGGCCCATTTGGCCAGGCTGTCTGACGCGTTCCTGTTGCCGAAGACGTCCTTCAGCGGGAAAGAGGTGGGTACTGTGATCTCGTGATCTCGTGGCCATCAGCACTGCGAGAGCCAGCTTGGTGACGACATTGTAGTTGAGTCGGGCTCCGGAGAGGGCTTCCGACACGTAGTAGATGGGCTGCTGCACCAACTTGTCTCCCACGACGACTTCATGCACGAGGACCGCGCTAATTGCTGCCGAAGCGGCCGACACGTACAGCAGGAGTGGCGCCTTCGGAGGCGGAGGGCGGAGCGTGGTCACCTTGACCAGGTATGACTTGATCTCTTCAAATGCTTTGTCTTGCTCGTCCCCCCAACGCATCGGGCCGGAGCCCCGAAGGCATTGGTAGAAGGGAAGGCACTTCTCCGCCGCTCGGGAGATGACCTCCCGAGAGCGGCGAGTCTGCCGGTGAAACGTTGTAGTTCCTTGGTGGTCTTGGGTGGCTCCATGTCGGTGATGGCCTTGATCTTCTCCGGGTTGGGATCGATGCCTCGCTTGGAGACGAGAAAGCCGAGGAGTTTGCCAGCACGCACTCCGTAGGTGCACTTCGCCGGGTTCAGCTTGAAGCCCACCTTCCGCAGATTGGCCAAGGTTTCGGCTAAGTCGCCGAGATGGCCGGAGTCGGAGGTGCTTTTAATGACGACGTCATCGATGTAGGATGCCGCATTTCGGTTCAGCTGGTCTCCAAGGGTCTTCTGTATTGCCTTGGAGAAGGTTGCTCCGGCACTCTTGAGGCCGAAAGGCATGCGGACATAACAGTAGGTCCCATCGTCTGTCTTGAATGCCGTCTTCTCCTCGTCTTCGGGGGCCATCCATATTTGGTGGTACCCGGAGTAAGCGTCGAGGAAGCTCATGAGCTCACATTCGACCGTGGAGTCGACGAGTTCGTCGATGCGTGCCAAGGGGAAGTCGTCCTTCGGGCATGCCTTGTTGAGGGTGGTGTAGTCGATACACATCCGCCATTGGTCGGTGTGTTTGGGTTCGCGAGCCAGGTGGACTTGTTTACTTCCCGGATGACTTGTGCATCCTTGAGCTTCTGGATCTCCGCACGAAGCGCCACCTTCTTTTCCTCCGACCACTACCTCTTTCTTTGCTTGATGGGGGTCACCTTCGGGTCGATGTCGAGCTTGTGTTCGATGATGCTGCGGTCCACTCCGGACAACTCGCTGGTTGACCAACCGAAGACGTCTGTGTTGTTCCGGAGGAGGTCGATGATGCTTGCCTCTAGCTCCGGCGGGAGCCCCTCGCCGATGAGGATGGCTTGGTCGGGGCGATCGGGAGACAAGATCACGCTCTTGACCTGACCGTCGACGCGCGCCTTCGGAGTTCCGGCCGGAGGTGTCGGTGTTGCTGCTTCGACCGTCTCAGGCTTCGGCTCGTGTCGGAGCGGGTGCACTTGCTTCTGGCCCGGTGTTTGGCCGTGCTCGATGCGGCGGGCGGCGAGTTGATCGCCGTAAACAGTGATGACGCCGTTCGGCGCCGGAATCTTCATGCAGAGGTAGCCATGGTGGGTGACTGCGTTGAAGGCGTTGATGAGCCCCCTGCCGAAGATGGCGTTGTAGGCGTACGGCATGTCAACAACGTCGAAGGAGATCAACTCGGTGCGGTGCCCCGCTGGCCCGGAGAAGGCGACTGCGATCTTCACGCTCCCGAGGGCGTGGATTGGCTCTCCCCCGAAGCCGATGAGGGGGCAGTCGGAGGCCCGTAGCTCAGATCGGGGATGCCCAGTTGGTTGAAGGCGTCGATAAAGATGACATCAGCAGAGCTGCCGCCATCAATTAGCACGCGACGGACCTCCGTCCCGCGCATGTTGGCGTTGATCACGAAGGCGTCCTTGTGCGGGTACTCCATCGGGCGAAGGTCTGCCTGAGTGAAGGTGATCGGCACGTGCGACCAGCGGCATCGGGCCAATGGCGGATGAGCGGCCACATGGTTGACTCTCCGCACGTAGTCGCGACGCTGCCTCTTCGAGGCGTAGGGCTGGCTGGAGCCCCCGGTGATGGCCAGAATGACGCTGTGGCCGGTTATATGGTGTTCCGGAGGCGGAGGCAGGACCTCGCCCGCTCCGGAAGCCCCATGTATGAGGTTGACTCCTCGCGCGGCGTCGGCGTCGCGGCGCTCCCTTGCTTCGCGCGAGGCGGCGATTTGGGGGCACTGCTTCGACATGTGGCCCTGATTGACGCCGTGAACCTCGCAGTATGGGTCGCTTAGAGCTTCGGTTGTTGTATCGACGACCGTTGTCGGAGTGCCGCGAGTTGTTTCGCGTGCCTCCGGAACGATTGTCCGTTCTCTGCGAACTCCGGCTTCGGGAATTGTTGATGTTGTGGACCTCTCGGCGCTGGGAGCGGTGGCTTCGGTGGTCATCCGGGGGATCGTTGCTTCGATCGCTGTGACGTTTCCCCCGGTCGTTCTTCTTTTGGGTTGCTCGCGCTTCCTTCCCGCGCCGGAAGTCTTCGTCGGCACGTGCATGTGCTTTCAAGATTTGCAGCAGGTGAGTGCAGGTCTTCGGCTCGGTCCTTCGGATCTCGGACCGTGCCGGGCACAGGCTCATGCCCTTGGTCACCGCTTCGATGATGATTGAATCTGGTACTCCTTCCACCTGGCACTTCAGATGGATGAAGCGCCGGGTGTAGTCTTGCAGTGACTCGCCGTCCTTCTGCTTGCACGCCTGAAGGTCTGTCGCCGTGACCTTCGCGGCGTAGTTGCCTTGAAAGTGAATTTGGAGCTGGTCCCGAAGCTGCTCCCATGAGTAGATGCTGTTCGCCGGCAGCTTGGTGTACCATGTCTTGGCGATCCCGCTCGAAGCGAGGACGAAGGCTTTGGCCTTGATGTCGTCGTCGCCCCCTGCTGACTCGATGGCGGTTTCGTAGCTAATGAAGAACTCGCGGGGGTCGGAGGTGCCGTCGAAGGTTGGCAGCTTCGCCGAAATGAACTTCCGGGGTCACGCCACCGATTCTAAGCGCGCGGAAAGCGGTTGGTTTGTATCGAAAGAGCTTGCGTGGCGTCTGCTGCCGCTGGAGTGGGTGTGCCTCTCGTCGCGCTCTTGGCGGTGTTCCGGTGTATCAACCTCTCAGCGACCGGTGCGTCGGAGGGTGTTTAGTTGAGCCTGGAGGTGAACTTGCTGTCGACGCGCGGCTTCGGCTCGAAGGCGGTGTTGGCGGTTCTTATGCGATAAAATTAAATTCATTAATTCCGCAAGTGCACGGATCACCATTGTAGCATTTCACCTTGGAGTATTCCAGGGTTATCGTATTTATATTTCCGCAGGGAAGCAGAGCAAAAGGGAGCTGAATAGTAGCAATACATTGGATAATTTGGAGAAAGAATAATGTATCAAACTATACTTGAGACAGGGGTAAGATAGGCATGATATATATGGGTGGCACACACATCCTCAAATCCGAGGTAATAAAAGAAATAAAACGTAGTATACATTTGGGAGAGCAACGAGATAGAGTTAAGACTACCTGTATGTTTATCTATTATTTACTCTTTCTAGCAGTCAAGTCTACAAAGGTTATCTACTCGATCTAGCTAAGTTCATACACATACAAGTCATGTCGTTTCGGGGCACACACGTGCTAGGTTAACCGATGATGCTAGTTCAAACCTAGGGAACCGTATGCTATAATTAAGACCCTGCTGAGTCCAACCAGGACGTGGTGGATTACAGAGACCGGTGCAGCTGTCACATACACTCGCGGCTACCATCCTCTGGGGGTTGGGTGCCAAACGTGCATAGGCCAAGCTCTAAGCGCCATTCTTACAACCCGCCTAGAGGAACTACTCTTGATCAACGGAGCAGCCCTATCTAAGAATAAACAAGCACAGATTTCACACGACATCATCTTGACGAAGGCACTCTCTCATACTTGCGTACTCCAACAATCACGAATCCCACAACAAGACTTCTACGAGCACTTACTTAACAGAATAAATAAACTAAATAGAAAAGAACTACTAAAAAATAAATAAATAAAGAATAAATAAAGAATATATTAAATAAAATAATATCTCAAAAGAGTAAGGATACAAAGAACTATACCGAACTCCGAAAAGACTCCGGAAGCCCGACAGAGCTCTCACTCTACTCTACTCTACTCTAACTCCCAAAGCTACTACTAAACTAAACTAGTGAAACACTTGGATGAAGTGTGATGGTGCGAATTGCTTCTGAAGATGGGGGGTCCATTTTATAGGTCTCCATGGCGGTGGAAGCACTGCTGCCGACTTTGGAGAGGCGGCGCCGCCAAAGCCGGCCGGCCGGCCTAGGGGGGTGGCCGGCCGGCCGTCCCTTCTGTCGGTTGGCCACCGTCTTCTGCCTCGACGCTCCAGATCATCTCCTGATGGCGGTCCGAAGGTCGGCTCCTTGCTGGGGTCGGCAGAAATGAAGTGAGGGCCAAGTGAAGGCCCAAAAAGCCCACCTTCTAGAATGGCGGTGGAATTCTGCTGGGCCGGCTTTTAATTATGCGTTGTGTACCAGTTTCCAGCCCACTGGAGGAAGCCTGGGGCCTACGTCCATCAGGTGGGGCCGGCCGGCCGGCCTAGGGTGGGGCCGGCCGGCCAGAGAAATTCCCTGGCTCGGCCCACTTTCCTCCATTATTCACTCCTGCATCCAAATATCCACCAAAACCTGTGGAGTAGCATTATTCCTATCTACTATGCACAAAATCTTGGTGTTATACATTTATTTACCGGTAGGGTGGCGGTTAAATCATGGTTTAACGACCGCCAACAGGCGGTAAGTGACTTCGTCTCGGTCAAGGTTCTCGAGGGCGTGCTGCCGTAGCAGCCTTTCGTCGGCTTCGCGAGCTTCGCGGTTGTATGCCTCTTGGAGTTCCGCCAAACGCTGCTCCTCAGCCACTGCTTCGGCGAGCCCCCTCTGGCTCCGTGCTTCGGCTTCAGCGTTCCTTCGAATTGGTTCCTTCGTTTCGTCGCGGCGCACGACCTCGCCCGTGTCGATGTTCTCTTCTTCATCTTCGGAGGAGCCTTCGGCCGCCTCCTCGACTGTTGGAAGGTCGACGTTGGTTGTGTTGTTGTTGGTCTCCGAAGGTGGTACCACCGAGGTCGATGCCGAAGGGGCGGTCGTCGGAAGCGTCGAGCCACTGGGGAAGGTGCGGATTATCGTCAGCGGGTCGACGTCGTTGTCCGAAGCCGCGGACCTGGTCTTCCGGGTACCCCCTGCCGGAGAGTCAGTTTTTGACTTTTCAGTCCTCTTGGTCATCTCGTCGTGGCTTCTTGTTCGTTCCCCACGGACGGCGCCAACTGTTGTGGTTACGAGGCCACAATAGTAGAAGGGGGTCCTCCGAGGGTCTACCACGAGTGAGGGACCCCTGGGAAGGACTAGGAAGGGACCAAACAAGAGCCAAGAGAAGTAGGTAATTAAGAGCTTGTATTCAATGCCATGTCCTGAGGGTGGTAGGGGGGTATTTATATGCTGATACATCCCCACAACCCTAGAATTACAGGTACCATATTGCCCTTCCTCCAGGGCATTATGGTCATTTCCTTATTACAAGGTGGCATTCCCTAACTCTAGTGGGCCAGAGGGCAATGTACATGGACCTATCCTATACTATACATCATTTTGGGCCTTGATGGTTTCATAGCAGGCCAGGCCTTTGGGCCAGGAGGAGGGGACACAGTGGGCCTCCCCCAACAACACGCTGGTAAACATATCTCCAAAAACGTTCCTACATTTTCTATACGTCGTGTCTAGATTTGTTGACTTGCAATGTAAACATGTTTATAAAACCGTATCAATATGTATAAACATGGTTCTAGTGTATGTCTTTTAGACAGCTTTACCAAACGTGGCTAGGAACTTTGACATAGTTCGTGGGTAGATGCTCCAGAGATGCTTTGCCAAAGCACATCGATATATTCCACTAGATATGAAATAAAACGTATCTAGCCTGCAAGAAAGCGTGTATCTACAGGGTTTTGTTTTTCTAGTAATGGACATAAGTAAGTAAATTAAACTATTATAAAATTTGCTCAAAGCAGAACTATTAATATTGCTAAAAAAATACTTGGTACTGAGAACCTTCATGATTTGAGCAAAATGACGGTCTTTCCAAGTCTGCAACCTGCTGCGTATGCTATTTTGCTAACAACACGCTGCATAACTAAATATATCTTGATAACGGTAAAATAAGACTGGTCACCTTGTATGTATCAGTATGCTTGTTTTTGTCCAAAATAACAGCATCTTGAAATTATTATGAAGCCCCTGGCCTGACAGAGAATCGAAACAACCAATCGGCTTGTGCTTTTTCATTGGAATCTCCTTTTTTGTTTTCAGAAGACCAGAAAAGTACTAGTAGTAACATTTGTGTGTCTCAGTAAATGCTCTGAGGCTTGCCGCACATTGTCATCTAAGGCATTATTTGCCTTGCTCAATAGAGATAATTAAATACCAAAATCTGTCATGATGGATATGGATCAAATTGAGATAAATACCAAAATTTGTCACCCACGCACCTGGAACGCGCTGCTCCGCTGGATGCACCAGGTGGCCTACGTGTTGAGCAAAACGTACAAGTTCAAACCGTCCAATTTGTTTGGCACTTTAGCTTTGAGCACATAAACTAAAGAGAAGTGAAAAAGATGAGGACACAAGAAACGAGAATGCTAATTATTTTTGAAAAGCTAAAGAAAGCTAGAATGCTAATTATTTTGGGAGAGAGAGAGCGCATGTAGCTAGGTTCGTAGATGTGACTGTAGTTCTCTGCCTAAGCGAGCTCACAGTGCTTCGCGCTGCTAATGTCCAGTGCTTGAAGAACGAATGGGGTCGGGGGTCAATTCAGAGAACTCCCTCTGGTGCATTAGCTCTCATCTTGACTGTCAATAAACAAAGCAAAGGGTTCGATGGACCCGCAGCAGAGAACTTTCCTTCCCCACTCATCTCCTCTGATGCGGCGCTCGTCGCACCGACGCCAGCTCACCATGGTTCGCCGCTCAATGCAAGCATGTCGGACTGTATGGAGTCGCTCGCCCCCGGCGAACCGCACAGCACGCCAGACCTTAGCTTCGCGCCCCGTTTGGGGAAGTGGCCTAGGAATGACGGACTCATCAGCTCGCAAACTTTTTTAGCAATTGCTCGGACAGCGTCCACCTCGTACCACTAACGTCTCCACAGCTCCTCGTGCTGTCTAATTCCCGGTCACAGCCCGCACGGTCTCGGCACCGTCATTCACCGGTAAGCGACCGGCCAAGCTCTGGGTTCTGGCTGCTGGGAGCAGAGGGAGTTCTTGGATCACCCGCACGTGCCTTGCTGCTGCTCCAAGGAACTCTTCCTTCGGGCGGCCGCATGGATTGGATTCCCTCACCGTCGTTCACCGGTGAGTCAACTGCCCATCTGCTCATGATTACTGTACATGCATCTGCCTTCCCTTTTTTGCCCTGTCAACTTCGTAGAGGGGACCCTCTGCCTACTGTCGCTCTTGTACTCTGAAACTCCTGTAGGGTTGGTTGCAAGGAGTAGTATGTAGAAATGATGATTTTGGTATGTTGGTTGAGCTCAAGACGTCCAAGGGCTTCCAAGAAAAAAGAAAAGTCTCTATACCCTGAAAATAAACGATGATCTTGTTTGATATACAATATGGAATTGGTGTTCGTTCAGAAAAGGAGTTCGTTGATGTGACCTTGCTTTTCAGTGAGTTGTGCCTCTCATAATCTCATCCAAATTGATGGTTTCTGTTCAGGTTAGCTAAAACTATATTTGAACTGGAATTCTGTTCATCGTCGGGAAAGTACTACTAGTAGTTCGCAATTGGTTTATTGTTGGACTATACTGTGTCTCAGCCTTTATGGTACTCTGGGCATGCAGGAAGACATGTTCCTTGAACCTCACGAATCCAGTGTAGATAGGTTGAAACTCAAGATGCAGCAAGACATTTTGCTTATCAGTGGAAAATATCATGTTTTCTTCAAATTTTGTGCAGAACCAATGATAATAGCTATAAATGTAAGAACATAGTTCAATGATAACAGCATAGCCTAATGACTTTTACTATCCTGAAATATTGCCCATGCCTGCTTTCTCCCTTTACATCTCTCAACAGGCTAGACAAATTTACACGTCCGAATTTGCACTGATCCACATTTGGGCTATCTACCTACCCCTTTCTCAGTTTGCACTCATATGTAGTACTGCAACTATCTTCTTCATGCAATAGAAGTTGCCCTACCAAAGCAAAAGAACGCAAATGCAGCTTTAAAGTTGAGCATTCTTTGTTGTTGCACGTAAGAAGCGTGCTAGCTAGAATTCATCAAGTAGCAGGTTCCTTTTCAAACCAAGAAATGAATCATTTTATTATGCTTGGCTAAAAGTGCAAACACGATATTATGATTTGCTGCTTGTGTAAATTAATTCTGCTTTGCTGATTGACTATTCCCTGATATTTTTTTACACATAGGAGGCCACCTTTCTTTCTTTCTTTTTTTACTGCATGCCAAGGTGAGAGATGTCCATGTTGTCTGCCATGCAAGTTTTGAAATGCTTAGTTTATATGTATAAATGCAAGAGAAGAAATCATACTCAAGGCCCTAGTAGACCTATCACCTATCCATCTATCACATATTGGGCCTTGAATATGTTAATATCTTGTGCGAAACAGCTGCATAATTAACTTTTGGCATCTATCCCTCTATCACATATTGGACCTTGTATAATAGTAAAGCTGGGCGTAGTAACTGCTTATGTATTATGCAAGACATCTATGATTGTTTTGGACTAATATTCCACTTTAATGTATCTCACTATTTCAGATTGTTATCGTGGAGGAAGCTTGTAGCCGTTGGCTGAACAAGAACAATTCGGTCTAATGTTGGAGAAATCTTGATGTTGAGTGCTTAAAGCAAACATCGTCTTGAGAAAAATAATCTAATTGTAAGATTGTTTGGGCAGTAGGACTGTTTATACTGCTGATTCTGTGGTTGGACTGTAGGACTGTTATATGTAAATCACATGGTTGGACTGCAGGAATGTTAATACTACCAGCTGATTCTGTGGTTCACTATTGTTTTCAATTCTCTGGAGTTATGTGCTTGTTATTAGGACTCTAGAATTCTAGTAACAGCAGTGAGAATGTACACGTACGATAGTTAAATAGGTAGATTTAACGTCTTGTGCACATGTTAGTTTGTATTCAATTGTTTGTCTAATTAATCTTTTATGTTGTGCTGCTCACCCAAGAAACAGTAAATAAGGTGTCGAACCTACTGGAATGATGACATGCAACACTAATTAGCCTAAAGTTTCTAATTAGTTTGATTAATCACTTGGCTTGACAACTTCTAACTTAATCACGTGTAGTCTGTTGGTATGAAACTTCTTGCCTATCGTTTGCAGGTCGTATACTTGTAGTGTTTACCATCCCTGTGTGTTTCTGTGCCCACTATGCTCTGTTTCGTGCCTTCCTAATATTTGCCTTTGTGTAGGAAAAGTGTTTGAAACAATCAGAACTGTGAAAAGTTCAGCTCCATCAGATGTCTATGTCGTGCATTGCCATTCCGTGGTAAGAAAAGAAACAATGTCTGTTCTTTCATAAGAGACATTTTTTTAGGTTCCAAGCTGACATTTATGGATTTTTCCATGTAATTGTAGAAGCAAGAGAAATACAAAGATGTGCCGCCTACTGCTGTTGATCTTTTCAAGGAGTGCTACTGCAGCAGCAAGACCAGTTTTGGTGAACCTGCCAAGAAAGCAATCGTAAGCATATGTTTTCTTTCTTTCTTGTTGAGAAGAACAATGGTAAACAACTACACATGACTTCTAAGTTATCCAGCTGTTGCTATTGCTAGGCTGACATGGATGCCATTATGGCTGAACCAACAGAAGAAGGCGACGTACCAAAGTCTTCTGCAGAAGTTGTTTCTCAACTCTACAAGAAGAGCAAGAGCTCCCTCCCTGAAAGGGAAAAAAGACGAGAAGAAAACTTTCTATCTATACAGGTTGATTTTGTTGAGGAAAGAATCTTTCTTTTCTTCTGTCATTCTGTGTGCTTGCAGAGTAGAAAGTAAACTCTAAGCATGTGCTGTGTATATTGTCAGTTCATTTGTGCAGGTGAGCTGATGGTTCTTTGGAATCCTAGCTCAAGAACATCACAAAGCTCTAAAGAACTGAATCAAGAAATCGTGCCTACCTTGAGTTGCTGGTGCTGAAATCTACAGGGAACGAAACATGCTTGTGTTCTTGATGGCTCTATAGTGACTCACTATGTGTTTGGGAAAGTGATGTGTGAAGAAGAGAGTATTCTGGAGTAGGAGATAAAGATGAACATGCCTGGTGTAGTATATATATGTGAGAAGAGCATTTGAAATGGGACTCTCTGATTCTAGAAGGAAGAAATGAAGATAATACTGAAAGAAGTATGCTGCCGATTCTCTCTTCTTGTATTTGCTAACTACAGTTTAGTGAGCCAGAGAGAGAGAGATCAGATCAGAGAGAGCAAGAGATCAAACTAGAGAGACGGTAGAGATCAGAGGGCGTTTGATCAAAAGTTTCAGAGCGGTGTGTAGATTCTCATTGCAGGCGTGAGATTTCAGAATAAGAAGAGATGTCAGCGAGAGATAGTTCAGAGAGAGTAGAGATCAGAGTGTTCTATCATCAAAAGTTTTTTAGATTGACATGCAAATGTCGTCTCTATGTTGCCATGCCATGATCAAAGATTGCAATACTAGTAGAGGAATAGGTAAAGGTTAGGGGAAGTTTGTCAGTGCAAGTCAAAGCAATTTTGTCATTTCAAACATCGGAATCTTCAGTCAAGTGAAGCCCAGAGTAAGAGTGAGAGGTCTGAGAAATAAAAAAAGAGATCAGAGATCAAAGTGAGAGATCAGAGATTGTTCCATCATGATGAGTTTCGAAAATGATGTGCAGATGTCATGTTCATATAGCCATGCCATGATCAGAGATTTCCATCCTAATAGAAGGGTATGTATAGATCAGAGAGTAGTCTGTCAGAGCAAGTTTAGTGTACTTTCGTCGGTGCAAATAGTAGTATCAAGAGAGAATTCCTTATTTGGCCCTAATAAAGTTCTTGGTTCCTTTCTTGGCCTTTTTTCAAAAAAATTTCCCTATATGACCCAGAACAAAAATTTGGTTCCTTTCTTGGCCCTTCCGTCAGTTTTTGATGTTAACGGTGTTAAATGTGAGGTGAAATGACTTTTTTACCCCTGACTTGAATCAAAGTGTAAAATTCAATTTTGAAATTATGTATTTGTTCCGAAATTCCAGAATAACATAAATGTGCAAGATTTCACAATGAAACAAAAAATCGGCATTATTTTGGCACATAATTGAAATGAAAGCAATAGTTCATCTATTTTTGCACACACTAGTCAATTAAAGAAGAGAACATGCTTACATATAGAACTCGACATAGGCATATCAAAGTTTCACAAGTGCATACACCATGTCACATACAGTCACATACATCATGTCCATTTAACAATATACATAGATCTCTATTACAAAAGAGGCAACAAAGAGAAGCATTTATATGAGAAATCAGAGGCTAAGCCTTCTCTTGCTTCTTGTACTCATTGCAGGGCTAGCAGGCTTCATTTTGCTTCTTGTGCACATTGAGGGGCTGTCTAGTACAAGTTTTCGAGGCTCCTGACATAGCTCTTTCTTCTTCTTCTTCGGGTTGGCCTTTTTTGCCTTACCCTTCACAGGTTTATCTATTTGTTTAGCCTTTCCATTCGATGTAGCCTCGGGTTGATTTGAGCCACTTCTTGACCTACAATTCAGCACATATGGCATCAATGAATTGATATAAAGTAAAAATGGCAGCAATGATGTAGTACCTTTTCGATCCTCCTGAGTTGGAGTTCTTATGTTGTCCCTTTTTCTTACTTGTAATCTCTAAGGATTGGCTGTAATATAGAGAAATATACAACATAGTTTCAGTTTATCATTCATGGTAATGTGTAATTTAGAGACAAAAACAACTAGTAGAAATTACCTTCTTTTTCCTTCTTGTACTAGAGCAGTCATGAGCACAAGGATTTTTTTGGACCTACAAAATAGAAACATACTTTAATTAATAAATTTGCAAAAAGTAAACATAAAGAATATACATATGACTAAGGTACAAGTAGTTACCTTCACAGTGCATCCATCCGCTGTGGTAGCTGCATATAACCACCATGGACATTTATCAGCGACTTTCCTTGCACAATATGCTCTGAACCTCTTTGGTCCACTTTTTGCAGTGTTGAACTCAAATTGATGCTTGATTGCATGTTGACACATGGCCAACTTGAATACCTTCATGTTTGTATAAGTGGAGCCAACCTTCATTGGAGGGTCCAGAGGGTCATATTCTACATTTGGAGCATGATTTTCCTCAATACATGGCAACTCCGGCTGAACTTCTTCTTCATCCCCATCTTCACTGTGATCCCTATCCTCACTGTCAGCCCCCACATCAGTGTCATCCCCCTCCTCACTATCACCAGGTGCATAGGCCGGGTCCTCCTCGTTTTCTTTAGAACAAGGTATCACCTGTAAAGCATTCACAGGCTCATGCTGTGGTACCATGTGTAAGTACATACTCTCCTCATCAACCCCTACATGCTCATTCTCTGGTAATGGATTTCTAAGGTAATCATCCTCATCATCATCTTCCATGTTTTTTGGCTGCTCATCGACCTCAAATTCTCATTTTGAGATTGGCTCATATGGATCAGAGGGAGCACAATATACAATAAACATGATGACAACCTTTGTCTTCCAATGCTTAGTAAACATAAACATCAACTCTTGGTCAGATTTTATTTCGGGAAAGGTTTTTGCCGCTTCATCGTAATATTGCACATGTGGTACTTCCAAATAACATGGTGGGAACTCCTCTACCACTGATTCAACCAGATCTTTAAAATTTGTCAAGTCTGAATCCACAACCTTCTCAAAGCTAAAACATTTGACATCCTTTCTAGCCTTCTTGCCCACCAATTTAATTTTCAACAAGAAACTTGTTGTTGGATCCAACCTGTCATCGAAAAAAAAGAAACAACGGTAAATCATCTAGATTAAGCCCTTGGCGATAGATTAGACAATCGCATAAGAAATAGGAAAAAAAAGTATTGTAATGAACTAACAATGTGCAAGTATAATCTATAGTGTTTATTTTGGAATTTTTTTGTGCCACTAAAAGCCTACTAGACATGCTGACATGGTACATTATTGTGTGTGCATAGCAAAAACAACACCTGGTCCCACCTCTAGTCATCGTCTTCCTCTCCTCACATGCGTAAGAGAAAAAGGGAAAAGAAACCAACCGCCATGGCTAATCGTGGAGCTTGCATAGATGCCTGATTAAAGTGTGCCAACCCTCACAAACAAGCAAAATCGAACGCAGGCTATCTCCTCTGCCATTTCCCTCAATCGAACGCACTCTAATCCTAAACAAATTGGCACTAACCCTAGAGAAACAGGAACAACAGGAACAGAGAGCTCACCCCGCATTCTGTGCAGCCTCGACGGCCTTCCCGGTGGCCAGCGGGGCCGCGCTCGACGACGCCTCCGCGGCCGCGCCCGGGATTCCGCGCATCGCTCCTGCATCACGCTGCTCCCCATCGCGCGGGACGGGGACGGCGCCCGCCCCCTCGACGCGCGCGGCTGCAGCTCCACCTCCAACCGGATCGACGGGGGGAGGCCCGGGATCCGAAGCTCCGGCGTCGGCGGCGGAGCAGCCCGCTTCCATAGAGCTCGCCCCTTCCATCCGCGGCGGCGGCAGTCCGACGCCCTGCGTCTGTTTTTTTTTCTGCGCCGCTCTCTGTTTTCGATTTGTTTTGGTCGCGCGGGTCGCTGTTTCCTGAGAACGATTCGTTCAGCTCGGGTAAGGGTAAGATGGACATTTCAAATCGCTGTTTAGAGGCACTTCACGGCCAGGCTTAACAGATCACACGGAAGGGCCAAATAAGGAACAAAATTTGCCGTTTGGGTCATATGAGTAACTTTTTTTCAGATTGGGCCACATAAGGAACCACGAACTTTACTAGGGCCAAATAAGGAATTCTCTCAAGTATCAAATATATGCATGTGCCGTAGTCTCAACAGGAGAGATTGAAAATTCCAAATAGCACTTCGTGAGTTCAGATTCAGATTGTTCAAGAAAGCACACTTCAGTTTGTAAGTCAAAAAATTTAGAGGGTACAATGCAGAGAGCATTTGTCAGCGCAAAGTTCAGGATATTCAGTTAAGAAAGTGCAGTCTAGCTGCATATATCAAAAGTTCTAGAAAGTGCAGTACACAGAGCAATGTCAGTCACAAGACGTCAGTGGTGACTTCGTCAATCTTCAGAATCTACCGGCTCAGTCTTCGAAGATGCTCATATGGGTGGGGTTTGCATATGTGCGTTCATAGGGGTGAGTGTGCGTGCGTTGTGAGTTTCTGAGTTGTACTGTGTAATCGTAAAAAATTAAAAAAAAGTAATATTAGGGGTCGAAAATTATGAAACTTAAAAGTTATGAATTTTTGCTGGAAGAAACTCCCAGCCCATATTAAATTTTGTTACCGCCCAAATTTTTTACAATTTTCGAATTGGCGCGCCCCGGACGACACGGCCCAGGAAAGTTGCGCTTCATGAGGAAAAAAAAATGAACCTAGATCGATCCCCAGTCCCAAATTGCCCCTTCCTCACTGCCGCCGCCGCCGCCGCCTTTCCTCAACACGGACGCCACGTGCCCTTCCTCCCGGCGCCGCCACCCTCAGGCCGGAAGAGAAGCAGCCGCCGCCGCCGTCGTCGCGCCCTCCCGCCGGCAGCAGAAGGTCGTCTGCTCGGCTGCGCTGCACGACTGCGGAACCGCACAGCGCGGCTTGGCAACCGCTACTGCGTTCCGGACGGAGATGAAGCGCCAGGGGGGCTGTCTTGGGGTTGCCGAGGGCCGTGTCGTCGCCAACCCGCAAAACGTCGTCGTCCAGGCCGCCGAACCCGCCGTCGCCCCCGGGACGATCTACCGTTGCGCTGGCCATTGCGCTGGCTGCGGCGCAGCATCTTCGGCGTACTTGCTGAAGCCCGGCCGCCTCTGCTGGGCTGATGGGGTACCCACGCCCTCCGACAACCGACAAGCCGTCATCCCCTCGTGGTCGACTTCTAGATGGCCTGGGTGGGGTGCCTTCTCACTCGTTCATCCCCTTTCATTGTCTCCTCCAATGCAGACGTCATGTTTGATGAAATGTCCGTGTGGGGGATTGTACCTTGCAGCAAGGTGAGGTCTCAGTTTTCATCTCCGTGTCGGTGGTCGACATGGTTCTAGTTCTTGGTACCATGCACTCGGGAGCTGTGAAATCAGCTCCGTGATCATTGACTACCAGTTTCTGAATACGTGATAGAACAACCTGTTGTGCATTTCTTAACAATTTTGCCTGCCATGATGAAAGTAGCATTACTACTTTGCATTGTGAATAATGTACAATTAGCTTGTATTTGGTACCTGCATTTCAAGTGCACAATTGCACTCCATTTTTTTATTCAGACCAGGCTAAATGGGATGCTAGAGTGACCATAACTTCCCTATGAAGGTTAGCCCTCTCAAAAGCATTGCTCCCTAATTCAATTTGGATTATGACCATCCAATGTTGCCTCCTTCCTTTCCAGATTCATCTGGCTCAGTTTCCAGCCCTGCAACTTACTACGCTGCTTGGTCCACTTCCTGTTCTGGTCGCAGGTAACAATCTGTTACCCTCATTTGGTTAGATTAATGATTAGCTTGAGAACATTCAAGTTATGATTGATGACTAGGATTAGCCCATGATTTATTGTGTGGTTTTGCTCCTGTTTCTTTCTGTTTAGCTGTGCGTGCCAAGTGTTTGTGCTTCAATATCTGTACAAGAACACGGTTGCTTCAGAAAATTCACTTTCCAACATGTTTTCTTGCTAATTCAACTTACATGGCATCTACATCCGAACTGATGTATTCATGCAGTTTATGGCAGATTTGTTATAGATAAACTGAAAAAAAAATGTGCTAAAAAAACTGTTTGCCCTTAAACCTAAAGCTGAACTTGGAATGTTTGATTTTCCTAGAGTTTGTGTGTTCTTAATGTTAGTATGGACTGAGAAACATAAGAAACCTATCTAGTAGCATGGATGAGAAGAAGCGGCCAATTATGCAGCTTGTTAGTTGTTAAGACTCCAGATTTTTTGAGTCTTTTGGATTGTTGCTGTTATGGCCACAAATTCTTAATGCATTCCTGAAGTGGTTACAACCTTTAAAAATTTCTGTAGATTGTAGACTCTAGGCTTACCGGATGCTCTGAATTGCTTCTGAGATGTATTGTAATTGTTACAAGAACGATTGATTTGTTGCTAGGTTAACCATTTCTAATGTCTTTATATGTTATTTTATTTAATTATGCCAAAATGTTAGACTACTTTGTTACATCAAAGAGGTTTTAATGTCAAATAAATGGTTTATTGATACATTAACTTACTAACTACAGTACTCAGAATATGTAATATTGATACAAATTTAATTATTTGAAATTTGAACTTGAATCATTCATGTGCTAGTAAGCTAGGCCATTGATGTATTGTGAAGTTATCAAAAATAGCTATGAAATGTGAAATTAGACATGGCAAATTTATATTATGTGTATCATTTGCTATATGTGCCATAATACATATTTTTAAAATATTAACCTTGAATTAAATGTGCCATGGTTGTAAACTGTTCATCATGGTAAATCTTTTGTTTGGTTGTAAAAATCCCGTTTGGGTATAGCCTTGATGATTTTGTACACTGTATGGGAGCTCATTTGTTTCCTTTTCTTTTGGTTTGCATGCTAACCTAGAAAGTGTCATCCCAAGTGAACGTGCAAATATTTATGTCCATTTACTGTAGCTGATTGTAACTTTATATCTTTTTTAGGTAGTTCAATGGTTCTCTGAATCGACCAATACTGCTTTACCATTAAATGTTGACGTCCACATTTATAGCAGCACAATAACAGTTCTTTGCATCAAGTTCCTATCATTTCGCATGATGTTAAAACTGAATATTTGATTTAACTCCATATACAAGCAAGTACATTTTCTGATATTATAGTTCAATATCCAATGTAAATGCTTTTGTTCAACAGGATGGCACAATTTTTTTGTTTTTTATTTTTTATTTTTTATTTTTGAAGGGGAATACAGTAGGGGAAGCCCCTACTGTGGTATTTATATTAAAAGGAAACCAAACTAAAGGAGTAAGTACAAGTAAAAGGCCTAGTTACCTATTGAAATAAAACAGGGTGCAAAAGCAGCCCTTCCTAGAAGTCGAAAAGGATCTAAGGGAGCCCAACCTTATATACAGTTACATAGGTAGGTTGAGGCGGGGAACAGAAGGCTGAGGCTACAAAAATAAACTTTACAAGATGCTGTCTAACCACTAACCAAGAGGAATCCAGATTTTTGTCTTCGCTATTTAGCCTGTACATCTGTTGTTTTACTATTCTGACAAAGGCTGCCTTCCAAGATTGGAATGTAGGATGGCGCAATTTGAGGGGAACACTCCTAGTCATGGCATGGTCAAGTCAAGCAAGTCTACAATCTTCTTCGCAAAAAAAAAAAGGGAAAAAAAAGAAAAATAATAATAATAATAATAAAAGCAAGTCTACAATCTTAAAGGAGAAATGACCAAACTTACAAATACATTATTGTTGTTATCGCACTCATTGCTTTGAAGTTTAAATGTCAGATTGTAATTGTACTTTTTATTACATGATGATTGTACGTACTAAAAAAGGGTTGTTTCAATTACTAAGTATTTATGTCATGATGGAATTATTTCATATTCTTGTTGACACAATCTGTATTTTGGTATAATTCTTTTGCAATCATGGTTTAATAATAAATATTTGGGTTGTGAAATTAATTGCAATCGTGGTTTATGAATCAAATATTCTGGTTGCGATAAATGTAAATGAACAATTATAATTTGTTGCAATAAGTTATTGCCACGACCCGATTTCATTGCGATAAACCTTATTGCACACACATCAATTGATGCTATAACAGTTTATTACAATGAAATATATTTTGTTGCGACTTCATTGCTTGCCATGAATTATTGTTCGTTGCAAATAAATGTATCGTGTATGGCCATGAAACAATTTGAGTGGCAATAGGTTGTTTCCCCCTATTGCCACAAAATTTTCGTGCAGCAAAAGAGTCATATTGCACCCGAAGATCTTCGTCACAGGAGGTCAACTGTAGGCATGCAAAGCCAAGTGGCATGTAAGGAGGGAGGGAGAGGGGGAGAGAGAGAGAGAGAGAGAGAGAGAGAGGCGTCGGGGTTTGCAGATGGAGAAGAAAGTGCAGAGAGAGGAGGCGAACGTCGACGTGGCTTAGCTTTCCAGGTCGGACGGTGCAAATAAACAATCGGATACAATAATTTCCATGATTCAAATACTAATCACTGACGTGAAGTGATGTTAGGAGAGAGAAATGATGCCGATTTAGATTGTAAAATATGGTTTGTACACACACATCGCTAGTGACTAGAGCCAGTCATGAGTGGTATTCCGTTGGCGTTCTAGTAGGAGACGCGCGCTGCTCAGGGCATGGGCGTAGTTTGCTGATCAACTATACTGGCCTGCTCACATCCACAGCTTAGATTTCTCAAACGAGGGACCACCTCCACGTTGATGACATATTTCCCATTTAGAGCAACTTGAAATAGAATAACCAAAAAGGATTGTGAAGACAAATATAGCTATTATTTATTTATGAGTAATTCTATGATGCTTGGAGTTAATTGTAGCCGTTCGTTTGATCAGACCTAAGGTTAGAAATAGGGAGGAACCTAGTAAAAGAAACTTTAAGTTGTGGACCGGTACCAAAAATCAGTGAGGCAGATACTAATTCAATTATAGATGGGAAAGGAACCGGTTCAAGCACCATAGAAAAAGCCTTTATTAAAAAGTATTTCCAATTTTGTGGCTCTCCATTCCGTAATTCTCACTAGCAACTTTTGGAAAGCTAGAGTAGTTTTTTTTTTGTTCGTTTTATTTAGAGAATTGCTAAATCAAGAAGTTTAGAATACAGGGTTGCTCTAAGTAGCAATTACTGAACTTCAACGCGAAGGAAATAAGTATAATGTGAAGGGAATAACTCTATAGCTGGAAGTAATTATTTCTTACTAACCATGGTTTTCCGTCACAATATATATTTACTTAGATAAGCTATTTAATTTTGGAAGTTGGCACCTAGCATCAGGCCATGATTGCATCCTACTAAACATACATATATTTTTCATCTCTATATAAATCGTGTAGCTCATATTCGGCTCTCAAACGCATCTGCAAAGAAAGAGTCACGGCCATATAGCAAAAGTACGCGATGGAGATGAACAAGGTGGTCATCCTTTCGGTTCTCATCCTCGGATGCTTCATGGTGACTTCACACGGTAATTGCTCTCAAAAAATCAGTAGAATCCATGTTGGTTTTGTTTTTTAAGAATTAACGCGGTCAGGCAAAGATGGAACCAAGTATTGGACAAAACTGTACGTTTAGCTCTGATCCTCCTTACGGCTTCAAGTCATCAACACTCCAATTTGCATTATATGCAGGTCATACCGTGGATCAGATGCATAACGGTATCATGTTGTGTCCATGCCCGAGAACAGAAAACTGCAAACATAATTGCTACTGCTGTTCTGATGCAGAAGACGACTGCTATCAGATATATCAAGAATGCAGAGATAAGTGCTGCTCAAAAAGGCAGCCTTTTGCTCTCGCAGAGCCATGAAACGGAATTATGATAACGGAATTACGCGAAGAGCGTCTCGGAATAAAACATGAATCCATGCTTCGATGCTTTCCGGAAAGAAAAAATACGCAGTCCCGTTAAGTACTCCGTTAAGCATGGCATTAGTCTGATAATGACTGGGTCCGCAGAGCCCGAACGAAAGCCCATCCGGGCCAGAACCTTTCTGCCGCAACAGCGCTCTCGGTTGCCGGCGACCACCCGACGATCTCCGTGCTCGCCGCCGTCTTCCATCCTTGCAACATTGCCAGCCCTCCATCCGATTGGCCCACCCCGTCGGCGCACAAGGCCATCTCGAGCGGCTGCACCCACGTCGCCACCGTGCACAACCACCAGTACCTCGGCAAAATCCCGCATCACGGCCAGCGGCAGCCGCCGCTGCGTCACCTCGTCGCGCACCTTCTCCACTCGTGCCTTCCTCGGCCTCGCAGCTGAAAGTTCCCAATCGGCGCCACGGGCAGGTGCGCTCGCGTCGCCTCCGTTCTTCCCAGGCAGATTTCTGAACTGACAGTACTCTGAACACTGTACAGAGTAAGGTAACATCGGCATCAATTCTCTTTGTCTGTCAAATTGCATTGCACATCTCCGTGGACTTAAAGATTCTTCCAGTGAATGTGTACACTTTCTGAAGATCAGATAGGCAATATAGGTTAGCGGTGAGGCCTTGATGCATATGTGTAATCACATTGGCAATCGTGATATCCTTTTACTGAGATTGGGTAGATATTATTTAAGGCATGAGATGGAGGACAAACATTATTCTGAATTATTGTGATAGAGTTGTGACTTGTTGGATTTTGCTTCTTGGAAATTTGCAGATTAGCTGTTGGTTGTTTGTACTATATCAAGTAATCCGGTAGCAGCACATTCGTTTAGTAGAAGGGTAAACAAATTGTGATATTGAACACACCAAAACAGAGATATGGAATATGCAAAGGAATTTGGCAGAAGTAGCTAATGGAAATAAAGAATTACATGAGTCACCTGCATTTGTTTTTGCTTAGATAAATTTTGAATGAGTTGTCCATATTTTGCTGGAGTTGTCAAGCTTACAATACTTCAGTCACTTGGAGGAGTGTTGCTGTCAGAACAACAGATTCATGGAGGTGAGTCATTTTTCTTTAATTTTCAGGAAAACGGGAGCAGTAGTGATTCACGTGAGAGCAGGATGAGCCTTGGTGGATTTTGTGATGCTGAGGAAAGGAAAATTGCCCTCGACGAGTACGTTCACGTGAGAGCAGGATCAGCCTTGGTGGATTTTGTGATGCTGAGGAAAGGAAAATTGCCCTCGAAGAGTACTGGAATATAGTGCAGATGACATTTGGAAGCTAAGATGAGTGTTATAGATTCTACAATAAGTACGCTAAAGAAAGGGTTCAGCATTAGGAAGGATATTGTGAGGCGTGAGAGAAAGATTGGGGACGTATTCTATAGACGTTTCTTGTGCTCTAAGGAAGGCAGTCGAGATCCTGAAGCTAGTGACATTGTGGATCGAAAATACAAGGAAAGAGCACAGACAAGATGCGGTTGTCCTGCCCAACTCTGCATTAAGCTTGATAAGGCCAGTGGTACTTGGTTTGTTGAAAATTTTGTCGACTACATAACCACTGTCTTACTTCTCCGGATGAGACTCCATTTCTTCGGTCCTCATAGGAGGATGTCGGAAAATCTGAAAGCTGAAATAATACGAATGGATTCAATGGGCATTCGAAAGCATGTTATAATGGATATCTTGGAGTGCAAATTTGGAGGATATGATAAGATAGGAATCATCTTGAAGGACATATACAATTTCTCATCAAGGAATAAGAGGTCGAGAATTGTGGATGGTCATGCGAATGCAGCTTTAGTGATCATGAAGCAGAGGCAGGACAAGAATCCTGATTTCTTTTACGATTACCAAGTTGACAGTGAAGGCCGTTTGAGAATTTATTCTGGTGTGATGCGCAGTCACGCATGGACTACCAATCCTTTGGAGATGTACTTGTATTCGACAGCAGATACAGGATCAACAGATACAACATGCCTTTTGTTCCTTCTGTGGGATTGAACCACCACCGGCAGACTACAATATTTGGTTGTGGTATTATCGGAGACGAGCGTGTTGAGTCATATGTCTGGTTGCTTGGTGTTTTCTTGAGAGCAATTGCCAACAAAAGCCAAGGTCTGTTATAACTGACAGTGACAAGTCAATGATGACAGCGATCCGCCGTGTGCTACCAGGTACCGATCATCGTGTATGCTCTTGGCATATCGAGAAAGGTATAATGAAACATCTTCACTACTCAAGCATGGACATATTCAGGAAATTCTTATATGATGCATTCTCACTGGATCTGTTTGAAGAAAATTGGAATTCATTTGTTTCAAAGTACCAAACTGATAGGAACAAGGTTTGGCTACATAGTATGTATCGAAGAGAAGGCTCTGGGCTGCTGCCTTTTTAAATGCCAAATATTTTCTGGGTATGAAAAGCAACCAGCGGAGTGGGAGTCTGAATTCTGATCTTCACCGGCACCTTGACTACTACCCGTCTTTGGTTGATTTGGTACGACATTATGAGGTTTCTGTTTCTCGAAAGCTTAAAAGGGAGGCACACTTTGTTTGCAGAGCGTCACAGTCTTGGCCTGCCACTGTAACAGATAGTAAAGATTTGGAAGAGTCTGCTGGGCATATTTTTACTGAAGCAAATTTTGATCGAGTCCAAATGGAGCTGCAGATGGTAGACAGTTTCGATGTTGAAGAAGTTCTGCATGATGCCAATTGCATTAGGTTTATGTTGACTTCAAATGAGCAGCAGGGAAAAGTGTTTTACTTTGATCGGACCTTGGTAGATCTTGTTTTTAATATTAAATGCAGCTACCGAAAGGTAATTCCTCTGCTAATTCCTTCTTACTAAACAACCTCTAAAGCCTTGGAATAATTAGAAAATGCCTCAAAACCTTCTCAGGAATACGCTTGTTTCCATTTTTATCTTTCCATCTTGATGCTCCACAGACTGGACACTGTTCAAGTTTCTCATGCTGCCCCCGAAAAAGAATACAATTATTCGGACACATATAGATTGTGGTATATCCAAGTCCTAAGGAACTAAGGAAGTTCTTTGCTTCATTGTAACATGCTGGAAGAGAGCAATGAGGGAATGCTAAGGACAACTTCATCATTGCAGTAAACGCAACATTAGTGATCCGATAGAATGATTTGATATGAAGTAACTTCACCACAAATGAAAATCTTGTATAACGAGACCCCTCGTGCAACTCTTTGTGTAACTCATCTAGCACACTTTCAAACCTTGTTCCACCACCATCACCTATAAGATCAGCTTGAAACAGGTCACGAAAAATATCTGAAAGTTCATCATCATCATTGAAGTCCTTATTGCCATCGGCATTCTCATGGTCTGCACTTTCGGGAAATCCATCATTCTCATTACTCTTTTCACTTTCGGGACCATCCGAAGGTTCCCCATGATGGATCCATCGATCATACGAGTTTTGTATCTTGTACATTAGTAAGTGATCTTTCACTCGAACAAGATCTACCTCTTCATGATTCAGGCACCGAGCACATAGGCAAAGTATGACTGAATCACTCCCTTTTGTGGCCCGAACAAATCCCATGAAATCATTGACCCCTCGAACATGATCGTGGCTAATTCGTATAGATTTACGTATCCAACTTTTGTCTATCTATACAAAATTTGAACCCGATAAGCGAAAAATTGACAGGTCATCGAAGCTCATAATTTCTTGGAATGTGGAGGACATCCGTACCTTCGTGGGATCCGCAGCTGTAGCCGGCGGTAATTCTTCACCACCATTAAACCTCTGCCAAGATGGACTCATCGCCGACACCGGTGTCCTCCTGGATGGGGTTACCTTGCGGTCTGAACACTGAAATAATTTTGCCGCCGGCCAGAGAAATGCTGCCGCCAAAACGAGATTTCATTCCGAGGGACCGAGGCGCGCAACATCCAAATCGAGTTTCCCGCTACGAATATTCGCGTCAAGTACCAAAATTCAAAAGCTTCTATCACATATAGGTGGGCCATGCAAAAAGTAGAAAGGAGGGTTCACAAGCTCCGTCGGTGCGCCTGACATGTGGGCTAACAAACGAAATCAGTGTCGAAAATTACTTGACCGCGGTCCCACGGTGTATGACATGTGCGGAAGCTTCATGGTACGCCGCGTGGCACCACACACGGGTGAACAAAGAAATCAGTGACAAAAATTACCTGACCGTGGGCCCCACATTCATGACATGTGGGCCCTCTTTGTTGTTCGCGGTGCGCCACGTGGCACAACGCGCGGACAAACAAATCAAAGACAAACAATATACTTGGTCGTGGGACCCACGGCCTCTGACCCGTGGGCCTTATGTGGCTCTGTAGTGCGTCGTGTGGCATTGAACGCGGTCAAACGAAATTTGTGACATATGGGAACTGTCTTGCTGACTGGGATGCCACGTAGGCTAGAAACGCCCGTGGGTTGGGGTTTATGACAAAAATCGTGAGATCCCGTTGGTCGCCGTACTCGCAACAGGATTTAAGTGACCAGAAACGGGTCAACCGACGGCATCGGACGATCCTGTGCACCGATTTATACGGTTTTTCGTTACAAATATGGCTTGTTAGTGACGGGTCATGAAATCGTCATAAAGTAACCAGAAACGGGAAAAACCGTCAAAATAGTGACAGATCTACAGTAATTTTGTCATAAATCAACAGATCAGTACTAGTGAGCTCCGGCAAGGTCTTAGACCGCCCCCACCTCCCACCCCGCCGTCGTCTTCCTCGCCCCGCCCCGACCCTGGCCCAACCGTCGTATCCCGCTGCCCGCTCCGGCGGCACCCTCGCCGCCTCTCCCGCCACCACCGTCGGGTCGGCCTGCCTTCCTTTCTATGTCCAGTGCACTCCATTGACCCCCTAACCCTAACCCCCTAACCTTAACCTTGCCGGAGCAACTCGTGGTCACCAGAGTTTGGAGAAGAAGCTGGATTTGGGCATCGGGTGCTGAAGAGGGAGTGGAAGAAAAATTTGGGTGCCTGAGAGCTCTCAAATGTCCGGGAAGAATTAGAATCCTCTTAAAAATCTGAATTTCTGTTCTATACCATGTGAGACTAAATCTCATCTAAAAAACAAGATCTGATGGTTGAAAATTCAAGCATTATTATTCCCTAGAATGTGTAGGCAATGTATAGACAGGCCCTTTCCCATAATAATCACTGAACGTCAACTTGAACGAAATAAGTATAATGTGATGGAAATAACTCTATAGCTGGAAGTAATTATTTCTTACTAAACATGGTTTTCCGTCAAAATATATATTTCCTTAGATAAGTTATTTAATTTGGGAAGTTGGCACCTAGCATCAGGCCGGGATTGTATCCTACTAAACATAGATATTCTTTTCGTCTCTATATAAATCGTGTAGCACATATTCAGCTCTCAAACGCATCTGCAAAGTGGTCGTCCTTTCGGTTCATGGTATAGCGAAGTACGCGACGGACATGAGGAAGGTGGTCGTCCTTTCGGTTCTCATCCTCGGATGCTTCATGGTGACTTCACACGGTAAATGCTCTCAACCAATCAGTAGAATCCATGTTGATCTGTTTGTTTCAAAAATTAATGCGGTCACTTTCTAGAGTTAGAACCAAATATTGGACAAAACTGTACGTTTAGCTCTGTGATCTTCCTTACGGCTTCAAGCCATGACCTCATCAATTAACACTCCTATTTGCATTGTATGCAGGTCACACCGTGGATCAGATGGACAGCAACAAGCTTTGGTGCCTATGCCTGCCAAGAAAATGCAAGCACAAGGACTGCTACTGCTGTGCGGACCAACAAGAACCGGACTGCTATCCGTCAGTTGACAAATGCCATAAAATGTGCTGTTATAAAAGGGAGCCTTTTGCTCTCGCAGGGCCATGAAACTATATACCGCCTGTCATCATCATGATAGTAAAATTACGCCATCAACTTCTCGAAATAATCAATTCTGAGATTTCCTTGTTGGTTGGTCACTTGCATATAAATTTTTTCCTTATCTTGTACGAAACACGCGTCTATGTTACTTTTAAGTGAAAAATAAACAGCCTCGTCCCCACCCTTCTGCAACCTTTCAGCTTCCTTTGCACGTGGCACAGTGTTTCGTAGCCGGTGGCCTCCGCACCTCCTACCTACCCATGGGCATCGGCAACCCGTGGTGCGTTAGCTAGGTGACACTACCCACGAGTAGTTTTTTTTTTTAACCTCTCAATCCTGAATACGAATGTAGTATCTGTTCGTGTACATTCGAAGAGACACAACCCACTCAAACACACACGAACTCCCCTACATCTATACCTAGAAAAACAAACGCGTCCCTCAAGAGAATATTGCACGACTGTCACCACGCGGTGAGAGGTACCAGAAAAACAAAAAGTCCTAACAGATTACAGAAGAAAGCTGGCATTAAGTAAGAGACCCCTAGGAGCCCCCAGCTCCGACGCCCGCTTGACGCGGTACCAAGCGCCAAAGCCGTCGTTGCTCGACGCGCCGCTGACCGCCATCGCCGTCGCCTATCGCGCCGCCAACCGCCACAGCTCCGACGTCGCTCAACACGCCCGCTGCTCGCCGAAGCTTCAACACCAACTGCTCCTCTACAACCCTGGACGAGCTCCCCAAAGCAGAGGCCCAGCCGACCCCCTCCTCCACCAGCTTCACCACAGCGTCGGAGAGCACCACGCCGTCGAGACGGAGAAAGCAGGGAGAAATTATTCCAAGCAGCGCGCCGACGCCTCCGCAACGCCGTCACGCCCGGACACATCTTCTTGACACCGGTGACCTTCGCCGCGAGGAGCCAGCCACCAGCATGAAGAAGCACGACGCTCCTCGCCGCCGGTGACCACCGCCAGATCCGGAATGGATCCGCCCCCAGCAGCCATCCACCGGCAAGAAGAAGCAACAAAATCCACCGCCACCAGCACCGACGCCGGCGGGGGGCACCCGAGCTCCCTCCCTCCTCCGCAGACGACGACACCAAGCAATCTCCGTCGCGCCTGGAACTCCACGACGCATCGAGGACTGGAACCGGCCATCATCAGACAGAGAAAGGAAGAGGCAAAAATCCTCCCTCAGTCGGCACCAGCAACGACGGGGAAACCGCCGGAGATGTCGAAGAAACAGCACGACGCCGTCATCTCGACGTCATCGCTCGCAAGGAGATGGACTTGGGAGGAAGAAAACTTCAGATGGCGAAACATCACCACCAAAGACCACTTTATTCATCATGGGTAGCTACCGAAGAGGAAGTCACTTGATTTGCCGACGCCTACGCCAGCTCCTCCATCATCTCCAACTCCGGCAACAACTCAGAGACACAAAAGACGCGGCGCAAGACGCACCAACGCCACAAAGACCTACCCAATCTACTAGCTAAACTAGAGAGAAAGGAAGGAAAACCGGTTCCACCGCCGATTCGATCGACCGCCCTCCTCCTCCGACGCCAGCGTGGGCGCCGGAGTCGAGAGCGACGACGAATCGACGGGGAAAATCGATTTCGCCCTTGGTCCGCCACGAGTAATTAGTTGTGCACGAGAGAGCACCACTGCGACGATGCTCACTCAATCACCCAGGTCTGATCGCCCACTGCGTCCGAGTCTCATCGAGGCAGCAGCGTGGCTGCGTGGGTACGGTATGCACGTTGGTGGCAACAAAACGTCCAATGTACGGGACAACTCAATTCCCGTACATCCATTTATTCATTATACTGAAGTAAGTTGTATTTAGACTCATGAATTAGTAAAGTGCTAAAGGTTAGAGCGAATGAGTGATCGGCTTGTTGCTGAAAGTTTCTACGATCACAAGGGAACCCTGGGAGCAATGGGCTCTTTAGGCAAAGATCGAGCATGCCTTCCTGCTGTGACAGCTCGAGTTGCAGAATTATTAATTTGGTAATGAAGCACTGCATGTGGTAACAATATTGCTGTATTAAACAAAACAATTTTGTTTTTTTTTCTAGATGGCTTGCTAATGCATCTTATCATCTACAATTGTGTTCCAAAACAAGATCAAACATGTTGGGCTATACAATCACATCTATCTACAAAACTTATCTAAAACACACACATAAACTATATTTATATAAGTTCGTGAAAATTGAACGTATTGATGAAAATAAAAAATTATAAAGATAGTACCTAATGTGGTTTGTGCTACTTTCAACTTTCACTAAACAGTACATGGGCAATTGGGCATGAAGGAAAAAGGAGAAGGGCACCACACTATGGCATTATTTTGAGAAAAGCTATGCTTTGGGTCCATCATCAGTTAAGTGCTCAACCACACCGCATAGCCGTGCAAAATTATCCCATCCATAGTTTAGCAATGCAGTTCTCCCACGACTAATAAATATCAAACCAATTAATGGGTAAGCTCCATGGCTTAACCATTGGTGGTTTCTGCTGCGACTTGGACTTGAGGGAGCCCCTCAGCTAGTTAAGGCGCAGGGGAAAGTGGTACTCAAATGCCAAGGCAGAGCATGTTGCCGGCATGGAGGAGGAATGTCAAGCGGTGGGCGAAGGTAGAGCACGAGCAAGGGCCAAAGGCAACGGCTTGTAACCAACATCTTGCCAAACCCGCATTTGGTTGAACCTGTTGCGAGCAGCAGCCATGGTGCCACTGGCACATTGTTTGAGGAGCAACAGAGAGAGCTCGCTGTTTGCATCGCTGTGAGCATGCTCTCGCCTTGCGTAGTCTTGTGGATGGTGGTTAAAGGGGCTGTTGCACCCGAAGGGATCGATCGGCACAGAAGGTCGACCGTAGGCATGCAAAGCCAAGTGGCATGCATGTAGGGGAGAGAGAGAGAGGCGTCGGGGTTTGCAGATGGAGAAATCCAGAGAGAGGAGGCGAACGTCGACGTGGCTTAGCTTCCCAGATTGGACCGTGCAAATAAACAATTGGATACAATAATTCCCATGATTCAAATACTAATCTGACGTGGAGTGATGTTAGGAGAGAGAAATGATGCCGATTTAGATTGTAAAATATGGTTTGTACACGCACATCGCTAGTGACTACAGTTGAGAGAGCCAGTCATGGCCTCATGGGTGGTATTCCGCGCTGGCGTTCTAGCAGGAGACGCGTGCTGCTCAGGGCACGGGCCTAGTTTGCTGGTCAACTATACTGGCCTGCCCACATCCACAGCTTAGGCCTTCTTTGGATTGAAGGAAAATCATAGGATTTTTTGAGGAATTGAGTTCCAAAGGATTTTTTCCTATGGCTCCTTTGCTTCATAAGAAAAGGAAAGGAAGATTCCATAGGAATGCATTCCTACAAGCTCATTCCATAGGAAAACTAGCAAGAAGTAGGAGCTCTCGGAAACTTTCCCTGGCGCGAAACGAGAGCACTCGCGCGTCGCCTGGTCATGTAGGCGCCTTTTTGTTGTTTCGCGGTAGGAGAAAACAAGTCGATGCCCACGGCTTAACAAGAGGAACGAAGGCTCTGTCTCCCTCTTTCCCATCGCCCAACTGCGTGAGGGCTTATAGCTACTTGTTCTTCTACTGCAACAGCTCTTGTATCAGCAAGGAGATTTTTTTCACGTAACTTGTCAACCAAGGCTTGAAAAATGCCAACCTCCATTCGGAAGTTCCTTTTGCATAGGCTCTCATGTCCTGTTAAAATTTCAGAAACTCGTCGAGCCCCCGTCATCTGTGATGTATGCATTGGCCTCTTCTCAACTGATGTATATGATGATTCTCAAGTAGGATGAACAAATAAGACAACTTCAGTTTCTGATCTGCGACGAGGGCCTCGATTACAGATGACAAAGAAAGCCCAAAGGTGATAATTGATCCAAAGACAGAAAGATAAAACTCTGATTTGAAACTAATCAGCTTGGACCCATAAGACAACAACTAACCTCAGTGCTGCCAAATGCAGAATAGACAAATCAAGTAGGCCGTAGAAGGATTTGCTATCAACCGTGAAGCAGCTGAATGTTGCAAGAGTATGGGGGGCGAGAGGCAGCAAGCTGCAAGCTGATGTGCATATGTATGCAGGCACCCAACGGCTATAAAGCATCTGCAGGCACCCTATACAGCATGCTAAAGCACACATATGGGCTAACGGCTAGTTCAAATTTCAAACTTTAAATAAATATATTTCAAATCTTAGAATTCCTGTGTTTTTTCCTATGTGTAGCCAAACAAGTCGTCCACCAAATTCCTATGGTTTTAGAATCCATAGGGTTGGAGAGTACATGCATTTCTATTCCTGCATTTTTCCTATTCCTACGTTTTTCCTATCCTGCGTTCCAAAGGAGCCCTTAAATTTCCTATGTTGATGAGTTATCTTCTAAAACGAGTGACCACCTCCACGTTGATGACATATTTCTCATTTAGAGCAACTTCAAAAAGAATAACAAAAAAGAATTGTGAAGACAAATATAACTATTATTTATTTAATGAGTAATTCTATGATGCTTGGAGTTAATTGTAGCCATTCGGTTGATCAACTCCAAAAGGCTAGCTAATTTCTGATTATAGCTACTCTCTAAAATAAAGGTCGTCTAAAAAGATGGTGTACTCCAATAGACTCTTTAAATTCTCCTCTCTATATTAAAAAATTAGACACATGGGCATTTCTTTGTGGCCCGATTCCTCTTCCTTTAAAGAAATGCCCATGTGGCTTTATCGCAAAGTATCTCCAACAGGCTCAATCGTTAAACCATGCAGTCGGCCCATGACTGAACGGGAACAGATCGTACGGCTGGTGCCGCTCCTTTCTTCTTCTTCACCAACGAGGCAACATGTGCTAAAAAAAAAATCCTTTCAAAAAAAAAACATGTGCTAAAAAAAAACGAACGAGGCAACAACCGCTTGGAAATATCCATGCCGACGGTGAGATTCGGTTGGATGTGTGACCATGACCACTAAAATGGATTCGTAGAGAGATGTAGAAGACGGACATGTGATCAATTTTGTTCCACCCCATGAAAAATGTTGCCAATTTTGCGATTTAATTTGTGGCCAGGGTTTGGAAGGAGAAAAAATAAAATTGAGGAGGAATCAGTTGGTTAGGAACAAATCCACCAAAGCTGGTATGAATGGACGAGACCCGCAGCAGCTCACAGCTTGTCCACAACTTGACAATGACGATTGGCATGTTCCATCTTGAGGATGCGAGGAGGAAGGAAGCTTGTTCTGTGCTTGACTGCTGGTGCCTTGCCTGTGATGAATGAGGAGCCCGGGCTAGGCGGCGGGGAGGATGTGGAGCGATGAGGCCGAGGCGGAGGTGGCACCGGGCGGGGCGACGAGCGGGGCGAGGTGTGGCGGGAGATGGTGTCGCGGGGACGCGGCCAACGAACGAGCGCGCGAAGGGCAAAGCAAGCCCGGGATCAGGAGATGGCGAGTGCAGACGGCTAGCCAAAGCTAGCGAGCGAAACATGCGGATGCAGGCGATGTTATTTTGAAGAGGTTGGAGAGGTTGTCGGAGCTCTGTTCTGGGGGAAGTTAGCCAAATTTAGAGATGAAAACATTTTTACTAGTTTTTTAGTAAAAGGAACTTGAAGTTGTGGACCGGTATCAAAAATCGGTGGGCCAGGTACTAATTACAATTATAGATGGAAGAGGAACCAGATATTCTTTTCAAGCATCATACAAAAAAGCCTTTATCACAAAGTATCTCTAACAGATTGTCTAACTTACTCTCTAAATTTTGATGGCTATCCATTCCGAAATTCTCGCTAGCAACTTTTAGAGAGGTAGAGTAGTTTTTTTGTGTCCATTTTAGAGAATTGCTAAATCAAGAAGTTTAGCGAAGGGCATTTAACCTAGTGGTTACAAGAGGCTCAGTAGCACCTGAGGTCCTGGATTCGACTCCTCGTGGGAGCGAATCTTTTAGGATTTAACGGCGTTACGCGTTCAGCGAGAGGCGACGTGGCCGTCGACAGCGAGGCGCCAATGATGACTTCGTCAATCTCGAGGATTTACAGGTTCAATCTTCGAATATGCTCATAAAGGTAGGGTTTGCTTATGTACGTTCACAAGCGTGAGTGTGCGTGCGTTGTTAGTGTCTGAGTTATACTGTGTAATCGCATAAAAAAATCAAGAAGTTTAGAATACAGGATTGCTCTAAATAGCCATTACTGAACTTCAACGGGAAGGAAATAAGTATAATGTGAAGGGAATAACTCTATAGCTGGAAGTAATTATTTCTTACTAAACATGGTTTTCCGTCACAATATATAATTACTTAGATAAGCTATTTAATTTTGGAAATTGGCACCTACCATCAGGCCGTGATTGCATCCTACTAAACATAGATGTTTTTTCATCTCTATATCAATCGTGTAGCACATATTCGGCTCTCAAACGCATCTGCAAAGAAAGAGTCACGAAGTACGCGATGGAGATGAACAAGGTGGTCATCCTTTCGGTGCTCATCCTCGGATGCTTCATGGTGACTTCACACGGTAATTTCCCTCAAACAATCAGTAGAATCCATGTTTTTAAGAATTAATGCGGTTAGGCAAAGTTAGAACCAAGTATTGGACAAAACTGTACGTTTAGCTCTGATCCTCCTTACGGCTTCAAGTCATCCACACTCCTATTTGCATTATATGCAGGTCATACCGTGGATCAGATGCATAACGGTATCATGTTGTGTCTATGCCCGAGAACAGAAAACTGCAAACATAATTGCTACTGCTGTTCGGATGCAGAAGACGACTGCTATCAGACATATCAAGAATGCAGAGATAAGTGCTGCTCAAAAAGGCAGCCTTTTGCTCTCGCAGAGCCATGAAACGGAATTATGATAACGGAATTACGCGAAGAGCGTCTCGGAATAAACCATTTATAAGATTTACTTGTTGGTGGATCACTTTTGTATTTTCTTTTAGCATGCGTCCATGTTGTAACAGAGAAAAAAACATACTAAACAGCTTCGTCCCCATCGTCTGCAACCTTTCAGTCCTCCACCCCTCCTCCAAGAAGCCCCATCGTTGACGACCGGGTGGGAAAAAAATCGGCCGTAGCACAACCCCCCCAACCCCCCCCCCCCCCCCCCCACCTTCTCCCTCGCGCCCCCGCCGCCGCCCGCAACCGCCACCCACGCTAAATTCTCCGGCTCGCCGCCACCCTAAATTCTCCGGCTTGCCGCCGGTAGCTATGGCCGGAGGAGCCGGTATGGACTCTTGGGGTACAAACCCACGTGCACTAAGGGATTCTATGGCACGCTCATCGATGGCGGCGACGTGTGGAAGATCGCCGGCGAGCTCCGGCGGTGATGGGCCGCGGTGGTTGGGCCGGTTGGGCCGCGTCGGGAGGAGGAAGAAGAACAGTGGGAGGGGGTGGGAGGCGGTCGATTCCGTTTTGCGTAGGCGTCAGCGATGCGCGCCGCCTGCTCCAGACTCAACACACTGCCTTACCTTTAACATCAGTTCTTTGTGCACGGGAGCACTACCACTACAAGTACTGCATCGAGGATGGACGATGCCAAAACACCCAGATCTGATGGCCCATGGCGGCATCTTCCTCGAGGCAGGAAACAGCGTCGCCTACTACCAACTCCATCGGCCCCCTCCCTCCCAAAGTCCCAATCGGCTACGCCCTCCAAACCTCGTCCCCATCCCCGGGATTCCCACGCTAGGTTTCGTCCCCAACTCTGTTGCCTCCGACCCTTGTCATGAATCTTTACTCCTTATTAGGTAGGGTCTGAGTCCATTTCCGCCGTCCGCCCACCTCACACCACACGTGCCGACAGGTGGCCCCGGCTGCCTCCACTTCGGGCTCGTTCAGTTAGGCAAAAAGAGGCCCGAAACTAGCTCGTTCCGGCCGGATTGGTCTTGCCCGTCTTACCGTCAGAAGGAGGCCGGATTCTTCATTCGGTCAGATGCAGCAAGTTTTGAAGCAAGGCCCATTCCAATTGGCTTCACCACTCCAAGGCCCGCAAGGGAGCCCCGACTCTCACCTCCCGACTCCGTTCCTCTCTCAGTTGCGGTGCGACCACGAGCCGACAGCTGTGGCGCGGCGGCCTCACCCGGCCCCGATGGTGACGCAGTTGTCCTCCACCCGACGTCCGCTCCCGGGGATACGAGCCCCTAATTCTGTTAACCGGGGATGTTTGAATCATGGAGCTGTTTTCGATTAAAGTAGCGATCATCTTGCATTTCTTGGACTTGTGGTCACGGTCATTTCCATAGGGAGTAATTTTTTTTAGCGTTGGCTTGTACTGATTTGTGTGAGTTGAAGGATACTTATGAGCCCAATTACCAGTGGCGGAGCCAAGAGGTGATGGCCGGGTCTTCCCGAGTCAAAAAAACTGTTCAATCACTTAAGTTTTGGGTTATTAGATTGACTGTTTTAATGAGATATGACACATTTGATTTGTTTTCATGAGAGCTGGGTATTCCCATGAATACCCAGGACTTATGGGAGCTCCGCCCATGCCAATTACTTTTACAGAGATGCAGGTAGACTGTATGGACCCAAAATTCGGAGGCATCTGTTTCTTTTGTAAAATTTCATTTGCATTTCATTGCTAACTTAACATCTAATTTTTCAAGTGCATTTCATAGTGTGCCCTTTTGGATGTGCTCACCAATGAGCTCGTCGACGGGCGAGGCGGTGAAGGTCGGGCATCGGGGCGGGCGGTGAGCAGGCAGCTGCGTCGGGGCCACCCGGGCGGGTGCTGCGGCCGGCCGGGGGCGGCGGCTGGACGGGGGCCGGGGGTAGGGTCGGCGGCCGAGCGGGTCGGGAGGCGGGGACGGCAGCGTCTGGCCGGAGGAGAGCGACGCCAAAGCGGTGGTGGAGGGCGATGGCAAGGGCGGGTGGCGGCGCGAGGGGCGGGCGCGGACGCCGGCGGGCGGCGGCGGCCGGGATGGGGGCGGCGTCGGCGCCGGCGGTCGGACGCGAGCAGGGGCGCGGTGGGCGGCGGCGGCAGGCAGCGCGACGGGCGAGGAAGCACATCGCGGGCTGAGAAATAAGGAAGAAGGCCGCGCTGTCTGCCCGAGTGCCGTGTTTGCCGAGTGCCGTGTTTGGAGTTTGCGGAGTGCCTGCCCGCTGGCACTTGGTAAACTTTTTTTTTTCCCAAACACAAACTTTTTTATTCAAACGGACTTTTCGTTGATAATTTGATTTTAGATATGAACGTTTTCAACTACAAAGTTTCATAACTTTTCGGGGTCTATAATTTTTGTTTTTACTATTTCTCCATCAGAGATCGTTTCAAAAATTCAAATTTTCAAATTCGAGAAATTCAAACATACTTTTTGTTGACAATTTGATTTCAAATAAAAAAGTTGTCAACAACAAAGTTTCATTACTTCTGGAGATCTACAACTTATTTTTACTATTTCTCCATCTGAGACTGTTTCAAAAATTCAAAGTTTCAAATTTGAGGAATTCAAACGTACTTTTCATTGAGATTTTGATATCAAATAAAAACTCTGCCAACAACAAAGTTTCATAACTTCTGGAGATATACAACTTTTATTTTTAATATTTCTCCATCCGAGACAGTTTCAAAAATTCAAATTTGAGAAATTCAAATGTACTATTCGCTGACAATTTGATTTCAAATTAAAAAGCTGTCAACAACAAAGTTTCATAACTTCTCGAGATCTACAAGTTTTATTTTAGTTATTTTTTTATCCAACATAATGGTAGTAACATTGTTCACAAATTTAAAATATCTCCTTCGTGTTTCGGGAAACTATACGAGCTATAGAGTTTGTGAACAAGTTTACTAGCGTTTTGTCGAATGAACAAATGACCAAAATAAAAAGTGGAGAAGTTATACAACTTTGTAGTTGAAAAGCTTTTGATTTGAATTAATTTAGTGCATCAAAAAATCAATTGAAATTTTATTTGCCGAGTGTAATTGGGAAAACACTCGGCAAAGGGGCCTCATTGCCGACAAAGGGGCCCCTTTGCCGAGTGTCGCCCTAGGACACTTGGCAAAGTTTTTAATCTTTGCCAAGGGTCTCTTTTTTTAACGAGTACCCAGGCCCACATCATCCAATGGCCGTCCCGATTTTCTAACAGGCATCAACATTTGCCGAGAGGACTTTTTTTTTCCGAGTGCCCATTGACATTTTGCCGAGTGTTGGTAGCGAGGCACTCGGCAAGTGTCTGGGGCCTAGCACTTGGCAAAGGTGGGTTTGCCGAGTGCATTCCCTCGCGAGGCACTCGGCAAACCCTAAGGCACTCGGCAAACGGGGGTTTCCCATAGTGATGGATGCATTAAAAGAGAGAATAAGTTATCTGATGGTATTCTATATCCTTGATGCAAGAAGACATTTACTACAGTTAATTTTGCTAAGAAGAAACAAAAAATATATATTTTTATTGGCTCTATGGAGATAGAAATCAAAGAAGAAGCCGAAGTTTAAGGAAGATATTGATTGACTCTCACAATATATTCATTCATGCCTACGAGTAACAAATTCTTCTCTCATTTGTGAGTCGAAGGATCATTGTTTATATTATATAATGTTTTGAGATGCTTGGAGCTATATCATGATGGTTTTCCTAAGTACGAGTATATCTAATCTAATCTAATCTATCTATCGATCTATATAAATCTAATCTATCTATCTAATCTAATATAAACCAATAAAGAACCAGTTTAGATACAGATCCGTTTTACGCTGCTAGATTACACCCACCTGTAGGTCCACTGTTGATCTAAATCAGACCCTTTTTAAAAACCGTCAGATCTTGCCAGGCTGGGGTGGGACCAATCGGGAAGGAGACCAGACAATTGTCATCGCGTAGGCCAAAAAAGGGGACATCATCATCGCGCGGCCTAATTTTTTTTCACCGAGGTTGTTGTGTATGCGCCGCTGAGCCACCCGGATTTCACGCCATCCGTTTCCTTCTTCCTCAATTTCTTTCCATTATTATCCTTATTATTTTCGTTGTGATCCTGCGTGCGTCGCGCCCCCTCCCATCGTAAAAACTTTGGCGCCGACAGGTGGGCCCGTTGGCTCTTACACGCCTGCCTGCCTCCCCTCTCCTCACCTGATGAGGCTGACTCTAACAAGGAGAGCCATTTAGAGGCAAAAGGACCAATGCACATCTTATCTACAGTAGTTTGCCTAACCTTCACAACACACCACCTCCAACAGAGCCATTGCATTTTCTTTTCTTCCTGCTCCGCCTCTCGTCTTCCTCTCCTTCCCCCAATCCGGCCCAGCACCGCCGCCTCTGCCCGCAACGCCCGGCCCCACCCACTCTGTGGCGTCGTACACCTCGCCGCAGAGGAGCAGCCCCCATGAGCGCGGCGGCATGGCGGACTGGCTGTTGCTACAGCGGTAGTCCAGCGGGAGCAGCGATGCCTCCACCTTCCTCTGCTTCTGTCGCTGCGAGGAGGACGGCGGCGAGGTAGACGGCCGCGCCCTCGGGCCTGGTAGGTGCGACGGCAGTGGCTTGGCGGTGCAGACGTGCATCGGCGCAAGTAACTAAGGGATTGTTCCGTGGGCGGGCCCCAAGCTTCTTCTCGGCGTTGCGGGAGGAGGGGGCCCGTGGGCTGTCGCCGGCGCGTGCGTGGCGGAGGTCGGCGTCCAACGCCGCGGAGGTGGCGGCGGCGCTGCGCGGGGGGCGGAGAGGCGCTCGTGCCGCTCATGGAGGGCCCGGATCCGGACAGCGGTGGCGGGAGAGAACGGCGCGCGCGTGGCGGGAAGGGTGGGGTTGGTGGGTGCGCGGCCAGCTCTAGCTTTTGCACGCGCCAGCGGACGCGGCGAGGTGGAACGACCTCAGGCTGCTGCTCGGCGTCATGCATGGGCGTGCCGCTCGTGGCCGGTGCACGTTCATCTGGCTGACACTGCTGTCATCTGTCGTCCCAGCCTCCCCGATCGACTCGCCCCCTCCCACTCCCGCATCGCAAAGCCCCACCACGCCTGCATCGCCGCTCCACCTCGCTGGCCCACGTGCACGCACCGCCACCACCTCTCGCCATGGGACCGTCGGCCCAGCAGCCTGCAGCGCCTCCTGAGGCGCTCGGCCTAGCGCCACCGCATAACGCTCCCGCTACCGCTACTGCTTGCCTGGCCGTCGCCATCCTGTCACGCATCATCGAGCCCATCCATGCCTACCCCATGCCTGCGCTGCCTGCGTTTCCGATCGTCATCAACCTGCTCCCGCGCGCGCCGTGCCACTGGCCATCACCTGGCGGTCCTGGCCAGTGGAGGCGCCAACCCCGCCGCACAACGACACCCAGAGCCCACCCGACAGCACCCCCGTCAACCCTGCACCTAGCGTTGCTAATGTCGCGAGCCCACGCCCTGCACCCGCCGTGCCAACTGGCCGCGCTGGGCGTCGCCACAGTGAGCGCCTCGCCGCCAAGGAGCAGGCCACTTACGTTGACGCGACCTCCAAGGCCACGCAGCTCAAGTCTCTTCAGAACTCCCTGGCGCCCTGCTCCCGCCAGCTGAATTGAAGGAACACGTGAGCCGGAAGCTGCTCGGAAGGAAGAAGAAGCCTAATTCCTCCAAGGATCTGCGCAAGTTGGCGTCGATCTGTTGCTGGCCTTGGAAACGCCACCACGGCCACCTTGGTTCCGGTGCCTCCTCTATGTCGATGCGGACGGGAGCCGTGGCGGACTCGTCACGGCTTGGAACCTAAACCAGTTCTTGCTAACCGCCTACGTCACCCGCGCACGCTCCCTTACAACTGTTCTCTCCTCCACCCTCACTGAGCTTGAGTTCACGATCACCAATGTCTACGCTCCCTCCGATCACCGCGACACTGCGGAGTTCCTTGACTCACGTTCACGGGCCTTGGGGCCTTGTGGGCGACTTTAACCTTGTGCGCGACATACAGAACAAGGGCAACGCTACAATCAACCAAACGCTCTGTACTGCGTTCAACCAACGCGATTGATTTTCTCGCGCTCATGGAGCTTCCATTATTGGATCGCCTGTACACCTGGTCTAACAAAAGAGCGTTCTTTAACACTTCCATGAGCGCCATGTTCCCCAACGCGTCCTTAACCTCCTCCATGAGATCCAAATCCGACCACTCACCGCTCATTCTCACACTCTCTACCGACATCCCCATCCACGTTCTGCTTCGAAAACTCCTGGTTGCATCATGAGGATTTCCTGCCAACTGTGCTCCCGGCCTGGCACATGGTCCCTACGGCTGGCGACCCTGCCGGTGTTCTCACTGCAGGGCTCAAGGCGGTTCGGAGAGCGGCAAAGGTTTGGGCCAAGGTAAAACGGGCACCACCCACACCTTCACACAAAATTGCAAGTTCATTATCATGCTATTTGATTCCCTCGAAGAGTTCCGTGTACTACCCACAGGTGAATCCCAGCTGCGACTACTTGCACAAGACGGGCTGGCTGGATCTTGCCATCCTGGAGAAAGCTGCCTACTGGAAGCAACGAGGAAAGCAGAAGAAGCTGCGCGAGGATGACTCCAACACATCGTCTCCGTCGAAATCAAATCCGCAGCCTGGAGGTGAACGGCACTGTGGTGACCGCGCACACTGACAAGGTGCAAGCCCTCACTGCATATTATACAGCCCAGCTTGGCACTGACAAGCCGGCCACATGGCACTTCGACGTCCAGTCCATCTACTCAGGGCATGCGATGGTGGACTCAGCTGCTCTCACAGCCCCATTCACAGAAGCGGAGTCCTTGGCCACGATCAAACTGATGAACAAAGCTAGCGCCCCTGGACCGGATGGGTTCGGACCCGGCTTCTATCAGGCAGCTTGGGATGATATCCGAGGCAACGTCATGGCTTTCTTGCATGCCTTCCAGGATGGCAGTGCTGATCTGGACCGTGTGAACAGAGCTTATGTTGTTCTCTTGCCAAAGCGTGACGATGCACGGACAGCGGATGCTTTTAGGCCAATATGCTTGCAGAATCGCAGTCTAAAGCTGGCATCGAAGATGCTTACCTCAAGGTTGCAGCGCCAAATCTCGACTCTTATTGACATAGATCAGACAGGCTTCCTCCGCGGCAGGTCCATCTCAGAAAATTTCGTGTATGCTATGGAATTGGTTCAATGTTGCAATAAGAGAAAAGTGCCGACCCTGGTCCTCAAGCTCGACTTCGCCAAAGCTTTTGACTCTGTCAACTGGGATAGCTTAGTGAGCATCATGCAGGCTCAAGGGTTCTCGGATCAGTGGGTTGCATGTGTCAAGGCTATGCTCACCTCTTCAAATCGGCTGTCCGGGCCCGTGGTTCCAATGCAAACAAGGTTACGGCAGGGTGATCCCTTGTCCCCGTACCTCTTCCTCTTGGTTGCCGACGTCTTACAGACACTCATCAAGGCAAATGGATGTGTCAGGCACCCTATCGTTGACCCTGTCCTTCAATATGCGGATGACACGCTTATTCTTCTACGAGCTGAGCTGGCAGATGTTGTTAGCTTCAAAAAACTGCTCGACGATTTTGCTCTAGCAACTGGGCTCCATATCAACTTCCACAAAAGCACGCTGGTGCCCATGCATGTAGATGAAGTACTCCTTTCACAGCTCATCTCAGCTCTTGGTTGTCGCCGTGAAGGGTTCCCGCAAACTTACCTGGGTTTGCCTTTGTCAAATGAAAAGCTTCGGCTCTCTGCTTTTCCCCCTCTAATTGGTAAAGCCGACAAATACCTCTCGGGGTGGGAGGCATCCCTTCTGAACCCAATGTCAAGGGCTGTTCTAACCAATGCTGTACTGGACAGTTTGCAACCTATATGATGATTGTCGATGATATGGGACCCGGGTATACTCAAGTATTAACAAGGCCGAGTTATCCAGTAATGGGGAATCGGTTTGGCTCAAGAAGGCCTGGGTGGCCCGACGGACCTAAGGTCAGTCGGCCCACTCGGTCAGGAGATAAACATCAATCAACTTGTACTACAAGACGAATTGTATAGTAACCGACTAGGTTTCTCTCTATGTAACCCTGCACCCCCGGATATATAAGGCGGGCAGGGATCCTCTCATAATCATCATCAATATACACCACATCAGCACAGGACGTAGGATATTACGCACATCGCGGCCCGAACCTGTATAAACCTCTGCGTCTTGTGTTACCATCGTGTTCTTGGTTCTTGCGCACCCGTAAAAATAACATCGAGGCCCCAAAACCTCGACAGTGACGCGCCAGGTAGGGGAAGCGCTGGAATCCATCTAGTCGAATACGATGGATCAACTACTTCATCAACAACTGAAGATCAACGTCGCGCGATGGCCTATTCTTCGTCTGGCGGCTCTGATCGTCACGGCGCGATGGCCTATTCTTCGTCTGGCGGCTCTGATCGTCACGGCGCGATGGCCTATTCTTCGTCTGGCGGCTCTGATCGTCTCGACGCTGCTGCTCCCTGGAGGATTAAGTCGACGACTAGGCGCGTTCAACAACTTCAAGACAAAACTGCGGTTCTCCAGCAAAGTCCCGAGGAGTCTTGTTCTGGTAATATCGATCTGCTATCGATCAGACCCCGCAACAAGTCGCCGGCTGAATAATCCAAGTTGAGATCGGCTCCAATACATTGATGCTAGAGTTTGATCTCAACCCGACAAGTTTCTGCATCTACAGCAGGTCACGTAGACTACAGGGAAGATTTCTTTCTTTACTCTGTTCTCCGTATTATTTTATTCCTAATCTATCTGATCTAGTTGATTATATACTCCGTACTCACCACGTGATGCTTTTTTGGCATGTACTGAAACCGGAGGCTAAACGAGTTCTTCACAGCTCGGACTTTACCTCTTCAGACGTTCATGATGCGATGAGTTCGTCTGCCTAGCTTGATGATACATACGCTGGTCAGTCGGTGACTCGGCGTATCAACTTTCAAGTGGGTAATCTGATCAGCATGTCTAATCATGTTGGTCACGGCCAGGGCCGCATCGCGCAAGCCGAAGACAAGCTCGCCGCCGCCCGCCGACGAAGATAACTGATGGCCGGAGTCCATCATGACAGAAGAGAGATGCCAAGCGCTGACCGATGAAGAATTGCTGCCTGAGCAGGAGGTGATTGGATGGCGGCCTGCGGCGGGTGAGCAATTCCCAAGCCCCAACTCCGATGAAGTCGTTATTTTTGATGCGTTCGTGCGCCGCGGGTTAGGGTTGCCGACACATGCTTTCTTCCGGAGCATCTTGCATTTCTATGGTGTGGAGTTGCACAACTTGAACCCGAACTCAATCTTGCACATCGCCGTCTTCATCACCCTCTGTGAGGTCTTCCTGGGGATTCGTCCGCACTTTAATCTGTTCCGCCACTTGTTCGTGCTGAAGATGAAGTCGAATGTGAATCCGGCAATCATTGGAGGTGCTGGATTCCGGCTAAGGAATAAGAAGTGCTACTTTGATCTTCCATTCCCGACTACTCTCAAAGGATGGCACTCAGGATAGTTTTATGTGAAGAATCATGCACCAAGTCTGCCGGCCTTCAAAAGTGTAGCTCCAGCGCAGCGAGATACATGGAGAAAGCCCTTAACAGCTGCCGAGAAATCTGAAGTGACTGATCTGCTCGCACTGATTGATGATTTGAAGGATAATGAAGGACATGAACCGCTCACTGGTCCGAGTATTGCTGTTACATTCTGTGGCAGAAAATTCCAGCCTCTAAAGGATAGGGCTGAGCGAGCTTGGAAATGATTCGCATCTATTCATGGACGTCTGGAAGCTTGTGGTTGAGTTTGATTGACTCCGACTCATCTACGAGACTACGACAACACCTAAGCGAACACAGCGACAGTCCATGGCCACTCGGGCATGGCGGCGATTCCTTTAATCGCTCGGCCACGACGGAGATTCGGCGATGGTCTGTTTTTTCATCTCGGCGGCTCGGCGCTTCACGGCCGGCGTGACGTCCAAGGCTCGATGAGCAACCTCGGCTATCAACTACCTCGTCGACAGTTCAAGATCGACATCGATCGTGCGGCGGCCTCACACGAAGGTCTTCGTCCCGGCGCGACGTTCAAGATCGAGATTGCAAGTCCCGAGGTGACTTGCATGCATGGCGACGTCCTTGTCTTCATGCTGTCTAGCAACCATGCGGCTTCAAGTCCCAAGGCGAAGTGCTATCCTGATGACGTGGAGAGTCAATGCCGCCTCTACCTTTGGGGACGCTCTTAGCTACACGCACGTCGTCAGCACAAGATGGCCATTGTCAGGACCCGCCGACTTCTTGAGTTCGTTAAAGAATTGATCATCTGAAGTCCGAGAAGATCACGCGTCTACCAGGGAAATTGCTTTCCTTTCTTTACTCTGCTATTCATATTATTTTATTACTAATCAATCTAGCTTAACCACTCGTCACGTGATGTGTTTTTGGCATGTCCTGGATACATCCGATCGTGGTTTCGTGAACAACTGGAGCACGGAGTTTAGACTCTTCCAGCCATTTGACGAACGCTGATGCTGTAGAGCAAGTCGCCGACTCGGCGTATTCTCCGTACAAGACTCCGTCGACTCGGTGGACTCTCCGTACAAGACTCCTTGTATTACAAGACCAGCCCACGTCCCGATGAGGCTCGCTCTGTTGACTTCGATCCACCGTCAACTGCAACAAGTCGTCCAGTCGGCGACTCGACGACGTTGGCGTATCCCTGCATGCAGGCAGAGACGGAGTCTCAGCCGGAGCCGAAGCCAAACTTTCGATCAGGGCAGAGTCCAAGTCGGAAACCACAGCCGATGGGGAAATCCGTCCCAAGGACGACACGGTTCCATCCAGTTCAAGTCCCGAGCTTGCTTCAAGTCCCCAGGCAAGAAAGGCTGTTATTACTCCGGATACGTGAGCAAATCACCATACTGCTAACAGGGAAGATTTGTTCCTTCTTTATTTTTTATTTCTTTATTGCTAATGCTAATCAATCTAATCTCCTCACGAAATGATGTTGGGCCTGAATACGAGTCTCACGAATTAGTGCTTTGTTTCTGCATGTACGAGGAGACACATGATCATGAACGCCGGTGGCTGATTAAGTTTAACTTGAACTCTAGCTCGGCGTATATGAGTATATCCACGACCTGGCGTCGTCTACTCCATCGACCATGGCGGCTACGGCGACTACGAACTCGGCGTACGGCGGCGTCAACTCGACGGCATAAGGTGACGGCCATCCTGCCATGGTGGTCACCTGAGAACGGCGACGATGATCACTCGGCCACCATGACCACGACGGTCTACTTGCTGATCACTCGGTGATGGTGATCACTCGGTGTACGACGGAGATGTTGGCCCGAACCAGTAGGCTTACATCGTTGCTGCCTTCACATCAAGATCAGAGGCAAGAACAGTGGAAGCCCCTTGGTCAGTCGGCCTACACCGGCGATCACTCTCCCCCGGTCGGTGCAGTGCATAGCGAACTCGGCGTACGTGAACAACCACTCGGCCACGGCGACGGCTACTTGATCCACATGAAGACCTACTCGGATTATTATCCAACTGCCCGGCATTAATCCGGAGGCTTACAAGCTCAAGAACAAGGATTGATTCCATCCTTCTCTTCGACTCGGCGATACGACAGACAACTTCTCCTTCAATCGGCCAGGCTGGCCAGGCTCTATGAGCTCTACTTCATCGGACTTCTTCTTCACTTGACTTCGGCGGACTTCTACTTCAACCGGCCAGGCTGGCCAGGCTGGCCAGGCTCTATGAGCTCTACTTCATCGAACTTCGACTTCACTCGACCATGTTGGTCACGCTCTTTGAGCTCGACTTCTTCGGTGGCTTCTTACTTCGACTTCACTCGGCTATATCGGCTAGGCTCTATGAGCTTTACTTCTTCGGCAGACTTCTTTTTCACTCGGCCAGTCGGTGGCCAGGCCCTATGGGCTCTATTTTGATGAACTTCTTCACTCGGCCAGATGGCCAAGCTCTATGAGCTCTACGTCGACGAATTTCTATTTCTTCACTCGACCAGTTGATGGCCAGGATCTACGAGCTTTACATTAAAGGCCTACGGGAGGTTATTCCCAGAATTGAACTTACTTTTTTAGTCGGTTTTATGAACTGCAGTGAAGAGCAAGGCGGTCGCCAAAACTTACGAGCTGTCATCATCCTGGGCACAAGTTGCTGGATGGGCTTAGATTCCGGCCGAGTGCAAGCTCGGTTCGAGACTCGCAACTCACTTCTGGTTTTTAACAGCTGTAGTGCACCAGTTGTGGGGAGTTCCCATAACTCCTATGGAGTTCCCCTTTACGGTAATAGATGTTTCATCTATATGCCAGGCTCTTTTTAGACCTTCTGCCTGATCCTTTGGATTACCCAGAAGCTCGGAGGCTGCACCTTATAGGTGCGTTTTAAAAAATCCTGCTGGTAAGCATACTTTTTAAAGTCTTGGTCAACTCCGAGTTGAATGCTACCGACAGGTAGGACACGCTTTATGAGCCCAGCCTTTGTTCCCGATGTCAGTCGGCATTGGGTGTTCTTTCATCTTCATGCCTAATTCGAGGCCTATACTTTTACCCTTATGTATGATGTCTTGAGTCTTTTCTCACACAAGCTAGCAAGTCGGTGGACATTTTCCGAGTTATGAAAGCTCATATCAGGCTGATGCTCACACTCTAACACTGACGGGTTAACGCCTTCTGTTGCTAACACTCTAGGTTAATGAGTCAGGCTAGGTCACAACCGAGTTAGTAGTCAGTGGAGTTCACCATACTTAACGCTTCGAGGGAGACAACATTGGACTAAGCACATAAGAAGACTAAAATTTGACCAAGATAAAGGAGTTTTTATATCCTAAGTGTCTTGTTCAATCATCGTATACTACATATTGTTTTTCCTTGTTTACATATACAGGAATTCAAATATAATCTCTCAGAGTTGACGAGCATATTTTCTACACTCTAGGGCTTGACGCCACTCGGCATTAATCATTTATTTATGGAATTCTCATCTGGAAATTTATTGATCATAGAAATATCCAACCGGAATCGTCAAGATATTCATCTCTGGATTTCACTAATTGTGGGAATATTCAGATGGAATTTTACTATTAATTGGGATTTTCATCAGGATCTTATTAATCATTGGTTATGGAATATTCATCAGGAATCTTGTTTCATAATTGGGATTTTTCATCTCTGAGATTATACATTCATCAGGATATTTATTATCTCTGGATTACTGTTGATTGGGAGGTTTGTCAATGGTTACATGGCTCTCGAGCTTTGTCTGTACCCAACCAGAAGGCTGCAATGGTTAAAATACTTGTATAGCTACGTTTTCCACCAGAGAATCTCTACTACAAGCAAGCATGAGGAGGTCAGTCGCTGAACATCAAAGGAAGACAAATTACTTGGTTATTGCTCCAGGCAACAATGCCAGTCGGACAAACTTGTATAAGGCTAACACCACTCGGCAAGATTTTATATGAAGCTTTCATCAGTCGGTCAGCTACAAATAGTTCACATCACTCGGTTGTTATCTTCAGACTTTACATTCACTCGGCAATGAATTTACATCAACAGTGGCGCAACAATATTGGAAGAAATTACTCGACCGTCTATTGACGAGGCCTAATAGGCTATATCTACAGTATTACAAGATTGTTAGTCTCTTTTGAGTCTATGAACAATTGTTCCACTTCTTCATAGACTCGGGGGCTAGCCCATGTGGGCTCACTGGCGTGAGCCCACGTCGCACTTCATTCAGTCAAATGATCAAGCTTTACTTCGGCGGACTTCATCTTCACTCGGCCGGAAGGCCAGGCTCTACGAGCTTTACTTTGGCGGATTTCTTGTTATACTCTTCAGCTTCTTTAGAGTCTAGACTCGGAGGCTATATCCATAGGATGCACTTGACGTGCAACCTACGTTTCTTCACTCGGTCAGATGATGGACAGGCTCTATAAGCTTTATATCGATGGATTCTCATTCGGCTATAATGTCAGGCTTCGGGAAGCTTTATACCCAGGCTCTTTTAGACCTTCTGTCTAATTCTTCGGATTACACAGAAGCTCGGAGGCTGCACCTTATAGGTGTGTTTTTTGCAAAAATCCTGACAGAGGCATTGGGTGTTATTTACTTATTATGCCTAATTCAAGGCCTTGCTGATCTTGGTATTCCCAGGTTTCAATTTCTTCATATTGGTTATTTCGATAACTATTACTCTTTGGAGTTCTTTTTTATTGACCAGCTATGCTGAGAATTATTGTATATGAAGTCAGAATCAGTCGGAGGTCTTCAAGATCAATCAAAAAGAACTCGGAGGCTACTGTCGATGATATGGGACCCGGGTATACTCAAGTATCAACAAGGCCGAGTTATCCAGTAATGGGGAATCGGTTTGGCTCAAGAAGGCCCGGGTGGTCCGACGGACCTAAAGTCAGTCGGCCCACTCGGTCAGAAGATAAACATCAATCAACTTGTACTACAAGACGAATTGTATGGTAACCGACTAGGTTTCTCTCCATGTAACCCTGCACCCCCGGATATATAAGGCGGGCAGGGATCCTCTCATAATCATCATCAATATACACCACACCAGCACAGGACGTAGAGTATTACGCACATCGCGGCCCGAACCTGTATAAACCTCTGCGTCCTGTGTTACCATCGTGTTCTTGGTTCTTGCACACCCGTAAAAATAACGTCGAGGCCCCAAAACCTCGACAATGGCCATGCTTCTACCGCCAGGTGCTGTCAAGCTGTATGATGCAAAACGACGAGGTTTCCTATGGTCTGGAAAAGAAAACGCAAGTGGTGCTGACTGTTTGATTGCCTGGGATCAAGTGACTACTCCTAGGGAGTGTGGCGGCCTGGGTGTGCGCGATCTGAACATCCAAAACCGTTGTCTGCTCCTCAAGCTAATACACAGAGTTTACACCGCGCAAGACTCCTCATGGGCGCTATGGGCCAGACAACGTGTGGATCTCGCGACCATGGAAGGCGACATTCATGGCGAACATTGGGACTCCATCCGGTCAATACATTTCCAAAACGATGTCGTCTTCAATTCTGAACCTCAGTCCCTCCTGCGATTGCTCCGCGAGTGCAAATCTGAAGCTTCACTATGGCTCTGCAGACTGCCAAAAACAGATGCAACAATAGCTAATACTTGGTGCTCAGTTTTCTCTTCAATTATGTAAATCACACTCTGTTTTCTCTCCAAACTATGCTGTAACATATTACGAGCCGTTTTTGTCTACCATTGATTAATGGAATCAGATGGGGACACTCCCCCCTCCCCCTTGACAGTAAAGAAAAAATGTCCTCTTCCATCGACAGAGTCGAAGCAACCAATAACCTGTTGGAATTTCACCAGAATGATCAACCGAGGAAGTCCCCTGTTCTGGGAAGAACAGAGAGAGAAGAACAGAGGAGGCACTGAAGTAGTAAGCTGCGGGTTGCAGCTTCTCAATTGTTCTCATTCATATCTTTATATGTACATCAGAGTGTTACATGTGTCCAGCTTCTTGTAAACACTGCTACTGTTACACTATTGTAGACTCCAGAATACTTATCTCTAACTTTTTTTTTCTTTTTTTTCTTTTTTTTCTTTTTTTTTTTCAAGACGGTGAGTCATCTGAGGGACCCACCGTGTGAGCCATGTGGGGCCGGGAGCAGACACGAGGAGCCACCAGGCTCAGGCCTGCTCCCGGCAGGTGCGGCACCTGGGTGAGCCAGCGCTCGAACCCGGGTGGGCTGCGCCCACGGCAGCGGCGCTAACCAACCGAGCCAAGCTCGGTTCGCAATACTTATCTCTAACTGAACAGCTAGCTGGACAACTCACACTACTCATTTATTACAAACCAAAATATCAGTGATACACTCACACATTTTTTTTAACAGAACCAACGTACCCTGCTGGGTAACCCTCTCTGTCCCTTCTCCCTCCTCCTCGACGTCCTCTGCGCCTATGGGTTACGTCTCGTTTGGAGTCTAGATCAACAAGGTGGAGGCGATGTATGCGCCTGTACATGAATTCAATGTATGCAAGTTAATTTGGTTCAATTTTTTTTCTGAAACTCACTCATTCTGAATAGTCCCAACTTCGCCCGGCGTGGGCAAGTGCGAGCAGCGGTGGTTCGAGGACACCTTCATGCAGGCGCGCGCCGGCGACCCCAGCTCGATCGATCGTCGCGCAGATGTTCCACTCCGGCTACAGGGTATCTAAAAACGAGCAGAAGGTATGGTATCCAGGTTGCCCTGCCTCGCGTTCACGCAGATGCTTGGATCTAATTAAGGAGCAGTTGCTCTAGGTTGCCTCAGCTACCTTGACTGACTTCACTGCCATGGTAATCGATGGTTACCTTCCGTCCATCAACTTGAAGCAGTTATAGCTTTGTCTGTCCCTTATTGACATCTAGCCTGCGCAGAATGGATTGCACTGCCTTGGTGCTGTTCAAAGAAATCTACTAAGCATGTGTCATGAATTGTGGCGCATTGAAGTCCATACGGAGAAGCTAATCTAAAACAGAGAAGCTTCCGAAAGCATGACTATTATGCAAAGTGGATTGTGCAAGTTGAATAAAAAATACACTTGAAGTAGTCCTGATTAGTATTAATTTTGCATAGAAAGCCTCTTCTGCCCATTGGGTGATGTGCTTGTCCTACATATTTATACCTTTGGTGTTTTTTTTTTCCTCCTGAAATTTACCTTTTGAATATTAGTTTCCTATGCTTCAACTGCTAGGGAATTCCATGATTATTTGTTGGGATTCATTGCTTTGAGTCTGAGAAATCAGAAATGTGACACCTTTGTGTGCATGCCTTTGATTTTGATGGCCCATAAATTTTGAATAAGAAAGTGCTTCTGTACTTCCATTTCATGCTACTATTTTAAGACTTTGGATTTCTTCATCTGGTCTTTTGAATGGACCTATTACTATTTAGTTCTGGCTTAATCTGTTTGCATATAAGGTCATAGGAACAGTAGCTGAATTTTTTTTCCTTTATGTGTCAGTGATCCTTCTTGCAGATCCATTGGATACAGATCAATTTTGCTTAGACCGCGGGACAGCTGAAAAATCTGAAGCATGTTAACGTCTGCAGCCTAATGGTGTTCCAAGAGTTTTGGAAGGTAGTGATCTCTTGCCAAATTTACAGTATGAAAAGGTTTTCTGTGTGATTTAGAAGTCAGGTTGACCTTTTCATACTACTCTGAAACAAGCACTTTTCATTAGTGCCTACTGCAAAAAATGAAGCAACAGATTCCTTTGCAAATTTAGCAATAGCATCAATGGATTTGGAAGACATGCTGTCAGGGTAAGCACAAGATCTCTTTTTGGCTCTTGATGAATGATCGCCTAAACACCAAAAATTTATTGAGAAGAAAGAGATTTCAAATACCAACAGTGGAGTGTGTATTATACTCTGGTAATGCTGAGGAGACGTGCAAGCACCTGTTCTTTACTTGCCCCATCTCGCAATTTTGTTGGACTTCACTCCACATTATATGGGCCTTATCGCTGCCGGTGATCGAGATGGTTGAAGATCAGAGAAGGCATTTCACGCACAATTGTTACATTGAAGTAGTTATACTGGCTACGTGGTCAATCTGGACACATAGGAACAACATCTTCTTCAATGGGGGAGCAATGTCCTTTCCCAGGTGGAAGCAAGAGTTTCGAAATATTTTCAAACTCTGGATGTACAGGGCTAAGCCTAGCGTGGTTGAAGAATGAAAATGAAGACATGAAGTCTTGGCTGCAATCTCTGTAAATAGTTTTAGGACTAACACCTGTACAAAAGCTAACCCTGCTTTAACTTAACTTACTGGATGTGTACAGGGTTAGCTTTTGTCTTTGAATGCGGCAGAATATGTTGCGCAGTGTACAATATGTTGCGCAATCTGCTCTGTACAATATGTTGCACAGTGTTGGGCGTACAAATTCTGGTTCAAGGGCCAAGGAACGAAGCCATATAATAAAGAACCCAATCAGATCAATTTGTCCTTTTTTGTTTTTGGCGATACCTGCTTGGTTTATGACAAATTGTCCTCGAGTATGACATACCCTTCAGGTATTATCGGCTTTTACATCATCTGCCAATATGTAGCAAGTTTCTCTTTCTTTGGTTTCTTAGCAATGACGAATTAATCTGTATGTATGCTAAGTCATCTACTTCTACTTTCAGTTTCAATTGGGCTTGGGATATGAGCAACAGCCTTCGTCAAGTTCTTGGCATTCATCCGTTGATGAAATACGTATGCGTGAATTGTTTGCTGATATGCTATAAGGCTGCAAAATCACATCTCAAGCTCCTATATCTAATTTTTACATTTTCTTTCTTGGATTTGAGTGTTTAAAGTGTCTGAATACTGGGTTGTTGTGGGCAGGAGATCATAATGCTATTTCCTCTACTTATAAAAAATATTATATTTGTAAGAGCTTTGAGCTAAGGAATGATCCTGATTTTACTTCCCAGCGGGTTTTACATGCATTCCTAATTTAATATATACTCCCTATAAATATTATATGTCATGTTCTTAGTGCAGATAATAATTTAGGTTGAATGCAAAGGCTAGCCATTGGGTGCCATACCAAAAAAAAAAGAAGATAATTTCAGTTCCTTATTTTTTTACTTATCATTGCAGATCATCCTTCAGTAACTGTGGATGCCTTCTATTTTCTAATGATGCCTACTCATTCGAATAAGGTAAGATCTCTGCTTATTTGTTCATGCTCTGTAGTGACTGGTCCTTATCAGTGGAAACTGGAGTGCAGACATAGGTAGAAGTTATGTGTTCTACCACCAGTTAGAAAAGAAAGGTTAGGACAACACTCCTGAATAATATGTGCTGAATTCTGAAAAATAAAACTAGAACTTCTAAGTGCAATATGGTATTTATTCAGGCAGTCTAAATGAAATGGATAAAATGAAATGATCAAGGAGACTAAATGTACTTCTTTACATGAAACAGAAACTGGAGTCTTCTCTATCGGATTTTTTCATAAAACTAAACAAAGGCATCATGAAACATTGCCCTGATTTGATGTTGTATGATTATAGGAGACAAGAGATTCAGGTTGGAATTAATGAATCAGTGCTCTGGTCAAGTTGGAATGAAAGATATTACTGTTTAACGTGACATGAGATTGCGCAACATATTGTAACTGCGGAAATTTGGAACGAGTCTGAGCCTCAGGAAGTAGCAACTACAATTAGTCAAATAAATACACGTCTGCCCATTCACTCTAGCTATTTCAATACAGGGTACCGATACTTTCGAGATAAATTATCCCATACTACAACTTGCTAACTCTTTTTATCTTACAAGGCTGAGTTCATCCAAGTTTTACTCGCCATTGGTAAGGCACTATGGCAGCAAAGCATTTTACCAATGTATGGTACGGAACATGTATAAGCTGGTCTGCTAAACGAAAGTGGAAAATGGATACTAGCTGCCAAAGATAAGAATGAATGTAAATATGATGGCAACTCCAATTGGTACTATGATGTTGTATGTGGTGTGGGCAGAATTTGTTGGACGCTTGTTCCATTTGTTTGCTGTCTTGTTCCAGTGGTTCGAGCTTGTAATGTTAATGGGTTGAGAACCTGCCAGAGACCCAAAGTCAATTAGTAGTGAAGGTTGTACAAAAAATAAAGATTTAGGAGCTATATTGTTATATAACTTGCACACTTACAATCATAGTTTACCCAGCCCAAACGCATGTTTTCAAAATCATGCACGAGAAGCTTGTCCATCAACATAAATATCTATGCAAAATGATCAATCAAGTAGCTGCCACGGCTAAAAGTCATGCATTAGTTGACAATGTTGATTTTCAAATTGACTTAATTCACATGGACCAACGGGACAAATGCAAGATTCAAAATTACTAACCTCCAATTATAGTCTTTGGTCTACCGGGCTGCCTTTTCCATCCCATGCAATACATTGACTGATCATCCTACATAACATTTATTATAGCTCTCGGAAGTCACAAGACATGAGATATTAAGATGCCCAACAAGGGTAACAGCTAAAAAGTTTTAGGCTTACCAATAAACTGTTTGGCAATAAATAGTTGTGCGGCATCACAATCATATCAGCTCCACCAGTAAAATGCAGAGTGACAGTTGGGAATGATAACTCTGGTCTGTCCAAGAACAGAAAAGCACATGCAAACGATTATTTGAATAAAGAACGGTACCAAAAGTAAGAATAGCTGATTTTTATTCCAGAGAGATTAAACGAACCTGTTGTAGGTAATAAAACAATACTGTCCATTGTTCACCACCGCACGCACGGATGGCGAAAGCGACACAGAAGTAATTATCTGCAAAAGCAGATCATAAGGATTACAATTGAATAAAGAAGTAATGTAGGCAAGCCATATCATCTGAAACTCACTGCTGTAATAAAAGAATTGTAAGCTTCATCCGGAAGGTATGCCAATGATGTTCCAGAATCGATAAAAGTACGTCTGTTATGTGATGTAAAAACCGCAGGATCAATCGCTAACTTCTGACCATTTACTGCGATGCTTTCCATATACACCATGTAATACTCCCTGCATGAAAAAACAATAAAGGACATGAACATCCAAGGATTGTGAGGATGCTCAGTAAACTACACAAGTAACACAGCTGAACTTTTTGCTGGTGTCTAACTTACCATAAATAACAAGGTTGAGTTAGGGTGTAAATTCATCAATAATTGTTTAACCTATTCAAAGGCACATGCATAACTGCTAATTAAAGATTGAAATGTGGGGAGGCTAATTAGTGGTTCATCAGTCATTCCTAGGACCTGATCGACTCAGCACATTATGTTGTGTTCATTTTTCTCCTGGTGCTGTTAGATATATCTGGTTTTGGATGGTAGAATCTTCTGACTCTGTTTCTCATCTGTTTTGTGATGCTTTTTGGATTGGTCCAAATGTGTTTACTTCAACCTTCTTTCGATAAGCAGAAGGATTAGCTTACAAAGTTTCCTTCAAGAAGACATTACTTGGATGAATGAGTTGATTGGCTCATGCTTCTAGTCTCTCCATCACATTTCAATGGTATGCTATGTGAAGCTTAATTGAGAAACATGGTTGCATATTTTGTGAAGCAGCTTCTTAGCAATTATTAATTTTGCATTGACATCGACGTATGGGACAAAATGAAAGTTGAAGGACAGTGTGCGCTGAATGATCATTGATTCTAGTACGTTAAGACTTATACCAAACTGAAAGGAATCCGAATTAGCAGTGTCGAAAGAGAAGATGAGTTTACCTGATCAGTATTGTTGCATGTTTACCTGATCATATTTTAAACAATGATCATTGCTAATCTGAATTAGAAGTGCTGCTATGCTCACAATAGTTCTAGAAACAAAATCTCCTAGGGAGTTATAGTTGCATGTTTTTATGGATGTTCACTACGTTTCTACGCTTGCTATATAGTTCCTTCAAGTATATCTAAGCCTCTGATTTTGTAATCCGGCAATATGAGTTGTTTTGTTACTGGGCTCAGTTTTGGTTACCACAAATACTATTTAATCAACTTTTGACTACACTGGAACAAATGTATGCCAGAAGACTGAAGTGTCAACAAACCCACTTGTTGATGAAAAATCTGAGAGCAATAAAGCTTTACTAGTATTCTGTTTTGAGTGGAGATGTTTTAGTCACATTTTAAAACATGAGGTGATTAATGTGCAATTAAAATAAGTCTCACAAATTCTTACTTTCTTTGTTCATCAATGGTCACACATGCAGATTAGTGCTAAATTTTTTGTGCAGTACATGATTTCATTCTAGTCTCACAGACATGGTTACATGCTATGCATATGCAAATGGAATCCGAAGATGTGTTCATTTTGATTAGCATTACTGCTTGACGAAGTCATATTAGAATGTATTGTGAGCCAAGCAAACGTACATTGATGGGACGAAAGGCGTGTAGACCAAACCAGGGGCCACAGCTTCACCAAGCACAAGTGTACCACTGCGACTCCCTGAACTCTTCAGGCAAAGCGAAAACACCATTGGAGCAAGCCCAACATAATTCAGCTGCGAGTTCATCGACTGTTTGCTTGGACCAATACCAAGAATTCCGTCAAAAGCCAGGTTTGTCTCTGCCAGATCTCCTGACTGAAAATTGCTACAGCTGTAGGAGAAATATATTAGTACCGTACAGTCATATGTTCTCAAATAGATGACATTGGATTGAATTGAGACATACCCAAAAATAATCGAAGAAGAAAAGCCTGCAACAGTCCCACCAACAGGAGTGTCAAAATGAGACTGATCTGACACATAATAACCGACGGTCGCTCCGCTTCCATACACAATATCATAACTGCAGCGACCGTTCTGATTGTCTGATGGGTTGCATGAAGCGAATCCACTTCTGATGGAACCTTGGCACCAGTCATCTGAGCATGAGAGCACGGAAGCTGACCGCGACTGACCAGGGTCATATGATTTGCGCTGAATTGAAAAACAGGTAATAACTCTTAACAGTGAAACTAGGAGCTGTCAGATTTGTAGTCAACGCTTGTGCGATATCTCTAGAGGTTTTTTGTGTTTAAACACAAGTCTTTGGAAGGGGTTACTTACAATGCCACTCGATGAAGGGCAATTTGAGCACGGATTACAGGATACCCACAATATTCCACTGCCCGTATCGATCAGGAGCGTAAAATCCTTTGCTGGATTTCCCAGCTTTACGTGTGTCAAGTAGGGCCTGTTATGATCAAGATAACAATTCCAAATGAGTAAATTGCGGTCTAATTTGAAAAATAAAGGTCCTGTTAAAGTTGTGTAAAAAGGCATGTCCGATATAACTACGTTATATGGATACTAGGCCATTTTATCGTGCCAACTCAGCTAAAAGAAAATGTCTAGTGATACTCTGTTACAACATAACTAACCAATGTCACAATTGCCGAAACAATACACATGCTTAGCATTCGGCAATTCACTATATATCACTTTATGGTCTATGCAGATTTAACAAAGAGCTGAGACTCTACATAGGTCATGAAGAGATGACTTACCAGCCTGTGTAATATTCCATGGATCCAAGGACAGGGAGTTGCACGATCCCAGAGTTGGTGCCCTGATCCTCACCTAGAAGGCCCCTCCTTCCATGGCGTGCCTTATCCCGCTTCATCAAGTGCTCCACGGCTTCGCTCTTCAGTTGCAGTGTGCTCTCCAAGGTAAGAACTGCTGGGAAGGGTGGTCTGGCTTCTGCGGCAAGGAGCACCAGCAGTAGAACCCATGCGAGTCTCATAGAGAAACTACCCATACCTGCTCACAGACAAACATTCACTCAAGTCAGAACTTGTAAACGATGTTATTTGATTTGCCATGAAACATTTGACCCTTTTACAGATGAGCAATAAAGAAGAGAAAGAAACATCATGATTGTTTGCTCTGTATTAATATTCCATTTTGCCATAGATCAGATATTTGTTGCTTCACAAATCAATTAGTCAGCATCTGAAACGTTTCACCGTATTTCACTGTAATGAAAACTTTGCATGTATATACTTTCCAGACTTCAGTCACACCTCGATGGGCATGGCTTATTGTAGAAAGAACTGCTAAAGCTTAAAACATAATGGAATCTGCTCAACTTTTTAGTCCAGGTTTCACTAGATATATAAGGGATGCATCGTATATTAGATGATAAAAAATATTCAATATGATGGTGACGATAAGATTTTTTGTTTGGCTCCTAAAAGGACATACACTATAAATTGAACAGATTTTTTCCATGATTGGTCGAAATGTAGCAATAGAAATATCAAGTATACAAGAGAACAGAGTGCACAAGGAAGAAAATGCTGCTTTTTCTTCATTAATAAAGTAAATGATTGAACTGGATGTAAATGTACTTTCATTTAGGTTCATTTCAGAATCACGTTCTACACTGCACCAGTGCAATAGGGCAGGATTTGTTTAATTCATATTCTTCTGAAATCAAATTTGTAGGCCTGTCTAGCACGCGATCAAGATCAACCGAAAAAGATGAAGTAGTAGATTTAGCCGACCCAGCATGGAAGCACTGCACAATGCCAAATAAAGCCAAGAAAAATTCACTAAAGTGCAACTACTGCTCCAATACTTTTTTTCTCTCGAATACTTACACTGGTGGTATTACTCGAATCAAGTACCACCTTGGTAAAGTGCCAAAGAGCAATATGGTTAAGTGCAACAAAGTTCCAGCTGATGTTCAGGCAGAGATTATTAAATTCATGACACCCTGATTCAAAAAAATGTTGTGCTTTGTTGATTCAGGGGTGGCATGATTTGTTTTGTTGATTCTGTTGACTGTTCAGCTGCGAGGAAGGATGGCAAATACATCTTTGAAGAACTTGTTGATAAGTGTATAGAAGACAGGCGAGAAAAATGTTGTGCAAGTGTGGTGACAGACAATGCAAGAGTGAATGAAGCAGCAGCTTCAATTTTGAAAGCCAAACTCCCCTCTATATTTTGGAATGGTTGTGCAGCCCACATGATTGATCTCATGCTAGAGGACATTGGGAAGCTTCCATTAGTTGCTGAAACAATGGCCAAAGCAAAGTCTGTGACTCTGTTTCTTTATGCTCATACAAGGGTGTTGCATCTGATGAGGCAATTCCTAGGAAGGATTTGGTTAGGAGTGGCATTACTAGGTTTACAACTTCTTATTTGAACTTGAAGAGCCTGCTGGACAACAAGAAACAATTGATGAGAGACTATTTAGGTCGGATGAACTAAATGAATTGGGATATTTCAACAGGGCCAAGGGGAAGGCAGCCAACGAAATTGTGCGCTCTGAATCTTTCTGAAAGGGAGTTGAAAGCTGTTAATTTCTTTGAGCCTTTGGCTTTTGTACTGAGGAGGATGATAGTGATGTACCAGCAATGGGGTTCTTCTATGGCTTGCTCTTTGAAACAAAGAATGACATGTCAGTGAGGTTTGGCAACGATAGCAGTCAATTTCATTATAAGTCTTTGACATAATTGACAAGAGATGGGACAATAAACTGAAGACACCATTGCATAGGGCTGGTTACTACTTGAACTCATATTATTACTATTCCAACATCAGGACACCGTTGAAATATCCATTGTATTACCAAGATGATTGACAATGTAAATACTCAAGACCAGATCATTCTTGAGCTTGAGCAACATCAGGATGGAGTGGACCATTTGGAAAGGACATTGCCAAACGGCAATATAAAGACAAAAACATGGATCCAGGTATTCTTTTTTTTTAAAATTATTTGAAGCTAGATTGCGTGCTGGACAGTAAAAGAGTAAATAAACCATTCTTTTCTCAATTGTAGCTAAATGGTGGTTGAACCATGGAGCTTCATCACCAAATCTCAGGAAATTAGCTGCAAGGATTTTATGTTTGACATGCAGCTTCTCAGCTGGTGAGAGATCTGGAGTGCATTTGAGCAAGAAACCTTGCCTACTGTCACTTGATCTTATAATTTTCTAATCCTAATGGAGCCTAATACCTGCAGGTCCACACAAAGAGACGCAACAAGCTTGCTCATGACACGATAAAAGACGTTGTCTTTGTCAAATTCAACTCCAAACTGAAGCAAAAGAGATAAACAAGAGCAGAGACCCCATTGAGAAAGAAGCTGCTGATGAGTGATGATGTCCTGTCCTAGAAGACGCCTTCAATCGATTGGAAACAGGGGATGGGGGAAAGCAAGGCTTAAAAACCAAAGGCATGAAGATGCAGGGAGGGGAATAACCAGCAGTAAGACAACGCACCTGCTCCGTCGAGGCGTGCTTCCCTGCTTGGCTGCTGCTGGAGCTGGGCAAAAGCCCTTGGGCTTTCGAGGGGAGGAAGAAGAACACAGGTCCCCACAGGGGGAAGCTTATGTAGAAAAAAACGAAATGAAAGAAAAATAGACCCTTATGTCGATAACTCATTGCATCAATTCAGTTCAATTTTTTTTAAAAAAAACTCATTGCATCAATTTGCAGTAAAACTTAATTTCGTTTCCTTTCCTAGAGATTTTTATTTTGAAAAGGGAAAAGTCTATTTTACTTTTCTAAACAATTCACTTTGTTTGACCCCTTAAAGAATATTTTGACTTGATTTTACTCCCCAGCACAATTAAAGTTTGTCCAATGTATCCTCCATCACGATTTGTCATTTTTGTTTTTCACTGTACAAGTTGAATTTGAAAGTCGCATTTTGCATGATGATAGAGCACAACAACCTATGTTAACCTCACATCACAACATGCTAATGCCTCTAATTGTGCCACTACGAGTTAAGTGAAAAAGAAAGTGTCTCAAAAATACTCTACAAAATTTTGTATTGACGCTTTCAAAATTCTCTAATGAATGTCTCTATGATAAAACGTATAACAAATATTGTCTCTTAATTTAAGACACCTTTTAAAGTCACAAATATCTTTACAGTCTTATATGTCAAACTCATTAAGACAAACAGAAAAATGTCTATACAATAATGTCTCTGCACGACTTTTTTATTGTAGTGCCCCGGGACACTATCAAACATATTCGTTACAGATGTTTTGTGCCAGCTAATAAGGCCACGTGTTCCTAAACAGCAGGAGAGGACCCACATGCCTGGTATTCTAGGGCCTATCTGTCAGAACAGTAGAAAATAATGCTCAAACTCTCGGTAGCGTGACATCAGTAAATTTCTTACAATGTCTGTCTCTTCTACCTTTTTGCTCTGCCAACATTACTGTGATCATCAAATCTGCATTGTTACTTCTCTGCCCCTCTCTAATTTGGCCGTCAGCTTCCGTCTTAGCGTTGTCAATCACTTCAGGAACACAAGTAGAGCGATACCACCTAGCAACAGCTTCAAAAGCGTGTGGCGTTGGTTTGGGTAGGAAAGAAACATGCACGCATGTGGCAGGAGGTCACATTAAAGTGGCCAGTAAGAATGTGTCGCACAGCTATTGGCCCGTGTTCATATGCTATACGGCATGTCTTTGCCATTTTTGTGCAAATATGCAAATTGCGTTGTCTACTCATGCAGCTTTAGCAAATGTGGGCAACCATCGTCCATCAATCAACGCCTCCATTGTAGAACTTTAACATCAATCGCTATCTCCATAAGCCATGTGATAAATCGGATTGGTTTTTCAAACATCATGTCGCTAATGTTCCTCAATTTTAGAAACTTGGAAAAGTTAAACGCCTAAATTCGGCCATGGCGATTGGAAGGCCTAACCTGCCTTTGTAAGCGGATTTAATTTGGCTTGTTTGGCAACCCGGAGAGAACAGCAGTAACGAAGCTGTTCGATCACGAGTACCCAAAGTCGTAAGCAGCCCTCAACACATGCTGACATACTCTCCACATGCAAGCATATGTACATTTTGCCTATTTGGTGATAGTTGATTCTTTCTAGCCTTTTCTTTTCAAAGAACTGCTCCGGTGGACTTGTTTTCTAAAAGCAGCGCTAATTTTAAAATGTTTGATTCATTAAATGATGATTTCATTAATTCGACTTGGGCCAGGGCAAGCCCAACTCAGCCCAGCCAACGACACTACTAGAATTCCCCCCTATAACCACGAAACCTTTATGCAACACCACACATTTGGATGCAATAGGGGGGTACTATGGCATCGAAATAGTGATTTGGTAGTAATATGTGTGCCTATTACTACACATAAATTGTGTTGCGATATTTTTTTTTGTGTTGCAACAGGGTGACGCAAATGCACCCTTTTTTACGATTCATGTTGCAATTGATTAGATTTAATGCTACACCAAATCTGAGTTGCATTAGCATTTCTTGTGTTGCAATAGAAAGGTGCTATGGCGACCATATTATCGTTGGTTGCTTCTGAACGGCTATAATGCAACCAGTGATTTGGGTTGCAAATTACTTGGTGCGTTGTGGCAATAGCTAGGTGGCTATTGCATCCTTTGTTGCCGCGAGATGCAATAGCATGTATGTATTGCCACAAATTTGCGTGGTTGTCATACTGGTCATAGTCGTTGCAATAACAGACTCATTGGTGGTACTCTAGCTAGTTGGTGAATGAGCATCAAAATATATAAAAGAGTTGGCTGGCGCTAAAAAATAAAAGAAAAGGCGAGCGCACAGGGGAGTTGGAATCGAACCTGGGTCTCTTGATAGAGATTGAGCAAGCTTACCACTGCAGCACGACGAGCTATATGTAACCTTCTACGATTGGTTTATTTAAAAAGAAACTCGAACTCAATTCAAATTCTAATCCGAATCGAACTCAGTTTAAATTCCCTGTGAATACAAACGTATTCAGAACGTATTCGCGATCTCTGGCTTGCCTTTTACCCACGCTGGCCCAATTGAGGAACTGGCCCTTTCGGCATCAATCGATCCCAAGCCCGTGTGGACTGCCTTGGCGCTCGTCGAACTGATCATCAATCGAAGTGTCCTGGCGGCGCTCGTCGACCTGATCAGCTTTCGCCGCCGCTGCCGCCCAAGTGCGACTCGATCGATCCTGCCTGCCATCCCCCGAGAACTCCAATTGAGTGGAATCCGCGGCGCCGCCCTGCCCGATCGTGTGGACTGCCTGATCCCCGGTGAGGCTCAAGTCTTTTTAACTAGACTCTCCCTGTCGTTCTTCCATTGCTTGATCGACCAAAGGAAATTGCTATTTGTCAGTTGCCTGTAAACAAGAAAATTTTCAGTCGACAGTGCTGACCATAGGATGCAAATCGATCCACTATCTTTTGTCTTAGTTTGCTTTGACTAGCTGCCTAAACAAGCAGGCCCGCAAATAGTCTGGTTCAGAGGGCAAGCTATCGACTGAACGAAAGACAAAATTCAGGCGCTTGAAGTAGGAAAACTGATTTTGTAAGCTCATGTTTGTTATGTGTTAATTATGCAGGTTTCGTTGGTAAGGACAAAAGGTTCATGTGAGTTCCAGAGGCACAAATTTGAGCAACACCACACTGATCGATTTCTCAGGTATTGTGATGTCAATTTAGATACTTGGTTATTTGAGCAACACCACACTGATTTGTCTTGTCATATTTGGTTTAATTATTTAGCTTGTGTGATGCATGGAAGAAAATTGCTCATACTTGTGTGGTTTTAATTTTAGGTGTGAAACATTTAGAGGAAGAATAGTGCTAGCTACTATTATATTAATTTGTGTTGTGTTATGCCCTATTTATTTCACAAATTGCTACACTTTGATATGTTATCAATTATTTTCATGTATGTGTTAACCTATTTTTTGGTACATTTATGTGATAACCCAATGTGTTATGGTTACATAATTAATAGTGTCAAAAAAGGTTTTGCCATTGCGAATTTTGAATAGCAATATTTTACATATGCTTGCTAGATCATGATCTGTCTCGTTGCAAACATGCATGCAGATTAATGGCGTCACACGAAGATAGGAGTTGGATGCGGCTGCCTCGACATTCAGAGGTGTGGAAGGAGAATTTCAGGACTTTTATTCAAAACTTTGGCACATCATCATCGCGAAGGGCTGGTGGATCTGTTGCGTGCCCATGTGCTACATGTCAATGCATGATAAGACATTCAGATGTGTTTAAGATTCAGCTTCATTTAGTTACTAGAGGGTTTGCTGATTGCTTCATCAATAATGAATTGGAAGGCCCAAATTGTTCATCATCAGCTGATGGTCATGTGAATCATGGTGTCGGTCCTGATCTCAATGCTGTTACAAGAGAACCTGAAGATGCAGAACCTACAGCTGACGCAACACCTTATTTTGGAGAAGACGATGATGAAGACGCAAGTGATAACCCTGCTGCCACTAATACTCTGATTAGAAACATTATCAGTGGCTATATACATGGAGAAAGCATAGATGCTGGTGAAGAGCCAAATAAGGATGCAGAGATATTTTTGAAACTATTAGAGGAGGCAAAGAAGGAATTGTATCCAGGATGCAAAGATGCAACTAAGGTCTCTTTTATCGTGCAGCTTTTTCAGATAAAGTGCTTGTACGGAATTAGTAACTCAGCATTGGAGGCCATACTTAATCTGTTCTCAAGGTTCTCCCTGAAGGCCATTGTATCCCTGACTCCTTGGATAAAGTGAAAAGGGTGGTACGAGACTTAGGCTTGGACTATATCAAGATACACGCATGTAAGAATGATTGTGTGTTGTTTTTTAAGGAAAACGCAAAGCTGGAGACATGTCCCGTTTGTGGGGAGTCTAGGTGGAGACTTGCTGATAATGAGGTTGCTGATGGTGCTAGTGTAAAGAAGAGGTTTCCAGTGAAGATCTTACGCTACTTTCCTCTTATTCCTCGGCTTCAAAGAATGTATATGTCCAAGCAGTTATCAGTGGACATGCAATGGCATAAGAAAGAATTGGTCAACGATAGAAAAATGCGTCACCCTGCTGACTCACCTGCATGGAAGCATGTGGATAAAGAATATAAATTGTTTGCAAAAGAAGGTCGTAATATTAGGCTGGGTCTTGCTTCTGATGGCTTCAATCCCTTTGGGATGCAAAATGTTACATACTCCATATGGCCTGTATGCTAATACCTTACAACTTGCCTCCATGGTTGTGTCAGAAACAATCTAACTGGTTGTTGTCAATGTTGATACCTGGTCCGAAATCTCCTGGAATGGATATTGATGTATATTTGAGGCCCCTTATATGGAGCTCAAGGAGCTTTGGGAAAAGGGTGTTCCAACATGGGATGCTGCTACAAGGAAGAATTTTAAATTACATGCTCTTCTACTTTGGACAATTAATGACTTCCCAGCTTATGCTATGCTTTCTGGATGGAGCACGAAAGGAAAGTTTGCATGTCCATACTGCCACATAGATACTGAATATTTGTGGTTGAAACATGGGAAGAAGCACTGCTACATGGGACATCGACGTTTCTTGCCCTCGGACCATCCATGGCGCAACAACAAGGTCAGCTTCAACAATGAGGTCGAAACCAGGGAGGCACCAGTACCACTGACAGGTGCACAGGTACTTCAGCAGTTTGAAAGTTTTGAAAAAGTGATACTTGGGAAGAATGCATCAAAAAAAAGGAAGCGTGACGAAGACCAAAGATGGCACAACTGGAGGAAGAAGAGCATTTTTTTGAGCTCCCTTACTGGTCTTCTTTGCTCATCAGGCATAATTTGGACGTCATGCACATTGAGAAAAATATGCGAGAGCATATTAGGCACTCTGCTTGAATTGGTTGGTAAATGTAAGGACGGCGAGAAGGCCCGGCTTGACATGGAGCATCTACAGATACGCCCAGATCAGCATCCTGTGATTGAGAATGATAAGTATATCTTGCCACCAGCCTTGTACAAGTTAGATAAGAAGGATAAGGAAATGTTATGCGAATTTCTATATGGAGTGAAGATGCCTGATGGAGTGTCCTCTAATATAAGAAGATGTGTTGACCTAAAATCATGTAAGGTGTCTGGCTTGAAAACTCATGATTACCATCTAATTCTACAGAAACTGTTACCCTTAGTGGTGCGTAGGATTTTGCCAGAACAAGTTGTCATCGCATTGATTCAGCTTAGTAATTTCTTCGATGCACTATGTTCCAAGGAGCTGGTGGAAGCAGAGTTGGACAAACTTAGCAGTTCAATTAGGGAGACTGTTTGTCGACTTGAGATGCTATTCCCACCTTCATTTTTTGATATCATGATGCATTTGCCTGTTCATTTAGCTGAAGAGGCTAAACTTGGTGGGCCTGTGTGTTATAGATGGATGTATCCAGTGGAGCGGTACCTACGTACTGCGAAAGAATATGTGAGGAACAAGGCGTACCCTGAAGGTTCAATAGCCTGTCTTAATTCTTCTTTGCACGGCTACCATGTAGCAGAGTACAAGTATGATAACATGACCTGATTGAACTTTCAGAAATCCAAAAGCTCAAACTGAGAAATTGAGATGTCGACATTACAATCTGAGAAGTTAGCTTTATTTAACTTGTAAAACATAAATAATCTGAGAAAGAGGCTTTCTATCCAGATTTTACACTTTTCAGATAACAATATTGAACAAAAAAAAGGCATGACACACATTGATCATTACTCCAATTTAAATCTGGCCCATGCCAAAACGTCAGCAGCACATGCACAAAATAGGAAACCAGACCTGCACACATGTTGATAGCACATTCAAACTACTAGATAGGCAACATCCATTTATAAAGGTACCATCCATATTTACAAATGACTCCGACATGAAACTACTAGCAGGTTCCAGTTCTCGATAAACTACAGCTTTTCCAGTAACACTAAGGTAAACTTTACATGCTTCTACGTTGAGACATTCGTTCGTGCTCCATAAACTACTTCAAATTAATTCCCCTTCCTTCAGCTTGCTCTTGATAGCAAGCCGCATCCCTCAGCCTTCTCTGTGATCTGTCATTATTTTTGAAGGGAATCAGTATGGTCATATATAAATGATGTATGGCTAACTTAAGGGTAGGACCATCACCTCTTTGGTGGGAAGCAGCACCCCAGGGTCCTCGTCATCGCTTTCATCCGTGAATGTGCACTTGATTTCCACTTTATCGAATGTCACGAGATACTTCGGACGTGTAACCTTCGAAATGATCCTAGTCACATTAAGCCTCTGATGCGAGGATGACTCTCCATCTTTGTTCTGTTCATAACCAAACAAATGTAGTAGCAGGCTATTAGCTATGGAAGGAGCCAACATTGTTCAGAACATAAGTAAACAATTCGCAATTTAGGACTAGCTCAGAAAATAAGCAAGATCAGAGTTATCACAATTAGGAAGGTCAGAGGTATCACAGATTCCACATGGATCAGGACGGCCGGCTTGTGGACGGCGCGCGGCCCGCGCTCCACCTCGGGCTTCATGCCATTGTCCGCATCCACAGGGTCGACGACCGGCTCGATGTCGCTGTCCGAATCCACTGCGATCACAACGGCCGGCGTGTGGACGACGCGCGGCCCGCGCTCCACCTATAGAAGCGCCCAGCCGCATCGCGCGCCTGCCTCCGGGATATGTGGCTGCGCCTCCGCATCGATGCGGCCGGCGATGGGAGGGCGATGGGGAGGCGGTGCGGCCGGCGATGGGGAGGCGGTTCGCCCGGGATATGTGGCTGCGCCTCCGCATCGATGCGGCCGGCGATGGGAGGGCGATGGGGAGGCGGTGCGGCCGGCGATGGGGAGGCGGTTCGCCCGGGGATGGGAGGGGCGATGGGACGAATTGGGGAAAAATTGGAATGTCAAGCGGCGAAAGGTAGGGGACCGGTTATTTCCATTTCCAGCAAACACCTTCGGTCTCTGACATGTGGGGCCAAGTGCCATAACAAAAGAATTTTGTATATGTTCTAAATTGATAATGATCAGAAGTTGTGGCATGCGGCAGTGGTTAAGGCACTTGCTCACTATCCTAGAGGCGTGGGTTCGATTCCCCTATCCGGAGTCGATTTCTTTTTTGCCTTTTTTTTTTCTTTTATGCCTGGCGTACTAGCAATTTGTTTGTACACTAAATGATGTCAAATGGATAATTGATGAATACCAAAGTTTCATATGTCATCAAGATCTACAATATTTATTTAGGTCATTTTATCATTTTCAGAAGTGGTAGTATCATGTAGTGCAAATGTGACAAGTCTCAACATAGTTTCTTATACCATGTGAGTGAATCTAGGATTAATGATCAATGTACAGTAAACCATTTATACTTTGTGTGATTCAAACTTTCTCAAATGGATTAATGACTTAAACCATTTCTTATAAACTTTCATATGGATCATTTCAAAATCTCTTCAATATAGGTGAAGAAAATAGGAAAGATTGGCCAAAAGGGGTTGGCTAAAAAAGTAACAAATCAAGTTAGACCAACATGATGTAGGTGAGCATTTGTGGCAGATACGATTATTCTAAGAATTTAGAAAAAAAAAAAACACCTTATTTGGACACCATATGCGACTACTAAACATGTTCAAAGTTTTTAGTCTAAATCAAAGAAAAATAAGGTGATCATCAAGAGGATTAGAACTCGGTCTTCTGCGCCTGGCGAAGAGGATTACACCTCAGCACGGCGCCGACATGCGGGACCCGCATGTAAGTTCAAATGCCCCTGCATACATGTACTAGCACATTAAGAGTACTCGTTAGGCAACATCTATATTTACAAGTGACTACGACATTGCTCACAAGTTGTTGCATGCGGCAGTGGTAAAGGCAATGGGTCACCATCCTGGAGGCCTGGGTTCGAATCCCCCTAGCCGGACAGGCCTTTCCTTTTTTTTTATGCTGGCGTACTCTCCTTGATCAGATTAGGTGTTCACAAACTGAAGACGTAAAACTCAAGGGGCCCACATGTCGGTGAGACAGGAGGGTACTCAGAAATACGCGTTCATTGCTTGAAGACGTAAAAGTTGAGGTTCTAAACTTTTCCGTTTATTTAACGATTTTTTTTCTCCAAACAAGATTGAATTTTTGAATGATGATTTATTTTCATAGAGTTCCATTTCAAATACAACCTATCTAAATTTTTTTAAAATTTTTCAAATGGATTATTTCGATGAACGTGTGTTGAAAGGTGACTATGGCACAAGTCATATGGTCCTTGAAGTCAAATTCGATGCGAAACGAACATAACCAAGTGTAAGTTTTTTAAAAAATTCCGTAAAAAATTGTATAGTTACGAAGTTGTAAGGTGAGCATATGGTCCAAATCTCAGTGCCAAATACATCTTCAATGGAGAGTTAGAAAATAGTGAAGAAAATAGGAAAGATTGGCCAAAAGGGGTTGGTTCAAAAAGTAAGACATCAAAGTATAGCAACATGACTTAACTCAATGTTTGTGAAAGATAAGATTATTCTAAGAAATTAGAAAAAAAAAACACCTGATTTGGACGTCATATGCCACATCTATACATGTTCAATATTTTTAGTCTAAATCAAAGAAAAATAAGATGATCATATAATAACAGGAGACGAACCGGGGTGTTAACCGCAGTTCATCCCATATGTGGGTCCCACGGTCCCACTGGACAGTGCAACATTTGCCATTGGCCCCACAAGTCATTGAGAAAGGCAACACCAGGCAATCGTTTCGTTATTTAGTCCAACCGGCGCCCCTTCGCCTTCCTCGGTTCCTCCAGTTCCATCTCCTCCCCAATCCTCGTATCCTCATCTCCTCGATCGCCAATCCCCATCGCCTTCCCTAGTCGTCGGCAGGTCGCAGCAATGGGGCGGAAGCACAGCAGCCACATCTCACAGAGGCAGGCGCGCGACGAGTTCGGTCGTTTCTCGCGGAGCACGGCGTCGACACCGTCGGGCCCGTCGTCCACCCGCCGTGCATCCACCATCGCGGGGCCGTCGTCAACCCGCCGCAATCCCTCCACCACCTCGGAGTCGTCGTACACCACCTCGGAGTCGTCGTCGACTTCCACCGAGACGCCGGCCGCCATGGACAAGGTGAAGGTAGCGGCAGCCTCATCATCGCGTGCCAATGTGGTGAGTAATTGTTCATTGGTTTGTTGATTAGCATGGTTTGTTGATTAGCCAGGATCAGATGATTATTCATTGGACAAGATCAGATGATTATTTGCAGCAAGTAAAGGGTGAAACTGTTGTTTTAGGGTAATTTAGTAAGATGTTTTGGAAAATCCTGTACTAGTTCGGTGCATGCATATAATAAGTTTTTTGTTTAATTAGAAAGGGTTACTCTGGTTGAGTAACTTAATTTTAGGGGATGAACTGCAATGGCAATAAGAGAGTAGCAGCTCTCAAGATGAGTGGATGGTGAATAACTTAATTTTGATGAGTGAACTGACTAATGTAGACCTGATTTGATAATTTGGTTGGAATTTGCATCCTATTATCACTGCTATGTCTATGAGTTGAGTATGGCTATAATTAATCAACATGCAGATTCAGCCGAATAGCTTCAAATTCAATAGTACTACTTACATTTATATTCATACCATTTTTGTTTACAAGCTGGATGTGACCTTATTATACACAGATGAAAGTGACGAAGTATGGGGCAGAAACTAAAGTTCGGATAAACTTTCACAATATGAAAGTGACCATGTCATACATATCTGACAGTGACAGCGACAGCGACAGCGAAGCCCCGCTTCTAAGTGGAAAGCAGGTGAGGGTCCTTCAACATGGAAGCTTTAAACATTGCTTTCTTTGTCATGTTATCTTTAAACATTGCTAATAATGAACAAAATTGAAGACATTGCTGCCTGGTACTTGTTGTAATTTGAATCCCATTGCTGCCTGAAATGATCATTGCTGCCTGAAATGATCATTTGTTCATTGCTGCCTGAAATGATCATTTGTTCATTGCTGCCTGGAATTCTGAATAATAGTTGAATAACTTAATTATAGGGGATGAACGGAAATGATCATTTGTTCATGGGCTTTTCATGAACTGAATAATACTTGATGAATCCTTCTATCTGTGCCAAGTTCTTTGTCTTGCCAGCATGAAAAAATGTAAATAGCTATCTCTGTTATTTCAGTTCTTCTTACTAGATTTTTTTTCGTGAAATGTCAGATCAGGGCTAAGGTGGAGGATCTTCGGCGTGTTCTCAAGAGGAAGACGAAGAGTAAAATAGAATGGGGAATCGTGATGAAGGGCAAGTAGCAGGGAACTTCAGGAGGCATGAATTAGACTAGGTAGATATATAAGTATGAAGCTAGAATCTGTGTGCAATGGAAGCCTCTAGTTTATTTTGGTCAAATGCGAGGCAACAAGTTAGAATGTCGATCTAGATGAACTTGTAACCTTTCCACTCAGTATTATTTAAGGACTATTGTGGCAGTAGCTAATATTGGTTTCTGTTTACTGGTGGAGTTAGTATCTGTGTTTTCATGAATTGCTGGGTATCTATTTGTTCGTGTTATCTGTTGCGTCGTATGTGTTTCAATGGCTTTGATCTCCAGAGTTGATGCTTGTGCGTATCAATTTGATTTGATGCAATGTAATGTACGAACTTAGTGTATCATTTTCAGCTCAGATATTTTATTTTCTTCTGATTAGCAGTACCCTTCACGTGATGTTAATAATTCAAATATTTTATTTGATCAAACTCCCCAAACTAAATATGCTCTCCATACCTGATTAGTCATGCCTTCTCACAGATCACGTGAATTAATTAACTAAATATGTTCTTTTTTTGAAAAGAGGATTTTCAGTTCTTATACAGCTCTTCTTGTGTTTCTACGAACGTGTGAACCTGAAGATATATTTGGATGTCTATGCAGCACCAAGATTGAGATTGTCATTTATGAAACTTATTAATGCTATTATTTTGAAATATATTCTCGTGTGAGTCTGTTTCAACAAGCCAATTTTTGAATTTAAATAAATGACAAGTACAAGCAATATGTTTGTACACTAAATGATGTCAAATGTATAATTGATGACTGCCAAAGTTTCATATCTCATCAAGATCTACAATATTTATTTAGGTCATTTTGTCATTTTCACAAGTGGTAGTATCATGTAGTGCAAATTTGACAAGTACAAGCAATATGTTTGTACACTAAATGATGTCAAATGGATAATTGATGATCAATGTACACTACACTTTGTCAAATGAAAAAAGTCCTAAATAAATATTGTACATCTCGATGAGTTATTAAAATTTGGTATTGATGACTTTTCCAGATGAAATCATATACTGTTAATAAAATCTAGCTTTTAGTTAACAATCTATAAAATCCAAATTTTTTATAATTCAAACTTTGTCAAATGGATTATTGACTTAAATAAACTTTGTAGATCTTGATGAGTGCTACAACTTTGTTATTGATGACTTCTTTATTTGAAATGAATTATTACCCTAAAAAACTATGTGATTTTTTGTTAACTTTTCAAATTTTAAATTTGAAGAGTTCAATCTAACTCGGATGGGGAATGACCAAAATACCAGAGCAGTTGTAAAACTTTTCTACTGATTGAACAAATTGGCTCTCTAGTGCGTGGGTCCAGTGATGCCGGGGCCATGAGTCCGTGAGTGATCGAGCAGTTTCGCTCTCAAACGCCTGCGTCCCTGTTCTCCTTCCGAAAACAACTGGCGCCCGATCCGAAAATGTTTCCCGATCCGAAAATTGTTTCCGCGCCATACGACCGCGCCACACCATCCCTGGGCCCAAGCCTAAAAGCCGCGTTATCAACTTACGGCTGCCTAATCCCATCGCAAAACAAATCGTCATCGGTCAGTTAGGGTTCTAGCGATCGCCGTACGTCCACCAGGCGGCGGCAGGTGCTTCTCGCCATCGCCTTCCACCACCATGGCGCAGAGGCTGCCGACGTCGAGCGAGGCGTCAAGGGGAACCAAGTCCTCGTCCTCATCATTGCACACACCATCGACGGCGTCGGCGATGCTACCTCCGATGTTCACACCACCAACATCTGGGAGGCCGACTCCACCGGTCATGTCCAGCAGGCCTAGGGCGGCGGCTTCGCTCTTTGGGTCGCCGTTGTCAGGAAGGTCACCACGCAGATCAGACGCCGAAGATGCCGGCGACGACTGCCAAGATCCAAAAGATTTCCTACCTTCGTCTCAGAACGAAACTGAGAACGGGTACGTTATTTCTGCCTTCGATCATAGCTTGAATTGGCTGCCCCTGATTACGTACACTCTGCAATGATCAAAGCAATGTTAGCTCAGGTTTCTTTTCATCTGTTTGCCTGCCCCTGATTACGTACACTCTGCAATGATCAAAGCAACAAAAGAAGGCTTAAAGATTTCTCTTTTGCTATTGCTTGAGACCTCAAGCTTTGGTTCTTTTCATAGCCTTTCACTTTGTTGCCTTTCTCATGTTTATTATCTGAAAATTTCTAGAAGATAATTGAATTTCCATTGATCAGGCTAGTCATCATATAACTTCCATTAATATTTTATTATCATTTGGACGATGCAGTGATATGAACCAGCAGATGCTTGCAAGCATGAATTGTCTAATAAATGTCACTAATAAGATGATATTTCCAAGCATTGTACTGGATTAACTGTATATTGCCAGTGGAAACCTGTTTACCTGTCGGACAGATGACGAATGCAATGCCAATGTATAGTACTAGGGGATGGTCCCATAAAATTTCTCATCATAGCATTTGGTTGCTAGCTCTTAGCTAGTTTCTCTTTTGTTACTGATTGCTTGCACGGATGCATATATACTTCTACTGCAGTACTGCTCTTGTTTCTTCAATTCCAACAACTCTGCTCAGGTAATACTAAAACAAATAAATAAGCTAGACTTTAATTTGTTACTTAGAAATATAAAAAAAAAAACAAGATGTCTTTTCTCTTGTCTACACTTAAATAGCCTCGTATGTAAATTAATTATCCATTCCATGCACATGACTTAGCACTGAGTGTAGGTGTTATACGTTACCCCATACTCCATTTTGCTCTGCTTTTTCTGATCCCAAGTCACCTGATGTAACAAATCCTGAAGAACGAATGTTCTTACTGTTATACTGGTAATGGCAAGTGGTAATGGCAAGCGATACATTGTGATGAGCTGCTTTATTTCATTTTGCTATTTAGAGTAGATAGTAATTGGTGATACATGCATATTTTTTTTGTTTTGCCATATTATCAATACATTGTTAGCTGATTTAAATGCTATTGCTAAATATGCAGAACGGACAATAGTTGGATCGTGTATGTCATTTGCATGGGGACTGTGGAGGGAGAACAAGTTGTTAATAAGTCATATAAAGTTGACAAGAGTAATATCACGCTTGGTAACTTGATAACAATGAAATCAAGGTTGGGGTATGGGTCCAGGGACTACCTGTACTACAAGCAGAGAAGTGCTGATGATCCTGCGGCAGCAACACTACATGATATCGACTATGATGTTGATGCATTAAGAATGGTAGATAGTCACGAGGAAGAGAGGGAGCTCAGATTAGTATTGTCGAAGAATCCATTAGCAGAACGATGTGTGGCCATAACACCAATTAAATCCAAAACAGTTTGCTCAGATCCTGATGATGAAGAAGAAGTGGACGAATCAGAATTATATGCATACAAAGATTGGCTACGTTATCTGCATTCAAGGGACCAAGCCATGGGTGAGTTATGATGCAGCCCAATTAATACATATATACATGGTTTTTTCAATGCACTTATATATGACTGATATTATCATTTCTTTTCAGAGTTTGAAGATATATACAGGGAGGACACAATCAAGACATACGAAGAATGGTTGGAAGTTGTAGGAAAACTTGATGACATCAGTAATATCCCTCTCCTAATTGTCAAATAAATTACCATTTTTCCCTGTCAAACTTCACAATATGCTAGCTGATCATGTGTCTATATTGTCTGTAGATGAGCTTTTGCAACCTAGCAGTCAGATACATTCTAGTCAAGACAGCAACCAAAGACCTCCAGTGCAGGCACCATCTCATGCTCGCCGTTCGAGACAGGGGCAAGGAAATGGTAAGTTGTGTTTATTAGGAAGTAATCTTGTTTCTGTTTCATGTGGCCATATATAAACATTATGTCTTTTAATATCTATTATTAAATTTTGTTCCCCTGCAATATGTTAGAAAATGGGAAGAAAAGAGGACGTGGTCCTCTAAAAGGCTTGAAGGCAATCTCCAAGAGAATTAAGGCGGGCAATCAGAAGATGAAAGTTGAGTTCTCAAGACTTGGAGGACCGGTAGGTGACAACTACCGCTCCTTCATTGATGAAATAGTAATGTTTACGAGGAAAAGGGCGCCACTCATTGGAGTGAGGTCGTGGAAAGAGATCCATGAAGATGTAAAAGATTCAATAGCATCTGATATATTGGTAATAATCATGTCTGCTTGTGTATATATTTTATTATTAGACTAACATAACAGCTGACCTAGTATTTGCATGTTTTGGTTATAATATAACAGGCTAGGTGGGACATTGAGGATAGTTACAAGACAAGGACAATGATATGGGCCATTGCTAGGGAGCGTTACAAAGGATGGCGTTCAGCTTTCAGTGCTACGGCAAAGGCATACAACAGCTACCGCGAGCGAATGTTAAATAAGCCTGCAGAATTAGATATTGTTGAATGGCACTATCTGTTGCAGTATTTTAGGACTGCAAAATTCAAGGTTTGTTCCACTTGTTACTATTACTGACAATACCAATTTCATATAAATGGATATGTCTTGGTCATTAAGATTATTGTTCAAAACTATGCATTCTTTCTGTAGGCAAGGAGCATACAGAATTCTCGTCATCGAGGCCAAAAAAAGACCACACATTTGTCAGGCGCTAAGCCTTATGCTCAGTGCAGCTATGAGAAGGTAATAGCTGGAAGTGCACATCTACAAGCTTTGTTGCAGGAGGAATTACTAATTTGTTTTTTTGTTGGCATATCAGAAAGACCCAGAAACTGGTGAGGAGCCCAATGATATGGAACTTTGGTTTATAACTCACAGCAAGGATGGGGAATGGAAAGACCAAGAATCCAGGAATGTCTATGTGAGTTCTCATCTAATTTGTACATGACTTACTATAGTCCATGCAAATAGGGAATGCATGCAATTTATTCTTCAACTAACTCCTCCATCTGTGACTTGTAAATGTTAGGACAAAGCAAGCAGCCTTATCTGTGAGGCGGAATCAAATTCAGAGGGAAATTTCATTACCGTGAAGGAAAAGAATGAGATTTTCCAGAAGGCATACAAGGCAGTCACAGCGTGCAAATCAACCAGGTTGCATGGTAATGGGTACCTGGCGAGAAACCCAACTAGAAGGGAGCTGCTGAATGCGGATCGCCATGAACAAATTCGTGTGGAGGAGCAACTGCATCAGGAACACACCGAGCTCATGGAATCATTTGGCCAGCTACAAGAGCAAATGGCCACATGGCAAGCTGACAGGGAAGCAGAAAGGTTAGAACATGCACGAGAAATTGATGAACTTAAAAAGGCAAGGGTGGCTGATTTACAAGCGCTTAGGCAAGAGTTCCTATCGATGTTGCAAGCAGGACATGGACAAACAGCATTTCAGCAGGTACTAGTCAAGCTAGTTTTAGAATGACTTTTTTCCTTAGGTTCTATATTTAGTTGTCTGCATCGTTTCATATATTCTCTAACCAAGAATGTGCAGGCAAACAACAATGTCACTGAAATGGCACAAGTGGGTGCAGCTGCAACAAACATGAATACTGAAGAAGTTGAGGCAACCCCACAACATGAGGTCTCTTCACAACAGGTTGTTTGTGAATTAACATCTGTTTAGTGCTATCATCAGATACTTGACAAAATGGTGCCTAATTATTTCCTTCAAACTTTTTCGATCCCAGGAAAACACTCAAAGAAACCAAGAGCAACCTGAAGTGGATGATATATCAAGGGCAACCGGCATTCGGACTACAAGAAGTACTTCTGCAAATACGGCACGTGCATTCGTTACTACAAAACAGCTAAAAGATAATGCTGTTAAGAGACGACAGGGCACCAAAAAGACAGGTGAAACTTGTCATAATTTCATATTAGTTCATGATAATTTCATAGTTGAGACCACTTCAATTATTTCTCTCTATCTTCCTTTAGCGACATCATTTCTGCTAAGGTACGGAACACGCAAAACTCGTAGATTTTTGAGTAGAGCATGAGCATATGCAGTGCTTGAACAATTTAGTTTGCTGCTAGAACAATATAGTTTGCTGTCACATAAATTTAGTTTGCTAGAACAATTTAATTGGTGTTGTCTGGGGCTGCTAGAACAATTTAGTTTGCTGCTAGAACAATTTAGTTTGCTGTCACATAAATTTTTGTTAGCTGTCTGTGGCTGTGGCTGTCAGAATGGTAGCTTGATTAATCATGGAGCTTTGTGATTATTTGCCCTAGTATAATTTTTTTAATCTCCTTGCTACATGAAAAACCATCTCGTTGAACTGTCCACATGTTCCTGCATGTATCCAGAATCTCATGCATTTAAATTGTCATCAGACTTTCATATTACGGCTGCTGTTGTTACTTCCTTTTCATAATTTCATAATACTTCATGATAAAAAATGCTATTCTTTCTTTTCAGCTAACCAAGGCAGTTCAAATGGAGGAAACAAGTGATGGGACCATCATGAAGTCACTAGTTGCTGATCAAGTGATCGGATCACCTGTCTAGGAGTTTCTTGCTTAAGATAAACTTATTCAGTACTTGTCAAATTAGGCTACTATGTGTGTTAAAACAATCTGGTGTTGCAAACTTATTACTATTTCACTATTACGTGTGTCATGGATTTGTACACTGAATGGTTGAATTGATCTTGATATCATGAATGATAAATGCATAATTATTATCGATCCTATATTGTATTGTTTCAAAAATTGGTGATGCAATACCATTCGTGGCAAATGAGAATTCATCCTATCGCAACCCAGCTTTTCGGTGTCACAAGGGCCGTGGCAATAGGAAGTTCCACAAGTAGCAACCCACTATTATGGTGGTAATAGAGGGATGAACTTTTTCCTACCAAAACATTTTCGTAGCAATAGAGGTGATCACATCTAACAACCAAACAAGTTTGGTGGCAATACAATGCTCCTGCTATAGCCTCCAAACGATGTTGGTGGCAATAGAATGGCACACCTATAGCGACCATTCCCTAATTCGTGGCAATAGAGTTGTCGACCTCTAGCAACCAAACAAATCGAGTGGCAATAGAGCACACCACCTATGGCAACGAAATTAACTTCGTGGTAATAGAGAGAACCACATATAGCAACCAAAATACTTTAGTGGTAATAGAGGTGCTTGCCCTATAACAACCACAACCAGAGTGTAGCAATAAAATGATTTGCAACCAAAGATTTTACAAATTGCAACGCATTTGGTACGATGCAATTGCACCTCTGGCAACATCATGTGCGTCGCAATAGGATCATTTACAACCAACACCAGGGCGCCCATACATGCTAGTTGCAACGTCTCCTTGTGTTGTAATACAAAAACAATTGCAACCAAAAAAAGACAATTGTGGTTGAAGGCTAATACCACATGACCTATTGCATCATATTTTTACCAAATTGTTTGGGTGCAATTGCGGCTATTGCACCCAAAAAGGGCATATTGCAACGTATTTCCTGTGTTGCATTAGGGGGAAAATCTAGTAGTGCGATTTATGTATCATTCTTGATGTTCACGTATATGAATACGTATAATCGACCTTCATACGATGAAACAATGACATTTGAATTCTTGCTCTCTACCTGAACCGAATGAACGATTTGAACTGATGACCAACACGCATGCTCCTGATGACCAACACGCATAGCCGTGCCCAGAGGTGGCGGTGATGGTGCTGAATCAGCGAGTGTTAATAAGGGAGGAACAGGAAGATGCTGCAAGCTCTGACGTCTAGGAAGGAACCCATACTTTTCAGCGTGCCGCGGCAGGGAATTGGAAAGGGGGTCAGTAAAGACGATGGGTACGAGTGCTAGCCGTGGGCATTGCCAAGATCGTTGAGCGGCTCATCTCTCTCTCTCTCTCTCTCTCTCATCAAGCTGTTGCCCGCGGTGTAGCACGGGCAGCAGCTAGCAGCGGGGCCGGTGATCCTAATTCTCCTAAAATCTGCTTATTCATTCATTTGTTTGCCAGTGGTGCCTACTAAACCAGGTTTTGGTGCTTGGTTTAGACTTTTGTACTGCATGATGCGTTGAGGGCAGTGCACAAAAAGAAGACGTAGGAGTATGGCCAATCTACAACCCTCTTTACTGAGCGATACTTCATCTCTATCCCTAAAAGTGGATTTTGACGTAATCATAGGAGTATACACATTATTTTTGTTGACTAAGTTGAGGGGATGGAAATGGGTAGATAGGGAGTCGTGTTGATTTGACGGAGGGAGGCATTGCAATTTTGGCTGTGGCGCATGGAACGTATATCTTGAATACAAACTTTTCGAATCAGGGATTCTAGTGCTCAGAGGAGTCCAAATGCATGTGGATACACCAGATGGCCTACGTATACGTGTCGAGCAATTAAATCGGCCGGCTGCTACCCGACGCCCTGCTTTGGTTAAGCAAAATCGGATTTTCCAGTTAAAAAAAACGTACAAGTTCAAAGTAAAGTTGTCCGCTCAATTTGTTTGGCACTTTAGCTTTAAGCACAAATAAGGAAAGATAGAAAAGGTGAGTGCACAAGAGACGAGAAAGAGAGATAGAGATGTGTTGAAAGAGAGACATGTGCATTGAAAAGTTAGAGCGCCAATTATTTTGAAAAAGCTAGAGAAAGCTAGAATGCCAGACATGAAGAGATGTATGTAGCTAGGTTTGTAGATGGCTTCTCTAGGTAAGCGTGCTCACAAGTCACAGCCTACTAACACATCGTGCTGCTAACGTCCAATGCCTGTAGAATGCAAGTGGCGCTGTGCTGGAGCAGAGGTAGGACCGTAGGAGTAGAGGCTGGAATCGGCCGGAGAGCACAGTGTGGCGCTGGCTACTGCAGGCCCACCACGCCGTGAAGGAGGAGAAGTAGGAATAGAGAGGTAGAAGGAAAAAAGAGGCCAAATTTAGAAGTGATCTAGTTTAAAAAAAAACAGATGACATTAGATCGAGACAGTTCTGTTTTAAGAGATGCGGGTTCATAGAGTCGCATTTTCTTGATCCTCCAAGCAAGGAAGATCAGGCAGGATACACTCGCCGTTATCATCCAAGCCGGCCTCCGAGGAACGACATGTGTCATTGAGGTCTGAGCTCTGTTCTTCTTTGGTCCGGTCCCTAGCTTAGGGATTTTAGGGACCAGCAGTGTCCACAGCGTCCTCCTCGTACCACTAACAGTCTCTACAGCTTCTCATGGTCTCGGCACCGTCATTGACCGGCCAAGCTCCTGGTTTCTGGCCCTTGGATCACCCGCACGTGCTCCCGCTCTCCATATATAGGAACTCTTTCTTCGGGCGGCCGCATGGATTCCCTCACCGTCGTTTGCCCATCTGGCATTTGCTCTCATTGGATTGGATTCCCTCACAATATACACGTCAGCCATCTAAGCAGGGCTGCCAGCGTTTGCCGAGGGTTTCCACCGAAACTTTTTCCGCCGCATGAGGCCCGCCGAGGACGGGACATGCATAGTCAATACTAGTCATCACACGGATGGGAATTCTGCCCACTGTAGCTCTGTATTCTGTAACTTTTGCAGATTGAAAGGTACTTACTACAGTAGAAATGATGATTGCTAGTGTACGACCTGGACATTGACATTTTTTTCCTTTTTTTTTTAGGTATGCTGGTTAAGCTCCAGACGTCCAAAGGGCTCCAGCTTCAAGCTTTTCTTTTTCAGAAAAGATGTTCTTGTTTGATCTATACTAGTGTTCTTTGTGAGTTCAGAAAAGGAATTCGTTGACATGACCTTGCATATCAGTGAATTGATCGATGCTGCCATATTTTCATCCTAATTGACGGTTTCTGTTCAGGTTAGCTAAACGATTTGAAAAGGAATTCTGTTCATCATCGGAAGAATGCTATGCAATTTATTTATCAATGGACAATATTGTGTCTTAGTCTTTCTGGTACTCTGGACATGCAGTAAAACATGTTCAATGATAACAGCTAGAAAATATAACAACAGAGTGCAGAGCTATAGAAGTACTCAACTTCGTACTGGAGTTCTGCCTGCTGTTGCTCTGTCCATGGGCTCAAGCGCAAACTTTTCAGCAAGTGATTTATAGCCTGAAAATAAACGATGTTCTTGTTTGATCTACAATATGGAATTGGTGTTCGTTGTAGAGTTCAGAAAAGGAATTCGTTGATGCGACCTTGCTTTTCAGTGAGTTGTGCCTCTCATAATCTCATCCAAATTGATGGTTCCTGTTCAGGTTAGCTAAAACTATATTTGAACAGGAATTATGTTCATCCTTGGAAAAAACTAGCACGCAATTTGTTTATCGTTGGATAATGTCCGTATCTTAGACATGCAGCAAGACATGTTCCTTGAACCTCACGAATCCAAAGTTGATAGGTTGAAACTCAAGATGCAGTAAGACACTTTCTTACAGATGGAAAATATCATGTTTTATTCGAATTTTGTGCAGAACCAATGATAACAGCTATAAAATATAACAACAGAGTTCAATGATAAGAGCATAGCTTAATGACTTTTACTATCCTGAAATATTGCCATGCCTGCTTTCTACCTTTACCTATCAACCGTCTAGACAACACGTCTGAATTTGCCCTTATGGTTGCATCCAAACTCTTAAAAGGAGACCCAAGTGGCCAAGTGTATGCAATACAAGATACGTACAAACCTATACAAGAGGAATGGAATGAGAGATGAATAGTTTGATCCGATTAAAACAAAACAAGCTCCAATAACAAACAGTAGCAAAGTAGCATATCACTTACCAACAGCTTGTCGCATGGTATGAGCTCATCTAATGAAGGAAGTGAGGAATGGGAGCAAGGTGCATATTTAAGGGGGAGGGGGCATATGCCCTTTTGCTCAAGATGTTTTTATGAGAACCATCAAACGGGAAAATGACAATATTAGACTAAATTTTAATTTTTAAATGACAATATCAACATGTACCCAAAAATGGCAGAGTAGAAAAGCTTGTCATGTTTCACCAACGGTGTCAAAATGCATTTCGTCTGGTACGTAGTAACCACTTGTTGCACCGTTCCTATAAACTATATTGTATCCACACTTATCACTCTCTTGGTACAAGGAATCACATGATGCCTCTTTGGACTGAAGCACTGCACCAACTATGCAAGCGTAATATCACAGTAGACGATGCGGACAAAAGTAGGGTTGTGTGATGGACGCTAGTTCTGAGAAGCATAGTGGTGTTAGTAGTTAATATCTCAATTTGTTGTCAACTATATATTTCAAAACTAAACTAAACACCTGTCCTATAACATGATATGAAAGAGAATGAAAGGCCCGAATATCTTATAAGAAGGAGCTTTTTCAGCTAACAAATATTGCACGTAGAGGTAAGTTCTTTTGGTTTAAACTTGGAACTTACACCCGGAAAGTGTAATAAGAAGGTGGAAACTTACAAGGCTGCTTGATTGTGGCCAACCAGAGCACTGTGTACAAGCAACCCACAAAGTGTTGCTGCTGGCGTCAATTAAAACTGTGAAATTCATTGGAGGGTTTTCCAAACTCACCCTTGTTAAAAAAGGCATGATGACCAGTCAAAAAAAAAGGCATGATGATTATTGCAAAAGGTATAAATTATCATTATTAATCGTTTTGCAAAAGGTATAAATTATCATTATTAATCGTTTTGGACAGTATTTAGCTTATCATTATTAATTGTGTAAACATTTCTACAATGACCTCCACGTGTTGGCCAAAGGTCTTCCACCCCACGCCATTGGCCACTGTCATGAACTTTTCTACTAATATTACCAGATAAAGCAGCGGGGTCCGCCAACCTAGGATATTGCACATTACTATATGTTTCCTCAAATCCAAGTTAAGGCATGGGGTCCAAAAAAGTTAGCAGTTATTAACTATAATAGCATATATGTTACATTGGTTATATTTCACAAAATGTAACTGCATCAAAAATTTACATGATCAATATAGGGTGCAATGTGAGATATAGGGTGCCGTAGAATAGTTTCAGTTTCTGTGCCGAAACGTCGCGGAATAATTCAGAAATTTTGCCTGCAGATGTGGATGGGTAAAACCGGTGTTTCACCAAAGAAACGCCCAAGCTTATGAGAAACTCCCATCGGACTTTGACCATGTTTACTCGAAAATTGCCACAGCCTCCGTTGCTGCATCTTGACCATGCGGGCAGTTCCAGCGGCTTCCTCAGACCAGTACTCGCGCCGCACATGGCATTGCCACCATGCAAGCTACTGTTGGCATGGGAGTTTCCTCGTGTAACACAAGCAAGATTATGGCCCAGGTGACTGAGATTTGGTGTTAGTCTCTGTCACATTTTTGTGCCATTAGATTAGGATCTGAGAGTCAGCAAAACAACAGGCCAAATCAGGAGTTGTGCGCGGGAGAGGGGAGAATGGGTTGGGCAGAACGTGGGATTCTTTGTATGCAGGTCATGTTTGTTAATGGGTGCACCCAACGAACCGTTAACTCTTAGCACTGCTCCCATAAACATCAATTGGTGCCAAAATTTTTGGACCAAAATCCTGTCAAATAAAACAAAATTGAAAAGCAAAGAAAGTTACAGATGTTTGTGCAGAGTTTGTATGCAGTGCCTGGAAGATTAGACTGAAGTAAAATGTTTTGCAAATTTCTTTGTGCAGAAAAATGTGAGTGCCAAATTCTGTCTCATGCACAAATAAGACAACAGTCGCAAATTGTACAAACAGTTCAAGTGTGTTGAGGTAACTAGACTAATATTACTGCAAGCTACTGTGATGTGAGGTAAAAATAGAACATGTTATGATATTCATCCATATGCTGTGTTGATATATTTGTTTTCTATCAGCAGGAAACTCAGAAAGCACAGAAATATTCGGTTAAGGATACAATATACTCTAAAGTACATGGGATCAAAACGAAAAGTCAAACACCGTTTGTAGGTAATAAAATACATACTATGGAGATGGTATTCTTGTTGTTGTAATTATTACAAATTATAGAGGCATTCACTAAGAATATGATGCCATACAAGAAAGCCAACTAAATGCAGAGAACAAAGGTCAATCTAATTCATCATCAAGCAAAATTAAGGTGTCATATAGAAAGAATTACAACATGTGCACGTGTTAAAAATATAATACAAAGCAATTGTAACTTCTACATTGCTGCTTGCAAGCTTTTGACTTGTCAGTAATGAGTTAGTGTTAGTATTCATATTTCCTATAGCAATTGAGGCCTCAGTTAGTGGCATTGTTTAGCAGTTCTTCAACTTAGTCGCACGAGCTGTGTCAAGCTCTGTTTAGCAGCCAAAGGCACAAAGCCAAAGGTTTGAGATCATGGCACAATACAGGCAACCACTAGGGCCTGGATTCCAGCCACTATCCAGAAATGCTATAGCTTCATGCCAAACCAAACAACTCTATCGGCCAGTTCATGTTTCTTAGCACATTCAGGTTTGACAGAACTAACTGGAATACTCGGTGACTGATCTTCGGCAGAGAGAAGTTTGCTCTGCAACTTGCCTGAAATTCCCTTCCTCAGACTGGACTGGCGCTGTTCATTAGTCAATTTCCAGCCCCGGTCTTGTACGTATATAGAGGCCTGGTTTGCTGAACTCTGAAACCTGAATTCCCCATTTCAGAAAAGAACATCCTGTGACCTGAAGTAGCAGTACCATGCAACAGTTGTCAAACTTTGCTTCCAACAACTTGATATTTGTTAGTAATGGTACAAAGAATATGCTAGGTTGCAACTTGATATATTGAGTCGGAGCAACTAATATTCGGATGTGCTACAATGTTGAAACTTTTATTTAGCCGAACATCAAATCGAGCTTGTGGATGACTGAATGTAAAAATATTAGAGAACATGTAGCTATATCCAAGAACCTAAACACGGAGTCAGAAAAATATAACACAGGAGCTGAAATTGGACCTATAAATTTAAGTCCATAGCACTGACTTGCACATAATATTCACGAGTGAAAATCGATTGAACAAACATATAATGCTTTCGGTCCTAAAGATAACAAGTATCAGCCATGGTGATCCCCATAGCAAAGTCAGATGCAGAAAGCAGACAACTCCAATTCGAGCTTATGAACCCTAACACTCGCAGGAGAATTGAATAGCAGAATCAAAACTCAAAACTACGCCAAACAATCAGCGAATCAGAAAAGCTAACAACGGGTAAGCTCAAAAGGGATAAAATCCAATTGAAGTCCACATTGGGGGAAGGGGAATCGTACATTCAGAGCAATAGATTGTTAATTTACAACATAAGAAACCAATATTAATACAACATCATTGATTGTTAATTATTGGTAAAGTAAGTGTAATTTGCTATTGCTAACTACAAAATTCAAAGTGCTGCAAATCGTGATAGTTCAAGAAAGCAAATGGAGTTACATGATTCAAACAAAATGGTGCATATTAGTTTTAGCTACACTTGTCGTTTAAGTGAACTATTCTAAGTTTTCTTGGATACTCTCATAAACTAATCATATTCTGATATACAGGTTACTATTATGGTAAACTAACATTCACAAAGAAATGTAAAATACTTCAGTGTCAACAAATTTCAAGGGATTGCTATAAAATCACTATATGTGTTTTGACTGTAATTATAATTAGAACTGACTAAAATTTTTTTGCTGCCAATATCAGAGACAACAAGAACCATCATTCCAGACAAATTTCCAAACCATAGAGGATAACAGTATATTCTATCCATAGGATGATATGGAAAAAATGGAACCACAACCAACATCTGTAGGTGCGGATTTTCCGATAGTACAATTTTCAATATCAAAATATCAATGACACCAGAATAACATATATTACCGTTTCACTTTTGTAGAGACTAGACATGCAGAAAAAATGTCAGCTTATAATAATGAAACATTTAGATTCCATCTTAGTATCCAGGGACCAAGCTAATATATTCATGTTGTATTTTAACGATAAAAAACAGCTAATTTTATAACAAGGAGAGAGCAACAGCTGCACAGGGACAGAGCTAGATCAACAAGCGCGTAACTATGGACAGATTTATGATGGCTCTAGCCCAAATACCCATTAATTTTCTGATAATTTAAGTTACAATCAGATGGTTCTAAATGGATACACCCATTCAAGTTCCTAGTTGATGAGACAAACCATCAAATCAAGTGAATATGATTCCTATTAGAGATGCAACTGAGGCGCCATTTCAGTCAAGCTCCAGACAAACAACTCAACCATCCATAGAAAGAACAGCGGCTGTGGCAGCAGCAGCATCAGGAGGAAATGTTCCAGCATGAGGAGATGACAGGGCAACCATGCAATTCAATTTCATAATAACAATGATTATGGTAGAATACTGTTTGTCTTGCTCAAAGTTGCAAAAAGGAAATACATAAATAAGATTAGAAACCTTAAAAGAATGAATTGTCTGTAAACTACAAATGAAGGCAAAGTACCAAAGTCTCATACGAAGTTGTTTCTCAAATTCTCTGGGCTCACACCCCTCTAATCTCCTCTCTAATCTGCACTACTGCTGCTACTTTGTTTTTCGTTCAGTTAGCGGTGGTTTACTGAAATTGACAGTGAAATGTTTATTTGCATGTACAGTGCAGCTGCTCTGTTATGTATACTTTGTAGAATGCATATAAACGAATTTGTGTGTGTTAATTAGCTCTTGGCATGTTAGATATATTTTTGATGATTTAATCTGAGGGGCAGTGTAAAATTAATATATAAGCAGTAACTTTCAACATCCAAAGATAACATTTGTTATGCAGCTGGCATGCTAGATTCAGTGCAAGTATTTTCGTTATGGTGACTCTAGGCAAGATATGCCTAGACAAACAGTTTGGTATTCATATCATCTTGTCTGCATCACTCAGGTAGTACACTGGATGATATGTGCATGGTTTACTTCCAGCTTCTAATTTTCAGTTAACAGTTTGTGAACACGACTGCTATCTTGATTGGTTTGGAAGGCATACTAGTTAGAAACATAAGGTTCTGTCTAAGGTTATTGACATACGAATTCAAGCTATTGTAAAAGATTACCGAACCTTATGGTCTCAATCATTCAGGCAAGTGATGGTATTTTCGGTTTTTGCAGGACAAAACTTGAGGATTTAGAAATGGAGATCAGGCCTACTGTGACCTGCTGATGCTTGAATCCAAGACAAGAAACTTATTTCAGTTCTCGGTGGCTCTGGTGTGCAGCTCGGTTGTGAGCAGTGAGGTGAAGGTGAAGCAGTTCTAGCGTAGTAGATAAGAATGAGAAGAGCATAACTCTAATTCTAAGAAGGGACAAGGTACAGGATAAGGATCACAAAGTTGTGCTACGGACTCCTACCTTATGTTCGGCGGCAAACAAAAAATTTGAGGTCGTGCTTAAGTGTTGCTTAGTGTGTGCAGCTGCCTGGTGTCCTTCCCAGGACACCTATGCCTAGATTTTTATCTTGGTGAAGCATATATTCTGAGTATATGCTGGAAGGTGGAAACTGCAAATGTTTGGGGCTGTTTAGCATTTGTATTAGTTTTGAGGCTTAACAGTTTAAGTTAAGAATGTTACATGTTTGCTCATTCAAATTTCGAACTATAAATTCTTCACTTCCATTATAAGTTGCTTTAAGTTTGGATAATTTTAAACTCAACTGCAGATGAAGATTTGTATTTTTCTATCGTATACGGTATACTATCTCGAGGCGTGCTCACTCCATCTCCACTACAATGCATTGCTATCTAGGAGCTGCTGAAATTGGGGTCACCACAGTACCTCTACATCTACAATTTCCAGAACTCTTTTCAAATAACGAAAGAGAAAATATTCTATTTGCATCTGCTGGTAATGTTTGTGCTAGAGAAGAGCATGTTTCACTTGTCCCTCACAGTTCAGGCCTTCGACAGTATGGTTAGTTGAAAATACTGCTAGCCGATCTCATTTAGCGCCGTCACCTGATATATGGAAGCATGTGGTACCGCAGCATAAATATTCTGCATCAAGTGTATAGAAGCAGATCACTGGGCATAAGCAGATTCACCATGCTTTCAGATGTCTGTGGGCCTCTTCCTTTCATTAGTTGCTACTGCAAGACAACCTTAACACTAGGGGAATGTTAAAATAGAAGCAACATTTTTTTTTGGCGATGACATTTCATCCATACACTTGTGACATGTAAACTCTGCATAATGCAGAAAGAGGAGACACATAGGTACTTTTTCAAAAGATGTAATTTTTCCAGAGTGGCTTTCAATTGGTATAATCATACAACATGCAAATCATCAAATGGCTGGAAGGAAAGCTTGCAGTCCCTTTCTACAAGGATATTATGATACTAAGGGCTTTTTGTCCACATAACACTAAAAAAGAGTTGTTTTGCGTTTAAGACACCATAGAACTAAATTTTGTCTCATGGACACTACAAAATTCTGATATTTGTCAACATAACACAATAACAGGAAAATAGAATATTTTTTGAAATTTTCCATCTCAATGCACAAAATGCATTACAAACTTGAAACTTAGCATAATGGACAACATTGTATTCCCTACACCATGTGATTTTTATTGGTTTCATAATTTTTCTACCAAAAAATATATTTATTTTAAAATCCAAACTATGCAAACAATCAGATAAAAAAAAGTTTCGGTCTGCGGTCTGCCTGCTTTTGCTAAAAAAATTCAGCTCTCTGTATCGTATCCTGGAACCTTTCACGATCTCTCATCGGACGCACGCACGCAAAATTCGGACGGGCTATAACACATCGTCTCTATCTCCTTCCTCGGCTCCCCATCAGATCACACCACCAATACAATCCCTGCTGCGATCGAAACTCTAGCAGTAGTCGCGAGGAAGCCGAAACAGCAGGTGAGCATGTCCTGTCCGTCTCGGCAGGCCTCTTGCCTTGGCGGCAAAATCTCAGCAAAATGTTCGTCTAATAATCAAATGCGTGACTGGCTCTGAATTATTTAGTGTAGAGATAATCATCTCCACGTCCAGCATATTGGAGCGGGCGTGCATAGAATTAATGATGGCAATAGCCGCTCGTAGAAGAGCTACCAGGCATCGTGATTGGATCTGGCTCGAGTTGTTCCCTTCTTCAATCCTCATCAAGTTAGCTTCGTGATCCCCAGTATATCTTATTTCCCTGATCTAGATTTCTGTTAATTCATCTACGTCTATTCATATTTGTTCAGCAAATCAAATAGTGAAGCAAATTCAGGTGCGTGGGTGTCCGCTGAGGTAATATGCCGGAGTAACAGATTAGAAACCTAGGTGCCTAGCGATAACATGCAGAAACAGGAGAGAATGAGCGTCCCTTGCTCCTTGGCAGCAGAATTTATGAATATCCAGCTTAAAATTTCATAATTGTTCCTTCTTATTTCTCGCAGGTGTATCATTGATTTTTTTTAATCATGTGTTTGTCACAAGTGTGTGTGTGTGCAGGAAGGTGCTACTGATAATTGGAAGTTTTACTTTCAAACAATGAACAACATTATCGTTACTAGATTCTTTTTAGAGGACAATGTTGTAAAGAATCTGACGGCTTGTTCATTTTCTTCTCAGATACTTATAAGCTGGTCCTACTTTTCATTATGTTGTAAAAGAGAGGGCTGTGAAGGCAAACAATCATGATCTAATTTGCTGTTTTAGGATGGATTATTCTTTGATTTTATTTAGCTGCAGCTTCAGGCATTAATAATCTATGAAAGCCTGAGATCATCTATGTAATTGTACCTCATGACAACAACAAAATTGACAAAAATGTCGAAGAGCCACTCAATAAAAAAGGTTGTCCTTACATAAGCTTAAGTTATGCAAGTTTGCTGGAGAAATCCAAAATACTTTGGCTGATTATATGTTCTTCATATGTTATAAGGTGCAAGATAGCCTTCTTTAGTGGATCATCGTGCACAATGAAATTTTCATTGCCCGTAACAACGCACGGGCAAATTGCTAGTTTATTTTAAAATCCAAACTATACAAACAATCAGATAAAAAAAAGGTCACGTGCATAGGGAATACTACGTTGTATCGCCATGCCAAATTTCAGGTTATGTTGCATTTTGTGCATTGAGATAAAAAAAAACTTCAAAATAGTACACTTTTTCTGCTCTAGTGTGTTCTAGACAAATGTCTAGTGTTTTGTGGACAAATGTCACAGTTTCGTAGTGTTCATGAGACGAAATCAAGTTTTCCGGTTTCTTGCCAGACAGAACCACACTTTTTTAATATTCTGTAGACAGAACCATTATACTAATGTGCTGAGAATATGGACAACAAGAAACAAGCTGTTCTGTGGCACTGATCCCACGGTTAATTAGAACTGCAGAAGGAAATTCATCAAGAGCTGACTATGATTATCCATTGGACTGATGGAATGGCTACAGCAATAGGCTTAATCTTTTGTCCTTTTCTTTTTTATTTCCTTTTATATTTTGTACATATATATTCTATTATTCTTAAATAAAATTATGTAGGGGAGCCCACTCCAGTTCATTAACAAAAAGAAAGTTAATTCGTAAACCAACCCAATAGCTGACTAAGTACTACCGAACTCAAGTTGGTCCACGACTGGGTGGCTAACATTTGAAACAACAGAGTCAATATTTCCTTAAATATACTTTAACGTTTCCAAACCTTAAATCAACATTTGAAAAAAGGTTGAGGTAGCAAAAAACAATGTTGGTTCCATAATTTTTTCAGAAACAAAAAAATCAAAAAAATACTTATGTTGAATGCTGAATCTTGTTTAGTAGAATTAATTACAAAAAATCAATGGTTCAAATGATTCAAAATAGACTTACGGTTTCTAGAAACATATATTGCAAGTTTGAATTTTTTTTTCCTTTTCTCTACCTCTTTCATATCGTAGAATTTTTTTTTTCTGTGTGAAATCACATCGTAGAACCTGGTTTCTCCTCCTTACGATTTCTAGAAGCATATATTGCAAGTTTGAAAATCATGGATGTTGATCTGCCCAGGACAATATCACATACTTTTTTGATTACACAAGTACAACTCAGACACTCACAACGCACGCACTCTCACCCTATGAACGCACATACGCGAACCCTACCCCTATGAGCATCTTCGAAGACTGAGCCGGCAAATCTTCGAGATTGACGAATATCACATACTGACCTACATTTGACATCTATTGCCACCTTACATCTAGGATTTCATTCGTTTTCTCTCACTACATCAATAGTTTTACAAAATATTGTCGGTACATTTGAAATGTTGGCGTAGTACAAATGAAATATTGAAACAATACATCCATAAAATTGATGGAAAAAAATTAAAAACCTAAAAAAATGTGTTGGATCTGATTGGTGGCGTTAATTATAATGAACATGTATCTTTAAACGAATAAAAAAAAGATTTAAGGTTTGGGACCTAGGACAGGTTTTAAGTTTAGAACAGTCACTTGTCTCCAACCTACCCCGCACCAATGGAAACGTGGCATGTGTCACCTTAGGTGTGCTCCCACTGAAAGCGTAGAAACTTTGGGTAATCACCAGGAACCGAATACATATAGGCTCGACCTCCCATATCTGCAGGCTGACCGTTTATAGAAACAAGAGACTCGGCCAAGATACGGGAGGGAGAATGTAATACGCCGTGATGGCGAGAAGCCTAACGTTCAGGCTGATCCGAAACTCGTTGAAGAGCGATGACGGAAGACCCTTGGTGAAGATATTCGCGTATTGCAACGACGACGGAACGTGCAGGACACACGTCACTAAGTGCAACGCGCTCTCGTACGAAGTGTAGATCGATCTCCACACGCTTGGTACGTTGATGCTGAATCGGGTTGGTGGAGAGGTAGAATGCACTCACATTGTCACGGTAGACAAGGGTGGCTTGACAAAGGTGACAATGGAGCTCCAGGAGGAGGTGGCGAAGCCATGTGGCTTGACAAAGGTGACAATGGAGCTCCAGGAAGAGTAGCACAATGAATATTTTGGTGGATTTTGCTTTTAACGGTGTACCTAGTGCAGAAAATTTTTTATCAGTGTTCCTTAGCCATTTTGAAATTTTCGCAATGGGATTCAATGGAAGGAAAACACGATGTAATAAATATTCAGTTGGTAGAACATTTGGACTAACAAGGAAAGGTTCATGTTTTGTGCAATATTTTGTGTTAAACTTCCATTCATATTATTTATCTCTAATTAATCTAAGATATATTATAGTGCTTTCTAAAATGTTCTACTCTTTTTAGTGTACTTTTAAATTGTTGATATCATACACACATGTTCTACAGTTAGGTAGCTAGACAGAAATATGTGACCCATCAATTGGTACAAAATTCACTTTAAACCACCAAATGCATTATTAATTTGGCTCCTCATTAATCACTAACAAACGGCTCATTACATAGAGTCAATATTCCCACTAGTAACCTTCAATTACTACAATATGATGAACATGTTCCACCCAATGCTCAGCATAATCTCGAAATAACAGCCAAAAAATGTAACAATGCATTTATGCCTCGATGGTGCTTGGGAACCCTGACAACGGAGGGAGGCATGAGGAGGAGGAGGAGGAGGAGGAGGAGGAGGAGCAGGAGCGTTATGCCCTTATGGTTGCATCCAAATTCTTAAAAGGAGACCCAGTTGTATGCAACACAAGAGAACTTACAAATCTATACAAGAGGAATTAATCTAATGACAGATGAATAGTTTGATCTGATTGAGAACAAAACGAGCTCCAACAACAAACAGTAGCAAAGTAGCATATCACTTACCAATAGCTTGTCTGAAGGGTATGAGATCGTCTGAAGAAGGAAGTGAAGAATGGGAGCGAGGTGCATATTTAAGGGGGAGGGGGGCATATGCCCTTTTTGCTCAAGATCTTTCCACAGACGGTATCACAATGTATTTCACGTTTATCCATCTATGGTACGATCAAGGAATCACGTGATGCAAAACCTCTTTGGACTGAAGCATTGCACCAACTATGGGGCATAGTATGACAGTAGAAGATGTGGACAAAGTAGGGTTGTATGACGGATGCTGATTTTGAGAGCATAGTGATGTTAGTAGTTAGGCAAAATTGTTAGGAGCACACTCACAAAGTACGTCTTTGCTCACAACACAATGTCATAATCGAATTTTTGTCTGAAACACATTGCCATTTCGTTGTTATTTTCTAGGGCACATCATTAGCGATGCAACAATTATTTTAAACATTTTTATCTCAATACACAAAATACATTAGAACTTGAACTTTGTACAAAGATACATTGTGACATTCTCTATCAGCGTACTTTTTGATATATTTTTTTCAATTTTATGGATCGTGTTCTCCACAGATTAAATATTAAAACAATGAGAAAACTATGTGTTCTACTCGATTCAGAACCCCACCTTTGTGATTTCAGTTTGGGTATAACCTCTATATTTGCAGTTGTGTTGCTCATGCATCTTGTTTTTGCTTGTTCCTCTATTGCTTGCAGGAATTACCCAAGTGATTTGGTTGATCGTACTCCGAAGGTCGCGAATACTCGTTTGAGTTGGTGCATTTGGTCGTTAAAGCACATCCATTGATGATTGTAGTCGGTCCGTAGACATCTCTACATTACAAATCGAAGATATCTCCATCTCTCATCGTAAGATCGACAATAAACCCAATCGTGTTATCATCACTTCCTGTCACTACCGATTTTGTTTTTCAGTGACAAAAAAGTAGTGGAGGATATTGTTGGTAGTGAAAATTGAAGGGGTTTTGTATTTTGCAGGAGATACCATGAAGACTTGGTTGAAGCTGAGATGTGCAAAACCAAGGCCTGAAGATGAGCTTCATGTACTGCATGGCGAGGAGGATGTTGGTGTGTTTTGTTTGGCACGTGTGACGAAGGATGATTGAATCCATGCAGGCAATGCACATGAATAGCCTTGCGTGATGCAGTCCATGAAGAAGCAGCCAGGTTTGCGATAAGACAAGTTTTTAACACCCTCTCTGTTTTCAAATATATGCAGTTATTGACTTTCAGACATCACGTTTGACCACTTGTTTTATTTAAAAAATTATAAAAATATTATTTATTTTGTTACGATTTGTTTATTAGATATGATTTTAGCATGACTTATTTATTTTTATATTTATACAAAACAATTGAATACGATGGATGAACGGTCAAACGTATTTCTAAAAATAGAGACAGTACTTGTCTGGGTTGGACTTGCACTGGATGTGTGTCTGGTTGTTCCAGAAAACCAGCTACCAAACCAAATGGATAACAGGGTTGATTGATTTGGTGGATGGCGGTTGGGTTCGTGCAACACGTCATGAAGGACTTCCAGGATGAGTCCGGATCGACGTGGTGCTGTCCAGGAAAAAAAAGGTACTTACAAAACTTAGCTAAAGACGTGGTGCTGTCTCGGAAAAAAAAAGTATAGACATAATTTTTTTTCAATGAAATACATGCATAACACTTTTTTGTAAAACGAGAATTTTATTAATATTGAAGCATAATACATTTCCTGATTACAAAAGTATTCCAATCAATGCCAACTATATTGCTGGGAGACAAGAAACTTGAAAGCGTCACAAATTCCATCATCTAGGATCATCATCCTAGATGGATATGCACAGACAAAAACTCCGATCTAAACAAACACGGCAGCCACTCACCATCCAAAACCGCCATCCTCATCTTTGATGGTGAAAGTTGAAACCCAACCCTTTCACAAAAAAGAGTGTAAGGATCGTGTGACCGAGAGGGGGAGGGGGGTGAATCGGTGCACTCTAAAATCTTTTTCCAACACAAGCACCCACTCAACTCCTAGCAAGTAATTCTAGTGACAAGATGAAACACACTAAGGAAAGTCCTTAATCTAGGATACTAGTGAATATAGATGGCCAGAGACACACTATACTAGCAAAAGGATAAGTATACTAGCTAGCACAAGATATAAAGCGGAACACTACTAGCTAGCATAAGCAAACTAGAGATAAGGTAAACAAGATAACTAGGCACACTAAGTAGAGTCCTTAGGGCAACTAGATAGGCTACAACAAGTAAGCACATGAGCAAAGCGACCTAGCAATTCTAGTGAAACTAGTAGGTACCAAAATAAACACACAAGCAAGATGGTGCACAACTCAAGTACTACAAGCAATCGTATATGACAAGATAAGTAAATGCAAATAGTAAAGGAGAACGGATAGAAAGTGCTCATGATGTTTTCCCGTGGTATCGGAATGTTGGCGCCTTCCCCTACTCCACGTTGGGTCACTACTGCCAGAGTCTCGACCCGTCCCTCCGCTCGATGGCGATCCCTCCTACACCACACTTCACCCTCCGAGTGAAGTCACGTGCACGTCCCGCCGGTCACTCCTGGGTACTCATCCAGAGGTAAGGCTCCGCACTTGATGCGTGCCAAAACGCGCTCCACTAGTAATGCTTCTTTTGCACAGGAAGCTCTAAGACTGTGTACAAACTTGTGTCCACTTACACAATCTCCTTGGACAACTCAACACCCGACGCTTAACCGGTCTAGGCTTCGCCATAGACCAAGAGTAACAGCCCTATAGATGACTCTTTCAAGATCACACTAGCCTAGAGATCAAAGGATGCAACTTGTTACTCTCTCAAGCACTAGGATCACTCCAAATCCTTCTCAATTGCTTCACTCTTTCTTCACTTGGCTTCTTGGCAGCACCTCTCCTCTTTCCTGGGTCCAAGAGCAGCTTAAAGGGGTAAACAACCGACTATTTATAGGCCTCCAACCCGAAACTAGCCATTGCTTAAAAGTGTCCAAAAAACCAAGTCACCGTAGGACCCACTGTATGATACGGTGACCCTAAGCACCGTATCATATGGTGACTATTCTGTCACCTGCCAGAGCATCTTCATCTCTAGACTTCCTGCTTCAGGCATCATCGTATCATACGATGACCCCCATCGTAACATGCGGTGGCTTCAACTCTCCAAACTTCCAGGAACTCCTCCTTCACTGGAAACCATACGGTGCCCACCGTATCATACGGTGACACCTTCACGGTAGCATACGGTGACCTCTGTTTTCAACTGCCAAAACCTCGAAAGTTACTGGACTTTTTTCCTGTGCTCACCGTATCATACGGTGACCTCTTCATCTTCCTGCCAGAAACCTTACTTATCTGGACTTCGTCTGCTGCTGTCACTGTATGCGTATCATGCGGTGACTTAACTTCTGCTCAAAATTGATCATTTCTTTGATTCTTGCTTTCAACTTCTTCAATCTTGGTTTCTTCACTCCTCTTTTGCCACCCTAGCCTTTGAGAAACTCACCATGCATCCAATAATCTCTACAACTAGTGTGCACTAAGAGAAACACCTAGAACCCTCTTGATAGTCCGATTTTTCCTATGGACTCAAGCTAACATCTAACCAAGTGACACTTGCTTGGATATAGCATGTCCTTAGCTTTGATCCATCTCTCCTCCGCGACTCCATCAAGTCCGTTCTTGTGTTGATGAAGACAACCAATCATCCTTAATATTAGGTTTATGGTATGTTGGGGGTACACAACCAATGAACGGAGCTTTCTTCACATATGACCTATAAGATCTAGCAAAGAATATTAGTCACAATCATCAGTGGCGGACCTACCAATAGGGCATGGTGGGGCGGCCGCCCTACCTAGACGCCGGTGAGGAACCCTCTTACCCCCCCCCCCCCCCCCCCCTATTCCGACGACTTGGCAAGCATCGCCATGGCCAGCGGCGGCGTTTCCTGCCTTCCTGGGAGCTCATCTCTTGGGAGGTAGAAGAAAACAGAGGCAAAGGGTTATGGGCCGGCTGTGGGCTGCCTAAATAAATCTTTTGAGCCGAGCTGTTGGGCCACAAAAGAATGTGGCCTTGTCTGTCTCCCCATCTCCAATTCCTATCAACACGACGACCATCTTCCTGCCGGCACCATCGACAGACGAGCAGACTCCATCGACGCCGCCCCCAATCCGCCCCCTTCCGGCAACCGGCGGCCTGCGGCTCCATCCCCTTCTGCCTCCCCCGTTCTGTTCCTATCGCGGCTCCTTGTTCTGTTCCTATATAAAATATAGGAACTTGAGCTTTTCCTTGTTCATGTGCGAAGAGTGATGATTTTGTCGCCTGTCACGATTTTGGAAGTCTAGCAATGAAGATGGTTGAAACTAGGAAAAATATTGCTTTTCTATTGGTCAATCCTCTCATCGAGAGTTGGCATTGCTCCTTCCAGTGGCCCAGTGGTTATCCAAAAGTGTTGTTTACTCTTCAGATATGATGTACTATCTTATACTACCTTTGTCTGTTCCATTTATTACCATGTATGACCTATTTTTCTGCGATTTTTTTTGACGTGGTTTTTCTGCGATTTTTATGTGCATAGAGTGCTTATATGCGCTCTGATTTTTTCCATAATTAAGTTTATCTTAATTTTCCGCCCTACCTAACAAAAATTCCTGGGTTCGCCACTGACAATCATGGTTCTCATCTAATCACCAAAACATTCATACCTTAGTGTTTCCTTAACTCCAGTGGTCACGAAGCTTACAGAGATGTAGACTGATATTCCATGTGCAAGTACAAAGAACATGTCACGTCGAGCCCGTAGCTGAGCCCATCATCGCCTCCTTATTCCTCATCGATGATAATCAAACGGACCGCCCCTACAGGCTCAGCTCTCTGTAGCGACGGATGGAGATGAGGACCGCCACTGCAGAGGAAGAGCTGTAGCGGCAGTTGCAGATAAGGACCGCCACTACAGAGAAGAGCTGTAGCGGCTGCCCGTTTCCTCATTGAACCCAGCGTGCCTTTAGCGGCAGCCTTCTTTCAGGCCCGCCGCTACGTCCCCTTTTTGTTGTAGTGTGTAAAAGATACGATTTGAGAAGTCGGTTTAGATCAGTTTCGTAGCCAGAGGCAGGGTCTATTACATGGAGAGTGTTGTTATTATGTAAACCATATCAGAATAAAATTGGTACATTCCTTACATTTCGATATGCTACTTTCATCTTTCTTTGCTTTCGTGTTTTATCGAACAACACTCGTATTTCTCTATGAAAATGAGAATCTTTACTAGGTGTTTATCTTGCTGTTGCTTAGCAATTTTGTTGGGCAACAGATGCGACACTCACCACTGCAGTTGCTTATTGACCGTCATTGTAGACTTTTTTCTTTAACAGTAGTGACTAAAGCATTAGTTTTTTGCGACCCAGGGGAGTGTGGGGGGGCGGGGGGGCTGTACAACGCTAAGGCGTTTATCTAGCTGGTTAAGGAGAGAGAAAAATGCGACGTCATCAAATATTTGAGTGAAAAACTAAAGGATTAAGTCTAACTTTGGTCCTTCAACCCCGGCAGGTCGAGTTTTTAACTTTGGTCCTTCAACTATTGTCCTGGTCTAACTTTGGTCCTTCAACTATTGTCCTGGTCTAACTTTCGCCCCTCATCTGTTAAACCGGTTATGTTTGGTCCCTCGTATCTACATACCATTCAATATCAGCCCTCAAGTGACTTTCAAGGTAGTTTTGCATGTGTGGCCGTGTTGACTAGGATCCAAACATGTCAATCCACGCGCGGTCTCTATTTTACATACCCTTTTTTGATCGATCTCTCCAAGCATAGGTTAAACCTCTTCAAAATCCTAACAAATTACATCTGCCGCCGCCACGGATCAAAACACATCGCATGTTCGCGTGTTGCAATGTTGATTGCGACATCGATCTGACAATAGGGCTTGCTCAGATCCCTTGAGAAAGGTTAGTACTTCATCGATCCTTTTTGGACCTTGCTCAGATGCCATGAAAGATGTGCCATGGTGATTTTGCAGAACACACGCTGCGCTTGATTAGTTTAATCTTGTACTCTAATCTATTTGATTGAAATTCTTTGAAATTTCAGACGGCAAGAGTAACTATTGTCGATATTGCACATGTAGAGCTCCATTCGTTGTGCCAACGCAGCCTCTGCTATCTTGTCCAGCATTTTGGCATAGATCGATTCAGAAACAAAATTGACCGATGCAGAGTCAATAGAAAAGATTTGTACTAACCTGAGAACTGACATCCGGCTCTCAAACAGTTGAGTCGCTGCAAACATGAGCGCAGCATCTCAGTTCTCTGCCGCCTGACACTGGAGGAGCCCGATTTGGGAGCCGTAGCGAGGGGCGAGCTAGCTAACGGCGTGAGGAAGAGAGGAAGGAATCGGTCTGAGACATGGATATATGCGACACGATGAATCCTTAGTCAGCACGGCCACGTGTATGAAAATCACTTGAGGACTATTGAATGGTACGAAGAGACGAGGGACTGAACATTACCGGCTGAAGAGATGAGATATAAAAGTTAGACCGAGACAAGAGTAGAGGGATCAAAGTTGAACTTAATCCTAAACTAAATTGCAGGTGCTTAGATCGGGAATAGTAAGTTAACTAGGTACGCAATGGCGGCTGCGGTGCATCCGGCCTCCATGATCACGCGGAGACACCTTAAAAGCGTAAGTTGTTGAATATATGAGCACTTTTAGGTTTAATTTAATTCAGAAATAAATCATCAACATGATGAACAGATTACATATTGAACTAGACAAGTCGATCTAGATCAGGTTACAATAATAACAGTAAACAGAGCAATATCTATCATGTTTCGTAGTACTATCGTACAAGTATGGAGCCGAGGAAGCCGTAGCAGTTGGTGACACAGCGAAACCGGGATAGCGCTGAAGACGTCGACGAAGTCAATAACGAGCAGCAGCCCCGTACCCGAGGAAGATGAGCTGTTGTGAAAGCGATCGAGCAGAAGCGCTTCTCAAAAACCTTATTCACCTTCTCCTGGTGAAGGAGCTCAGAGGACGACGGCTAAAGCGGCGGCGCAGCAGAAAGAAGAGGCAAAACCCTAACTTGTATTGTGCTGTGCGACGGTGGCGGCAACCGGGTATCAGGGGCGGGCGCACTTCAGTGCAAGGGTATTCAATTGAACACCCATTAGTTTTGGCAAATAATTTCCATGTATAACATATTGTATGTATATAAATAAAAAACAAAAGAAAATAGCTTCTAGTTATTCTATCAAAAAAGACCCACGTAGACCCAATCTTCCTCTTCCCACTGCAGCCCAATAGCAACAGAGGCCCACCACACTTGCGGTAGTCAGGTGCAGGCAGGGCACGCTCGATAAAAATTCTCTCAACCGCCGCCGCCTAGGACTCTGGCTTGACTGCTGTCGCACCGTTCCGGGACCCTGCCCAGAGGGCCAGGATCGCCTAATTGTTGGGGTCCGTTTGGCTAGCTGAAACGATTCAGATTCTCCCATGAATCGGTAGAATCACTTCCAAACGGTAAAAAGACGAAACGATTCGGCACAGAATCGGAGCGAAACGCTCCAGCGAAATACACTACGGCCGTGAATCACCGAAACAGGTGTTCCAGGCGTTCCGCTCCGATTCTCACCCCTCCCGCTATCAGACTGCCCTCCAACATGTCAACAAAATTACGGGAACTGCCACCGTCTCATTTCACGAAACGCGTACCGGACTGCTGAGATCGGGGACGACACCGCCGCCGCCAGGAGCACCGCCTGATCTTCCGCTTCAAATCAGACATCAAAAATTGGTTGCTCTTGGTCCGTAGATCGTTTCCCCCAACTTTCGTCCTCTGATTAGTGGCTGGAGCACCGCCAATCGAGCCCCGTTTCTACCTTTCTCTCTCTTCCCTGTGTTCTCTGATGCGTTCGCCTGAGGAAGAAGATGACATCGAGCGTGGTGGTGGGCTGGCTGGCTGGGCCTAGCAAGTGCTCGTGTGATGGGCTGCCCAGGAGATCATTTGCTTTTCCTCAAAAAAAAGAAAAGAGATCATTTTCTTTTGAACCAAGGGTAAATGAGTCATTTTAAACCTCCTCCTCTCTTTCTTGAATCTGAATCCAAAAAACTATCCAAACGGTTTCTGAAGTGATTCTGTTTCAAGTTGTGAAACATTTCTGGTTAGAATCTGAAACGTTTCTGATTCTCAGTGAATCTGGAGCTGTACCAAACGGACTCTTGATCTCCTTCCTCATCGCAGTGTGCTCGATCGCCGGCTCCATCAGGTAATTTGTCGCCGAACATTGCGAATTGCGATTCACAAAGCCCAAGAAACAGGGGGCTACTTGTCTTGAGAAACTTTGAATGAAGTGAATGGAAACACACGGTACACACCACTATCAGCAACACTATTCAATATGTTGAACTCAATTATGTGTTATGGATCCATAATGTGTTAAAAAAAAGTATCATTGCAAATTTTGAATACCCATGGTCTAAATCATGAGCCCGCCACTGGTACGTATTTATAAAGGAAAAACCTGAGTTAAGGCATCCCAAAACTGGGTCCTTTGCTCCTCCACGTATACGCATGGTACCGGCACCTTTAATTTTTTTTTTCAACATGTGTCGTTTGCAAAAAAATCCAACTTTTTTTACCCACAATTTGCTTACCCATCCAAAACCCCGCACACCCCAAATCACGTGTCCCTTCCTTCCGTGATTTTCTTTCTTCCTTCCCTTCCCTGAAAATTGTGCTTCTCTTTCCATCCTTTTGTAACCCTAAATTTACGCTTTCCTTTTTCTTGCCGTAATGTATGCATTTTTTATTGAGATTTGCTGGTTCTCATGTGATAGATTTCGTATCTCTATCATATTTTTTGAAACAACGAAAACATACTGCTGGGACAACGAAATTACACTACTGGAACAGTTAAATTATACTGCTGGAACAATTACGTTTTTCCAAAGAACATTTTTTTTGCACAACTGAATGAAAAATTTAGGTGCTTGGATCAAAATCCAATGATTAAAAGAGTGAATTTGATATAAACAAAATCTCAGTCACATGAGAAAGAGACAGCTCCTGATTATGGCACGGGTGTCTCTAGAGCTAGGAAAACTATTTCGGAAATAAAATAATTTCGGAGGTCACCGATAAACATGAAATTTCGGGAATTTCAAAATTTTGACGAACAAAATTTGAATTTTTCAAAAAAATTGACATGATTTCACAAGATATTGTCTCAAATCTATAGAACATCACGATTGAATACATAAACAAGACAATTTGCACTCACGAAGGTGGTCAAAATCAATATTTCGTTGGTACTGTTCATTTTGATTTCATTCCGGACCCCACCGAAAAAGACGAAATGTCGGATATTTCGGTGAAATTTCGCCGAAATTTTTTCTAGCTTTTTTTTTAAGGAACAGGAGGGGTCACCCCTACTGATTAAATTTTATAAATTTTTTTCTAGCTCTCGAGTCTTTCTGCCCTCGCAAGAGCGAGGAGGATGGATGGGAGGGGGAGAGCACCTGCAATGGTACAGTCCACGCTTGCCGCGGCTGCCCTGGGCGCTGACATGTTGTACGTCTATCTAGAGCCACGCAAGTTCACGGGTTCGCCGCGCGCCTGCGCACTGATCGAGGATTACGGGTGGCGACTGGCTACGGAGAGGACTTACGTACGTCATCGTCGGCGTTGGTGGACAATCGCAAGACTGAGCTTGCAAGGTGCCCAATCGCAAGCTCGTCCGCGCGCGCAAGTTGAACGGCAGGAGGGTTCGCCATAGAAGGCCGTGCACGGCAGCCCCGCCGCCAGCAAGATTGCCCGCGAGTTGGATTTGCGGCGAGCTCGCGATGCGCCAAAAGTGGGTCTATCTCGCACCCATCTCAACCGACATCGGGTGATGGCGGAGGGGAATCCCAGGAGCAGCAATTGGAAGGATGAGGGTGATGCTGTGCATGCTCAGGGATGGCAGGCAGCGGGGATGATGACGTCTTCGAGCGAGCGGCGGTGAGGCGCCGCCATGGGGAATTGGGGACGAATCAGGCAGGAGAAGGATTGGAATCGGTGGGGGAGGCCGTCTCCGATCCGTCAGTGCTGCCTGCTGGCCGTGGTCGACGTGGTGACGGTCTTTAGTGCTCACTTGCCAAGAGATGGCAGCGGCAGTGGCTAAGGCGGCAAGGGAGGCGGTGGGAGACAGCTTGGTGGGCTTCTCGTGAAGGCAAAGCTATGTGGCGATTAGATAAAGAGCGTTCGATTCCAATCCAACAGCGATCAACGATTGCTACTGGATAACAATAAAACAGTAGCTCCGTGAGGCCCGTCCGCAGAAACCAAGAATCAAATATGATTCGTGATTTTTTTTTAAACAAAAAGAGGTAACATGAAAAATTCCACATTTTATTCAAATTGATCACCATACTAAATGTTTGTCATCATTGACAAGCAACAGATATTCACGTTCACTTAGGACCTCCAGGCGGATATGGGATGCAGCATTTTTTCTGGCACTCGTCGAATGTCAAGTAACACTGATCCCGTTGAATATCCGAGCAGCAGTAGCCAACAGTACCATTTTCGCTGGTAAATTCTGGGCATGGGCAGATCTGCAGCTTCTCGCTATTTATTTGATGAGTATTCTTTTGAGCTGCAAGCACGTAAGGGTGTTAAGGATCATGCGCAAAATATATATATAAAAAAACTTGGTTTCAGGTAAAAACTAAGTGAAATAAGGTGTCCCACTTCAACGTTTCTCTAATATATTGGAATCTAAGCAAAAGATACTATTTTGAAACAGCAGATTTACTTTATCAAAGTTCACCCGATCGATTCCTTTGTGGCCACTTACAGTGTGAAACAGTTACGATACATCCTAGGATGATCATCAGAAGCATGACAACCTTGCTTCTCTCCATTGTCCACTTGGTCTATCTGAAGATGCAATCAGAGACCTTTTGTGAGTGCTAACCAGTAATGTCTGACATCCAAAGATTTGTTGCAAGGTAATCCATATATATATAAGTGAAACAAAAGTATTATAGCAAGAAGTAAGTATTGCCAGGCTGGTGGCTTATCTTCCAAAATAGCAAGAAGTAAGTATTGCCAGGCTGGTGGCTTATCTTCCAAAATGGCAAGAAGTAAGTATTGCCCGGCTGGTGGCTTTTCTGATATGGACACGCATCCATGTGTTTTTGCGGTCATCCTTGTTCTTTGCTTGGGTCCAATTGTGTAATGAAAAACTTTCATTCTACAGTAAATCAGTTCAATTCATCGCCAAAAAAAAAAAGTAAATCAGTTCAATTTTTATGCGACTAGGTTCCTGTGTTTGTTCCTGATCAATGTCAAGAAGAGAAAATGCGAAATGGCCATTCAACCGCTGCCGTCTTTCACCATGAATTCTCCACGAGCTCTGGCACCGAAATTGACTTCCGCGTCCCTGGCGTGTAGAAAATTGTCCCTCCTGGCGCTTTCCGGTTCCGACCTCCCAAAGCCGCTTCCTCCCTATCTTGTAGCCAGACCGTGCGCCGAGCTCCAAAGCGAGGTGGTCCGGACCGCGCCGCCGCGGGTTGTGGCGAGCCCCCGACGGGGTGGCGTCGTCATCAACTGATACGCAGGCCTCCTCGAGGCCGTCGCCGCAGGTGTCGTGGTTGGTGAGCGCGGCGGAGAGCCACGCCAGCACGTCGTGTGTGCCGCGCACGGAGAGCCCGCCTTGGCCAGCACGTGGAGCGACTCCGCGGCGAGAAGGAAACGCCGGTGAGCGCGAGGCTGGCGGGACGGCGCTCAGCTCCGGGAGCGCCTGGCCCACGCTCGATGAGGCGGCGGCGAGCGCGACACGCAGCCGGTCAGCGTGGCGCGGGGCGTCGGGGGCGACGATGGCGCCTCTCCCTCGGCCGCCGTTGCTGGGAAGACGAAGAGCGGGCCTTGTGGCGCGACGCAGCCGGCACGGAGCACGTGACACGAGAGGAGCGTCATCAGGAGGGCGAGCAAGAGGCGGCGGTCTCCCAGCTCTTCCCTCCCCATCTCGTCGCCGCCGTCATCCTTGAGCCCGTGCGCCGTCTCCTCTGCGACGATGTCCTTTGCTGGGTAGAACAGCTCTATGGCGGATTGCCGCAAGGGGCTCCTGACCTGAATCGACTGCCCTGTCCGTCGACTGAGGAGGCGCGAGGATGGATTATTCCGCGGGCGGGCGCAAGTTTCCGGTATTCGCAACCAGGTCCCCGGCCATGGACAAGAAGTAGGGCTTCTTCTCGGCTCTGCGGGAGGAGGTGGCGCGCGCGGCGGAGGTCGGCGTCCAACGCCGCGGAGGTGGCGGCGGCGGGGAGGCGCTCATGGAGGGCCCGGATCCGGACGGTGGCTTCGGCGGCGCCGGCGGGAGGGGTGGGGCCGGTGGGTGCGCGGGCAGCTCCACCTCTCGCGTCGGCGGCGCGGCGAGGCGGAACGACTTCAGGCTGCTGCTTGGCGTCATGGGCGCGCCCGTCCACGTCTGCGCAGCCGAACCTCAGCATCAAGGACACCCCCATTGTAAGAGCCTGCTACACTGCTTGGTTGCTCCACCGGACCTGAGGTCGAGCGATTCGATCGATCCCCTGCTCCGCGCCCCTTGTGTGTATCTACTAGACTACAAACACGAGCTGGTCGTCGTCTCGCTCGTCTGCCAAGCAAGGTGAGCTTATGAGCTCATCTCTCCTGCATTTTCTCTTCTTTGTGCCTTCCTGTACGTGGACTGATAGCTCATTATCTAACAAGAAATTTGGATTGCTTGCTTCTTTTATGGCCGGAGTAGACGCAAGCTAATTTTTCTATGCAGGCCAGATGTGCTGGGTGAAGAAGACAGGAGAAGGAAGGGTTGGAGATGGCAAGGAGCTGGGGCATCATTGCAATTGAAATCTTGGTTACGCTTAGTCACTGGTTTCCTTGTCCAACATTTCAATGATCTTAATTCGCGTTAGGTCCTACTAAAATTTGGTTTGATGTGTGCTTCTGAACATTGATTCCCATTAGGACAAGGTGTCCAAAAATTCTACATGATTCAGTTTCTGTTACCTTCTACTTAAATTTAGTTTGATGTGTTCCCTGGAATTTTTTCTCATATAAAATTTGATTGCTATGGCCTATGGGTGCAAAATTGCATTGGTCTTTCCGCAGAAACTGGTCAGAACAAGGGGTCCAAAAAATGGTTTCTTGGGTGAACAATTACATGATTTTTGTTCCTGTTAGCTCCTACTTGAATTTTGTTATGGAGATCTGAATTGTGGGTTTTTCTTGGGTCGCGCTGTGATCTTGACGTTGGGTGACATTTCAACTTCAGTTTGGTAGCATTTCGTGTTTGATTTCATCACATTTCCTTACTTTGGAACTATCATTATACTGATAGAAATTTGCATATGTCCTTCCTTTTGCAGGACTAGGAATTTGCATGTGCGTTGCCACGGGTTTTGAAAATTTTATTAGAATAAGGTTATTGATAGAAGGATAATTCATTTAGCTAGCATAAATTCATTTAGCAATGTCTATTTTAAGAATATTTTGCAATATAAATTATCTTCTTTGATGTGATGTGCTCTTATATATCAATTCACTAATAATAACATGTACTAAATTATAATAATTTTGCATATCATTTCTAGAAATCTTCTTTTTTTTGTTCTGTTTGTTTCCTTCTATATTCTAAAGGTAGCTTTTAAAATAAAATAGTAACAATTTATATGGACTTAGACATCTAAAATCTAAATTGTGATGTGTTCCTAGAAATCAGTTTTTCAATAATAATCTTCCAATTATAAATGATTTGGGATATATTTAATTTCTAAAGATAGTTTTGAATCACAAAACAATGTAAAAAGATCTAATATCAAAAAAATCTATAACTCAAAGTTTCCTTAAAGCCATCGCCATTTCGGCCTGCCCAACTTCATAAGTGGGCTCGGCCCAAGTCAGCCTAACCCATTTCACACGGAGAAAACGAAAGGAAAAAAAAAAGTACTTAAGGTGGGATTTGAACCTAGGTCGGCCGGACACGAGAAAGGGGTTTTACCGCTCGAACTCGCTCTGCCTTTTGTTATGAGTCAACTCGGCTTCTATAAGAGTTCGAATTTGAGCCAGACTCGATTCAAATTTGACGAATTCGACATGAATTCGAACCGGCAGAGTCTGAAATCTGAATTTAGAGACATAGCAAACTCAATTCCTGTATCGATATGTAGTATAGTTTTTCTTAGTACAAATTAGGGACTGTAGATGTTTTGAAACATTGGAGGGCTCCATCGATTCAAGCATCATTTGTATTTGTCTATTAGATTTATACCTGCATGGCTGCATTACATTCCTGTACCTCAAACCTTAATATTTGGTGTCGGATGTTCAGATCCATGCATAATTTTTTAGGATCACACCAACATAAGAATACTCTTTAACTGACAAACCGAATACAGTTCAGCTTTAAAAGTAATAGTCAACAATGCAATGTTGGATATCACATGCGCTGTATTGGCTTTCTGTGGCAGAAAAACAAGTATGCATGCCTGAGTGGTTGACTGCTTTGCATCTGCATGGATTATCTATTAGTTGATTTCACATCACTTTTGTCAACTATAATTCATCCAGAGTTGGCAATGGATAAGTTCTGACCTGACAAGGATGATCAAGGAATCAAGCATGTGTTTGTGTACATATTTTCATTTTACTCTAATATTCGGTCCAGTTTAGTCTACCCTCTGTACACATGCACAAAGACTTTGATTTCTGCGTTCCACCCCTCGTCGTCGATGTGGACTTGACTTTGATTTCCTTTGTGCTTGCATGTTATGCCTGCCATGTGCTTGCTGTACATACGACTTTGTAAACCCCATGTCGTGTTGCTAACCTTCTTGAAGTGCCCCTCCTCTCTGTTCACTTGCCGCCCTCTACATATGCAGGTTGCATAGCTTCTCTCCTCATTAGATACTGTACCTAACAACGCTGGAGGAGGGAGATGAACTAGAAGAGAATGGACATGGGTTGCAGTTGCGCATGTACTCCATCTCGATCCATAAGGGGCGCGCCAGGGGCACGCCACAGCTACTAGTGAGGATTAACGGCTGCATGGAAATAGAGAGCGTAGATGGAGGTGTACTGTTTCTCTCGTACGTGTCCGTACCGTGGTGCATTTTCTGCGTGCAGGTGGGGGAACGAAAAACGTGTCGTACGTGTGTCGTAGATTAGGACGAGCGCATATTGTGCTGCCGCCGGATTAGGTGCTCCGATGCTCCTGATCGACCACTAGATGCATAATAAAACTTGCACAAAAATCCCTTTTCGAAAAAAAAACTTGCACGAAAATTTCAGATAAAAATATAAATTGATGGTTTCGTGTTGTCATCTACTATCATGCAACTACTACGTGCTAGGTGCAATGAAAAGAGAAATCAAACTTTGAATAGTAGCGGGTTGCGGGTCTGAAATAAAATACTGCAACCCACGACTTTTCAAACTGATTTTCAAACTGCCCTGAGTCCCCCGCCCCACCACCACTGCCCTCGCCCCGCCCTTCCATGGCTGCCGCGAGGTCCACCCGCCCCCGTTGACCCCAATTTGGGATCGCCACCGCCCAAATTGAGGCCAAATAGGGCGCACTCCTCTCCCTGGCCACGCGGCGGCAAGCCGCCCCTCACCCTGGTCGCGCGATGCCGAGCCTCCCCTTTCCTTGGATGCGCGACGCGAACGCGACAATGCTGAGCCACCCCTCTCTGTTGTCTCGCGACGCCTCCCCTCTCCCTTGTCGCGTGACGCCGCCCCACTCCTTGGCCGTGCCACGGCCAACATGTTCACCCCGCCCTCCTCCCTGCCCAGCGCGACACCCAGCACGCGAACATCGACGCGTCCCCGCCGTCAAGGTCAGTGGTCAATGCCTCAAGAATGCTCTCAATGTTTTGCCCCCCGGGTTGCTCGATGATATGTTTACAAGATTCTCCTTTGGTGCAGATGAACCCATTAATGGAGATGATGTCCATCGATGCGTCGTCTTCAGATGATGACGATGACTTGGACGACTTGGACTTGGTTGCTATGATGCTTGTCGACATTGGGAGGAAGAGGGGGCGCAAGCGTGGTGGTTCGGTGACTGGGTTGAGCATAGTTCGTCGTAAGCGTCAAACCGGGCATGTCAAGGCATTTGCTTCTGCGCATTGCAAATGCAGTGGATTGTGATTACTTTGCGCAAAAGAGGAATGCAGCCAGTGAGCTTGGGCATAGTTGTTTGAAGAAGGTTGTAGCGGCAATTCGCATGCTAGGCACTGGCTGTTTAGATTTCATTGACGATTGGTTGTACATGGTCGAGAGCACCATAATTGAGAGCTTGAGGATGTTTGTCAAATCTGTGATTGAGATATTTGGAGAGCAATACTTGCGAGCTTCAAATGAAGAGGACACAGCAAGGCTCATGCAGATGCAATGCAGTGGCGAAGCTAGAATCAAAGTAATGGTGGTGCCAAATATACAATATCCTTGATAGCTATAGATAAAAGTGGTGCACTAGTGGTCAAAACACATCAATGAGCACTGAATGTTTAATTTACCCTGGTGCCAGTGCACCAAGGTAGCTTTAGCTAGCGCCACCTGTGAGATGGGTGAGGATCTTGGATTTCCAGGGATGTTGGGCAGCATCGATTGCATCTAAATTAGCGGTGGCTCAAGTGTCCAACAGCATGGCATGGTCAGTTTACAGGGCATTCTAGAGGCGACCTTACCATCATACTTGAGGTCGTGGCATCCAATATGATCTTTAGATTTGACATGCTTACTTTAGGATGCCAAGAAGTTGCAATAACATCAATGTTCTACATATAGGGGTGGAAACGGATCGAATACGGATCGGATAGTGCCTTTCCCACATCCATATCCATGTTTGTAAACGGATATGGATACGAATACGAATGTTTTCGAATACGAATATGGATCGGATATTAAACGAATGCGAATACAAAAGTGAATGTCACTATAATTCGGACGGATACGGATACATCTAACTTTCTATGTTATGAAGACAACTACTACAATTTTACCTCTCTAAAGTATCTTTAATAACATTATTTCACATGGTTTTACACTAGTTCACACCAAATTGAATCAATTTTATAATACTTTTGATATAATATATGAGTATATTTATGGTATAGTGGCGGATACGAATACAAATACGGATATGTCGGATATCTGATGTCAAAACCTCAAACCATATCCACATCCATATTTTATAATCGAATTCGAATACGAATTCGAATAGTGTAAAAATATTAATCGAATGGCAAATTCCGTACCACATTTACATTTTATCGGATACGAATATCAGATATTACGGATTATTCGTATCCACTTTCCACCCCTATCTACATATGTCTCCCCTGTATGCTTAGCTGCTGGAAAGGCACCACCGGTGAACTTTGAGGTGAATGGCAACCAATATGACATGGACTACTACTTGGCTGATGGCATCTACCTGCATGGGCAACATTTGTGAAGACAATCTCCAAGACTGGTAACAAGAAAATGCACTTTGTCCAGGACCAAGAATCAGTTAGAAAAGACGTTGAGAGGGCATTTGGTGTTGCAAGCTCAGTGGGCGATTGTGAGAGGGCCTGCTAGATTATAGAATCAAAATACACTATGGTACATGGGGACAGCGTGTATCATCATGCACAACATGATCTTAGAGGATGAGCGAGGCTAGAATATGGACTACATCTATGATACAGAGAGCACACGTGCCACAAAGGGATGAACACCGCCGCGAGAAATTCCTCCAAGTGCATAAGAAGATCACCAACCGTGAGGAGCATCATCAACTTCGCGAAAATCTTGTTGAGCACTTGTGGTAAAGACTTGGCAACGGATTGATCCATGATTGTATTTGAAGCTTTTCACATGATGTTTAAATTTGAATTTTGAAATTTGCTTAATTATGAATATTTAAATTATCTGCAATTTGTATTGTTTGAATTATTCTGAAAATGTTAGGGACGGTGCTATCGGGAGACTGCTAGAGGGTCATAGAGTTTTAGGTTTTTAGAGCTGCAACTTTAATATCCTGAAAATGTTATCAGGGGCCTCTCTGGTATCTCAATACCACGGCCACTTCTCCCTGCCGCCGGTTCCTAGTTCCGCCCCACTAACTCCCACAGAGGATCAGGCCACAACATTCTCCCGCACCCCCGCTGTAAACCCCGTCGTCCGAGGCCGCCACGCCCAACCACGGCCACTGCCCCCTTACACATCACTCTCCCAAAAACTTTGCTCTTTGATTTGTGCGCACGGAAGCCGCATCATTGCTCCAAACTTCGAATGGTGAGTTCATTTCGCATTGATTCCTTGGTCGAAATTCCAATGCCTTGGCCCGGGATTCTGATGCAAACGATTTTTTGTGATGTGTCACTGGTCAATCAAAGGATGCATTCAGGCTGTTTGACGAAATGCGCACCTCATGTATGGAGCCAACAGACGTTACATATAACATATTGGTGGATATACTATGCCGCGAGGGAGGGAAGGGTGCTATTTGGCATGGGAATCGAAGCGAATACAGTGACCTTCAATGTTCTAATCGATGGTTATGCGAAGAGTGGGCGTATAGATCGAGAGGAGGCTAATGCTGCCTTAATTTACCTTCAACATTCTTGCTGCAGGAGTATACAAGTTTAGGAAGTCGATCAAGTTGGCACATACTCTGCAATCGTTCAATGAAACCTTAGTTTGCAGGGGAACTAATGTTCGAGTTGTCCAGGCCACTTGTATTTCTTATGTGGTCTGATATTTCATTCATTTTTCAGAATGGTTCGCGGCCGACTTTTCTATTTGTGAAATTACACTGAGGTATGAAGAAAGGTGTTTAAGAATTGACAGAAATGAGGGGAATAACTTCTCGGATGTCATTTTCTATCCATAACTTGAAGCTGCAGATCTAGTAATTGAATATTGGTTCGTTAAAGAAATATCATGCAGATTATACTGTTTTGCTGTGGCTCATGTTCGTGTCTGTAATTGCCAGAGTTGCCTCTTCCTGGTGGTGAGCAGGAGCTTTAAAAGGAGGCAACTGATCATTTTTTCCAGCTGCTCCCAGATAGCTAAGGCGCTAAGGTATTGCTGGCATCAGCTCATCTACCACATAGTATTAACGTTTCTATAATTGTGCATTTATTTTCTGGATTCAAATGGCACAGTTTTTTTTGACAAACCCATTGATAGAATGCAAGGGCTGTGAGCCTGGACATAATTTTCCTAACTTTGTTTCCTAGAGAAAAATCAGTAGCATGCAAAAATGATCAAAAAAGACACATATACTTATAAACTGTACTGTGATCTAATTATGAACTTTTTTTTTAGTTGTGAAATTGGTTCTGCAAGGCTAGGCACATCGATGCGTATGCAACAAACAGATGAGCCCATGGAGGTAGGACTTCTTTGTCTATAATATTTTTCCTCTGCTTCATGTCCTCTGAATGTATTCCCATTGCTTTTTGATTGACCTGAATGATTGGTGCCATCTGCATGCTTATATCTGAAAGTGATATATGTCAGATTCTGTTTAGGCATAAGGATGATTTGCATGTAATGATGTATAGTGACCATACTGGTGCGAGGCTTCATGTGCGTCTCCTATCGATGCTTTTACAATTGGCTACACTGCGGTACTTCCTACAAATTATTCTGCAGCTTTCAGTTACATTATTCTGATTTTCCTCATGTTTTGGTCTGTTAGCTCTTGCTGGAGGTGAGGAGGCAACTGATCTTATCCCATCTGCTCCCAGATAGCTAAGCCACTGGCGCATCTACCATACAGTTTTAACATTCTATAATTGTGCATTTATGTTCTGGATTCAAACTGCAAAACTTTTTGACTAACATGTTGGGAGGCTAAAAGGGTTGTCTGCCTGGACACAACTGTCCCAAATTTGTTTGCACAACAAAAAATTTTAACATGCCTTGCTTCAATTTTTATTCAAGAAGACAATCAAACAATACCTATCCCTCTAAACTGTGCTGTGATCTAATTATGAACTTGGTTCTGGACGGCAGGCAAGTGAATGTGTATGGAACAAAGAGATGACCCATGGAGGTAGGACTCCGTTGTCTAATTTTTTCCTGCTTCGTGTCACCTGTATGTGTTCCGATTCATTTTTAGTTCAACTCCAGCGACGGTCCCTATCACCTCAGATGTACGGTCTTGCCACTTCTCCCACCTGTTTTGCTCTCCCTTTTCTTGCAGTAGTTCCCTGAAGCGATTGGTGACATGCTCTGTTGTGTTTATAGCAGTAGTCCCCTGGCGTGATTGTCATTTTGATCCCCCGCTGATATTCTATATGTTCTTTTGATTATATTTGCCCATGAAATTCCGAAATTCAGCATTCTTGCTTCCCTGTCGATTGATCAACAATGCCACATTCAACATTATATGTCTACAACTATGTTGCGCTTTCTATACAAAAATGTTTAGATCACACCTTTAAATATGTCATCATGTTTCTTACCAATTAGCTAAGCAAAAGAGAAAATATGTTTCTATGGTAAGTTAACATAGCTTGGTAGTGTAAATTTAGTATTAAATACATTTTTATTTTGTTAAACAACCATGTTTGATTTCACGAAGAAAATGGAGTTATCCCTTTTTGATTCTGTACAACCATGTTTGATTTCACTAACAAAATGGTGTTATCCTTTTTTTTATTCTGTATGCCGGTTTCTAAAAGCCAATTTTTACATGAATTTGACAGCCCAGGGCAACGCCCGGGTTCCTACTAGTTATTACCAATATCAGGCTGCTCTTGATGGAGAGAAGCAAGCTGGTCATGTTTTTGATGATCATCCGTGGATGTTTTATGATTCTATCACACTGTAAGTGCCCAACAAGATTTGTGATTTTAGAAATTCCGTATTCCCACCTTGAAGAAAACACAGAATTTCTAAAACATTGTATTTATGACCCTAAAACTGATTTATGTGAACTCCTATATTCGAGCGTAGGTTCACCTACGAATCAAATAATTGAACTAAGCAAGATTGCACTGCGCCCATTCCCGCAGTTAACTTGCAACGTATGCTTTTGAAAGAGGCTGTTTTTCAGCGATGCATAAATGTATATCCTTCGTTGTCCCATTCACATAGTGTATCACTATAATGTAGTCATACTATTAGATATATGAACTGCGTACAGACATTGCATCGCCTGCTAAGTAGGATTTAGAAATTACTGTACACGTGCTAATTACAAAACATGATCATGGTTGTCAGAATCACAGCAATCGCAGTAGTAGTTAGTAACACGACGTATGCATTCCCGGAATTAGTATGCCTCTGTTTCCAATGGTGTGAGGTGGTGATGTTAATGGACTGAGAACCTGAAAAAGAGGCATTGTCAGTTGTTAGCGAAGATGACAATAAATAACAAGAAGAATTGGAAATCGAATTATTAGCAGAAGTAATAAGTTTGATCTTACAGTCAAAATCGATCCATCCGAGGCGCATGTTATCCAAGTCGTGAACAATAATTTTGTCCATCAGAACAATGTCTGCTAACGAACAATTAAGTAATTAGAAAAACATTTTGTTAAAATAACCAAGCTGTACATAGGCCATGAATTAATGGTTAGACATTCGCATATCTCATTATTTTTTGATATACTCAGATACATATTGAGAACAGACCTCCGAGAATAGTTAATTGCTGACTTTGATGTCTTTTCCAGCCAATGCAGACGGTTACATGGTCGTCCTGTAAACCATATTTTTACAAGTTTAAAAGAGGGAGGAGACAAAAATACAGTAAAACAAAACATGTAATGGACATCCAACTCCAACAAGGGTGTAACTAAAGACTTTATCGTCTTACCATTAAACTCTCCTGCAAAAGATAGTTTCGTGGCTTGAGCATCATCACAGCCCCACCAGAAAAGTGTAGGGCCACCGACGGAAATAGTGACTCGAGGCTGTCAAACGTAAAACGAAATATGCATGAGTTAATTCGACAAGATTAGAACTGCTACTTTGAACTCCGAAAACAAGTTTAAACCTGCCAGAAGCGATGAAACAATGCTCCCCACCATTGGCCACAGGTCGTACAGATGGAGCCACTGCTGCCCTTATCTTCAAATCGAAAATATGAAGAAACATTATTAGCAACACTTAATACAAGATGCAGGAAAGTCAATATAATTTAGAGCTCACCGCGTTTATAAATGGATTGTATGCCTCATCTGCAAGGTATGCTAGTGTTGTTCCTGAATCTGCAACAGTCTGACGCTTATGTGACACGAATACGGAGGGGTCAATAGGCAACATTATACTGTTTACAGAAATGCCTTCCAGTATCAAGCTGTAATATGACCTGCATGGTACATTAATGTTATCAGAATATGTTTGTGGAGTTGGATTACAAAGTTTAGTCTAGCATATTGTGTAAATACATATACTCAATTATCAGAGTTACACTTGTTAACTGACTATTACATTTAGTTGGTACTATTTGATAACTGATTGTGGGAGAGGAAATCTGCCATAGAGGAATAACGTAACGAGGTATTTACACGAGTCCCCATATGTGGATTGAGAAATTATATGGTTTTGAAGTGACATGTTTGAACGCCATTTAATTGTGTTTCGAGATAGTATTTACCAAGCTAGTCTGCACTGAATATATAAGGAACAAAGAAAATTACTTTGACGGGACCAGAGGAGTGTATACGAGTCCTGGCACGACAGCTTCCCCAAACGCAAGTACTCCTTCTCCATTGTCTGTGCTCTTCAAGCACAGCGAGAGAACATTCGGAGCTAATCCGAGCAAATTAAGTTGTGAGTTGATTGAATTTTCGCCTGGGCCAATGCCAAGAATGCCATCAAATCCAAGACCCGAGTCTGTGAGATCCCCTGTCTGCAAGTTGCCACATCTGTACCAATGAAAATATGAATGATCAGTCCGGTACGTAATAACGTTCTAAAATGTGTGACGTACAGATCTGTAAGACGTACGTACCCAAAAACAATAGGAGAAGATAAGTTTGCAGCGTCTTGACCCGTGGCGTTGAAATGAATGTCATCAGACACATAGTAGCCAGCAGTTGTTGATCCACCTCCATAGACAATACTGTAGCCACAGCGGCCGTTCTGATGATCTGAGTCGGCGCGCGATGCAAACCCTCGTCTTATGGATGCTCCACACCAGTCATCCGACACAGAAAACACAGATGACGACCAAGACGTACTAGGGTCATACGAATGTCTCTGAATCAGAAAACACTCATGAGTTCCACATTTTGGCGCTCAACATATATAGTATAATTTAGTGAGGAAATACAGTAGTTTGGGAAGATGAAAGGATACGTACATATTTGCCTGGTGCTGGGCACCCGGTGCAGGGCATGCATGAAACCCACAGCGTACTGCTTCCAGAATCTACCAAGACCGTGAAACTTTTCGCTGGGTTTCCCAGACTCACTTGGGTAAGAAAGGGCCTGTCAAAACAAAGAGAGGGCCTGCTTATGAGATAAATTACTGGAAATCATTAACTTTGTTTTTTGAGATCATGGAAATCATCAACTGACAGCGTTCGCTTCGCTAATTAAGGCCTTGCAAAGAACTAGTATCCTTCTTCTATCATGGTTAGATTCATTTATGTTAGCGAGTAGGTTCATTTAAATTTTATCATGGCCCGGCCAACTGGAAGGACAATAACGGAAATTAACTGCTTTATGCTTACGAGCCCGCGTAGTGGTAGATGGAGCCAAGAACTGGTAGTTGCACAATTTCGTCGATGTCCTGTGCCCCACCCAACAAGAGCCGCCTACTAGCATGCTGTGCCATGTCCCACTGAACGAGCTGCTTCAGGGTTGCCCCCTTCAGGTGCTCCGCGCGCTCCAGGCGCAGCACTGATGGAAATGCCAAGTTATTGGAAAGCCCCACGGGCATCAGTGCCACTAACGCCGCCACCACCCCCATCAGTCTCATCTGCTGATCCATAGCTGCTGCATGCATATATATAAAAAAAGGCCACAGAGTAAGCATTAGCAAAACAGTTGATGTAATAATAATTGATATTACAGAGTTTTGGAAAGAAAACAAGCGGATGAATAATAGATTAAGCTCTACTTGTCACTCATTGTTCCAAAATAAATTGGTGAAAGGAAAGAAGGAAATGGAGTTTTACTTGCGGTGACTGTTTACTATGGAAATTGCCTACCCTCCTCCTAACTGATACGTTTTCTCGGCCTGTCATCTTTTGTTGCTTTCACAAACATTGCATGTCTACTGCTTTTGCTTAGTCTGAGGCAAATTTGATATATTTAGAAGAAGAGAGACGAACGAATTACAAAGAGGAAACAAAAGAAGTAAAACAAAGCAAAAAATAGAATCAGAGCCATACATATATACACGTTTGCTTTATTGTCCTAATAAGAAAGCGATTTACACAAGCTGTGAGCCAAGGTCTGAACTGAAGTGCCTTGTATACTTTCAGCTTGCTCAATCTACTGACCGATCAAAAAGGCTTTCTCAATAATACTGATAAAGTCTCAGCTAAGGTCTATACATTGCAACGAATGAAAGAACAATTGAGAGCTTTTTTGATCCAATATATACTTTAAAACTATTTTTCTAAAGAAATTAAGGTATGCAGCACTGAAAATGCATGGAAATCATTTGATTGGCCTGATAATACATTGTCTAACTTCAAATGTGTGAGTGGTGCAGATCTATTGAAAGTCGTACCACTAATTAGTACCAATCGTCAAATTAAAGCTGGAAAGAATTGCGAAGAACAGAATGTAGAAAATGAACCTGATGAGTCGTCACTGACTATGCGAAAGGATAAGCAAGCAGATTCAGGTCATTGCTGGCTTGCTCTTGCTTGCTACTCCGAGAAAGTTTGCAGATGAGATGAAGGGAGCTCGATCGACCTGATCTCTCTCTCTCTCTCTCTCTCTCTCTCTCTCTCTCTCTCTCTCTCTCTCTCTCCGGTAAGCAAGCTACGGAAAGGAATGGGAGGGAGGGGGAGGTGCATATATAGAGCAAGACTGCAAGATCAAGCTCAGCAAAAATAACGGACCGCAGGGCTTCCGTGTGTCACTTGGCCAGATCGATTATGCCAGAGTGAAAAGAAAATTGATTTGTCACCGGCTTTGCTGTATGTAGACTTTTTGTTGCCTTTCACCCCTTGCCTTAGCTCAAAACGGCAGCAGGCAGTGTACCCATGGCAGAGAGGCAAATGCTGACTGTGTTTGGTATCCAGTTAGACACTGTTCACCGTCAAAGCAAACGCATCAGAAACGAAAAGCTTCTACAAGCTGAGGATCTTTCTACTCGCGGCTCACTGCCTAGCCACAGCTTGCTCACTGGTGGCAAATCAATTGTCTTTTCGAGGGGTTGAAGGTCACTGAGAAAGCGATTTACACACAAGCTGTCCTGAACTTGAAGTGCCTTGTGCTTTCTGCTTGATCCATCTACTGGTCGATCAAAAATTAAAGGCTTTCTCAGCAATATAATACTGATCAAATCTCAAATCTAACAGCGCGGCCAGCCAGGAATGAAACAACGCCGTGGCCTAGCTAGCTCGACATACATGAATGATCATCCTAGCTAGCTATCTCCCCAACCCTCTTGCCCTCCCTTTTCCCTGGTACCAATAGGACGATCGAGAGGAAACGTACGGTTGGAGGCACTGGACGATGGGAGCTAGGGATATAACAGCAAGAGCAAGAACATATATCGATCGATCCTCAAGCTAAGGGAGGGCAAATAATGGACGATAGCCGCAGCTGCCGTGTGTCTCGATCTTGAATAGACGATCGAGGCATCAACGACTGACTTTGTTGCCTAGCTAGCTTTCGCCGAAAGACCCCTGTTGCCAGTCGAAAACGGAACCAGGCGGAAGGATAGAGTGCACCGTTAATGGCATAGATCGAGCTCGAGTGGCAGGCAAAGCAAAGTATCCAACCGCGCGCTGACTGTGTATGTTACTAGCTAGTACTGGCAAAGATGCTACTAGACAGTACATATTCCTCCTCACAAGACAGTCGAGCGACTCCCAGGCTTGAAAGTAATTCAAAGTACACCTACCTTTTTATCCATCGATTGACGTCTAAATCATTTTACTACTAGATAAATCCAGCAAAGCTGTACTTATTATATAGCTTTTGTATAAGGTTGATAACTATCACATGCTAAACTTCCGTATCTGGGTATACCTCCTAATCTTTGACCTACGTACTCCCCATTAATTCTATATAGGAATATGAAAATTCCTATAGCGATATATAGTTATCACACCCTTGAAGGAAAATTTTGACAGGTGGAATATAACAAGGAGAATACACGTCATCAAAAATGAATGACAGATTAACATAGGAACTAAATGAAACGCTCAATTGTTACTTATTTCATTTTTGTTTATCCAATGTCACATCAATGTCCGTCAAACTAAGTTAAGTTAAGCTTGACGACGGCCAATATGTATGGATGGTTTTATTTCATTGACGACCTCCAATATGTATGGATGGTCAGGCAATGCAAAAACATAGGAAACTATATATATTTCAGCTTATGTATGGATGGTTTTATTTCATTGACTTGTTAAACCCTAACCCTTGATCTGCCACCTCTAAAATTCGTATCCTTGATATACCTAGGATACTAAATTTTAATCTCAACTCATGCCATTAGTGTCAGATCTATTTGGTTTGGCCGTTTGTCAATCTTTAAAATAGATATGTTGCCACTTTAGTCTTCTTCTCCGTTGTCCTCTGGCTTGCTTCTCGTGACTGTGCTCCACAGATGTTAGAGTAGGCTACGTTTAGCTACTTCGCATTGCACGATCCTGTTGCCGTTCTTGGGAGCCTGCATGCAACGCTCTTGGCCAATCCGGCTTGGATTGATTTATTCTTTAATTTCTTTCTTTTGATGCCATCAGCTTGGATTGATTTGGCCACCGGTTTTTGGATGCAAATTTCTACTGCTTTTTCGATGCAATGTCAGATATAACATGGGCACTAAAAATGAAATGGTGATATGAGTAAATCCTAACTATAATCATAAAACATGCAAATAGTCATCAAGAGCCCCTTTTTTTTTTCACAAAACAGTTGAAGGGATTATGGTCCATCAGGACACAAGCTGTGAGCCACGTTGATCTGAAGTGCCTTGTACACTTTCTGCTTGATCAATCTACTGATCGATCAAAAAGGCTTTCTCAGTAATACGTAATACTTATCAAGTCTCGGGTTAACTAGGATTATGGTCTAGCTATACAGTCCCGGCCGGTGATGTGGAATGGGGAAGGAGGAGCGGCGCTTCCAGCGCATTGATTGCCTGTTTTTTTTTGGCTGCTAGGAGGCGCAAAAGAAAATTGATTTGCCACCGATCAGCTTTGTTGTATGTAGACTTTTTGTTGCCTTTGCCTTAGCCCAAAACGGCAGCAGGCAGTGTACCCATGGCAGAGAGGCAACTGCTGACTGTGTTTGATATCCAGATACACTGTTCACCCGTCAAAGCATACGCATAAGAAACGAAAAGCTTCTACAAGCTGAGGAATCTTTCTACTCGCGGCTCACTGCCTAGCCACAGCTTGCTCACTGGTGGCAAATCAATTTTCTTTTCGAGGGGTTGAAGGTCACTGAGAAAGCGATCTACACACAGTCAAGCTGTTCTGAACTTGAAGTGCCTTGTGCTTTCTGCTTGATCCATCTACTGATCGATCAAAAAGGCTTTCTCAGTAATACTGATCAAATCTCGGCTTAACTAGGATTATATATTGTTGAGTTGCATGCACCAACCAACTCACCCAAAAGCCTAAGCTGATGGAAGAGGTGGGCAATTCACTTATGGTTCAACATATATGGCCTATACACTGCGATGAATGAAAGAACAATGTTGAGAGCCTAATAGTACAATTCAAATCTAACAGGAATGAAACAACGCCGTGGCCTAGCTCGACATGATCATCCTAGCTACCCCTTCCCTGGTATATATGGTATCCTCTACGGTAATTAAGCAACGGTTGGAGGACTTACCAAGGAAACGGTTGGAGAGGCACTGGATGTGTGCATATAAGAGCATGCAAGATCGAGCAAGAACATGTATCCGATCCTCAAGCGATCGAGGGCAAATAATGGACGGTAGCCGCAGCTGCCGTCTGTCTCTTGGCTAGCTAGATGATCGAGGCATCAACGACTGACTTTGTTGCCTAGCTTTCACCGAAAGACCCTGTTGCCAGTCGAAAACGGAACCAGGCGGAAGGATAGAGTGCACCGTTAATGGCATAGATCGAGTGGCAGGCGAAGCAAAGCATCCATCTGCTGACTGTGTATATACTAGTACTGGCAAAGATGCTACTAGACAGTACATATTCCTCACAAGACAGTCGAGCGACTCCCAGGCTTGAAAGTAAGTGCATTTATCGTTTACTGTCAATCTCATTTACAAAGTACCTACCTTTTTATTGATTGACGTCTAAATCATTTTAGTTACTAGATAAATCCAGCAAAGCTGCAGGGGCGGATCTACAGGGTATGCCGGGTGGGCCACGGCATACCCTGCAAATTTGGCCCAGCCCAACCCAGAACTTGATAGAAATCAAACCAAAACACGTGATCCCGATCAGAAAAACGAATCGATCGCGCCGCCGCTAAACTGCTCAGGTTTCTGGACGTCTCCCAACAACTGGCGACGCAGCTCCGCCTCCGATCCGGCGATACCCACGCGAGAGAACAGTGACTCCGGCCAGTCGCTCGGCGCTTCCCCGCTGGCCGTGTTGCCGCCCGTTGGCCCTGCACCTCTGGCTAGCGGCAAGACAGATACGAGCACTGATCAATTTTAATCTAGCGCAATAGCAGAACAGGTACGTCACTTCAGATTTAGATCAATTGGTATACGTGGTGCTATTACATTCTTAATTGACTAGTCTTTCGGTGATCAAAGCAAAATGTCAATTGATTCTTTCTCTCTTTTTTTTTACCATGAAAAGCAGAGTTGATTACAGATTATGAAGAGGAACCACATTGCAGAGCTTTTTCAGAAACATGCCGCGAAGAAGCAAGCTACTGCTGCTTCATCTCCTTCCTCGTCTCCGCCTACAACCGAGCCAGAAGAGCCACCTCAAGAGCAAGAGAGAATAGACGAAGAAATGGTGGAACCTATGCCGTCTTCTTCACCTTCAGTTCCACATGAAGATATTATCTCGCCGCCGCCGCCACCAGTGCTGCCAATTTATGACATTAATCGCCTTCCACAAGATCCAGGTGAAAGGTTGCCCATTGAAAGTTATCCCGTTAATGATCAAGATTCAATTCGTAGAGCATATATTCTTAAAGGTCCATTGCAGACTTATGCTCATGATTTTCCAAAAAGGAAAATTGGAACAAGAGATCGTCAGTTCACTCCTTTATGGTTTCATAAACATCATTGGCTTGAGTACAGTATAAAGAAGGATTCTGTGTTTTGCATTGTATGCTACTTATTCAAGAAAGGAACTGGGGTAGATACGTATACTACAGATGGTTGGAGAAATTGGAATATAGGAGAAAAGGCACTCATCAAACATGAGGGTTCCAAGGCGCACAAGGCAGCTCAAGAGAGATACAATGGCTTTGTGAATCCAAAAGAAAGGATTGATTATAATATTGACAAGTGGAGTGATGAGGATCTTCGTCTTTATAAAATCAGGTTGACTTATTCGCTCAGATGTTTGAAGTTTCTTTTGCACCAAGGATTGGCATTCCGTGGACATGATGAAAATGAAAAGTCTAGCAACAGGGGGAACTTCCTTGAACTTTTGAAATTTCTTGCATCAAATAGTGAAGAAGTGAATAAGTATGTTTTGAAGAATGCTCCAGGTAATTGCACCTTAACTTGCCCAGAGATACAAAAGCAAATTATTCAATGTTGTGCAATAGAAACTCGAAAGAAAATTATTGAAGAGCTTGGTGACGAGCCTTATGCAATTTTGGCTGATGAGTCTAGTGACGTATCACATAAGGAACAACTAGCTCTATGCTTGAGATATGTTGATAAATTGGGAAGGCCATGTGAGCATTTTCTTGGAGTTGTTCATGTCGATGATACTACATCTTTGTCGCTTAAAAAAGCAATTAAAGATTTACTTGTTAGTCATGGTTTGACTACATCTCAAATTCGTGGTCAAGGTTATGATGGGGCTAGCAACATGAAAGGTGAGATTAAAGGGCTTAAAACACTCATCATGCAAGAGTCACCTGCTGCTTATTATATTCATTGTTTTGCACATCAACTTCAATTGGTTCTTGTTGCTGTTGCCAAAGGAAATGATGATTGTGTATGGTTGTTTGATCAAGTATCTCTTTTGCTGAATATTGTTGGAGTTTCTTGTAAGCGGCATGGCATGCTTCGAAATGTTAGACTAGAGAATGTTATGAAAGCAATTGAATGTGGTGAGCTTGAAACTGGGAGCGGATTAAATCAAGAGATGGGATTGCCTAGGCCCGGTGAGACTCGGTGGGGATCTCACTACAAAACTATTGTCAACATGATTGGTATGTATCCTACAATCCGTGACGTACTTATAACTCTAGGTAATGATCCTGCACAAAGAGGTGATTGGCCAAAAATACATACTATGGTTGGAGTATTTGAGTCGTTCGACTTTATATTCAGTCTACACTTAATGCTTGTTATTCTGGGATACACAAATGAATTATCTGAGTGCTTACAGAGAAGAGAGCAAGATATTCTTAATGCAATCTCACTTGTTCGGGTGGCAAAGGATAGAATGCAACAATTGAGGTCTGATGGCTGGAATCAATTTATTGAAAGGGTCACTTTGTTTTGCAACAAACATGGTGTTCAAGTTCCTGCCATGGAGGATAATTATGTGCCTTATGGAAGATCAGCACGGTTTGCTCGAAACCAAACAAATGATGATCACTTTAGACGAGAAGTATATATCGGAGTCATCGATCAAATCAGTCAAGAGCTTGATACTCGGTTTGATGAGATTAATATGGAATTACTTTCATGTATGACGGCCTTCAATCCTTCAGACTCATTTGCTTCTTTTGATGCAAAGAAGTTGCGTAGACTTGCTGAATTCTATCCTAATGACATCTTTGGTAGTGATTTGCTAAAGCTTGAGTTGCAGTTAGATAACTATATTGATGACATAAGGAAAGATGATGCATTCAAAGGCTTGGAGAATCTTGTTGACCTCTCAGTTAAGCTCGTCGAAACAAAGAGGCATATAGTTTATGATTCAGTATACATGCTTTTAAAATTAGTGTTACTTCTACCAGTGGCCACTGCAACTGTTGAGAGGGTATTTTCTGCAATGAGTTTAGTCAAAAGTAAGTTGAGAAATAAGATGGGTGATAGCCTTTTGGATGATTGTCTAGTCACATTCATTGAGCGGGATATTTTCTTCCAAGTGGATGAAGATGATATAATCAATTGTTTTATGGCCATTAGAAACCGTAGGCCAGAAAAGAAAAAGAAGAAGTAATCATGTAATCTCCTTTGAGCTACTGTAAGTTTTTGAGCTTGTTTTATGAATATTTAAGATTTAATATTTTTGAGCTGTTTTAGCTTCTTATGAACTTAATTTAGTGATTTTAAATATATTATCATGCTCATGAGTATGCTATTATGTGATCTTTTAAATCTTTTATAGCACTTGTAGTTACTTTATACTTATATACCGAACTGCTCGGAAAAAAATTTGTGTCGTTTACCGAATTATTCGTTAGAGTTTTGGCTCGGCATACCCTGGAGTAAAATCCTAGATACGCCACTGCAAAGCTGTACTTATTATATAGCTTTAGTCGTACATTTTTGCAATGGGCAAATGGATATATTTTTTGTATAAGGTTGATAAGCATCACATGCTAAACTTCGGTATCTGGGTAGCCCTGCATACTCCCCATTTCTCGAGCTATATAGGAATGGAAATTCTTATAGCGATATATAGTTATCACACCCTTGAAGAATTTAGCATGACACTGAAAATTTTGACAGGTGGAATATAACAAGGAGAATACAGCTCATCAAAAATGAATGACAGATTAACATAGGAACTGTAGAGCAGTGGGCTCCACCTTCCCGTGTTTAAACCCTAGGATTGCACACTACTACGTTTCTTCATATCCAATTTAAGACACGGGGTCCCAAAAAATTAGCAGTTCTTAACTATAATAGCATATGTTACATTGGTTATATTTAGCAAACGTGAGTGCATAAAAAGTTTATATAACTAATGCAGGGTGTAATGTCAGATATAACATGAAATGATGATATATATGAGTAAAACCTAACTATAATTACAAGACATGTAAATATTCATCAAGAGCCTTTTTTTTTCACAAAACCGTTATCCTGGCACCTTGGGTTCATGTCAATTTTGTATCTCAAACTTTATATCCTGACACCCCCATCAGAAAAGAAAGGAACACGCCATCTGCCCCCTAATAGATATTAAGATATAATTGATGGGTGGAAAATGAGTAAAACGCCTCACAATATTTGTATGGAAGATGTTTATTTCACATTATTAATTATAAACGGATGCATCTCAGAACATTTATTCATGGTAATTGCACAGCTTGATGGGATATTACTCCTTTAGGGGGTAGCATGTCTTTCTGCATTCATTCCTTGTTGAAAAGCAGCCTCTTTCAAAAGCATCCATTGAAACATTGTTCTGAGCAACAAAACAGCAGTAACAAGTCCTATTTTTGCAATTGAACAGCGGGCATGGGCACAGCTCATACTTGGCTCCATCAGTCTGATTCGTTGTTGAACCTAGCTACACTCGCACAAAGGGTATACATAAGTCAGTTTCAGGGTAAACATTGTAATGCTTTTAGGAATTCTATGATTTCTTCAAGGTGGGAATACGGAATTTCCACAATCACAAATCTTATTGGGCACTTACAGTGTGATAATAGAATCATGAAACATCCAAAGATGACCATAAAAAACATGACCTGCTTGCTTCTCTCCACCAAAAGCATCTTCATATTGGTAGGTCTCGTAACCGTATACTCGCTACAAGGCTCATCTATATAGTTATTGAATAAAGTTTTCTTAGTAGGAAGTTATTACAGCCAAGCTGGAGGCTTATCTTTGGAATCAATATATAACTAGCAAGGTTTTATATAATAATTAATTGACTTGTTCATATAGGAGATTCCATGTTTGGAGAGATTTGGTTGTATTCATGTTTGTGTTTATACAAGTCTTTCACAAACAATGTGCAAGTTTACCGCATCAAAACAACCTGGCTCATCTATATAGCTGCTGAATAAAGTTTATACATTCGGCTCATAAAAGTAGCTAGTCTTTGAAAAGCTCTAGCTCAAACAAACAAGCCATTAGCTATATATCTAAAAGTTGAAACAATCAAGTTCTCAAAAACTGACTTTTGAAAGTTTGACAACTTCTGAAGCTATGGACTGAAAGCTGGCCGAGAGTTTCTAACTTTGGGTGTGATGGGAAGTAAAACTTTATTACAAAAATCAATAATAAAACCTAATAGCTAAAAGTCAAATTAAAGTCAGAAAAGACAAAAGCTTAAAAGCTCCCGCCCAAACAAATAGACCCTACATGTCTTTCTTACTTTCTACACATTGCATGGGTGTGTCCAATATAATAGCACAGAAGGAATTATCTAAAAAATTAGCAGTTCTTAACTATAATAGCATATGTTACATTGGTTATATTTAGCAAAATGTGAGTGCATAAAAAGTTTATACAACTAATGTAGGGTGCAATGTCGGATCTAACATGGGCACTCAAAATAAAATGGTGATATATATGAGTAAAACCTAACTATAATCACAGACATGTAAATATTCATCTAGAGCCTTTTTTTCAGAAAGCCGCTGAAGGGTTTTCTCAAATTTTATTTGGCATGCATTGTGGGCCAAGGCAACTACTTTCGTAATATTTCAGAAAAATCTGAGTGCATATATACCAAACTTACATCATATAGGGTGCAGTTTTAGATTAATATAAGCCCAAAATCGTACTACTTTAATATAAGTATAGACACGGCCTTGACATGTAAATCTTCACAACCTAAATATTTCTTTGGCAAAACATTGATAAATTGTAGTTGTCCTTATAGCCTAGGCAACCTAGGTTACAATCTAGGTAGGCATGTGGCCTGTACGATTCTTCTATGCTTACACTCAACTTCTCATGTACTAACAACAAGGTTGCAGTGATAGCCTTTTGGCCTAGTGGCCCACATGAGAGGAGCGGCGTCATATAAAATCAAGGAGGAGAGCGCACGCCGACGTATGCCACACATCTCTCCCCCGTGTTGCCATTTCTTTTTCTTCCTTTCTTCTCCTTGTTTTCTTGTCTTCCATAGCTCACGAAGAGGAGGAAGATCTCCATGTACAGAAACACATATGTTGTTCTAAATCGATATTATTTTGATCTGGCTAAAACACACATAGATCTGTACACCATTACACCTCTATGTTGTGATTCTTTGACGAACAGGCTCATCTCTATCAATGATGTCAACATGACGCAACGACGACCTTGTGAATCTGGCCACCACAAACCAAACCATCTTCAAGAGCCAAGTGACAAATGAGAGTTTTATTGAACAGACCTATCAAGTGACAAAAGAGGTAAATTTTCTGGAAAATAACTTAGGAGCATGGAGAGGGAAGGATTTCGTCTGTCTATTGACGGCGAGCAACTTGGAACATAGAGAGAGGGGGATTTCCTTCTTTTATTGGTCTATATTGTGGATTAGATCATAGTTATTAAGACGGTAAGGCGAGGCGTGGCGACGGACTACCCGCCTTACGCCTTACGGCGGTAAAGCGCGAAGCGTGGCGACGCCATATGATATATTATGTCTGTCAATTTGTTTAATAATGAATAGCTAAAAAGAAAAAAAGAGGAGAAAAAATAAAGAAAGAGTACGTTTGAGCCGTAACAGTAAAGGCCCAGCACACTGAAACAGCTCATTCTCACCTCTCACTATTACCCTAGGTATAAATACCTCACTGGCTTCCCTCACCACTCGACGTCTCTAACCGACCGCCTCTCCCCAACCAGCCGACTCTCTCTCTCTCTCTCTCTCTCTCTCTCTCTCTCTGTGATGAACCACCACCCGTCGCCCCTCTGTCCAGCCGCCGCCGCCACCCACGTGCGACAGATCTTCTGCTCGGCGCGCCGCCGTCGCCGCCCCTTTGCTCAACGTGCCGCCGCCGCTGCCCCTCTGCTCGCGGCGCACCGCCGTCCTCTGCGGGCTCCTTAGTTTGGCGGCCGCCACACTGTCGATTGCGTCGGGTGGACGCCAGAGCGACGATTTTGCGACGCCTCGCTCCTGAGGCAAGCGGGTCGTCGCCCGTGCCCGAGCGATCTGTCGCTTCAACGTCGCTTAAGCGATACTTTAAAAACAATGAGTTAGATTGTAGTTTGGTCTAAATCCGTGTTCGAGGGATGGATGTCCAACACAAAAGTTGGCTGAGACAGAGGGAAGGGAGGAGGAAAAGCAGAAGCAGCACTGCAAGTCCTGTTCCTGCAAATTTCCAGGTTACACGGTACACAAGACATGAGCTGGGGTGACAGCAGTGCACAGGGCACAGGCCAACACGAACCATCTCAACCGAACCGGCTCACGCCGTCACGCGTGCCTGGCTCGAGTTAAACCCAAGCCCAAACCCATTCCCCTCCGATTCCGACGGAAATCGCACAGCCCTCAAATCCGCCGCGGAGAAATGGGGAGGCGCCGCCGATTCGCGCCGCTCGACGACGACGACGACGACGACGACGACCACAGGGCTGCCGAGGCGCCATCCAAGGCCAAGTCCTCCGGCGGCGGCGCGGGCTCCTCGGGCTCCAACACCAAGAAGCAGCAGCCGCCGCAGCAGCGCCGCCGCATCGAGGAGGATGACGACGACGAGGAGGACGTCGAGCTCGAGGAGGAGGAGGAGGACGAGAAGGACCTAGAGGCGATGCGGAGGGACGAGGAGGAGGAGCGCCGGGAGGAGGAGACGCAGACCCGCCGCCGCCGGGGCAGGCCGAGGAAGCACCCTGCCCCGGAGAGCGACCAGGAGGCCGAGCCTGAGGAGGAGCGGGAGGAGGAACAGGAGCCCCGCGAGGAGGAGAACACGGAGGCCGTGCCCATCGGGGACCCGGTCAGGATCACCGGAAAGGGGAAGAAACAGAAGAAGCACTATGCCTCCTTCGAGTACGAGGGCAACACATTTGAGCTGGTAAGCCGCCGCCGTCATCCCCTCCCCGTCCTTTCGACCTTCTAATTTTTTAGGCAATTTAGGGTTTGGCTAGGCACTGATTGTTTCCGGTGCTTGATTGCTGTGGCCTTGTGCAGGAGGACCCCGTGCTGCTCACACCTGAGGACCGCAGTCAGAAGCCCTATGTCGCCATCATCAAGGTATGGGATTTACTGCTGGTCCGTTTGATTTCAGGAGTTGCATAGGTTGATTTGTAGGGTTGCATTGACCTGTGCACTAAAAAAAAATGATGACGGCATACCCATTATTACTTCTGTGATAGATAGAGCGACTCTTGTTATGAAAGTTACAAGATTGATATCCTTGAATGCCAGTGACTACCTGGGCAAGTACAATTAGGTGGTTATGTGTCTAGCTACAATCCGAAATTGTGCTCAGATAACAATCAATATAGATATGCATCAAGGACTTTGGCCTAGTTCTATTGTTCTGTGACCTCATTACCTCAGCTTAAATGTGTCCTTGAATGTAATAAGTATTCGTCTTGGAACCACTTCTGTTATGCTCTGCATCCAATTGCTACAATAGCTCTGGTTATTGGTTCATTTAGCCAGAAGATCATTCAAGGTCTTCTTTCACATTTGGCTTGTACAGTATTGGTTTCCGTTTGGTTTAGGATCTATCCAAGCACTTATCATCTGCAAATCCATGACCTGTATATCCTAGAAACCGTTTACCCCATTCTGCTAACCTGGGTATAGTTTTGATGGCTTGTTTCCTTTTTCATTTGAAAATGTTTGAATATATTTCGTGGATTCAATTTTTATCTCTTTTCTTTGTACAAATGGCAGGAATTTGTTATATCATGTAGATGCTTAATGATTCAAATTTTATTGGTGACCAAATTTAAGCTAATCTGTATGTGGATGATAGTGGGGGTATGCTTTATTTTATCTGTTAAGTTTGACATATGGCTTTCAGTTGTTTAGAGGCATGGAATTCATTGAAAATGCATTGGGCATGCACTGTAGTTAAGCACTTGCCACAAAGCACAGTTCAGTGTGTCATTTTGAAGTTCGATGTTGCTGATGGGTTTGAATTGAGCTAGGAAAAATATTGCAATTCTTTGACCAGTGGGTAGTTGTTGAGCCAAAGCTCCTAATCGTTGCACTGGTGCCTGAAATGTTCATTTTAGTTATAATGATCCTTAATCGTTAGGACAGGAACTGCAGTTCATTTTTGAACTAGAATTATTGTACTACTGAACAATTGGAGAACGGTGGGAGTACTGATCACCAAGCTTCTAAACATTTGTTTTCAGTAGGCTATGGTTCTCTAGGATATTGAATGTACCCAGCTTCCTATTTATGTAAACAATTTCCTTTACATATTGGAACAGGATATAACAGAAACAGAGGGGAGCTTGAATGTAACTGGCCAGTGGTTTTATAGACCGGAAGAGGCAGACAGAAAGGGTGGTGGGAACTGGGTAGCAAAAGACACAAGGGAGCTATTTTACAGTTTTCATATCGATGATGTACCTGCAGAGTCAGTTATGCACAAATGTGTGGTGCATTTCATCCCTCTGCGCAAGCAGATTCCCAGTCGAAAGCAACACCCTGGATTTATTGTCCAGAAAGTCTACGATGCAGTTGAGAAGAAACTGTGGAATTTAACTGACAAGGACTATGAGGATGGCAAGCAACAAGAGATCGACCTCCTTGTTAAAAAAACAGTGGACCGTATTGGGGAGCTTCCTGACATTGAACTTGAGGATATCAAACTTCAGAAAAGGACTGAAGATGTACCCAGTGACAACAATGATCATATGTCCAGTAAACGAAGCTTGAGGAAGAAAGCTGTGAACCCCATAGATGTTACAAAAGAAGCTCCAGCAGACAAATCTGAGCATTTTGCAAAAGCAGAGACGCCTGGAACTGATAAACCAAAGAACTATGCCATCCTTGTCAAATATAAAGCACTTACTGGTGATCAGTATCGTGATAAGTGGCTTGATAAGTTGTTAGAGAACATCCCACTAGCAGCATCAAAGGAGACTGATGGGGTATCTCGTGCTGATCCTGCTGCTGCCCCCAAAAGTTCAACAAATGGCTCATCTGCAAAGGATGCTGGTTCTGATGTAAGTTTTCTTTTTCCCTTGAAATAAAAATTTCTAACTCTTGTCTGTTGTACATATCTAATGTGGCCCATATAACTTCTAGGTCACCAGAAAATATGCCAGTGATGCCATTAATCATGTCACTATGTCCTATTATCTGTTGCTAATCATTGTTTACTGATGCTAATGGGTTCCTTGGTCACTTTACGGACTTGCGTTGTGAAACATGTGTGACACAGGGTCACTTCCCATTAGCCAAATTAACCAAGTTTGTTGTCTGTTAAAGTGTTTGTTCCTTTTGTGCAATGGGATTCTGATATGCTCCAGAACTCTGCATTATTGGATTTGTGGAGCCTCAATAAGTTAACTTTGTTATTAGTAACATAGGCCTGTTTGTTTCCCAACCCGGTTATATAATCTAGCTTATAATTTATAAGCTGGAGGAGAGCAGATTATTGGATTATGATAATCTGGCTTGTGAATTGTTATAGTCTGACTAATCTCAGACCTGTTTGTTTCAGCTTACAGATTATAAGCTGGACTATATAATCTGGGCGGGCAATAAACAGGCCCATAGTTCGCTATAAAAATGAAAACCTGATCTGGGATAGACTTTAGACTTGTCTGCCTTTTTTCTATTGTTTTTAATGTAGCTTTGCTTGAGTTGGTTAGTTTAAGATAATTAGAAAAAGTTTTATCCCAAATATCGAAATTGCTTGATCTTAATTGCGTATGTTCGTTTGCACGCTCATATGGATTAAGATTATAGATAGATTATGATATATCATCCAATCGGTCAACGAATCTTATGGTTTGACCAGGGATTGAATTTATATTAATCCGTATTCGAATGCGAAATGTCAATACCGTATTTGTTGGTGTGGTTTATTAAAGCACTCTAACTGCGGTTTGTTATGCTGTTTTTATTTCCCTTCGAAAGCCTTGTGTTGTACTATTTACTTCCCTCATTCCTTCTGTTGGTCCTTCTTTTCCTATTTGGCTTATGATGATGATTTTCTTTTTCTGTAATCAGGACAATGAAAAATCATATGTTCTTGATGATGTTGTTCCAATAATGGTTGCTCTTGAAAGATCTGCATATGAAGCTCTTGGCTCTGATTACGTGAAGTATAACCAGAAACTGAGACAATTATGGTTCAATATCAAGGTATACATGTTTTATCATTGACCCCTTTTGACATATTGCTTTTTGGTTATTTCTTTGGAACATTTGAATCACAGGTTGCTTGATAACTTAAGTTGTGAGTCATCTGATTATCAAATACTAAGGTGCATACCTTATTAGTTGGCTGTTATGACACCATCAACCTTGATTGTGTATTACTGTAGAATATTTCTGTTGATGAGAGACACTATGCATCTTTTCAGTATGCACCTATATATGTTCATTATAACTAGTATCTTCTCAATATTAACCAGCATGTTTTTCCATCCTTTAAAAGTTAAAATGAGAATATTTCAGATTGTTCATTAAGATTAGCCTGACTTCAAGTTGATCCTGTGGTTTACCGATTCTTGATCATTCTAGTAGCCAATAATCCAATCGCTGTTTTCCTTATCAGTATCTAGAGCATGTGTGTTTCCCAGATAAGAAATGATGATCACTACGCTTTATAAAACTTTTTATTCGTGCTCATGAAAATATCTATAAACATTCTCATCTTCACATAATCATTTGCCTTAAAAAAAATCTTCACATAACCACTAGCTAAGGTGCAAATAGTTGGAATGTTGAGATGGTACCTTCTCTATAGTTACAGTACTGCAGGTCAATAAAAAATTTGTATTTACTCCTCATCCAGTGAAACTGTATCGGCCCCACATGTTCACAAAAGTTACTGTAGAAAACGCAAGTTTGACATATTGTTGTTTCAGCTGCAATGCAATCACCCTAAATATCATGCGGCTAATTTTAGATTTTTCTAATCACTTCAATATTGATGTCTCTAGTTACTCCATCATCTTAACTGTCAATCATTAACCTTTGGAGTTGACTACGAGACTATAAGCACATACCATTTACTAACTTGAAATTCAACATCATATTTCTGGAACATATTTTTATTGCTCTTGTGCTGTCTGTATGATTATCAGGATAGTGACTGGAAAGATATATAGTGACTGGAACAATTTATCTTGAGGCCCTTTGTCATCAATAATTTAGCTGTGTTACTTCTTATTTCTGCTGTTATTTCAATGTTTCACTTATTGTTGTTCTATCAATTTGCAGAATAGCTCTAAACTACGCAGGCGGCTGATGGACAAGGAGCTTGATCCTCCAGTTCTTTTAACAATGTCCCCCGATGAACTAAAGGTCTAATTATCATTTTGACTATTTTACATTTGGTTTGCTGTGAGATCCCTTTTAATTCTATTGTTGTTGAGTCGTTAGCCAAGTTGCATTCGTCGTGTGCAGTAGCTTAGTTGTAAAGTTATTTAGTTAACAGGATGAAATTGTTGACACCGACGAAGGTCATATTTATGTTACGACTGAGTTTTTCTTATAAGGTTTAACGGGCAAGTTGCCGATCAGCTTGCACCTGTGGCAACTTTGTTGGAGTCACTACTGTAGAAGAGATATATTAGGGGGGTTGAGATAGAGAAGAACAAAAGGGACAGAGGATTATAGAGCTAGAGAGTTGAGGAAAGCAGCATAATAAGTGGTTAAAGTTTCCTTTTCATTTTTCTTGATTCTATTCAGTACAGGTTAAAGTATCCTCTTTTTTTTTCTTGATCCTATTCAATACATACTCGACCATATATAGATTTAATAGAAGTGAACCAACATTGGCTGCTATCTTGAATATTTTTTAGATTCTTATGATATGCTAACTATCCTGTTACTTGGAATCTTATAGTATCTCAGACAAGGACTACTAGTTTCCTATATTCCAGCCACTACCTTTCCTGAATGTCCCAAGCTGTCCTAATTCTTTCTCTTTATGCTGTACTATTATTTCCCACTTCAAAAAACTGCTTGTCCTCAAGCTATGGTTCAATGTGCTCCATTCTCATACTCATCATCCACATTCACTGCTTTATGGTGGTAATTGTTGGCACCTATTTTTTTCACTAAGCTTCTGGAGTTTTTCCCCCTTTCCCTTTACCCGAATTAAATCAACCTAAGGCTCTTAATTCGTAGTTTCCAAGTCACCTGTTTCAGTAGTAGAACAATCCCCTTCTGCCAGTATGCAGTCTAAGCCTGTGTCAAAAATATCGATACGATTTATCAGCCGTACATCACTTCAGGCCCTAGTGGTCTCGTTGCAAAACGTAGCTCTTCCCTTTCATTGGGCTACTGGGAGGCGATCACATGACGGTTACCAGTATCGATTATCATTCCCTTTATTCTCAGTACCAGTCATTAATTACTTTCTGTTTCCTCTGTAGTTTTTTTTTGGGTGCTTCACTAAACCCATTGCATCACTACCAAATGCAAAGTTTATATACGTTCAGCATGGCAAAATACATTATATTATAAACCACTGCCACTAACTGCGGCTATGCACTATTTACATTTCAGGATGGGTTGACTTCAGCAGAGAAAACATCTGAACCAGAAGAGTCTAGGAAGTTGCAGGTACTGTGCAAATATCCATAAACTCAGTAATCAGTAAAGAGAACTAAGAAGAGTATTTGATACATAGTCAATCACATGTAGTTATTTTTGCTGTGATTCTCTAAGTTTGCCTTTTGTTTTGATTAGATGACTGATGCACGTTGTCAAAGATGCCAAGAAAAGAAAGTTGGCATATCTGATATTATTCATGGAGGTCATGGAGATCGCTATCAGGTCCGTACATGTTTCATCTTCTGTTATTTTTAGATACTGTTCTGTGATATGCTGTGGAAGATGGAATGAGTTTGCGTTATTTTGTTGCTAGCTTGAAAACATCATTTCGTAAATATTACACATACTTTCTGCCGTTTTCCCTTTTTCAAAATGTAGCACTTGCTTTCCTAAAGCAGAAAACAAGCGGTAGTTGCAGTTGAGAGCAAATATTAAACTGCTAAAGTTCCACGGGGTGGGTTGGGGGGGGGGGGGGGGGGGGGGGGGGGGGGTTTGTATTGCGAAAAAGCTACCTGCCTTTTAAATGAAGTAGCATTTCTCATGTTGCAAGCTTATTGGTAAACGTTGTTAGGCAGGGAACTCTAGAGGACAATGCTCTTTTGAATATATTTTTTCCAATGGTTTAGTGTTGCCAACTTCTTCCAGCAATATTGTCATTGCACCCTGATTTGGTGGATGATCTTTTCCCCAAAGCAAGTTAGATTTTATGTGCTACCAAAGTAATATATAATTTTCCATACTGGTCAGGAGAACGATAACCTTCAGTTTATGATGCTTAAACACCCGTGCTAACATAATTTGCCTCTGGCTTTCAGCTTGAATGTACTTCCTGCGGCGCCACATGGTTTTCGTCTTACGATGCCATCTCGTCACTGACGGTGGATGCTCCAAGCAGTGCTGCAAATGTGGGTACGGCTCCGTGGGCTACAGCAAAGTTCGACGTCCTTGAGAAGCAGCTTGCGAGCCCACGTGACCAGCCGGTCAAGCCAGTTGCTGATGCCCTCCAGAAGAGCACCACGGCTTACATGCCTACCCTGGAGAAGCAGAAATCGATGGGCAAGCCGAAGACGGAGGAATCCTCACCCGCTCCAGCAACCTAATCACTAGTAGATTCTGACATAAGGGTTCAGATTTCAGATATCAATAGTTGTACATATTCGGATGTGGATACTTGCATTTGCGTCTCTGACATCCAACCAGTACACCTTTTTGTTGGGTCTTGTAGACACCGCACAGAGTTTTTTTTACTGGGAGGTTTTTTCACGCTGCCTCTTTCGCAGAGTGTCCCGACCTCAGTTTTCATTAAAACAGGTCGTCAGCTGGTGGATGTGTTGAGAAATAAAAATTGGTCTTACATGGGGGTAAAGGAGAGACGCCAGACGTGCAACGGATGCGTCAGAGCGCGTGTGCCTGCTTGCATTGGTGGCAATAAGCCGGGGTAGGTGTGGTTGGAGTGAGGTGAAGACTGAAGATGATGATGTAGTCGAAGTGTAGCGATAGTAGGTTGGCCGCGGCGTTTTCCAGAGCAATGACTCACATTGATGTGGGAAGGAACACACACATTGCACTCCAGGAAGCATGAGAACCGGCAGCCAAAGATGAGATGCCCTGGAGTTCACAATTTTGGCACTGGCAGGTTTCGCGCTGCCCGTTGTATAGGCGCTGTAGCCCGTTCACGTCCTCTCTCGTTTGCACAGGCTGCAGCAGACGATCAACAGGTCGCAGACGCAGATCTCATCGTCGTTCTCGAGGGGACGCTGAACGAGGAGTGTGCTCGATGAATGGAACACGGCGGGCGAACAGAGTACTCAGGCGAGGGGGGAAAGGCGCTTTGATCATGTGCTTCTTGAGGCTTTGATCAGAACATGTGATTAGAACCAGACCGCGAGATCGCAACGGTCAGTCTCCAGGCGATAAACTGGAGCCAGGTAGCTTCCAGTAAGTTTACCACGAACCTGAGTGCGAATAGCAAATGCAGCACTGCATTCCATTACAAATAAAGGGACCATTCAAGCAAATATGTACAAATGTTCCTGGCACTGAAAGAGTTCAACCAGAGTCGGTCAAAGAAAAAGAAGAGAGAAATCAGGTAACCCTGGTAACAAACCATCGATCATAATGGATGCATATGCTTCAGACGACACGGTAAAATGGCAGAGTGGTCTTGCTCTGGAAATGCAGCGAGCTTCACGCGAATTGCTCTGCAGTCCTCACATGCTCCCAGAAATGTAGGCTGCAAGCTTCTCGATGGGCCTCCGGCTGTTCACCTTCACTTCTCCGCGGCACCTTATCTTTATCCGCACCAAATAATCTACCGCAATCCATGCAAAGCTAAGCCTAGGCGGCATTCCCTCGCAATCGGGGCCGAGCATCTCCCTAGTCTGCTGGACCCATTTTGAGTCATAGGTCACCTGGTACCATGCGGAGGCCTTCATCTCATAAATCCGGTTTTTCTCATCATCCGACATATCGTTTGGATCTCCTGCAATGCTTTCAAAGATACTCCGGAACTCTTTGCGGAGAGCAGAGTATGCATTTTTCAACCTATCCTTTATATCCCCTTGCTTCCTGCTGTTGTATTTGGGGAGCGAACTTATGTGATCTGTCACAAGCTCTGCTTCACTGCGCACGCCATACTGATTGAGCAGCGCATTCAGTTGGGCCTCATATGAGCACTTGCATTGCCAAGCACTCGAGAGAAAATCCGATGAGCCATGAACTTCCATATCTTTGTCATAAGGTAGATCATTCAAAGTGGAAGTTTCTTCAGGAACTGCATCACCACCGGAGGCTTCTTTTATTGACCGATAAAGCCTTCCAAGGATCTTTACTGATTTATAAGAGATCGCATCATCCTTCCCCATGAAGTCGGGATATAATTTTGGTCGAAGGGATTGTGGCATTGAGACAATTTTTCCCGTCTTAGGAAAGTCCACCGCAGTTGCTGCTAGTTCGGCCAACTGAATGCACTTCTCATCCATTGCGCCATATTCACTAATATCAGCATGAACAACATGAGCATTGCTGATGGGACCGAGTTTCTCATTAACCATGTTCTTCAAGAAGAAATCAACAATGTCCTGTTGCAAGCACAGGATTTTATCAACAAATTGCAACAAAGCAAGTAATATTAATTTATACACAAACAGATAAAGCAATTTACAGAAACTAGATTAAATGAAGATGTATCAGAAGTACAATGTATATGAATCAGGTGAACAGGATAGTATTCAACTTCCACTAGTGAACAAGGTTCATAAGGGTTTAGCTACAAACACACAGTTTGCTAACGGGTTCAAAATGTACCCTTATGTACCCCACAAAACAATCTGGTAGGCAGGGAATTTGGAAAATAGATGTGCACTTTGTTAGTGAAACAACTGCTCAATTCTTGGATACCTCAGAACATAGTTTACTCTTTTCATTAAAGTGCATAAGGGCTGGCAGATGAAATATGCAATTTTGCAGATTAGATATGTATGTTCTGCTACAAAAGGAAGACATGCAAAGCGCATTACATCAGCAACTATGTTGTCCCTAATAATATGACATGCATGATTTCACTTTTATAAGAGAGATTAATAACAAAACAGTTTCATCATTTTTTATGTAAAGATATATTTCTCAATAAAATACATTAGTCACATAACAAGTTGTAGCTTTACATTGTTGTGTTTCTGGTAATCAAATGGCATGCAGCATAACCAAGTAGGGACAGAGAGGTAAAACATTCAAAGATTTTCCATGCTAATCAAAATAAGCATGAACTTTAGTAGGATGGATCCCTGACTCAAAACGGGTCAGAAATTCCATGACTGTTTATGTTACTTCACTGTTTCACTAGCAGCGGCAGGGACAGTTCATGTCCACATGTTAGAGTTGGTCCACAGTCAGAACACTGGGCACCGACTTTGCTACTATTTCAGTAAGAACACTGTCATGTCAGGTAGAAACTACTGAAGGGAAGACATCCATACAACAAACAGTATAAAATGGGGAAGACAGTCAGACATTGACCAAATATTTGAAGGAAGAAATAGCTACATGACATGAATAGTCGAACTTACATGTTGAGATACTGCACGTGGTAGCTGTTTTGCTTCTCCGGGGGCGTAGTCCATAGGGTTCCAGCTCTTTTTGTCAGGAGGTATAAGGTTCTCATCCCATGTCACAAAGTAGAGATCTCCATCAAGATCACTCCCAGAGGCTTCATTTGCATGTGGCCTCTCACCTTTCTTGGGGAAGACCAAGCAATCAACAAGGTGATGCAGTTCAGGCACATCAACAGCTTCAAGGATCCGTACATCCCCTGGATGAAGGCACGGGTTCTTTGCCATCGCAACTGTACCAACAATGGTTTCGGCATTTTTATCTGCTGAGGAAAATCTTGGTCCATGCTTCACAAAACAATTACTGAGTGATGGAGCTGAGGCCCGAATAAAGCACTGCCCTTGCTCAAGGATTCCAAGTTCATCTAGGCAGCCCATCAGCCACCTTCCCTTTGGCACAAAGATCCTTGTTTTCTCCAAAAGACCCTGCAGCTGTGAGGACCTTATAGCCAAGAGCATAGATTTCAGGTGTGGCTCACTTCCAGGTGCAAAGCCAGCACTCAACATCAATGCTGCGGTGTTTCCTTGCTCAGGACATGAGGTTGTCACAACATCAAAAGCAACATCGGTGTCAGACAAAATATTGTTGAGATTAGACAACATAGCTTCCTGCATTTGCCAGAAGATAGCATCCTTGACACCCAATGAGGACAACAATGTTATAATCTGACGATTTAAGAATCCAGGCAGGAACTTTGTCCACGAAATCACCTCCAACACAGTGTGTGTGGACTCAAATTTGTGCATGCTCGGCCTCAGGGAAAGTCGTATCCCATTATTTTCTCCTGCCCAAACAGCTATAACGCCCTTGAAACCCGCATATCGAATCTGGTAAGCCGATGGGGTAGTATCTGTCAACGGAAGCGCCTTAGCAACTTCCACTGCAAGGTCCGGTGTAATCTTGCCAATTCCGTCAGAGAAAACATAACCATTACGCTCAACTTCCTCAAGACACTCGTTTACCTCATTCGGTTGCATCATCACTGTTGCATATGTAGACGAGAAGCACTGCCCCATCCTAGCTGCGTGCTTTGCCACATTCTTGCTTGTGAACCGTCCCATCCATTTCCTAATGCTTTCCACAGTTGTGTTTCTGTCCTCTGCGAAGAACCACGCGGACCTATCCCTCAGCTGGTTCGATGAGAATGCAAGAAATGAGTACTTCCTGCCACACATGTGGAAACCCTCTGTCAAAAATGTTTTAACACGTTTGTACACTGTTGTCTTCTGCTGGGGCATGTGTACCATCATGTCCTTGACGATTGGCGTCGCCAAATAGTTGAGCACATTACTGTTCAGCACCTGCGCACCCTCATCCATGAAAGCTACCCTCAAGAATCTGTCCGCCACCTCATGATAATGACGAATAACGCGGTTCGAGCGCTCCACTTCTGGTGGCAAACAATAAGCCTTTGTGGGTGTGATCACCAGCCTCCTGACTTCTGTGTTGTCGCTTCCAATCTTGTTGCGGAGAAGTTTTGGATTCCTGGCAACCCTATCCTGCAACCTCTTTAGCTTGTTACACACGTCAAATACATGAGATTTGTGTCCCCAAAATTCCCTCAGCGCAGCCACATTGACATCATCCTCCCTTGTCCTCAGCAAACCATAGAACTCAGGTGTGAGCTGGTGTTGATTTATTATTCCCTTGTGCACCAGAGCATTGACGAGGAACAGCACTGGAAACTTGATCCCTTCTGCGTGCTGCACACAGAAGAAGAGGTCCTGCATTCGCTCCCCAAACTCTGGCTCATCACACACCGTGAGCCCCCGCCTCACACCCCATCCGCCACCGCAATCCACAATCTTCACCCTCCTGTCCCTCATGTACGCCAGCGCTTGCTCCATCTTCGGCCAGAACCGTGGCGAGAACGAGACCCTGTACACCCCGCACCGCCCAATCGCGCCGCTCGGGGTGATGTCGGTGGTCCGTATCCACGGGTCGTCGTCGTCGAGCAGGTCGAAGGGCACCGACTCGTAGATGTCGTCGTCGGCCGTGCGGTAGTACACCATGGGCGCGGCCCAGAGGCGAAGGAGCAGCGAGCAGTCGGTCTTGAACGTGCGCACCTCGGCGACGTCGCGGACGGCGAACTCGAGCTTGACGTCGCAGCGCATGACGACGACCCCGCGGAAGCCCGCGAAGGCGAACGCCGTGTCGCGGGGGAAGACGAAGCGGCAGTAGCCGTCGAAGGGATCGACGGAGAACTCGAGCCCCGACGCCGGGCCGCGCCAGGCGGCGAGGAAGGCGTCGCGGGCCGGGAGCTCCCCGATCTCGAGCCGCGAGCCGGGGAACCGGAATGGCGGCGTCTGGCGGCGGCGGGCGGCGCGGAGGGAGCTCTCCGGGGCGGACGCGGCGCGGAGGGGCTTCCGCGCGAGGAGGAGCTCGGACCTCCCCGCGGCGTCGGCGGCGCGGCGCGCGCCCTCCGGGCGCGCGAAGTGGACGAAGGCGTGGGGCGGCACGCGGTCGTACTTGGGCGGCGCGGTGGGCTGGGACGCCGCGGCCTCGACGGGGAAGAGGAAGTCCGGGTGGGACTCCGGCGGGGTCCAGGAGGTCTTGACGCGGCACCGCCACACCTGGCCGGCCTCGAATTCGAGGAAATCGGCGAGGTCCCGCGCCGAGACGTTGGCGTCGAAGCCGCCCAGGCTCACCTGCGTCGTCACCAGGTCGCCCGGGGACGGGGCGGTGGCCGCGGCCGCACCGGAAAGCGATCCCATGGCCGGCGCGGGTGCCTTGCGGTTGGGTGGGGAAAGAAGTGGAGAGATCAATTGCTGCCGGTTTTTTTTTTTCAGGGTTTTCACGGGGTTTGATTTGGTTTTTTCCGATGATTGAAACAGAAAGGGGCTTTTCAAAAGTTTTATTCGGGGAGGGAGGGTGCGAAGAGCGTGTTGCGGCCTTCCGGGGATTGATGCGCTAATTTCTCTCGTTTTCTTCACGGCCATTAATTATTTTCTGGAAGGAGTAAATGCATGTGGTAGAAAAGACGGGAAGGGATGTTGGGACTTGGGATCGCGGTTGATGATATCGTACTAGGCACAAAGCTTTTTTTTCTTTTTATCTTTTTTTTTTTTACTGGAGTAGGCACAAGCTTTGAATGAATGAATATTTGTGTTAAGTCAAATTTGTGTTAAGTCAAAGATCACTCTACCAGTCACACAAGCGAGGTTTTCCATATTTATTAAAAAGTGCTTTTGAGGAATTTACCTTTACACAAGAATAAAACGAAAAGTTTTACAAGAAAGTTGAATGTGTAGTATAGTTAAACAAAAGTCTAAATGAAAAACAATGCACAATGTCTCTGATCGTTAGCGTAGTGTTACTCGATTAAGAGATCAACATCACTTTTCACATTAAGATGAGCCGCGATAAAGCCTCACCTCTTGATCATTATTCTATAATTTCAACAACACAATGACCAATGGACTCCCTTGGCGGCAGAAAATTCATGAAAGAAGCCAAAAAAGCATGAACACCCTGCTGTCACACTGCAGGACGAACGGGAGAAGGTTTCACAAATCATGAGCCTGTGGAGGGACGTATATGGGTACTGGCAAGAAAGGGAATGGAGCCACGGAAGCATAGGCTACTGGAGGGCGTGATTGCACGTTTGAAGATTTTCTATCTTCCCGTTTCCGTGTTGCTCTCTCTTCATCCTGCAGATTGGCACCGTAAAGAACTCCGGCGAGCTCACTATTCTGAGCCAAATTGTGCTCCTTTTGTTCATTAGGCAGCCGATGTAATAGAAGTCCAGCCATGAAAGCAGGAAGATACAAGAGGCTACCATAGAACATTCTTCTAGCAGTTTTCGGACTCGGTTCCAGCACAAATGATAGGGCTCCAATGGTAAGGCCCAATGTTAGCAGTGATGCTTCAAGACCAAACCAATCAGATGTGAGTCCCCCTACAAACATTAGGTCCATAAGTAAGATCTCAAAATTATGAAACATTTAAAAATCTGACAATAGAATATTATGATTAGTACTTACAGTTGTACGCGAAAAATCCCAAGGGCAGCATGTATAGACAATTTCTGAGCGATACCCATGCAGTCCTTTTACCAGTAGGATCAGCAAATGAAAGCATACGGTACCTGCACATCAAGCAGCAAGGCACTACAAGTCAGAACAGGATTTTGTTCATATCAATCAGATCCATATGCAACCTTTACAGAAGTGAATTGGGATAAATAAAGTTACCCTCCAGCAAGGTAATCACTGCGACATAAGTAAGCGAGGGCCATAAAATGCGGAAGTTGCCAATAGTACAATGCGGCAGGGAGAATCATAGCATTCAGTGACAATTCAGTTGAAGCTGCAGCCCACCTGCAGATGAAGACATGATAAAAATGGTGTATCTGGTTAAAAATAGTATATAGCTCAATTTAACCGAAGCGGAACACGATAATATATACCAGCATCAAGAAAAATCACACACGCTAGCAAAGTTTCCACAAATAGTCTGCAGGATCTAACCAAGAATGCAGGGTGTCATGAACAGGTGGATGTTGATCAAGGGCAGATATAAAGCATGGTCAAAGGTCACAGTTTTGTACAGGTAGTTTTTAAACATTGTAGTGTCATTCACAATCTTGGATATCAAATTTACTGCAGTCATGATATGCAGCTTACCAAACAAGAGACATCAATTCTAAGAAGGGCATATCAAATGCACCTATTACTTTCGCTGTACCCAACTGCAGCCCAGCCCACAAAGTACAAGGCTCCAAGCACTTCAGAAAGAAAAAAGTTCCGCTAGTAGGAGTTGTGTTGCATTAATGATCAATTACGAAATTCTAGAACCAACTACACTACACAAAGGTGCAGAAAAGAAGAATTTGAAATGAATCATGATTCACTTATTCACTACTACAATCAAATTTGTTTTCCCAATTGTTTTAGAACTTGGTTTCACATTTAAATGTTAACAAATAAAATCTTTCCTCCTACATCATACAATCACTGTGAATTCTCAATTATGTGTCCTTTAATTGGCTAAAGCCAGGACTCATGTAGAAAATGTCCAGTTTTTCAATATGAGTAGTTACTTCAAACTGCATTTGAGCATGGCAGCACAATGTGATCAGCAAGTAACATACCCTAGAAGAGGTGGAATGGCGCCAACAACAGCTCCAACCCATGTATTGACAGGGTGTATTTGCTTCAACGGAGTATATACAAACGCATACAGAACCAGATTGGAAGCTGCAAGCCCAGCCGCCAAGCCATTAGCCTGCACAAACCTTGCCACATTTATGCAATGTTTAGTTCCAGTGTCAGCAGCTTTCTACCGGCTTCTGCAGCTTAACAGAGTAAAAGAAAACGAAGTCTAATATATCTGTACATAAAATGTAAATAGATAACAAGAACCTTCCAAGCCAACAAAGCTGTTCCTGCCGCTCCAACACTCGTAGCCCACATGGCAGCATGTGCAGGACTAATGCGCCCTGATGGCAGGGGCCGCCGCATTGTTCTTTTCATTTTAGCATCATTTTTAATCTCAAACACCTGTAAGTACATGTGAAATGACCAGAGAGAATACTAAGTTATGCTGGAATTGTAAATGTACATCAATAGCAGTCTCTGAACAGTGGGCACTAACAAACATATTAACTTTATCAAGCTATCCAATAGCCATATCGTGTAAATATATGGGAAGGAACAAACATCAAGAATTATAATTAAAGTTTAACCCAAGATAACGAAAAAAAAAATTGCCTGCCAGTGAATACGAGGAACATTGATTTAGCACGCCAAAAGTATGAAATCGTACCTGGTTGAGGGTATTGGCAGATGCTGCAACCATCATTGTACCAGTGCATGTGAAACAAAGTCCAGCAATGTCGACGATGTTGCCACTACCGAGCACATAGCCAGCCCCAGAAGTAGCCACAACAAGCGCACTAAAACCATAAAAAGTAAAACGGAACATTAAATAAAAATGATAAGAAAGGATTCATTGACACTTCAGTCATCAGTTACAAAGAGCGCCAAAATGAATGAACCAAGCTGAATTCAGAATCAAAATATTGTCTGAACCTAATCCAAGTATCTATCATAGCCAGCATGAGTAGTACAATTAGGGATTTGTTTGTAACCTTTTTATTTCTAAGACTCAAAGGGACATTGCTACTGACATATGTCAGGACTCCAAATGCCACTGAGACATGGGTTGATGAATTCCAAAAAATTCCAGAAAGAAATGATAAACTACAATATTCTGATCAAGAGGAAGGCTGCATATACAACAACAACAAAGCATTTTTATCCCGGGCAAGTTGGGGTACGCATGAGGAAGGCTGAATATGCATAACAATATTCTTAGCAAGAGTAATGCCGGTTAGCCATAACAATATTCTTAGCAAGAGTAAGGCTGGTTATGCATAATAATATTCATAGCAAGAGGAAGGTAGGTCTGAAAGCATGTACATTCGCAAGAGTGGTTAGGTTGAATTTTGATATACAGTCACAATCCAATTTATACACTACGAACTAAAAAAAGATACATTACAAAATAGCAAAGTTTAGGTAGTTAAGCTTTGCTAACATTGTGATAATATCAATTATGCTCCTTTCTTATAGTTAACTGGGTGTTTTCCAATACCAGTTGAGGTAGAGGACAGGTAGGCAGGTACATTCTTTATCCCCAGAGTCCAGAGAAACAACTTATATTACTGATAAGTGAGGATCCTCTGCTTGTACATTCTGGTTTCATGTGCTGGGTTTGACAACCACAAGTGTGCAATGATTGAGTTTCAAACTACTGCATCAACAGGCACTATGTAATGTGCTTAGAATGTAGGCGTGCAGTTACAACAGAGTTGTTTTCATCCCCTTTCTGGGATAGAACATATTGACGATGATCTAGTGCAGCATGCTTACTAATCAACATGAAACTATACTATATTCAAGAATTAGAATAAATGTTTGCAGAGAATTAAGGATAAAGGGATGTTAACTGCGAACATCAGAAGTATAATACAATTACAATATATTAACCAACAGGCTGCATTACCTAAGTACCTATGTTTAACATGTCTGCAGAATAGGGAGTGCATAATGATTTTTAAATTTGCAAATCCAGAATCACATACTGCGACTATTCTCACCTAACCACCAGTTGACGTTTAACTTAGTGTATGTATCCTAATTAAACCGCATACACATGATACCTGATTTGAACTGAAATTTTGTAAAACGTGCCAGAGATACACGATCTTCTAACAAAAGTCCACATTAAGCTCCAAGTTTTTTTTCTTTAGGATTCAATTGTAATTAATAAAGTATATATTAACTCTGTTGTGATTCACTTTCAAGACCCAAAGTAATATTACAAAGAGAAGATATCTCGAGGCAAACAAAACCTATCAACACAGTTATATGATGTAGTTGCAATCAATATTTGCTGAATAATGATCCTATAAATAACCCAACAGATCCATGTGGAAGAAGGGGGCAAACCGCACACCTGAGGCGGGCTTTGGAGAGCTCGAAGTAGCACCTCCCGTAGTGACGCAGCGTGTCGGAGAAGGATCCGGCCTGCTGCGAAACAGCCGCAGCGGCCGCCGCCGCCTCTGCGACGGAGTTCGCCGCGGCGGCGGACGGGACGGAGGAGGAGGCGCGCGCCGAAGCGACTTGACCGAGAGAAGAGGCTGGGTTGTGGATGGGGTCCGGGAGGAGGCGCGACCGGAGGGCCCTCGCGGCGGAGGCGGCGGTAGCGCCGCCCCTCCACATGGCGACGGCGGCGGCGAAGCCCGGTGGGAATGGGTACACGACGCACGGCGTGATTGTGAGGCAGGTCTCAGATGGCGAAATGAGCAGAGAGAGAGGGACATTGGATATTGAAATGGAGAAATGGGCCGGGCCCAAACTAAAGCTGGTTTCGTCACCAGTGTGCATCCAAAATTTGTTTCGCTCAAAAAAAAAATCCAAAATTTGTTTCATATCAGAGGTAAAATAGTCTTTTGACCTTTTACTTAACACCTTTAGGTGTCAAAATGGTTTTGGTCCTAATAGGAAGGAGATTTCTCTAAAACATTTTCTATGAACGGACCTAGGATCTCTATTATTTGGACGATCTTCCCCAAAATCTGGAAATACAAAAGGCAGAAACCAATGGAACGGGCACACCTCAGATTGAGAGGACCAAGCTTAGATTGAGATCGAAAGAATTAACTTGTGTACAGTCTTTATTATTAAACCTTGAAGACTAAAAAGCAACAGTATGTGGTTACATACTGAAAGAAGCAACTAAATTAACACTGATACTATGAGTTTCTAAGAATGCCTGAATTAAGAAGCTAAAGAAAGTTAATTAAACGAGCCGAACAACACTTGCAGCATGGCTACTAGTACATATACCAATCTAAAAGAAGCTTTTATTATTCCACCGCCACTTGTCGTTGTAGGCCTTGTTGGGCGAATCAGAAAGTCGACGATGCGCAAAGCATCGGCTGCTCCATTGACACCAATCCCATGGCGCACACGTTGAGCTTCCATTTCGAGCCATCCATCAGGATGTGAAGGGTCACCCCAACAATTACTTTGATCCCATGTAATCAGGAGTCTCGAGAGCGCAGCCCAGTAAATAACGTAGCTTGCTTCTTCCTCCGTGATGTGGGTTTCCTGCTTCCACCGCTGTCCACTGATTCTCTCCCGGATCGCTCTGAACCGCATGGCTTCAGATACCACCACCACGAAATTGACCAAGGCTTCTCTGAGATCAGCGACGGGGGTTGTGGCAGGGTCGTAGGCCGCGAGCGTTCTGACAGCTTCTATGGCTGATAGGTTTCCGAGAGGAACCCTGGAAAGAAACTTGTGAGCGTTTTGTGGGTTCTCCATGCGACCAAGCAAGTCTGCGTAGTTCTGTGTGATCGGTATGCTCGTGCTACCTGGCAAACCTTCGTATCCTTCGATGTGGTACCAGTTGCCGGCACTGTTGTTGAAACCAAACAGGAACAGATCGTCTTGGGCCACTGCCAACGTCGTCGTCGCCGCTTCTCCAAACCGGACGTGGACCATGATCCACCTCGGCGGCTCGCCGTAAAATTCTTTGCGCCGCTCCGCGAGGACGAATCTGCCGCGGACGTCGGGCGGGTTGTACGGCGGAGTCGTCGCGCGAAGAGATGCGCTTAGCTTGTCGTATAGGTTGTCGTGGATCTCGGTGGCGAGGTCGAAATCGATGGCGTCTTCCGGTACTACAGCTTAAGCCAGGGGCGCGACGGCAAGAGAAACAAGGAGAAGTAGGAGCAGATCCATGGTGATCTAGCTAGTTACGCCTGTACCTGACCACGTCGCCGCCTCTGCGCTTTGCTGATCTCACCTTTCAAGCTGGCACGGCGAGAAGGGGAGGTGGCCGGCCGAGGTGCGTTTGGCGACGGGAGGCGGCAGAAGCATGTGGATTCCTGTTGCCGTGTACCGTGTACGTGAGGAGGCCGTGATCGCTGCTTATTAGTGCCCGGATGAAGCCGGACTTTGTGCTTGAATGGACTCCTGTTTATTGTGTGCGTCGGGGAGATTGCCTGCCTAGTTCCCGTAACTCATCCGCTGTCCTCGTGACAAACAGATGACGAAGCATAACATTGTGATCAATCAAGGCAAAATGTTAGTTCATTTTTGTTTCTTCTAAGGGCCTTTGTGCTTCACTACACCACGGTCCATTTTTACCGACCTATATTAGCTACCAATCATCAGTCGCTAAAAGTACCTGTATGCTTGTTTGGTGGGACAACTGTCCTTTGTATCCTTTTACAATGTACCTGTATGTGTCTTTGTACTTCTTAACCTTTAAATACAGGTATGTTTGCTAAAAAAAAAAGGCAAAGCTCAGAAGAAGGCACATGATGTTGGATGATTACAATTGTGAACTGTGTATTCTTCAGAGGGAGGAAACTCTAAGGCATCTATTTCTCAGATGTAATTTTGCAAAAGCTTGTTGGCAGTCAATTGGGTTATCTCTGCCTCAGCATCTCACATCAATGCAGATGATCACTCTTCTCAAAAGGAAGATCAGTCTGAGCTGCTATATGGACATAATATTAATCTTAATGTGTTGGAGTATCTGGGTAACAAGAAACAACTGATTTTTAACAATGCAGACCCTTCCATCCAGAATTGCAGGGAATATTTCTTTAAGGAGCCCTCATTGGTTATCCGTCGAGCAAGCACAAAAAAATGGGACAGAATCAAGCAATGGATAGATGCAAATTATTTGTTGCTTTTTGGTTTTTTTCTTCTTTTAGCTTGTCTTTCTTTTTTCTATTGCTCTTTGTACACAAGACCGTTATTTTTTTTTTGAATAAAACTCTATAGGGGAAGACCCCTCCAGTTTCCATCAAAAAAAAGGGCAAAATGTTAGTTCTGCAATAACGGTATATGAGTGAGGGATTATTGAGTAAACATACAGATATTGGAGCCAACAGCAACCTGTACAGATATATGGTATATGGGTGTTATAGCGTAGCTAGTTAGGTTCTCTGTGATAGAACTAACCATTAAGGTTCAAATCCTAAACTTGACAAGAGTATTTTTATGACTATTTATTTTTTTTAATGGGAGGCCATGTGTTCAATACTTGTCCGTATTTGTGTGTGTCTGTGTCTGTATTGTGTTAAGAAAAAAAGAGAGAGCCAACGTCAACCTACTTCATTTGCGCAAAAAAGAGTCAACCCTGGACACATCTCTTTGATAATCTGTATTTGGCAAACTCAGCTTGAACTAAACTTTAAGAGACCATAAGTTGACAAGGCATCCGCATCTAAAAAAAAAAGAAAAGAAAGAAAGAGCAGATCATCCTAGTGGATATAAATAACTGGGACAAAATAGTGGATGCACTATTACTCCCTGTGTCCGAAAATAATTAACACTTTTGACTTTATACATTATGTTTGACCATTTGTTTTATTTTAAAATTTATGTAAATATTATTTATTTATTCGGTATACCCAGGAAACACCAAGATTTAAACTCTACGCTCAATAAAGAAAACCATTTTATTGTGCGGTTATTATGCTAAATAAAGTAAACAAAGCTAAAAGGAGCAGGTAGCAGTGGCACGTCATATGGCTGTCCTGCCTGTTGCCTGCCTGCCTGCACTCTTCTCTTTGAAACCTGTGCAGCTGTGTGCTAAGCCTCTATTTAAGTACAGAGGGAGTACGGGTTGCATTGAACTGGAGACTGAACAGACCTGTTCCGCACAAGATCTCTTATTGCAAAGCAAATGGCTGATAAGGATCGTAAGGCGTTTATCACAAAGCAAATGGCCGACGTACGGCAAGGAGTGCAGAACGTGGGCAACGAAATGCAGATCGGAGTGTTTGTTACCTTTGGGCAGATCGCCGGCGGTGGATGGCCGGTGCCTTGGCCGCGTGGACTCTGACGCCGGTCGGTGTTTGCGATCAGCCAATCACGGAACCGAGGCGTTGACTGGTTCCGCCTGGGCCCTCCGCATGCAACGAGTCATTCTCCCAGCCCTCCCTGCGTGCATCACTCCGCCTTCCCTTAATTCGTCTGTCCTCCACGATCCTCTCCTCCTGCCGTTGCGCCGCCGCCGCCGGGCCTCTTCACTCTCGCGTTCCTAATCCGCTATCGCGCCGCCGCCCGTCGACCTAGCTCCACATCGCCGCGCTGCCTGCCTGCCTGTGTACGTCCGTCGGCACTCGTCCGCGGGGCGCTCACCGACCGATCGACTTCACATGGATCTGCTTCCCGACGAACTGCTCGCCGACATCCTCGGCCGCCTCCCGCCTTGCGGCCTCGCGGCGTCGCGCTGCGTCCGCAAGGGCTGGCGCGCCGTCATCGACGCCGGGCGCCTCCTGCGGGCCGACCTCCTCCCGCTCCGCCTCGACGGCTTCTTCTGCCTCGCCGATCCGTGGAATGATGGTCCTCAACATTACGCCGTAGAAGAGTACCAAACAGTCTTCTTCGCGCGCCCCTCCGCGGCGCGCCGGATCGTCAGCGGCGACCTCGACTTGCTGCAGGACGACGGTCACGACACCCACAACCCCTGGGTCTGCGACCACTGCAACGGCCTCGTCCTGCTTCACACCGGGTTGGTTGTGAACCCTGCCACTGGACAGTCCGTGCGCTTGCCTCCCTTCCCTCAACCACTGTATGAGCACGAATATCTTGCATATGATCCGATCTCGTCGCCGCACTATGAGGTAGTTCTTCTCCCCGCAATTCCCACCAAATTAGAAGCAAAGAAGGAGGACTCGGAATGGCCACCGTCGCCATTCACGACGCACGTCTTCTCGTCGAGGAAATGGAGGTGGGAAGAGAGATCCTTTGTCCGCGAAGGTGAGGCCGCCGAGACCATTGCCGACATGAACAATAAGTTTGATTGTTATTGGAAACGACACCGCGCGGTCTATTTGCGGGGAGCACTTTATGTATGTTACGCAAATAACTCTGTTATCAGGTATACTTTCTCAGTCCCTTCAACATTATTTTGTTTCGACTTCAATTCCTCGCTTGCCATAATTTATTACTGCCAAATGTAGCAATTCTTGACTTGATGTAGCTCTTGAAATAGGAAATTTTCTTTTTTTATGGAATACATCATTGTATTAGTTTTTGTTATGCAAAATGGGTTACCATTATGGAGGCTCAACTAAACTCCAGTTATCTGACCAAATGAAACTCACTTGTTCATTATTAGCCATATTTCTAGTGTGCATGCTAGCTGAGTCAAAATAGAAAAAGAACACACGTGACAAGATATTTAATTTATGATATCGTGTTTTCATCTGATTCTATCAGCATATATAGTAATTAGCATGCATGTAGAACTTCAAAGTTAGATTGATTCTTGAGCTAATCATTCAAAAAAATTGTAGTATTTAATATATATGGGCATTTGGGAGAAACCTTTATTAAAATTAAAAATTACTCTCTGTATGACCTACTAACATGCTTTTCACATATCTAATGTTTGCAGAATAACCTTGTGGAATGACAAATACCGAATTATTAAATTGCCGAACCAAGTTTGTAAACAAAGTTTTGCTTACTTAGGAAAATCACAAAAAGGGGTGTATTGTGCAGTACTTTCCAATGGATGGACCCGGTTTCGAGTTTGGTTGCTTGATGAATCGTGTGGTGAGATGGAGTGGGTTTTGAAGAGTGACATCAGCCTTCAAGCAATGGTGGAAAATTCTCCTAGTTACGATTATGCTGATAGACACAACACACCATGGATTGCGAACTACGAAAAAGATGTAAGCGAAGCATTGACAGGAGATGAATCGGAATGGGACTTTGAAAGTGGTACCGTCCTTGATGAAATCAAAGATAAGGTCACAAGACGCTACAAAGAAATATTTTTCCTTGGATTTCATCCTTATAAAGAGATTGCCTTCTTTTTGGTATCATTCTGGAGAGTAGTATCTTATAATTTGAATAGCTCGAAGATCCAAGAGTTGGGCATCTTAAGCAAGTCCATATTAGAGTCATTTCCATACACACCATGCTGGATGGAATTGTTTGAAAGCAATTAGCTAATCAAATTAATGTTCTTAGCATGCATTTAGTGGAACTTATGTCGTGTAATGATCCATTACTTTATAATTCATAATTATGTGTAAATAATTAAAGAGTGGTCTGGTTCCTATTGAATAATAATTTTGTTCCGTTAACTTTGGGTCATGTTTTACTTTTATTTTTATGGTGACGAACCTTGCTGAATATGGCTTGCTTGCTTTGTTTGAGGTACTAGGAAAATGCTTAGCATATAACTAGAAAATTATAAGCGTGGTAGTGCCGCATTGTAAGGTCCAATAGCCCGTGATAGGTCTGGGCGTCATTACTTATGTATAATATAAAGCATGACAAAGGTCACAGTTGGTCTGTAAAAGGTGTGGTTACAAACATTGTGAACAAACAGCTGTGGTAAATGGTGGTACCTGCTGGCAACGTAACCTTTACATCAGTTATTCACATGGCACTATAGATATTTTTCCATATAATTGTTGAATTGACTCCGCATCTTCAGATTCAAGCACATCGTCATTATTTGTTGATGTGACTTGAGCAATTGGGCTTAAAATTCGTACTGAAAAAAGACCAATTGCTATTGTTAATCCAAGAAATGAGACCAGTGTGCTTGCAAGGGGTTGGAGGAGAAAACAAAGCTGCGATTCCTCCAACTCCACTCCAAGATTTAAATTAACCCACTACCTCCTCCTTCGATACCTCCACTACCGTTTCAGTCTTGGGCTTCAGGAGAAGAGACGGCGTCTCCACCACAGGTAGTGGAGTTTCAGTCTTGCTCCGAAGTCAGCTAATCCTTCAAGCACAGGTATTGTCAGAACATCACCCCCCCCCCCCCCCCCCCCCCCCCCTCTCTCTCTCTCTCTCTCTCTCTCTCTCTCTCTCGCTTTGTGATGTTCGTGAGCTCTTGTTCTTCAACCAACTAGTTCAGTTAAATCAATCTAAGCACAGTAGTTGTTCATAAGAATACAAAGGTCGTATCCTCCGGCTAGACTGTATTCCAAGATGCACCTTATACAAGGAACTTTTTTTTTTTGAATTTATACTGCTCAGTTGTAAATCGAATGAAACATTCACATACATGTGAGTTCTTAGTTCTTAACGGGCAATCGTTACCGCTCATGGCCCAGCCGGCGAACTACTTACAACCAAAATATCCTGATCATGTCTTCATGTCATTGTTGGCTGACGCCGGATCAGTGACCTACTAACAACCAAAATAACCTGTACAAATTAATTTTCTATTGCAAGTTGCTTTCATCGACATTGCATTGCACATTGCAGAAGCCCGCTACGTTACCCGACATGGAAGCAGGTGACGAGGAGAGGCCACTAATTTACTACCTGCATCCACAGGTGACATCTTAATGCTTTATCATGCTACCACTTGTCAGGTTCTTCCTTAAATATTTGATTCTCCATGTGACCGATGAAAGGCATGGTTCAACTTCAGCCGGTCAGAAAAAGAGCACTTCTTTTTTCTGGGGAAGACTTTGGTTTGATTTTTGGAGCTAAATATGTACTGCTACACTTGAATCTAACATTACTTTTCGGCGATATCCTTCAGGATGAAGGTTCACAATATACTTGTGACGGTACAGTTGACATTAACAAACAACCTGCTCTGAAGCAGAGTACGGGGAATTGGAGAGCATGCTTATTGATTTTAGGTACTTCCAAATTTTCGTATTGCATTGCGGTAAATCATTTTTCATTAATACATGGGCCTCATTTTACTTATTCAACATACAAAGTCTAGGCTATTGACTCTTGGTCATGCGCTAGGTGCTGAATTCAGTGAATGCGTCGCCTTCTCTGGAGTTGGGGTAAACTTGGTCACTTATCTCATGAGCGTGCTCCACGAAAGCAATGTCGACGCTGCGAAGAGTGTGTCTACTTGGGGCGGCACTTGCTTCTTCGCGCCACTCATCGGAGCATTCTTGGCCGACACGTACTGGGGAGGATACTGGACAGTCGTGATCTTCACCTCCTTCTTTGCCTTTGTGAGTTACAGCAGCAACCAGCAATCAACTCAAATCGATCAGTATATATATAGCATGTGATCGAGCATGCCACATCTGCATCGATCTCTGATTGTTTTCGTTCGTCAGGGGATGCTCGGCCTCACTGGTTCAGCATGGCTTCCACTGCTACTACTGGATTCACCCAAAGACGGAAGCGGCGGCATTCATCGTGTCGCGGTGTACCTGGGGCTCTACCTCGTCGCCGTTGGGGCCGGTGGCATCAAGGCCTGCATTTCGGCCTTCGGAGCAGACCAGTTTGACAGCACCGACCCGGCGGAGCGAGTCAGGAAGGGCTCGTTCTTCAACTGGTTCTTCTTCTCCATGAACGTGGGAAATCTGCTGTCGTCGACCGTGCTTGTCTGGGTGCAGGAGAACATCGGGTGGGGAGTCGGGTTCGCGATCCCCATGGTGCTCACGGCGTTCAGCCTCACCGTGTTTGTTGCCGGCAGGAAGGTGTACAGGTACAAGAAACTTGAGGGAAGTCCTCTGACCAGCGTCTCTCAGGTGGTGGTCGCCGCTGCAAGGAATTACCGTCTGGCTTTGCCTGATGATGCATCGGCCTTGCATGAGGCGCCTTCACCAAATGAAGCGAATTGCAAGATTGGGCGTACTTGCCAATTCAGGTACCACAGTTACCAAATTACTTTTGAAGTGGTTAATTGTTTTCAGACTGTAAAAGTCAGTTTCGCGCCTGAATTCTACCATGTCACCTGCAGAATGCAGACACTTGCTAATAGCCTGTGACATTCTGAAGCTTCCAACTTCTTTTACCAACAACATTTCACTGATCCTCCCCTGTCCAGATTCTTTGACAAGGCTGCCATTGTCGTGCCGTCGTCCGGCGAGAAAAGCGCAGTGTCACGGAGCCCGTGGAGGCTCTGCACGGTGTCCCAGGTGGAGGAGCTGAAGATGCTGTTCCGGATGTTCCCCGTCTGGGCGTCGATGGTGCTCTTCTTCGCCGTCACGGAGCAGAAGTCGTCCACCTTCATCGAGCAGGGCATGGTCATGGACAAGCGCGTGGGCCCCTTCACCGTGCCGCCGGCCTCCCTCTCGACGTTCCACACCCTCACCATCGTCGCCGGGATCCCCATCTACGACGCGCTGGCGCCTGCGCTGGCCCGGCGCGTCACCGGCGACGACCGGGGCCTGTCGCAGCTGCAGCGCCTCGGAGTCGGCCTCGCGCTGTCCGTGGCCGCCATGGCCTACGCGGCGCTGGTCGAGGCGCGGCGGCTGGACGCGGCGAGCGCCGGCCGGCCGATGAGCATCCTGTGGCAGGCGCCCGCCTTCGCCGTGATCGGCGCGGCGGAGGTGTTCACCACCATCGGCGCGCTCGAGTTCTTCTACGACCAGTCGCCGGACGGCATGAAGAGCCTGGGCACCTCCCTGGTGCACCTCGCCATCGCGGCCGGGAACTACCTCAACTCGGCAGTGCTCGGCGCCGTCGTGGCGGCCACGGCGCGAGGCGGGGCGGCCGGGTGGATTCCCGACGATCTCAACAAGGGGCACCTGGACTATTTCTTCTGGCTGATAGCTGCGCTCAGCGGGGTGAACCTGCTGCACTTCTTGCACTGCTCCAGGAGATACAGAGGCAACAAAACAGCTTCTTGACAGGATCCTCTTTTTTTTTTTTTTCAATAGAAAAAGGAGACGCGGGGGATAATCCCTTGGTCGGGAAAAAAAAAGTGCTTCTTGACATGCAGAACCCCAGTTTCTGAAATGGAGACGGAAGATCTATGTAAGGTGCAAATGACGATCATGTTACATTGCTCTGAACAAACAAAGCTGATATGCCTGATAGAACTCTTCTCTGTGTCAGAAGTTCGCATTCAGACAGTTCATTGAGCAAAACCAATCACTCCACAGATCCATGTGTATATAGCATACCCGAAGACAAGATCCAGAAACGAAGGCACGTAAACCGTTAATGTCACTACTCCCTCCGTTCGTATTTTGTTGACGCTTCCGACCAACAAATGAACTAGAAAATAACTAGCAAAGACTGTCGGAACGTCAAAATATAAATACGGAGAGAGTAGTTCATTGAATCACTTCGTATGGATTGCGTAATCGAACTTCCTGATTTTACGCAGCTTTAATTTTCCATACATGAATCTGCGTAGCCAAGACCCTGTTTGGGACGACTGAACACCGCCCAATCCATGATGGTGAGTTGGGAATTCAACCAAATTTCCAGCCTTTCAAATCAATTTTTATAATTATTATTTTGTCATTTATATTTTTAAAAAACTTTTTTGAAATTTTGAACGAATATAAGAAAAAAAAAGGAGTTCATGCTATTTTAGCCCGTGGCCTCTGTCCTGTCGCCTATGCCAACGGAAACTACGCTCTCCCAAAATTCTTTCAATCTCGGCCACACCCTCTCAGCCTTCCCCCTCACTCTCTCAGTTCCTCGGTCCCTGCGGAATGCGGATGCAACCAACTCCTTTTTGACGGCCTGTCAAAAGAAAAAAAAAAGGGTTGGGGACGGACTGCCGATCGCAGGAGTCGACCTCCGTCGCACAGCAGCGGCAGCTCCACGTTCCCGCGTGCAAGCACGGCTATGCGGTGGCCCAGGCCGCCGTCGAGACGGTGACCTACTCCTGATGTGGCAGCAGAGGCTTCAAGAAGAGAACTTGCGTCCAGCTAGCCATAGCCGGTAGCGCCCACCAACTGTTCGTTCTTTTGCTTCACACAGTAAGGACTCCAAGATTCTCTCCCTTATCATTTAGTATGTTACTATGGCAAGATTGAGTTGTTTTATGGATTTAATGTTGTCCAACTGCATTAAGTTTGAACTAAGTGGAGAATGTTACACTGTTGTCCTTTTAGAATTGTAGACCCTTGGTGCACAATCACGATTCATGAAGACTAAACGTAGAAAGAAATAATCATGGCTGGTAATTGACAAATTGTACGGTTATAACCAGTTGTTAGAAATTCGAGCCAATCAAGGATAATTGAAGTGGCGTTTTATTATGAATGAACAAACATCGTCAGAAGCTGTCCACAACAAGGAAAGGGAAAATTAACAAAGGAATTTTTTTCCTCTATCTAGTAATTAGGCCACTATATCACTGATCTAGTCATCATTAGCGAATGGAAGTTTTCTGATACCTTGGGTGGGTAGCTTACTGACTTAGATCTAATCATACTAAAATAAAGCTTCTCTTCACACTGTCACATTGATGCTGTACAGAGGTCTGTGTCAGGTCAATTGGGTTAATGATTGCTTAACGTCTATGTCATCTCTGGTTGATGATGTCTTCTGTCCTTCCCACGTACTCGGTGACCAATTTTGAAAACGCTGATGATTCATCTCTCAGAAGATTGTCCGGCGAATCATACTCGAGTATCGTACCTGTGATAGAGAATTTACAATTGATTATTTTTTAGGTAACATAGTTTTTTTTTAAAAAAAGTGGCATCTCAGTACCTCTAAGTGTTTATAAAACAAATACTGTGAGTTCTCTATTTTACCTTCACCAAGTACAAGAACTAGGTCGCTGTCAATCACAGTGGGAATCCTATGTGCAATTGTTATGACTGTGCAACTTTCCGTTTCTTGCCTTATAGTCCTTTGGATGATGTTGTCAGTCGCAGTATCAACTGAAGCTGTAGCTTCATCTAAAACAAGTATTTTCCTTTTCATAAGTAATACTCTGGCCAAGCAGACAAGTTGCCTTTGTCCCCCACTCCAGTTCCCTCCATCTTCAACAACTATAAAAATGAACTAGGGTTATATTTGAACAACAAATTTTGGAAGATGGAAAGGCCAGATCAGTATGAAGAAAAACACTTGTACCTGGTGCATCTAATAATCTATTGTCTTCTCTGATAATCTTCTCAAGGCGGCATTTACGCACAACCTGTACAAGCTCGACAGCTAAAACTGATAAATTGAAAAGACCCAACATACTGCATCATATATGCTAAAAGCATTTAATGTAGAAATGACTATTGTTATCACAGTTGCATTGCTTACCTCCCATATATCACTGTCCGTGTGTTGCTGCAGCGGATCTAGGTTTGATCTGACAGTGCCTTGGAAGAGAGTTGGTTCTTGAGGTATAATACTTAATCTAGACCGTAAATCATGCAATCCCAGAAGTGATATATCCACTCCGTCTATGATTATCTGACCCGCAGATGGTTCAACAATACGAAACAAAGCCTGGATAAGAGTAGACTTTCCACTCCCTGTCCGCCCTACCACCCCAATTTTTCTTTCCCCAGGGAAAATGCAGCTTATACCTTTGAGTACCATGGGTGTGTCGTGGTTGTACTTGATTTGCAAGCCATCTATCTGAATAGTTCCGCACCATGGCCAGTTTTCCCTTGGCCTATATTCTTCGATCACCAAAGGAGACTCACTCGGTATTTTTGAGAACTGTAGAATTCTCTCCACTGAGATCATCTTGTTCTCAACGTTGCACAAGTTCCATATAACCCATGCTTGTAACACATTAAGGTTTAAGCCATAAGTTGCTGCAAGCCCTGCAAGGCCTAAAGAAGGAGAATACCATAACAAATTATCATTTCTAGATGGAAGTAGGTTGAAGCCATCGATGACAGTAGTAGTTTTTTATGGGAAACTTACTTGGATCAATAGAATCACGAGGCAATGAGACAAGGATTATTAGCATCACAAAAAATACAAGGTTGAAGAGGAAGTTGATACGGACACACAACCATTCCATTGTCGCTGAATTATGGAATGTTATGCAGGAATAGTCATCTATTAGTGCAAGACTCTTTCTGAAGAAATTTTCACCCTGATTAAAGCATCTAATAGTTGAGCCTCCGGATACAGTCTCTGAAAAGTGATGGAGAACTGGAGCCTTTTTAATACCTACCAACCTTGCTAGCTCTCTTGCTGAGCTGATGTAATAACTCTGCATAAATTCAAGAAAAAAATAATGATCACTGTTTGCCTTTTTATGCGTGTGAAATCAGCAAGTCTCATCAATAGTTTGCGAAGCTGTACCTGATAATAAGTGGATATGGAAATTATTATTATGAACAAAAGGAATATGGGCCAAGCAATTTGGGACATTATGAAAATGATACTGAGGAGCTGAATTAATGCAAAAATCAGCCCTGCTAGCCTGTAAGGAATGTCTATGTCAACTGTGCATTGATCTGTTGAAGCCTGAAAAATAGAAAAGCTGAGATGTTATAACTACATGGAAGTAGAGTATTTATTATTAAATCAGCTCTGAGAGATAATATTATGGTGCTCACCCTATTGAGGATACGACTTGATGGAGTGGAATCAAAGAAGCTAATTGGTGCTCGGAATATATTTTTGGTCACGCCTAAGAAGAGTTGCTGAGCAGTTTCAATTGCAATTGTTGATAGGACAAATGCTCTCCCCAATATGAATGCTGAGCTTCCTGCAGATAACAGCACGAAAATTCCAATCATCCTTTCTCTGCTTACTTGTTCTTGTCTTTCTGATGCCCATGCAATCCAGTAGTTGCTGCATATCTGCAGCGCCTGGAAAAGGACTTGGCATGCAAGAATTACAGGAACGAGAGCTCCTTTATATGCTGAGGTAACAAATTTGCGGTAGACACTCCATTTAACCCGTCCAGATTCACGCTCTTCCTCACTTTCCTTTCCTAACACATTGTGATCTGGCTCTATTTCTGCGAGGTCCATGCGTTTCTTCTTGTATTTTTTGCTTCTTGCTAAGCCATATACTTTCGCAGGGGTCACCTGACTAAGGGATTGGTTATGTGCGTCCATTTGTTTTGAGAGCTCACCATCCTTGTCTGCTGTCAAATCATCATATTTTCCGGATTGAACAATCCGTCCATCTTTCATGACCTACAAGTAAAGAGTAATTAGCATCTATTGAATTGCATATATGCGCATAATTGGGGAAGCAGTTTAATGAAGCACGTAATGTACGCTTTATTCTATAATGCAATGAAACAAAGGTCTCCTGGTTGTTCAAGAAGAAAAAACTCATTTATTCCAGTATAAGTCAACACTGACACTTAAAATATCTTACCAGAACAAGATCTGCATCTCGCAAGAACTCTAGCTGATGAGTAACATATATGACTGTCTTTGTACACATTTGCCTCATTAAACATTCCTGCATTAATGTAACATACAATTAATATTCAACTTGACAGGTTAATTTTCTGGATATCGAGAATCTGAAATGCAGTTTACGTTTGTAGTTAAAAATGAGATTCATGTAATTCATGCCTGATTGCTTATAAGTGCAAAAACCTGACTGATTCTAAATAAATATGGGATTCCCCAAGAGACAGAATATGATATTTCCATATTTAAGGGTATTCTTGTGATTCTTCATTTGCTCTGTTAATAGTAAAGAAGTTCCTAACTTAGGGCTTGCAACTTTGCAGGAAATCATATTCCATTCTTATGAAGAAAGATATGATGAGGTAGATACCCATGTGTAATGTACCTTAAAGAGGTGTGCACCAGTGTGCGCGTCCACTGCACTGAAAGGATCATCCAAGAGGTAAACATCAGCATCGCTATACAATGCTCTGGCAAGCTGAATCCTCTGCTTCTGTCCTCCACTTAAGTTCATGCCTCTCTCTCCTACCACAGTCATGTCTCCGTTAGCCCATAGTTCCACATCTTTATCCAACGCACACCCTTGTATCACCTCGTCGTACATGGTCTTGTCCATGGCCTTCCCAAAGAGGACATTGTCCTGAATTGTTCCTGTCTGAATCCATGCACTCTGCGGGACATATGCCCTCGACCCAACAACTGTTATTCCTGAACCGCTGATCCTCGGAATCTCCCTCATGATGGCGCAAAGGAGGCTTGATTTTCCTGAGCCAACTGGCCCACACACTGCAACCTTTTGACCCTTCTTGATGTTCACCTTGCTATTGATCTTCACAGTGAACCTTGTTTTCTTGTTGTCAGCAGCTTCCCAGCTGTACTCTCCCACTTCAATGTCCACTATGCCGGGCATAAACTGCTCATCTACACTGCTTTTATTGCCGTAGCTACTCAGTTTGCCCTGGTGATCTTCTTTGATGAACTCTTCAATTCTGTGTAGGGACACCTTAGTTTGCGTAACCATGGATACAAGCTCTGGGAGGTTGTAGATTGGGTCTTGTAGGATTCTGAATGTGGCAAGCGCGGACAATACTGTTCCAGCTGACAATGGAACCTCTACAAGAATGCATATGCCAAATGTGACAACTGAGACTAACGTTGGTGATGCCCAGAACAGGAAGGCTATTGCTGAGCACGTGTACAGGTATCTTCTGAGCCAATCCCTCTCCGCATCCCTAAGCTTTAGGAGCTTGTCCAAGTAGGCTGTCTCCCATGCATGCAGCTTCAAGATCCTCATGCTCTTCAGAGCCTCAGCTGTGGCTTTGATGCGTGAGTCCTTCGCCTCCATGATCTTCATGTTGAGTTTCTCTTGTGACTTGGCCAGTGGCGTGTTGCTCACCATCACCAACACTGTTGCGAGGACAGCGGAAAGTGAGGCCACCATGCCAAGGCTTTGGCAGAGGATGATAAGTGCCAGAGAGACTTGCAAGGGCAGCAACCAAATTCCATGGATGTACCAAAAAAACTCACCAATCTTCTCAACATCAACATCAAGAAAGTTCACAATTTTTCCTGTCCCTGTGGTTGAATTCTTCATCAGCAGGGACTTCCTGTAGATGGACACCATCAATGCTGCACGCACCCTATATCCGATTCTACGGGCGCCAAAGTACCACTGCCGCTGTGATAGTGACTCTATTGTCTTTGATGCGAAGAAGAGGACTGCAAGTGTGTATCCATGTCCATGGCCTTTATCGGATTTCTTGTCTGAGAGCAGCTCCACTAAGTACGTGATCAAGAATGGTCCCATATAAGAAGCAAAAGTGTTAAGACCTAGTAAACAGAGCCAAACATTGTATTAGTAGATTGCAGAGAAAAAGGAAAGTATGTATTTTAAAAGTTTCCCCAGATTAATTACCTGCAAAGACTGCATTGATGACCAAAGGTGTCCAAACAGAACAAATGATGGCTCTTTGTAGTGACATCGGCTCTGGTTTTTGCTTGTGGAGTTTTTCTTGAAGCAATGCATAAGACTGCTCTGCCGTGTCTGATTGAGGAACAGATGGGATGTGTTCGATGTCGAGCCGAACCTTGTGTCCTTTCTCAAAGACTGGGTTCAACCACTGGAATGTAAGTTGACTCCACCACCCGGAGCTCGAGAACCTGTCCCTGCTGCTGCTGCCACTATCTTCTCTGGTGAGCAGTGGTTGATTCAGTTCATCTTGGGTCTTATTAGTAGGCCTCATGGCTGTAGCAACTAAACACAGGCATATGATGACGCAGAAGGGTAGTGAAGTGAAATCGACGATGGTTGCAGAGTTGAAAAGGTCAAAGACATGCAAAGAAGTGAGGATTGATTCTAAGAGGAAGCTGAAGACCCACCAAGAAACAAGAACTGCGGGCCAGTTTAATACAACCCCTGCTCCTCGGTATTTGCAGTAGAGTGAGAAGAAAGTTACCAAAAACCATGACATTGATGCAAAAATCAAGCTCAGGGAGACAGTTTGGTTCTTCCATACTTCACTAACAGCAAAGCCAATATTAATTGACGTGATGGAAGTATTGCAGACCGCAATTATTTGACATGGTAGTAGGGTTATTCCTTTCCTTTCTGCTGAAACCGTGACGCCATTTTCTGTTTCTTGCCGTCTCTTAAGATTGACGAACTCTACAAGGATCCAAACTAGCAAAACAGTAAATGCTGATATGTGCAAATAGTCCAATTGATGTAATATCTCCATCGATTCTAGGTTCAACAGTTTGTGGCAGAGAGAAGTAGAGCACCAAGATGATAATGACTGTCCTGTTACAGTGAACAAGATGGAACTTAAAACACAGACAAAATTGGACAAAGAGAATCAAAGTGGGAAGGAGAAAGGCAATGAGAGCAAACCAAAATGCGAGTCTGGTGGCCCATGATTCATGAGTGCTATTCCCTGGGCTGATGGCTACTTTCGTAATGGGATCTGAAGTTTACACGAATAAACTTTGCATCGGCCTTCTTACAGATATGTTGAATGTTGCATACCATCTGGAGAAGAAAATGTCTGCAACAACGACCAAATGAGCTGCTAGAGTTAGAGTTTGCACCAAGATTTTTGTTCTATCTTGTTTGCTTATAATTATCTACCATTGTTCTACATAAAAATATTCGAGATGTATGCAAAATACAGATATATCGATATGTTCAAACATTTGTTTTTTTTTCTTTGAGATCTGTTGTTTGCATAAAAATTTAATACATCCTGTCAGCTAAATGATGATGTGCTACTAGTATCTTTCTAGTCTAGGGAAAACGTATGATGTTGCTTTAATGTCTTCGAATGCACTAGTAATGATAATGCAACGTATTTTAACACCCGCACGTTAAACCGCAAATTCTTGTCAGAAAGATCAGTTTAGGTACGGCATGACCACCATGGATGAGAAACTTTGGAACGGCATGTGGAGGCAGCACGTGCGAAGCTGTGCCAACTTGTGTACTGTGCAAACGCAGGGCCATTCACATGTGCATTGGGCGTACCACGATTGATAGCACGGTCACGTATCATGCGGGCAGTAAAACGAATCCCGTCCTTACTTTCCAGGGGTCATTTCCTTAGTAGCTTGCGAACAAAATGTACTTGGGATAACATTAAGTAATGCGCCATCCCAACACACCTGTCCTCCACACTTTGGTACCTAAAAAGGTCTTCTATTTTGTTTTTGAGGGGCCAGATTATGTAAGAACAAAACTTTTTTCTTCTGAAAATGCTGATTCTCCTTTTTATCGTTGGTTAGTTGTTGTTTTTTTTGAAGGGCAATATCGTTGGTTAGTTGGCCTACGAACATTTTCTAGAAACCTCCTAGTCGCTCCCCTCTTTACATTTTCTAGAGACCGCAAAACAGAGACGTTGGTAGACAGAACATCGGCTCGACCGGGGATGCTACGTGTGGTTAATTCGATGATGCATACTAGCAAGTAAAAAAGCGAATGCGTAGTGAGAGCTCGAACGAATGAACAGACATGGAAGAAGTTCAGAACCGCCGTGGAGTGCGTTGAAGCATGCACATGAGAAAACCAACTTGAGTACTTGAATATACTCACCGTCTTGTCGCCAATGCTCAGCGCATTTTCCCGTCGTTTGGTAGTCGAACGATGCTTGGACTCCAATCCAACAGAGTCTGTTGTAACTTGAGCTCTGGAACTGGCTGGCCGGGCTTAGCCTGCTGCTCTCGGCCACCGCTCTGCTTATCTGCAGTGCACAAGGCAAGAAACAGGATGTCACTCGTTTGGACACAATGAAATCGATCTGCTCCGATGAAGAATTGAAGCAGCGCCGGGACGCGCACATCGATATATAGTGAGCTCACCGGCGTCAGGATGCAGCGGCGGCGGCGCGATGGATGGAATGGACGGACGGAGCTGCCGGCACCGTGCGTCGAGGAAAGATGGGATTAGGCGAGCTGCGGGGGCGGTTTGGTGGAAGCAAGCAAAAGCGGTAGAGGAGCAGGGAGCTCGTGAGTGCGGCGCTTTTATATGGAGTATGAAGAAGGCTGGCTTGACTGTTGTTACTCTGTTTTTGCCCTCTGTTCCTTTGTTTTAATGAGTAGTAGCTAAAGTACTGATAAGTGGGCCCGGTGTCCGTGATAATAGCGCTGCGGATGTGGATTATGCGCGCGACCGTGGTGGTCGAGGACAGGGATCGTCAAGCTCGACTGTCGCTGGTCGTGGGTTTGGTAAATCTTGCCGGCCATCATACACTAGATCAGAGTTGAGCAGAGGGTAGCAAGGGATTTTTTTTTTTTTCGCGCAGCACTTTTGGCACTTGGCGCCTGGATTTCTTTTCGAGGAGCAGAGTGTATTCTCTTGAGACGAGTAGACCGATATAATTCAATGTTTGTGAAAGATGGATCAAGCGTTAATCGTGGTTTGTTAAGTTGATGATAGAGGCCAGATATCGTTCCCTCCCTCTGCTTGCACTAGTACCTTGGCATTGGAGACGAATTCACGGGCAACGGAAAGTGCCTGACCTTGATTTGATTGCTAGCCTAGCGCCCGCATCGTGATCGGACTAGGCAGGCAGGCATGCAGGTAGCAGCTAGACACATGTGTGCTGCCATTAGGGGTGAAAACGGGACGGACCGACCGACCGACTGCCGAATCCGAATAAAATTAATATTGGCAAATACAGGATGCATAAATAATTACTCTACACTATCCGTGTCCGAATCCGAATTCGAAAAATAATAACGAGATAGGATACGGGACAAGTGGTATCCGTCCCGAATCCGAATATCATGTGATCTAAGAAACTATATAACAATTATAGACTAAGAAATGTGGTGTAAAATCGTGAGATTAACATAAATAAGAGTCATATCAATAATTAGATGACCTTTTTTACTCTAATTGCTTCTCTGTCTTTTGATTTTTCATCCTTGCAAACTATACGATAATATCCGTGTCTGACTTCGAATCCGAACAAAGAATATAAGACAGAGTATAGGATGTAGAATAATTATCCGGTGGTATCCGCTCTGACTTCGAATCCGAGTGAGAAAATGAAAGATAGGACACTATCCGTCCGTATCCGATCTGTTTTCACGCCTAGCTGCTATGTCGCTTCCCGGCTGGCTGATCGCCGTCGTTGGTGTGTGTCATGCATGAGGCGCACGGCTCGAGACCAGCGCCGGCAAAAATCAGGGGAGGAATCCGACAGGGACGAGGCTATAGGAGCAGGACCCAGGACCGTGCCAGAGATGGAGGGATCTCACTTGGGCATGGAGATCCGTTCTCCGGTAGAGGACAAGTTACTTGTTCTCTCTCTCTCTCTTTTCCCCCCACCAGCCAGCCTGCGTAGCCTGCGTTCTTGGTCCTGCGCGCGCGCGGGGAATCTTTCTTGTGGCAAGTGCCAAAAGTGCGGTGCGTGATCCAAGTAATCGAGGCGCCTAATCACGTGTCGGATTTGTTTGCTAGTCACTGTCTGCTAAACAGGTACGGTCAGTACTAGTACACCCACACGCAGATTACATTTGAAAACGGAGGTTAAGACGTGAGTATCTCAGATTACACCATTGTGCTGCATGCAAAAGAGGAACGGAACGGTAGTGGTCCTGGTGGTGGGAAGGATGGATGGGTACAACAAAACGAACCGCCGCTGAACGTTGTTGGGTCCTCCCTTTCCGAGGTGCCCGTGTTCCAGAGGCTTCGGAGCGCGCGACATGGCGACATCCCGTACGCGCCCAACTCCAACCATTGCTCGAGCAGACACCTCACGTCGCTCGCTGCGAGCGTGTTGACACGGTGTCGACATTTTTTTTTTTTGAGAAACTGGACACGGTGTCGTCATGACATGCTACTAGCTGATTCTGGGCAGTACGTGCCCTCTCACCCGGCTCGATCCGCACGAACGGTGGTGCTCGTGCGGGCCGAGGCGATCGAATCGCGTACGTATTTGCATGTGCTGGCCGGCATGGGCGATGGATGGTCCTGGCCACGCAATAACGCTGCAGGATGCATATCCTGGACCCTGTTGGACCATCCCAGTCCATGGCAGTAGTCCACCCAATTCTACTTTCGTGTTTTCTGGCGATCGAACTTTTTTGCTCACTTTCGTGTTTTCTGGCGATCGAACTTTTTTGCTCTGCCCTAGCTCGAGCGTCGTTGCTGCATGCGTGCGTGGCACATGGTCCATTGCTGCGTGCAGCAGGAGGCACCGTACCCTGGACCGCCACGCTGCACGCACCACTACTTTTTGTGGTAGGTACCTCCGGTTCCACGGCCAATCCAAAAGAGAACGCAACCAATTCTACTTTCGTCGCGCGCACCGCCGCGAAGATAGCTGCTGCGAGCTCGGATTTCGCCTACTGATGCCTTGCGCTTCGCGCTTCTGGGCGGCTGGCGGTCTGCCCCGAACGCCGAATCGCAGGCAGCAGAGCCCACTCTATGGGCCGGAGGAGGGCCGCATGACTAGCTATAGCTCGCGAGTCGCGACCTCGCCAACAGTTGAGCACCATGTTTGACGCTTCTATCGTCTCTCTGTACTTATTACGAACCGACTTCGTTGTATATCTATTCGTGCCCTTGAAATACTCCCCTTCGTTTTCAGTTTATTGACTTTGCTTACTGTAAACGATCGAAGGCCTAAACTACCGCTTAATTGCCACATGACTACTACGTAGTGTAAATGAAAGCCTGTCTCGATCAATACAAAGTGCTAAATGCCATCCTTGTTCGTAGGGATATCGATCGTAGCTTACGTCTCTCTCACACACTCAATTTTCAGCAAGGAACCCACGTACATCTAAAGACTTTGTATATGTTACCTAGGACCAAACAGGCAGTACGTACTTGCCTAGGAGTTGGAGTGTCATCATATCATAGGAAAATTTGTCTGTACATTATGTTACCTAGGACCCGCCCAAAACGAAAAGAGTTTTAATGTTTTGGGGAAAAAAACAAAAGAAAGTTCATGTACATTGTGTGCACGAATCATCCGACCAACTAGCCATGCCAGTCACTGTACAGCACAGTTGAAACTTGAATTGTGTTAAGGGCATGCAGCTCCAGCGTTGCTTTCTCACCAGTTCATCTCGTCGGTGTGAGGTGGATTGTGCAAACGCTAAACCTGCCATGCCATCAGAGGTTAAGGCGTGCAATATGCCGGAGCATGCAGGTGTGCACCGAGGCCATAGCAAGTTCCTAGCCGGTGCGATGAACTAGCTAGGACACTCTACTTTTTGCTTTTGAGAGAGGGATTAAGATTTAAGATAACTACATATGCAGAGGCTCAAAATATATTTTTGTTTCTAATTAAAAAAATCACTTGGACCTAATCCAAACGCTAAAGCTGTCCACGAGGATGTGACTGGCAGCCTAGCTACCGCGCGCTTGTCACATGACACTGTTATGGAATGAAGGCTGGCCTTTTGAGTTAATTATAGCTAGATCGATAGTGGCCGTCGTAATCACGTTCGCGTGCAACCGAACGATCTGAGGGCTGCAGAAAGCAAATGTACCGGCATCAGCGCGCTGGCGGGCGATGCAATTTGCCGACGGAAGCCAATCCATTGACGGCACACCAAGAACACGAGAGGCGACTCGTGCGCCGGTGGCCTTAACTTGTGCGCACGGCCGGAGCAATCAAAATCATGATCGAGATTGAACTGAGGCTCGAGACGAGAGGGGATGGGAACAGGACCATGCAATGCAATGTACGCTGGCTGGCTGATACGAGATGGGACGATGGCGCTCTCGTCTTTTAGCTGGTGGACGCGGCTGCCGGACGACTCGATCGGCACGTGAGTTATACGTACGGTTGATCCGCTTTTACCTAGGTAGTAGGTAGTACTGTTCAATGTATGCTGTTGTGACGATCAAGGCCGTGCGTGCGTGGCCAGCAGGCTTGTCGATCGGAGCCTTCCTTGCTGCTTCCAACAAATGTGGTACGCCGGGACGCGCTAGCAGCGTGCATGTTCCTAGCTAGCTAATGGCTTGGATCGACGAGACACTGCCACATAGAGTTCATATACTAGGAGTATAGGGCATACTACTACTATTACGTCATGATAAGCACGCAGCTTATCACTTTTATCAGCACAAATATAGGTGTCATCGCGCATCCCTCAGTTTACAATAAGGCAGCCTATACAGTATATACGAAGCCAGCTGCATGCACGGACGTACAAACGTACGTGACAGAGGGTATCGACACGTACGGTGTACTTGGGTTCCGTGCAGTCGATCGGCCTCACACCTTTCCGCGCCCCCCGCTCGGCTGGACCACGCGCGCACGATACGGCCGGGAATCGGCGATCGATCGATGTGCATCCCGATTCGATCTCGCCTGCGTAACACCACGCAATTAGCCTCAAGGATATGATATATGACCCCGATTGACTCTGTAAGACGCATGTTGGCACGTGGCAAGCTAACTGCATTGGGGAACAGACCAAATTACCTGTGTCAGGCGCCGCGTCAGCGTGCATGCACGTCACCACGCCTCCGTCGTTGCGGGTAAGTACTACTACCTACCTACGCACGTCGTGGCGCGCGCACTGGACAGCGGTGGAAGGTGCACGTATACATATGTCCAGTCGTCCGGCCGTTTGTCACGTACGTTTCGGCGGATCTGCTTTTCTTGCTTTTCTCTCGGTGTGTTTGCCGGCTGGCTGGAGGTCACACGTTTTTTTTTGCACAACAGGGCCACGCCCTGGAATTTCATTACTTTGTGGTAACGAAATCACAGCAGGTCTCGCTTAAAAGCGTTTTCAGAGCAAAAACGTAAAAGCAAGTGCGAAAAAGGAGATACTTATTACAAGTCTTTTCCAACGCTAATTCAGCGCAAAAAGATCTCAACAGATCAACTACTTCTATTCATACGGGATGCAAAACACTGTGGGAAAGGAAGCTCCTGACACAGAGTCCATCTTCATGCCCATTAGAACACCCTGCAGGGATTCGCCGAGCGCTGCTTGTTATCTGACTAGTTTGCTGACAGCGCGACCCTCCTTGTGCTTGCTGGAGCGTCGCCCGTCCTCGCGTGTAGCTGTAGTGCCGCTTCCTTCAGTGTGCTTGCCCCTGCCGAGAGAGCCTTGCCGTCTTCACCTTTCTGCAGGCCTGCCCAATAAATCAGAAACGAGCATGTATAACAGACAATCTCAGTAGGAGATCGAATAAGTTTTTTATCAAAACAGGTTCGGTTGCGCAACTTCCAGGTTGCCCAACATATTGCAGCTAAACCAACCATATGAAATTTTTTCCCATATGGCATGAAGTGATGTATCCAGGTCCAGTATTGAACCATACTATCAGGTCTACATCTTGCCCCTATTACTGCCCCAACAATACTCCAAACATATTTGCTGACAGCACAGCCAAAAAATAAGTGGTTTATACTTTCATCTTCTGCACAGAACGCACATTTTTTGTTTCCCTTCCACTTTCTTTTGATTAAGTTGTCTTTTGTTAAGATAGCATTCTGACTAATAAGCCACATCCAGATTTTGATCTTTAACGGTATTCTTGCCTTCCAGATCACATTAAAGTTCACATCATCCACATTGTTATGCATCTGATTATATAGGGATTTGACTGAGAAATTTCCAGTTTTCTCTAGGGCCCATCTAGGCCTGTCAATCTCCTCATTTGTTATGCATGCAAGCAGAGCATCACGTAATTGCCTCAACTGAGATTGTTGGCTCTCGTCCAACCATCTTCTGAAAGTGAAGGCCCAATTCTTCTCTTTCATCTCCCTCACCGTCACTTGTTTCTCATTACAGATTTCATACAATTCAGGGAATTTTTGTCTTAAGGGCACATTTCCATACCATCTATCCTCCCAAAAGTTTATTTTCCTCCCATTACCCAATGCAAAGCTCCTGTTCTGTAAGTAGAACTCTCTGATACTCAGCAAATCACTCCACACAGGGGAGTCAGTTGCTTTCTTCTTGATCTGGGAGATGCTTTTTCCTCTGATGTACTTCTTATTTATGATTTCCTGCCATAGTCCATCAGCTGTTTCTATTTTCCACCACCATTTACATAACAAACTTATGTTTTGTTTCCTCAGATTTTTAATCCCAATGCCTCCTTTCTTTTTTGGCATGCAAATCTTCTTCCACTTGACCAAATGGTATTTCTTTTTAGTTCCTCCCCCCTGCCAGAAGAATTTCTTCCTGATCTTGTCGATTCTTTCAATTGTGGTCTTTGGTAGCAGGTACATTGACATATGATAAGTTGGTACACAACTCAAACTAGAATCTATCAAGACTTTTCTGCCCCCTATTGTTGCACATCCACCTTGCCACCCATCCATTTTTTTGGCACATTTGCCTTCTAGCGGCACCCAGTCAATCACACGCAGTCTTGAGCCAGATACTGGTACCCCCAAATATTTGATAGGCCATTGCCCTACTGCACAGTTGAACAACTCAGAGTAGAACTGTTCCTTCTCAGTATCATGTCTTACCATCATCACTGCGCTTTTCTGGAAGTTGATTTTGAGGCCTGACATTGTCTCATACATATATAATAGAAGTTTCATGTTCACGGCATCAGAGGCACTGTCCTGTAGACACACTATAGTGTCATCTGCGTACTGTAACACAGCCACACCATTTTCAATATAATGAGGTACTAGACCTTTTATTAGCTGGTTTTGCTGTGCCATGCTAATCATCTTAGCTAAGGTGTCAGCAGCCAGATTGAACAAGAATGGTGACAAAGGATCACCTTGTCTTACTCCTTTACCACTTTTGAAGTAGGCCCCTATCTGGTTATTGAGCTTGACACTGAGGGTCCCTTTTGTTACAACCAGTTTTATCCAAGTACACCATTTCTTCGAGAAACCTCTGCATTCCAAACAGAAGAACAGGAAATTCCAGCTTATCTTGTCATAAGCTTTCTCAAAGTCCAGTTTCAAGACTACTCCATCCAATTTCCTTTGTTTTGTATCATGCAAAATTTCATGCAGGCACATTACTCCTTCCATAATATTTCTCCCCTTGATGAAAGCATTCTGGCATCTGTTGATCAGCCTATTCATTAACGATTCCATTCTTATAGTAAGCACTTTAGTGAACACTTTGTACTTTACATTCAGCAGGCAAATAGGCCTGTACTGCTGTATTTTGTTTGCTTCTTTCAATTTTGGTAAAAGGGTGATCACACCATAGTTCATTCTCTCCACATCCAGTTTTTCCAGATAAAAATCATTAAATAAGTTCACCATGTCAGTTTTGATAATTTCCCAACAGGTCTGATAAAATTCAACAGGAAGATGATCAGGACCTGGGGCTGTGTTCTTTTCCATTGAAAAAATAGCTGTCTTTACTTCTTCTTCAGTAAACTCCCTTGTGAGCCAGTCATTATCTGCATCTGCCACTTTTTCCTGTTCAGTCCAGCATCTCGCGTCTAGCTTGATTTCAGGAGTTGCACCCGGCCCAAATAGATCTTTATAGTACGCTGTTGCATGTTTAAGTAGGTTTTCGTCGCCCTCAATAATTCTGTCATCTTGTTGAAGTGAATAGATTGTGTTTTTCCTTTTTTTTTCCATTTGCAATTCTGTGGAAGTAATCAGTATTACAGTCCCCTTTCAGCAGCCACGTTGAATTAGATCTTTCATTCCAGTACTGCTCCTCATTGTCATATATTTCCAAAAGCTCCACTTGAATTTCCGTTTTCCTGCCCAGTTGTATTGCATTCAGCATGTTTTCCTCTTCCAAAATCTCTAGATTCATGAGTTCTTCCTGGAGGTCAGTCTTTTTCTTCCTGATGTCCCCTCTCAATTTGTTTCCCCAGCCTCTGAAATATGTCTTGAGTCTTCTTTCCTTTATCATCCACACATCCAAGCTTGAACTAGCATGTATTGGTTTTTCCCATATTTCTTTTACTTTTGTTAGGAACTCTTCCTGTTTGAGCCAAGAGAGTTCAAATCTGAAAGGCCTCTGCTGCAAAGGAGCAGGGGGTTCAGTGGAGACCATAAGAGGATTATGATCAGATAAGAATCTAGGTAGCTTTTTGACTGCAGACAAGGGGAATTTATTTTCCCATTCTGCATTCATCATTATTCTATCCAGTTTCTCCAATGTTGGGTTCACCTGGTTGTTGCTCCAGGTATATTTTCCACCTGCCAAGAAAATCTCTCTCAACTCATACATATTGATAATTTGATTAAAAAGATCAGTCCACTTTCCACCTTGGAAGTCTTTATTTTTTTCTGAGCTGAATCTCAGTATATTGAAATCTCCTCCAATTAACATGGGTAGACTATGTCTGTTACAGATTTGGGACAATTCAAGAAGGAATTTGTCCTTATCTTCCTCTTGAGCAGGGCCATACACAGTCACCAGTTTCAGTTCTACATTGTCCTTCTTGTCTTTAATAATTGCCTCAATAGAAAAGAAGTTGACGCTGATAGAGACAACATCAAACCTATCTATATTAATCCCCACTAGGATTCCTCCAGATTTGCCTTTGGAGGGCATCCATTGCCAGGCATATGATTTCCTTCCATCTACTTTCCTAAAAAACTTATCACTGAAGTCTTTTTTCATAGTTTCTTGAATGCAAACAAAATCCAACTGATGTTCCTGTATTTGTCTCCTAGAAAAGTTTTCAAACCCTTCTTTTCCACCCCTCTACAATTCCAGATGAGACCTATCATTTTGGATACTTTATATTATTTCTTCTTCTCAGGATTATCCCAGAGCTAGTCATGGGAATTCCTTTTTCCTTCTGGGTGCTCTCAAGAGGAGAGACCCCATTGCCCTTCACTTTTGCACCAGATTTTACTTTACCTTTACCTTTCCTTCTGCTTTTCTTACTGGATACTACCTGGAAACCATCCTCATCCTCAGATTCTTCTTCATGCCATTCTAACAATTGTAGAGTCACAGAGGGACCTCCACAGTTTTCATTTTCAGCACTAGTATTTTCCTGCACTTTTGATTTTTCCTCTAGACAATGCCTCGCGTGCTCCATATCTTTGACTATATTAATTTTATCCATTTCAGAGATATCAAGATTAATACCCATCAAAGCAATTTTATTAACAATTATTTCATCATCTAATGCAGAAAAAGAATTATGTGCAGTAAGATTTGTACCTTCCAGATTCCTCTTCTTTGCCATATTGGTGGCCTTCTCAGAGATATTGCCCAATTGACCTTGCAACCTTGTGCACTTCCTTGTAATTACTACCTCTGGCTGCTGGACTTGTTTGGGAATCAAATCTTGGACCTCTATGTGTTGCTCTTCCTCCCCAGTAACCACTCCCTCTGATGCTCCTTTAGTTTGCACCTCATCCTCCATCATAGGAACCACTTGTGCTGTGTTCTGGTACTCACTCTGCATGTTATTCTGTTGTTCAGCCTGTGTTATTATTGGCACACCATCAGACTCCTGACTGGAAAAGAAGTTCATTGGCCTGTCGCTTGTCTCCTTTGGGCTGAGAGATGTGGCTCTCTCACATTCATTTTCCTGCACCCCATTATGTGATATGGTTTCTATTTTGCTGCTGGTTGCATTTAGTTCAGCTTCCAGATCCTCAATACGAAGTGTGCCTGCTGATTCTAGTGCAAATTTTGCCTCGATAGCTGCCAGTGGGTCAAATTTACTCTTAATCATGTTACTCCCATACTCATTGATTGTTACCATACCAATTTTCTCACACTCAATAGACCAGAGTCGCCTACTAATCTCCTCCATGGGTTTGCTGTTACTGGATTCTCCTAGATTCAATTTCTCACCCCCCGGAGCTACCAGGTCTGAATAGAAACTAGCTTCCTCCTCACTAGACTCATGCACTGTTTCAATCTCAACATCCTTCTCTTTGCTTGACTCTCCAATATTTCCAATTACCTCTGCTTTATCTGTTTGCTGTGCTGTTGTCATGACTTTTGGAGGGGCTGACTGAATTGTTTTATTAGTTGCACCTTGCTGTTGTTGTCCAGCAACTCTGTCCTCGAATCTGGGTTTTTTAGGGGATGGTTTATCTCTGTGATCATCATTCCCTTCATTTCTGACCCATTTGTTCCCAGCAGGATTTGTTGTCCCTTCTAATACTTGTTCTCTCTGAAAAAAGAAGTCATATAGCAGCAGACCCAATGCACCTTCAGCTATTCCTGGGACTTTTGAAGCATCCCTGCTAGCAATTTTGATTCTTACATACTCATATTTCATCAAGTTTTCCTCATCAATTTCCAGAGGTAAGCCAACCAACGAACCCACATAGCTGACATTGGGTTTAGACCTCTTTTCCAGTGGTATCCCTCTCACTCTGAACCAAGCTTGTTCTAGTTCTCCCTTAGCCCCATAAGATGCTTTCCATTTCTTCACTTTGATCACAGCCGTTGGAACAGTTCTCATTCTCATGCTTATGAAATGTGACAGTTCCTCTATTTTCTTAGCAGTAGGAAATCTCATTTGGAACTTGTTTTCAGCTATCTTCTTGGCAAACCACCTCCATGTAGAATTACTACCAGCTAAGGTTTTAAACTCAAGTTCAATCTGCCTTGCAGTAGCTTCACCCTCTTTAATTTTGATGATTGCACAAGTGGACATATCTTTTGGCCCATTCTCCATTGGTGTATCATCAATGAAAAAGAAACCTTGTCCTGGAGCTGCTATCCCACATAGAGGAGCTATATATTCCCATGGTTTCTTCTGCGGACAGCATCTTTCAACATGTCCATGATTTCCACATCTTCCACACCTGAATTGTGGGTTGAGCTCAAAATTATCAGCCATCCTCCTATCTGATGTTACTTGTACATTTGAACCACCTTTCACCTTCTCATCCACTGGCATATGATTTATGCTTTCAGATATATTCATCTGTTGATTCATATTGATTCCACCATCATGCTGTTCTTTCGGCACCCATTTCTTCTTGTCTTCATTCTCTTTGATTGGAACTGCATCCGTGCCCATTACTTGCTTGTGTTTGCCTGTATCCTGCAGTCTGGTGTTTACAAAGTGGCTACCCTGCACTTGTCTCTGGTTAGCTGCTTGATCGACCTGACCTGCACGACCTGCAAACTGTCTGCTCGTCCCAACATTCTCCCTGTGAAAGTTGTCCCTTGTGTTCTGGAATCCGCTTCGATTTGCACCAAAATTGCCTCTATTGTGCTGAAAATTTCCTTCTCTGCCCGGACCTCTTCCAATTCCGCCATCCCGGTTTCCAGCCCACTCCGGACGTTGCTCAAGCCCTCGATTCCCCTCACCTCTTCCGAAATCCCTGCCTGGTTTCTCATCGAAACCTCTCTTCGGTGGGAATCGATTCATCGTCTGTTGTTGTCTGGTTACCTGCGCGAAAGATCTTGTATCTCCTCCAAGGGTAGACCACCCAAAATCTGCACCACAGAGGGGTACTGATTTGGGTTGCGGCTTACCAAAATTCCCCCAGTTAGCTTGAATCGCAATCACCGGACATGAACCGACCTGTTCACTCCTCCTCCAGATATGCCCCAATCTCACTGTCAACTCGCTAGGGTTTGTGTTGGTCACCTCCGCCGCCACTCGGGGAGGAGTGGAGGGAGACGGAGAAGGAGGTAGAGGCGAGATACTGGGCGTGGAGAACACGTGAGGAGAGAGAAAGGAGGTTACCTGCCCTGGTTGCAACCCCGACCCACCATGAACAGGGGTGGGCTGGTTTGGGCCATGCTCGGGCACGGTCCCGTTCGAACTGGTTGGACTCGAACCTGCACGCGGGGGAGCCTCTTGACTGCACGCCCGGGGAGTGCCGCGCGGGGTCTTCGTCGGAGTCGACGCCGCCGACGAGGTCGGTATCGCACCGCCCCTCTCGCCTGCTCCGTCGCTCGTGTCGCTCATGCCTCGTGCGTTCTGCGTGCAGCTCAAGTGAACCTTCTGTTTCTTGCCAAAGGTTCCAATGGATCGGCTGGAGGTCACACGTACGTCGTGCGACCTTTATTCGGCTCGGCGGATGCGTCCAGACACCACGAACGCCCGACCGCCCGCCACCGTTCGCGCCGCCGGTGATCGATCTACATCGCCTAGTTAGCTGCTAGGTGCATGCATATATCTCTGGCTCCAGATGAGGATTAAGCTTAGTTAATCTTCTCAATTAATAAGCCAGCCAGACAGATAGACAGACAGACAGACAGACGCGCCTGCGTGTATCCAACCTCTGCTTCCATGCATGTTGATTGCACTCCATCTCCAGGGACGGCTTCAGATACCTCACTATTTATTCTGCAGAATGGTTCTCACATTGCTTATATTCTACTGTATGTGGATGACATCATCTTGACGGTTTCATCAGCAGATCTTCTTCAGTCTATCACCGCCCGCCTTCGCTCTGAGTTTGCTATGACAGATCTTGGTTCTCTACACTATTTCCTTGGTATTGATGTTCAACGCTCCGCTGATGGTTTATTTCTTTCACAGCGACAGTATGCCGTGGATCTACTCCAGCGGGCTGGCATGGCTGATTGTCATCCTACAGCCACGCCTATCAATGCTAAGGCGAAGCTCTCCGCCTCTGAGGGTCCTCCAGTTGCTGATGCTACAGCGTATCGCAGTCTGGCCGGCGGTCTTCAGTACTTGACTCTCACACGCGCAGATCTTGCCTATGCCGTTCAACAAGCTTGCCTGGATATGCATGATCCTCGCGAGCCTCATCTCAACCTAATCAAGCGTATTCTTCGATATGTAAAAGGATCTCTTGATCATGGTCTTCATATCTCTGCTACCTCATCCTGCACTACACTGCTCACTTACTCCGATGCGGATTGGGCCGGCTGTCTAGACTCCCGCCGCTCCACTTCGGGCTATTGTGTGTATCTTGGCGACAACTTGGTTTCCTGGTCTTCCAAACAGCAGACGACCGTCTCCCGTTCTAGTGCTGAGGCAGAATATCGGGCTGTTGCACATGCTGTAGCTGAGTGTTGTTGGCTTCATCAGTTGTTGCAGGAACTTCATCAACCCCTTCAGCGCGCTACTGTTGTCTGTTGTGACAACGTCAGTGCCGTCGACATAGCTTCTAATCCAGTTCATCATCGTCGAACAAAGCATATTGAGATTGACATAAACTTTGTTCGTGAGAAGGTGTCTTTGGGTGAAGTTCGTGTTCTACATGTTCCCTCCAGTCATCAGTTTGCTGACAGCAAACCGTCCTCGGTTTAGCATCACGGTTGAAGTTCAGGTGTAGATTTTGATCAAGTTCTTTCAAATATATTTCTGGAGCTTGCAATGTAGCACATGGCAGCAAACATTGCTCCCCTTCTTGAAAATTGACCTGCAACTTATAATCAAGAGAAAAGAAACTAGATTTTGTCTTGTTAGCATGAATGCAAGTCATCATTTGAACATTCGAGGAGTCCAATAAAGGTGGTCTCAAATCTGAACAAATATATAATTGATGCACCATGTATTTATCGTTTTCATCATATTTGCCAATTGCATGAAAGGAACAATAATCAAGACAAGGCAAACCAGATTTCTGAAATAATCATTCTCCAAACTATCCAGGTCACGAAGAAAATCAAATTGAACATAACCTAAACAATTTGAAGAAGATATGATTTTTGTCTCCTCTTCCTTATTACCAATGCAATGAACACGCGTTATTTCAGCATGTCTATGATTAGCAACAGATATAAGTGAAGCACTTTCGTGTACTAGTTGTGTTGTAGATATAAGTGAAGCATGATCACATAACTCTTCTTTGTCACAAGCAACAATATCATCATCTTGTAACAAAGGCAATTCAGCAGTAGAATCCATTAATGATTTGCTCTAAACTAGCATGAGAAGTGGATAAATTCAGCACATCATGATGAGCAACATTGTGAGGTAAGGTTACAGCAAGTGCCTCCTCATTTGCTGCAGTAAATTCAGCACTAGAAAAATTACCTTTTCCACCCTCTTGGGTAAAAGAAGGTGCAATGAGTGTCTCATCTTCCTGTCCATGGTTAGCAATAATAGGACAAGCAATAGGCGGTGTCACATCAAAGATTTGTTAGTGTCACAAATGGGTAGCAAATCAGCCGTTTTTATTTCACTTAATGTTGTTGCAATCTGATTTTCAGTAATATGTGCAAGCAAAAATAAGTGAGCAATATGGTCATAAGTTTGAGAACTAAGCATTGTTCGAATTTCAGAATTGAGCACTCTAATGAACCTACTCATGATATCTTCTATGCATTCATCCAAACCACCAAACATGATAGAAATTTTAAAAACATGATAGTATTCCTTCACAGTCCTACTACCTTGTTGCAAATGTTATAATTTGGTGCGCAAATATTCAGCATAGTATGAAGGAACGTAAACATCTCTAAAATAAAGTTTGAAGTCCATCTAAGATTGTGGAACTTTGTGGCGCCTACAAAGACGTTTGCATTCAGCCAAAGCATCATCAGCGAAAGCGCTAGATGCAGCAAAAATCTTTTCTTGATCGGTTAGATCATACTCATCAAATTCCTTATCTACTTTCATCTCCCAATCAATATATGATTTAGGATTAAACTTACCAGCGTATGAAGGCAAATTTCGAATGATGTCCTGTACTTTGGTCATCTCAAAGATCTCCGTATCACCTGCCATGATTAGTATAAAACAAGAAACACACACAACAAAAATATGTATGCTCCTATATATCAGATAATATTATGTGGCTGGTGTAATTCCCTCGATCTCCACTTGTTCAAACAAGCTCTTACAAATTCTTACCTTGCTCAACAGGAGGTGATGGCAACTAAAAGATCGGCAACCAACCGTGAAAGAAAGTGTATCGGTGCCAGAGCAACAAAACCTGTCAAGCTATAGTCGGATATATGGAGCTATAGGTGGGCTGAAAATAATGCACAAGGAAATGCTAGCACTACATTAGTATAAAAGCAAGCTGAGTAATTGTTCAACGGTGGTACTGTGCTGGTCCTAGCCTAGACCATGCTAGAGACGCGAGCCTAGACACAAAGGAAGCCACAAAGCACCAATCGAAGCCAACGAACAAGCACAAATATCAGCCCCTTCCTTTTCCTTTCCTTTTCTTCTTTTTCTTTTCTTTTTCTTTCTTTTTTTCTTTTTTTTCTTTTTTTTTCAGGGCAACCTCAAAAACTGAATATAAACTGAATATGCACAAAGGAAGCCAACTGAGCACACACTATTTATTTTTCAGGATAGAACAACGATATAGCAGCAGAAGGTATCTGTAGTAAAAAATTGATTGCGCGCAGCTCTGAAAGATATTGTTGTGCGACCAGAACCAACAGAAAGTAGACTTGATAAGCTTTCCGTAAAGTGCTAGAACACCCCAATCGGAGTTCGCATGTGGTCGTGGTGGCCGTCGCAAATCGGTGCTGTTACGCAGTCCGAACTGCGCGTGACAAGAACTCGAAACTGTAAACTATCAAACACTAAGACCAGCAACTCGACACGACCGATGCAACCAAAAACTAAACAAGCCCTAACTAAGTAGCAGTAGCAAAAGGCTCAAAGGGTTTATAGGATTAAGGAAAACTAATCGAATATTTTTTTCAGCTTTTTGTGGACTATAGAAAATTAAAAAAACAGCAACGAACGATAAATCTCTCACCAATAAACCTTGCTCTGATTACCAAATGATGAGGATGCAGTTGTGTTTGACGCTGATCTTTCGGTCCAGTCTATGAGTTCAGGAGCGTCCCGCTGTGACTGAGGGGGGTGTTAACGTGTAAATCTTGTATACTCACCGGTTGGTTAGGATAGTTACCACCGGCTTGATCTCTTGCCATGTATATCTGTTGTATACACTGACTATATATATGAACGGAGGCCGTACCACGATTCGGTGTGCTGTGCTTCCCCAAACTCCCGTGTCTCATACCCGTTTACAGGTAAGACCTAGCTAGCATGTGAATATAAACGTTAACGCGAGCGTTGCTTGCGGCAGAAACTGAACATGCATGCGGACAACTAACTGCGCGCGCTGCCGTCTGCAGATCGATCAAACAAGCACGCTGTGCTCTGTGTATGTGCGCGACAAACAAAGGTGTTAGTGTGGCTGTGGGCATGACTGGTTTAGGCTGTTTTCATTTTTCATTGCCGAGAGAAATCATCTTTCATGGGCCACGTACTTGTATTTGGGCTGCTTTCTATCTTTCTAGGCCTACCAACATACTACCAGCATTTGGGCTGCTTTGTGTTGGTTAGCATATGGGCTCTAGAATTGAGATCCAATGTTTTTTTTTTCCGAATGAAAGGGGGTTAATTGTATAAAAATTGATCAAGTACAAACCTCTTACATCAAAACTCTGAAAGAAATAAAAACAAAGGGGAAAAAAATCTAATTAAGCGTTTTACTCATGTTCAACATCATTTTGATTAGTTCTCTTCTGCCTTTTCTGAAACGGAGATTTATTAATTCTACCTCCCTTCATGAGCTTAACACATTGGTGCTTGCTTCCCACAGTAGTAAAAAAGTGGGCTGTTTAAGATGAAACACGCCGTGACACCCTCACCTCATGTAATCCGCGGCGGCACGCTTGGCATGTCATTGTCTTTTGAACACCGAGAGCAGTAAATGGTGAGTTGCTCAGTGGCGAAGCTAGATAGCTTTGTGAAAATCTGAGTGCACATGATGATTTCTAGGTGGTGCATATGAAGTTAAATGAGATGCTAATCACTCAATTTTCTGTTTTTTCTCTCAGGTGGCGGTGCACTCGGTTGGCTAAATGTAGCTTTGCCCTTGGAGATACTTCCAACCTTTCATGAAGTTGCAGAGACAACACATTAGACGACGCTCTCACTGAAGCTGCATTTTTATGAGAACCGTCTTCGTTGCACAGGCTATTTGCTACAATTTTGGTGTTATGCCAGAGCCAACCGAAGTTCACGAACTATGGGATAAGCACCTAGAGGCAATGCCAGAACGAAGACTACCGTCACAATATTCCATGCATGGTTATTAATTGTACATCTGCAGGAAATCTGTGTGTTGTTTATTGCATAAAATGTATTGAGTAATACTCCAAATTTTGATTTTTAGTGCTCATTGTTGTTTACCACGCTACCATGTATTGACGAAACATTTTTTTTGGCATTTTTCTAATCAGATGGAATTTACAATTCATGTGCATAATTATTATATTTTTCCTTAGTTTTTGGCCGAATGACATCTGTTGGTCGTATCTACGTACCCACTTATATACCGCAAAAGCACGGTGTACAGTTGTAGTCTTTTTACCCTAGAAGAGTATTTCAAGGTTTAATCGAACCACAAGGACCAATGGGAATTAAACAAAATCATCAGTAAGAGGGTTAGCCAAGCTTTCTAGTGAGCGTGAGCGTGAGTTTCAGGAAAACTGGAGGTTATGTCGATCGGCACACAGGATGTGCCGGTCGGCACGAAGGCTGAGTTGTCCGAAGTGTTGTCTGAGCAGCCTAAGGAACCTGATTAGATCATGGGGTAAGTTAGCCACGCTTGCTAGTTGAGATCGTAACCAAAAAGTTTAGTTAAATAGCATCATAAACGGGATTACTCAATTATTGATAACCGAAGATCGATAGGTCGAGACCCCTTTCCGACGAGCTCTGTCACGACCAGTTCGCCTTAGTCAGTAGCCTCTTCCTACTCTACACATCATCTCAAGGATCTCGCGTATGCATTAGCGGTCGTTGAGGTGCAGAGACAACATGCAATTATGGCGCATTACAAGATCTCGATACTACCTTAACCACAATGGAGATAGTGAGAGATTGAATCTCTCACCTCTTATTGCCACCACAATTAAGATAACATCTAATACTTAGTCGTCACTAAGCGTAGGAACAAGCGCATGTAAAGACCATAAAATCCAGGCAATCAATAATCAAAACCATTCATCCACATATTCAACCATACTTCGATAATACATAGTGCAAGATACATCACCATCTAGTAGGCCTACCTTGATGGATCACCTCTTTAGCACCAGCGGTTCTTGATCTAGCAACTAGAGAACATGAAGAACGGGGCAAGTGTAACACCCTGTGTTTGCCCATTTGCAAAAATCACTAAAAATTTGAAATTTTTCGAAGTTCAAACAAATTCTAGTAATTTAGGAAGCAAATGCATGCCAAATCCAATTTTCCGAATTTTTCTTTGTGCATAAAACCTCACCATGAGCATATTTGGGTTTTTATTGTTTTATTTAAGTGTTAATTTGATTTTGAGCTCTTGCCAAATTTGAAACCTATTCAAATTTGGAGTTCTTTTAAACCCTGGAAAAAGTTCAAACCTTTCTTTTCCCTCCCGGGCTGCTTTCTTCCTTTTCTTTTCTCCGGCCCAGCCCGTTTCTTTTTTTCTCTCCTTCTCCCGCAGCCCACCGCGGCCCATCCGCGTCGGCCCAGCACGGCCGGCCCGCGAAGCGCCGTCCCGCGGACGTCTTCGTCCACCACGCGACGCGTCGCCGCCGGCGCACCTCCCGACGCTCCGTCGCCGACGCCGTCCCGGTTCGCACCCCCTCGCCTCGAGCCGCAATATGGGTGGACGCGTGGAGGTGGATGTGCGGAGCCAGCGCCCCTCGCCTCGAGCCGCAACTCCCGTTCCGTCGCGTCGAGTTTTAACTTCATCGACGACGGCCGACGATCGACGACAAATTTCCACCGCCGGCGTTATCTCCTCCCCTCCTCTTAAGTCGAAAACGTCCGCATTCCTTCCCTCTCTCTTATCCGCACTCGCATTCGCCTCGCCTCGCAGCCACTCGCCCTGCATTTCACTTTTCCCCAACCTCTCCTTCTTCTCCGGCGAGCACCCGTCCGACCTCTCCGTCGCGAAGCGTGAGCTTCTCTTCTCTTCTTCTCCCTTCAAATGGCTCCGCCGTGCCGTGATTGACCCTGCGCGATGTCTCGTTTGTGCAGACAAACTCGGCGTGATGGTTTTCAAGGGCGGCTAGGGTTCCGGCCACCGTGACCACGCCGGCGACCAGTCTCCGGCCTCTCTTCTCCTCCGTCGAGCCCGCCGTGAGCACCGCAACCTTCTTCTCTCTCTCTTGCGCTAGTCCTTCTTCTCCTTTTCCGTGCGCACGAGCTCTCGCACCGAGCACCTTCACCCGCCGCCGCGCGACCTCGTCGCCGGCGAGTTTTCCAGCCACGCCCGACCGAGCCGAAGCACGCGCAAGCTTCCCCGCACTCACGCGCACCCGCACGGTAGCACAAACTCGAGCCTAACCGCACGCGCACGTGTTCTTCTTCACACATCGACGCGCCGCCCAAGTCCGGCGAGCTCGCGTCGTCTCCCCGGCCGCCGTTCACGTCGACGCGCCCCGCTGGACGTTTCGCCGTCGCACGCCGAGCCCTCACAACCGCACGGTTTCGAGCATGAGCACGCACACGTGCGTTTTCACCTCGCGCGCCGCCGCGCCGCCGAACTCCGGCGAGCGCGCGCCGCCGCTCTTCTCGCCGCCGACGTCGATGTGCTACCCCGCTAGACTCGCCGTCGCGCGTAGATCACTTAGGGCTACTCCCCGTGCTCTTCCGACCGCTGCAGCCGCCGCCGGCGTGATTTCCGGCGACGCGCCGCTGCGTCCCCTGTTTCCGGCCGCCGCGCGCTGACGCACCGCGCCGTCGTCCGACGTGGCGAGCCACGTCGGCACGCGGGCCCACACGACCAAGTCGTCCCGCTGAGTCAGCAGCCACGTGGTACACCCGGACCACGGTGGACCACGCGCACAAATCACCTCGGTCCACAGCTCTGTGGACCGAGTCCACAGCACAGTAAGCGACAGTGTACCGGGCCCCCTGACCCCACCTGTCAGCCTCTCAAACACACAAATTTTGCTATGTACACCCGGCTAGTGTACACAGAAACCTATTTCGACACTTTCCCAATAACAGAAAAATCCCAGAAAATTCCTAAAAATACCTTTATTCTTTCTAATCACTGTCCAATCCTTGGTTACTCCAAATAAATTAGGATTTGAGCTATACTTAATTACTTAGCTTAATCCTGATCAATTTCCTTTCTCAATCTTGTTTTATTCATATCTTCTACGTTTTAATTCCGATTCCAGCGATTCTTCCACCCAAATTCATCAAAATTCATGATCTACCCAATGCCACTAATGACTTCTTCATTTGATCTTTATTTGGCTTTTATTTAATTTAATGATTGTTAATTTTGTGTTGAGCGGTAGATTTATTCGATCGTTATCTCTTTTTGTTATAGACGATCAAGTTCTCGAGGAAGGATCCGACCCGGATTACGAGGACGTAGAGGAGGAAGACTTTGGTGAAGGCAAGTCCTAATCCCTTTTGATCATGTTGATCCTATGATTGCAAATTTATCCTAATTAGAGCCTGCTTTACAAATAATCATGCATGTTGATTTAAATGCTTAGTATGTCCTAAATACTTGTTAATAGCCATACCTTGCTGTTGATTTCCTGTTTCCGTTGTTAAACCTAGGACCAACGTCATTACTCTTTTAATGATATGTTGGAATGAAATGCCGCTTAGGACCTGTTCACACTGTGTACTTAATTAATCTTGCTATACATACTTTTTAGTGTTAAAATGCGTGAGTACTTGGTGGAGTGAGTGTGAATATGAAAAGTGGGTGGGTTTAGTGACAATTGTGCAACTGCTAGTGGGGATGCTTTGGCGGAAACAGGCGAGGTAGTCATCAGTGGGGAGGGCTATCTCTGGGATGCGACTCCTCTGTGAGGATAGCTATTGAAGATGCCTGTTTCGATCGTATATGGACCGGTTCCTGTGCCGCCTGGCCTAGCACCTACGTACAGCCACAAGTCTTGTATGAGAAAGATTTGGAACCACACCCTACTATAGTGTTCCCACGGTCCCCACCGGGAGGCAGGAGTTGCACATGGAAGCCAGGAGAAGATTCGCCGACAGTGGGACGCGGATCCGGCATATGGTGATATTTCAGGCCTTATTATATGATGATTGAAGCCCCTGGTCGCAGATTTTCCGTGGGTGGTGCCGTGGCGACACCAAGTAGGTACGGGACCTCAGTATGCCTGTCCAAACTTCGACGGGAGGGAGGACAGGTGTACCTTGTGGGGAATCGTGTACAACCTCTGCAGAGTTATGAATCTATCCGGATAGCCGTGTTCCACGGCAATGGACGACGCGAAAGCTTTGGCCACACAAGATTAGTATAACGGTGTGAGTTTATCCTTGGCGTGTTTTTATTTGGAATACACCGGTGTGGAGCCGTGCGCTGGTTGTCGGCCAGCATTAAAAGTGGGAACTGGCGGGATGGATTACATCTCCCCCAGGGCCAACCAACCCCACTAATTCAAAGATAATATTTGATGGTAGTTGCAAATTGCTTTGTTTTTCACAGTAACCCCTACATAAAGATTGCTTTTTCGCTGTTGTGATAAACCTCAGCCTTTACCTTGTTTTGTCCATGCATATAACTACCCTTGTGTTAGGACTTGCTGAGTACCTTATGTACTCACCCTTGCTTTAAAATCACTCAGATGAAGAGCCCGAGTACGAGTATCAGGATGATGGAGATGAAGAGTAGGGTTCCTTCTGCACTCAAGCCGCCTGTAGTAGTGGCTTTGTTTACGTCTTCCGCTGTAACAGTATCTAGTAGTAGTTTGTAGATGTGGAGCTTGCTGTAAGTTAAGGCCAGAGGCCTTTGTTGAAAGACCCTTTATGTAAGAAGTGGCTTGTATGAGACTCGGTAATAATGTAAGTGATGACTCTGTGAAGACATTCTGTGTAAGTGTGCGTATCAGCGTCTGATCCAGGGACTGATACGGGTAAACACTAGTGCTCCAGAAATGGGGTACGACAGAGTGGTATCAGAGCCATGCTTGACCGTAGGATGGACCCTAGCTTGGTTCGAGTGTGAGTGAGTGATATTTTATATATATAAACTATATTACAAAAATTCTACTACTTGTTCTACTTTCATTTTGTAAAATTTTGTTACTACTTCTCTCACCCATCTTCAACTTCTGTTGAACAGATGGAGATCCAGGTGGTAGACGACGAGTGGACCCTCAGCTACCAGAAGGGCGTCGCAGGTTTTCCCACAGTCCTTTGGGAGACCCTGCAGCGTTTCGGCTACACCGACCACCCGGAGTACCGCACCCGTCGCCTCGTCGAGCACGGCACCCAGAAGTGCGAGGTTCGCGTGACGATCCTCCAGTCACCCGAGCGCACTGAGTGGGGGCCGTTGACAGCCACGACCTTCGGCGCTTCACGCGACGACGCTCACCAGGCAGGGGCCCGCAAGGCTCTGCTCCTCTTTTGCGAGCGACACGAGCAGCACGTCCGAGGTACACCGTCCCGCTACTTCCCGCTCTACGCCTACCCACGCCCAGTGTGGCGTAGTAGGTGGAGTGCACTTGAGGGTTTGAGCCAGACTAAGGACAGCCCCGCCTTGGTTGCTACTGTTCGGTACCTTCTCGCCCTGGACGACCTGTACGAGCTACGCCAGCGAGAGCTTTCGAGATGCATCACCAGAGCTGAGGAGGCTGAGACCAGGGAGAGAGCCCTCAGAGAGCAGCTTGAGCAGACCCAGTCACAGCTTGCAGAGAGACAGACCCAGCTTGCTCAGGCTCAGGCAGACCACGCAGAGACGCAGTCCACTCTAGGGATCACTACGAGGCTTTGGAGGGAGGATGCACTGTACCTGATCAAGAAGCTGAACCGCGCTTACGAGAGTTGTCGCAGAGCTCACGGAGGACCCCGTCACAGGTTCACCCCGAGGGTTGGACTACCCAGCCGTCACTTACACTAGGCCTGTCCGACAGACTCAGACGACGACCCAGACACTACAGACTCGGAGTCGACTGGAGACTCTCTGGGATCTGACTCACCTGGAGGCTCAGGACCGTTAGGAGCAGCACAGCCGACAGCACCAGCCCCTACGGAGGTGGTTCCAGCCCCAGGCCGTGCAGCAGTTACTCCAGTTCCAGCTTCAGCAGAGGATGCTCTAGTTACAGTTTCCCCAGAGGTTGATCCAGCTCCGGTTCCTACAGAGGATGCCTCAGTTCCAGCACCTACCGAGATTGTCCCAGCTCCGACCACCTTGTGGGTCACGCTAGTCCCAGGCAATGACCCAGAGTTTGGATCCGACGACCAGATGGACACTGACAGCTTCGACGACGATGACGACTTCTCAGCTCGCGAGGACTCAATGAGGACTGACGAGGAGCCCACAGAGGACACTGAGATGGCAGTTGACAGCTCCGAGTCAGAGGAGTCAGAGGCACCAGAGGACCACCCTCAGGATGAGGATCCCCCTGAGGATGAGCAGTCAGAGAACATCCCGCACCTCGAGTTGTCTTACGAGAGTGACGGAGCAGAGCAGTCAGTGGAGTCCGGGGACCAGTTTCCAGTGTACGGAGGTCCCGAGGCTCCGGTTGAGGACGACCAGTCGGAGGAGTCGGAGGACTCCATGGCAGACCAGATCATCGACCTCACAGGCGACGATGATCTGATGGACGGAGACTACCCTGCTGTTGAGGACCCACCAGTTCAGCCTCAGCCAGCACCTGTTGTGCCACCTGTTCAGGAGCCCCCAGTCGGTGTTGTACCACCAGCACACTTCTATCCAGCAGTTGCTCCTGTTCAGTACCTGCCAGCAGTCATTGCACCACCAGCACCGTACCAGCCAGTGTTTGCTGCACCTTCAGCCCAGTACTTTCCTTCAGTTCTGCAGCAGGCCCCTGGACCCCAGTTACTCAGCGGCGCAGACTTCCTCGAGTACCACCAGCAGCTCCTTGCACACAGTCAGTGGAGTGAGCCCTTCGACCTGTACCTTGAGTGGCGCAGGGCCCGCGGTTTCGAGCCGTGAGCAGCAGTTGTCCGAGGAGATAGCTACCAGTAGTGCTTGTACTAGTGTGTGCTTGTAGTCAGAGTAGTTGTAGTAGTCAGCAGTTGTGTGTCGTTGTACCATAGGGTCACCATGTTGTCGGTCTGTTTAATAGTTGTATCCGTTGCATGTATGATCGAACCTTTGTTATAATGAATAATGTATGCTGTAATGATGTAATGATGTTGGATCTTCTTGTTTGTGTGTAGTTAGTGCATACAGTTACGCTGTTTTCTCGTTAAAGTTCGCACGCATAATCTCGACTTGATCTCACCTTCGGTTATCGTGAATCAAATGAACAGATGCCTCCTAAAAGATCCGCCAGAATCTGGCAGCGTCAACAGCGTGAAGACCGTGATGACCAAGACCACCAAGAGGAGGAAGCAAGCCAGAATCAACAGGAAGATGAAGAGGAGGTTGCTGACAACCAGAATCGACGTGGAGGTCAACAGAACCGTGGTAGAGGTGGAAGAGGCGGTGGTAGAGGTGGAAGAGGTGGTGGTAGAGGTGGAAGAATACCTCAAGCACCTGTCACCAACCTGGTGGCCGTGATGGACAACCAGACCCGCCTGATGGAGATTATAGCCCAAGGACTTCTGGACCGTACACCTGGTTCCCAGTCCAAGATGTCTGAATTCATGAGGCTCAGACCACCGACTTTTGAAGGTTCTGAGGAAGACCCCCTGGCAGCAGATGATTGGCTGAGAGGCATTATCAAAAAGCTGCAAGCAGTCAATGCCAATGATGAAGAGAAAGTTCTTCTGGCATCTCACCAACTTATTGGAGCAGCAAGTGAATGGTGGGATAACTACCGTGAGACAGCGGAAAATGCAGATGCTATCACTTGGAAAGAATTCCAGGAGGAGTTCAGGAGGTATCACATCCCTGAAGGTATCATGGAAATGAAGGCTGATGAGTTTCGCTCTCTGAAGCAAGGTGCCATGACCGTGAACCAGTACATCAGGAAGTTTATGAAGCTGGCACGTTATGCACCTGAGGATGTGAACACTGACACGAAGAAGCAGGACCGCTTCAGGAAAGGACTTGTTCCCAGTCTGAAGATGCAGCTGATCACTCACATCTATCCAGACTTCAACACTTTAATAAACCGTGCCATTCTGTTGGAAGATGCTCGTTCTCACCTAGAGACTGACCGCAAGCGCAAGTTCAGTGCGCAGAAGTTCAGGCAACAAGAGAGGAACCAGAGGTCAAGGTATAATCCATATCAGAAGCCTAAACCAACTATGCAATACAGAACCTCAGCACCCAGTCAGCAGCAATCAGCACCTTCTTATCGCAACCCAGGTTCAAGCAGTCAGCAGAAGAGCAGCTCTAGATGATGAGGACATCACTCTATCGGATACAACCAAAGCTCCTCCGCTGTATATGCATGGTCCAATCACTAGAAATTATGCACGAGAATTTAATTTACGGGTGAGCTCGTTCCTAATGCTTTGTATGCATGATTTTAAGAATAAAATGATACCTAATGATTTAATTATTGTTAGGAACCATGGTGATGATGACGAGATAGCTGGAGAGGAGCTTGGAGGCGTGGAGGGACCAGCAAGGGCGTCCATGTCAAGTTCGAGGCCCAATCCAAGTCGACTTCGAGTCCGTTTCGGAGTCCAGGAGCAGTCTGCACTAAAACGGTGGCCCAGGTCGCATACGGGCTCGGTTTTGGACGTTCTTTGTATGTACGGAAAGATAATTTGATCACCTTTCTAATGGCACCAGTCTCATGTCAAAATTCGTCCAGAGTCATCGGGAATCATCGAAACAAGTTGACGTCCAGAATCTGTCTCGGTGCTGCACCGCCGTAATTTGGCCTTTGGGCTTTGTATCGTGTTGGAGCCCATTAGGGGCGCGTCCAGGGGTGTTGCACGCCCCTTAACCCTATATCGTCAGTAGCCGCCGCCCAAGTTAGGGTTGGGTTTTGCTTAGATTATTCTGTCAAGAACAGTTTCGCCGTTCATCGGTTTGTGAGACCCCAACTTGTGAGTTTATTCATATATCTGCAATTTGGTTGCATTCTTTCTTGTTCTTGCTTGTGTTCTTCGATTCGCAGGCAAGGATTAGCCTTCTTGGCGAGGTCGACCGTGTAACATCGGTCGATAACCAGAGGAGAGGTGGTGCTGCGATTGCGGGGTTTGGAACGTGTTGTTCGGAAGCCGGATCGATTTGTGTCAATTCTCCGCCAAATCGTTGTTTATCTGAACCTTTCGGAAGATCGGGAACCCTAGTCCACATCAAGTGGTAATCAGAGCTTCAGGTATACCGTTAGGTTCACCCTTATCTTAGTTTATTTAGATTAACTCATTCCAACCTTGAGTCCAGAAAATTGCCCTACAAAAAGATTTATTTGTTCATCTTCCGCTGTCCTATCACCCTTTGTGCCGCTGCAAAATTCGTTTTCAGATTTGTTTTGTTGAGTTTGTGTCCATCGTCACCGTCGTGTTGCTGGTTTGGTCTTGTTTTAGGTCTTGCTTTTGTCGAGAGTTGTTTTTCTTTAATTAGGCACACGCAGCAGATTTGTTTCTTTGCTGTCATCCTTGTGCTTCGAGATCTCCCGTGTTGCCATAGGAAAATCTTCATCCTAGTTTTTCCTTAACACCTGCCGCAAATTGATTAAATTATACCTGTTTACCGTGGCGAAGGGACACTCTAGCCTGTCGTATACACTTCTGAGTGCTTACCAATAGAAGATCGAATATAGGAAGGGTCTTGCCGTGTGCAGTTCTGAGTGCATCTACTTTGAACTTTACCCGCTGTCCAGTTTTTGCAGTGCGTGCATGTTCGCTTTAAAATTGGGGCGCGTTTTCCTGATGTTAATTATTGATATTTGCACCTAAATTACTAGGCACCTGCGCATATCTCAGTCATCTTTCTATCCATCCAAAGCTTCACTTATATCTTGGCCGTCAACCTATTCGCCCTTTGTGGAAACTTTGATCATTTTTTTGGCTGCTGTATATTGCTCCTTGGTCTCGCAGTTGTGATCTTAAGGATAGCCTGAGTAGCATTTTTGTTAAGCAAAATTTGTTCGCTGAACCACAGTAGCAAAGGTGCAAAAAAAAAAAAAGGAGTTGCATTGTGTCTGTGTTGTCTTATCCTTGTGCGGCACTTCTGAAGAAAAAAAAGAAAGCAAAAGAGAAAAAGAAAAGGCAGGTGCATATACAGAAGCCGCACAAATATTTAAAAAAAAGCAAGGGAAAATAGAAGAAAAAAAAAATTCAGAGTGCTTGCATCCTTTTGAGTTCGAGGTACAGTGGTATATTTTCATTGCTAGCTTGGTCTAGGTCCGACGACGGGTTTAGGCCAGCAACATAGACTTGTACTTTGGACTATTATTCAACTTTGCAATTTCTGAATTTCAAGTTTGCTATTCCTTGCTACTCACATATTTGGCCTACCAAGCTCCACATATACTCTTCGGAACAACACGGTTTTGACACTTGTAATCGCCGGATCACACCCTCAGGTATCCTTTGCTTTGCTATTAAGAACCTTGTAAGAGCTTGGTAAGATGCTTCTATTTGCTTGTTGAGAGTTTCCACTGTGGTCACATATATAGTAGTGATAGGAAAATATATTCTTGTATTTTTCTTGTTTTCTACTAACCATGACAGGTTACACGACTAAAATTGATAAGTTGCTGAGAGCTCTAGCACAACAAGTGCTGAGTTCTCAAATGGAGAAGGCGGAGCAAAATCAATTGAACAATTTGTTTCAGACTTTCTTTGTTGTGAAGAATGGACGTTGTTGTGTGATCATTGATGGTGAGAGTAGCCGCAACTTTGTAAGTTCTGAGTTTGTTGAGAAGCTTGGCTTGACCACACGGCGGCATCCATGTCCACACTACATCCGATGGGTAAATTCTTATGATAAGATAAAGGTAACTGAAATTGCTCGCATTGAATTTTTTATTGGTTCTTACAAGGATAGTGCAGACTTCGAAGTAGTACCTATGCAAGCTTGTCATTTGATGCTAGGTAAACCTTGGATTTGTTCGAATAATGTTTTGCACAATAAGATTGCCAATAGATATTCATTTAAATACAAAGGCAGCAAAATTACTCTTGCACCTATGTCTGCTGCTGAAATTTTAGAAGCTGATCTAGAAAGATTCGAGAGAAGAAAGAATGAACCTTTTAGGAAAGAATGGGCGGGTTTATATGACGCAACGTTTTCATCTAAATATGAATTTTTACAAGAGGAACATTTTTCTTTGCCTCTTGTTGGAACTAATACCTTGCAGCATGAACAAAAAGATGAAGAGGATGACGCAAAAGAAAATGAGATGTTCATGGCCTCAAGTGAAAGTTGAAATGGATCAGTTAATCATGCACCTACTATTCCTTCTGAATTTGAGGTCAACGGTAATGCCTATAGTGCTATGCACACGGAAGGTGAGAATTCTATTAATGTGCTGAATTTCTCCACTAATCATGCTAATATAGCGCAACATCTAGTGGAACCTTGCTTTGATTTACCTTTGTCACAAATTGATTTGCCTGCTGGTCCTTGTGATAAAGAGGAGTTGTGTGTTGATGCTTCACTTATATCTTTGCCACAACTAGTGAATGGGACCAATACTTCTATTTTTGATTCACCTATCTGTGCTGAAATTAATCATTTGATTCCCATTACCTCTGAAAATGATGAGTTGAAATTGTTGTCTTCTCTAAATACTTTGGGTTATATTGAATTTGACGTTCTCTGTGATCTAAGTTTTATAGAGAGGAGAATATTTTCCAAGTCTGAATTGTCTTGTTTGTCTAAAAACAAATTTCATGCCATGGGAAAATATGATAAAAACGGGGTGTTTATGGTGCATAGAGTTTACATTTGTTTAGATATAAAGGAACCATGTGTTGTGCAACAATGTGATCAATTAGAAAGCTGCAATAACACTAATCCTATCACAGCCAGTTCTTCTAGTTTTGCTGTCAAGACACAGGTTATCTTTAAAGAAGGGGAGTCTTGGTGGGTGTTACAAACAACATCTTCTACAACTACGGTCAAACCGAGGACGGTTTGCTTTCAAGAAGGGGAGGATGATGAGGACATCACTCTATCGGATACAACCAAAGCTCCTCCGCTGTATATGCATGGTCCAATCACTAGAAATTATGCACGAGAATTTAATTTACGGGTGAGCTCGTTCCTAATGCTTTGTATGCATGATTTTAAGAATAAAATGATACCTAATGATTTAATTATTGTTAGGAACCATGGTGATGATGACGAGATAGCTGGAGAGGAGCTTGGAGGCGTGGAGGGACCAGCAAGGGCGTCCATGTCAAGTTCGAGGCCCAATCCAAGTCGACTTCGAGTCCGTTTCGAAGTCCAGGAGCAGTCTGCACTAAAACGGTGGCCCAGGTCGCATACGGGCTCGGTTTTGGACGTTCTTTGTATGTACGGAAAGATAATTTGATCACCTTTCCAATGGCACCAGTCTCATGTCAAAATTCGTCCAGAGTCATCGGGAATCATCGAAACAAGTTGACGTCCAGAATCTGTCTCGGTGCTGCACCGCCGTAATTTGGCCTTTGGGCTTTGTATCGTGTTGGAGCCCATTAGGGGCGCGTCCAGGGGTGTTGCACGCCCCTTAACCCTATATCATCAGTAGCCGCCGCCCAAGTTAGGGTTGGGTTTTGCTTAGATTATTCTGTCAAGAACAGTTTCGCCGTTCATCGGTTTATGAGACCCCAACTTGTGAGTTTATTCATATATCTGCAATTTGGTTGCATTCTTTCTTGTTCTTGCTTGTGTTCTTCGATTCGCAGGCAAGGATTAGCCTTCTTGGCGAGGTCGACCGTGTAACATCGGTCGATAACCAGAGGAGAGGTGGTGCTGCGATTGCGGGGTTTGGAACGTGTTGTTCGGAAGCCGGATCGATTTGTGTCAATTCTCCGCCAAATCGTTGTTTATCTGAACCTTTCGGAAGATCGGGAACCCTAGTCCACATCACTAGTGTTGCCCAGCCAGCTCAATCTGACAAGAGGACATGCTTTCACTGCCGTGAACCAGGTCATATGATTGCTAAGTGTCCCTATCTGAATCGGAATCAGACTCCAGCTCAGACCCATCAGACAAGTAATACCAGAACTGCAGCGTCAGGAGTGGGACGTGGTGGACAGCAACCCTCAGGACAGCAGCGAAGGAACAGTCAGACCTATGGTCGAGGCAGAGTCAACCACATTGACACTCAGGAAGCTGAGGAAGCACCAGACGTTGTACTTGGTGAGTATCTTGTCAATTCAACTCTTGCAACAGTTTTGTTTGATTCTGGAGCTTCGCATTCTTTCATATCTTCAAGATTTGTTGCTGCACATGGTTTTCCAACTGTTTCGCTCAAACAACCCTTGATTACCCAATCCCCTGGGGCAAAAATCAAATGTTTGTTGGGGTGTCCCCGGGTAAAACTTCTTTTAAGTGGGGTAGTGTTCCTAGCGGATCTAGTAGTTCTCGAATCTGCAGGAATAGATGTTATACTTGGAATGGATTGGTTAAGCAAACATCAAGGCAATATAGCCTGTGATACCCGAAAGGTATCTTTGGTAAACCATAAAGGAGTCAAGGTAGAGTGTGAACCAAGAAGAGTAAAAGTCACACCTATAGTATGCAATCTAGAAGCCAAATCCCTGGAGGAAGTACCAGTGGTCTGTGAATATCCAGATGTCTTCCCGGATGAGTTACCAGGAATGCCGCCTGACCGAGACATAGAGTTTATCATAGAGCTGATTCCAGGAACATCTCCCATAGCCAAGAGACCCTATCGGATGGCAGCCAATGAGCTAGCAGAATTGAAGACACAAATAGCAGAATTACAAGAGAAGGGTTATATCAGACCAAGCTCTTCTCCTTGGGGATCACCTGTTCTCTTTGTAAAGAAGAAAGATGGCAGTCTCAGAATGTGCATTGACTATCGTTCGCTCAATGAAGTCACTATCAAGAACAAGTACCCACTGCCCAGAATCGATGATTTGTTCGACCAATTGAAGGGAGCCAAGTTCTTCTCTAAGATTGACCTAAGATCTGGCTATTATCAACTCAAGATTCGAGAAGGAGATGTACTGAAGACAGCTTTTGTCACCAGATATGGACAGTATGAGTTCACAGTAATGCCTTTTGGTCTTACCAATGCACCGGCATACTTCATGAATTTAATGAACAAGGTTTTTATGGAAGAGTTGGATCAGTTTGTCGTGGTCTTCATTGACGACATCCTGATTTATTCCAAGAGTGCTGAAGAGCATGAAGAGCATTTGAGAGTTGTACTTGAAAAATTGAGAGCACACGAGCTCTATGCCAAGTTCAGTAAGTGTGAATTCTGGTTAAAAGAAGTAGCCTTCCTTGGTCATGTTCTGACAGAAGAAGGAATTGCAGTAGACCCAGCCAAGGTTGAAGCAGTTACCAACTGGAAGCAACCGACCAATGTGACCGAAATCAGGAGTTTTCTTGGATTGGCAGGTTACTACCGCAGATTCATAGAAGGATTCTCCAAGTTAGCCAGACCCATGACCACATTGACACAAAAAGGACAAGAATTCAAATGGACAGATGCCTGTGAAAAGAGTTTTCAGGAATTAAAAAGAAGACTGACGACAGCTCCAGTATTAATTTTGCCAGATATCCATCGAGATTTTGTCGTATTTTGCGACGCATCTCGTCAAGGCTTGGGTTGTGTCCTTATGCAAGATGGACGAGTAGTGGCTTATGCATCAAGACAGCTGAAAGTTCATGAGCAGAATTACCCGACACATGATCTAGAATTAGCAGCAGTCGTGCATGCACTCAAGATCTGGAGACACTATCTTATTGGAAATAAGTGTGAGATCTATACAGATCATAAAAGCTTGAAATACATTTTCACTCAATCAGATCTAAATCTCAGACAAAGAAGATGGTTAGAATTGATCAAGGATTATAACCTCGAGTTACACTATCACCCTGGAAAGGCTAATGTGGTGGCAGATGCTTTGAGTCGCAAGGTTCACTGTAATCGTATTGAGATGCATGAACGAAGACCTGAATTACTGGCAGAGTGTGAGCAGTTGAATCTCCACTTCACAGATGCAGGCCAATTAAACACCTTGTGTGTTGAGCCAACTCTGGAAAGTAAAATCCAAGTAGCACAGAAGACGGATGAAGAAATACAGGAAATAAAGGATAAAACAGGAGTGGATAAAGCACCAGGATTTAGAGTGGATGATCAAGGCACCTTATGGTACAAAGATCGGATATGTGTACCTAAGAATGGTGGATATCAACAGCTTATCATGGATGAAGCCCACAATTCGGCATACTCCATCCATCCAGGATGTACCAAGATGTACATGGACCTGAAACAGAAATACTGGTGGACAGGAATGAAAAGGGATATTGCAGAGTTCGTTGCCCGATGTGATATCTGCCGAAGGGTTAAAGCAGAACACAAGAGACCTGCAGGATTATTGCAGCCACTTCATATTCCAGTCTGGAAATGGGATGAGATCAGTATGGACTTCATTATGGGATTACCCCGCACTCAGAAAGGAAATGACTCGATATGGGTCATAGTAGATCGTCTGACCAAAGTGGCACACTTTATTGCTGTGAAGACGGCCTACCGAGGAGATAGGTATGCTCAGTTGTATGTGGATAACATACTCAAACTACATGGAGTGCCGAGCAGAATAGTCTCAGATCGAGGTACTCAGTTCACCTCCAAATTTTGGAAAAGTTTACACGGACTGTTGAAAACAAAGCTGGATTACAGTTCAGCCTATCACCCCCAGACGGATGGACAGACTGAAAGAGTCAATCAAATTCTGGAGGACATGTTGAGAGCATGTGTTTTAGCCTATGGAAAAGATTGGGAGAAAAGTCTCTCTTTTGCAGAGTTCTCCTACAATAACAGTTATCAAGCTAGTCTACAGATGTCACCCTTTGAAGCTTTATATGGCAGAAAGTGCAGAACCCCTCTGATGTGGTCAGAAGTGGGAGAACGGTCTTTCTTTGGACCTGCTGTTATTCGAGACGCGGAAGAGAAAGTAGCCTTGATAAGAGAAAACCTAAAAGTAGCCCAAAGCAGGCAGAAAAGCTACGCAGACACAAGACGCAGGGATTTGAGTTTTGAAGTAGGAGACTATGTATATCTCAAGGTATCACCAATACGAGGTACCCGAAGGTTCAGAGTCCGAGGAAAGTTGGCACCAAGATATATCGGACCCTTTAAAGTACTTGCGAAGATAGGAGCCGTGGCATACCGCCTCGAACTTCCTGAAGAAATGTCAGATGTACATAATGTTTTTCATGTTTCTCAAATAAAGAAATGTCTCAGAGTTCCAGAAGAGATTGTTCCACCGGAAGTTATGGATCTTCAACCGGATCTCAGATATCAGGAGAGACCAATCAAGATTTTGGATATTGCAACAAGGTTAACAAGAAGGAATTCAGTACGGTTTTGCCGAGTACAATGGAGTAATCATACGGAAGCAGAAGCTACATGGGAACGAGAGGATGATCTGAAGAAAGAGTTTCCCTATCTGTTCGAAGAAGAGTCTGAATCTCGAGGACGAGATTCACCTTAAGTGGGGTAGGTTTGTAACACCCTGTGTTTGCCCATTTGCAAAAATCACTAAAAATTTGAAATTTTTCGAAGTTCAAACAAATTCTAGTAATTTAGGAAGCAAATGCATGCCAAATCCAATTTTCCGAATTTTTCTTTGTGCATAAAACCTCACCATGAGCATATTTGGGTTTTTATTGTTTTATTTAAGTGTTAATTTGATTTTGAGCTCTTGCCAAATTTGAAACCTATGCAAATTTGGAGTTCTTTTAAACCCTGGAAAAAGTTCAAACCTTTCTTTTCCCTCCCGGGCTGCTTTCTTCCTTTTCTTTTCTCCGGCCCAGCCCGTTTCCTTTTTCTCTCCTTCTCCCGCAGCCCACCGCGGCCCATCCGCGTCGGCCCAGCACGGCCGGCCCGCGAAGCGCCGCCCCGCGGACGTCTTCGTCCACCGCGCGACGCGTCGCCGCCGGCGGACCTCCCGACGCTCCGTCGCCGACGCCGTCCCGGTTCGCACCCCCTCGCCTCGAGCCGCAATATGGGTGGACGCGTGGAGGTGGATGTGCGGAGCCAGCGCCCTCGCCTCGAGCCGCAACTCCCGTTCCGTCGCGTCGAGTTTTAACCTCATCGACGACGGCCGACGATCGACGACAAATTTCCACCGCCGGCCTTATCTCCTCCCCTCCTCTTAAGTCGAAAACGTCCGCATTCCTTCCCTCTCTCTTATCCGCACTCGCATTCGCCTCGCCTCGCAGCCACTCGCCCTGCATTTCACTTTTCCCCAACCTCTCCTTCTTCTCCGGCGAGCACCCGTCCGACCTCTCCGTCGCGAAGCGTGAGCTTCTCTTCTCTTCTTCTCCCTTCAAATGGCTCCGCCGTGCCGTGATTGACCCTGCGCGATGTCTTGTTTGTGCAGACAAACTCGGCGTGATGGTTTTCAAGGGCGGCTAGGGTTCCGGCCACCGTGACCACGCCGGCGACCAGTCTCCGGCCTCTCTTCTCCTCCGTCGAGCCCGCCGTGAGCACCGCAACCTTCTTCTCTCTCTCTTGCGCTAGTCCTTCTTCTCCTTTTCCGTGCGCACGAGCTCTCGCACCGAGCACCTTCACCCGCCGCCGCGCGACCTCGTCGCCGGCGAGTTTTCCAGCCACGCCCGACCGAGCCGAAGCACGCGCAAGCTTCCCCGCACTCACGCGCACCCGCACGGTAGCACAAACTCGAGCCTAACCGCACGCGCACGTGTTCTTCTTCACACATCGACGCGCCGCCCAAGTCCGGCGAGCTCGCGTCGTCTCCCCGGCCGCCGTTCACGTCGACGCGCCCCACTGGACGTTTCGCCGTCGCACGCCGAGCCCTCACAACCGCACGGTTTCGAGCATGAGCACGCACACGTGCGTTTTCACCTCGCGCGCCGCCGCGCCGCCGAACTCCGGCGAGCGCGCGCCGCCGCTCTTCTCGCCGCCGACGTCGATGTGCTACCCCGCTAGACTCGCCGTCGCGCGTAGATCACTTAGGGCTACTCCCCGTGCTCTTCCGACCGCTGCAGCCGCCGCCGGCGTGATTTCCGGCGACGCGCCGCCGCGTCCCCTGTTTCCGGCCGCCGCGCGCTGACGCACCGCGCCGTCGTCCGACGTGGCGAGCCACGTCGGCACGCGGGCCCACACGACCAAGTCGTCCCGCTGAGTCAGCAGCCACGTGGTACACCCGGACCACGGTGGACCACGCGCACAAATCACCTCGGTCCACAGCTCTGTGGACCGAGTCCACAGCACAGTAAGCGACAGTGTACCGGGCCCCCTGACCCCACCTGTCAGCCTCTCAAACACACAAATTTTGCTATGTACACCCGGCTAGTGTACACAGAAACCTATTTCGACACTTTCCCAATAACAGAAAAATCCCAGAAAATTCCTAAAAATACCTTTATTCTTTCTAATCACTGTCCAATCCTTGGTTACTCCAAATAAATTAGGATTTGAGCTATACTTAATTACTTAGCTTAATCCTGATCAATTTCCTTTCTCAATCTTGTTTTATTCATATCTTCTACGTTTTAATTCCGATTCCAGCGATTCTTCCACCCAAATTCATCAAAATTCATGATCTACCCAATGCCACTAATGACTTCTTCATTTGATCTTTATTTGGCTTTTATTTAATTTAATGATTGTTAATTTTGTGTTGAGCGGTAGATTTATTCGATCGTTATCTCTTTTTGTTATAGACGATCAAGTTCTCGAGGAAGGATCCGACCCGGATTACGAGGACGTAGAGGAGGAAGACTTTGGTGAAGGCAATCCTAATCCCTTTTGATCATGTTGATCCTATGATTGTAAATTTATCCTAATTAGAGCCTGCTTTACAAATAATCATGCATGTTGATTTAAATGCTTAGTATGTCCTAAATACTTGTTAATAGCCATACCTTGCTGTTGATTATCCTGTTTCCGTTGTTAAACCTAGGACCAACGTCATTACTCTTTTAATGATATGTTGGAATGAAATGCCGCTTAGGACCTGTTCACACTGTGTACTTAATTAATCTTGCTATACATACTTTTTAGTGTTAAAATGCGTGAGTACTTGGTGGAGTGAGTGTGAATATGAAAAGTGGGTGGGTTTAGAGACAATTGTGCAACTGCTAGTGGGGATGCTTTGGCGGAAACAGGCGAGGTAGTCATCAGTGGGGAGGGCTATCTCTGGGATGCGACTCCTTTGTGAGGATAGCTATTGAAGATGCCTGTTTCGGTCGTATAAGGACCGGTTCCTGTGCCGCCTGGCCTAGCACCTACGTACAGCCACAAGTCTTGTATGGGAAAGATTTGGAACCACACCCTACTATAGTGTTCCCACGGTACCCACCGGGAGGCAGGAGTTGCACATGGAAGCCAGGAGAAGATTCGCCGACAGTGGGACGCGGATCCGGCATATGGTGATATTTCAGGCCTTATTATATGATGATTGAAGCCCCTGGTCGCAGATTTTCCGTGGGTGGTGCCGTGGCGACACCAAGTAGGTACGGGACCTCAGTATGCCTGTCCAAACTTCGACGGGAGGGAGGACAGGTGTACCTTGTGGGGAATCGTGTACAACCTCTGCAGAGTTATGAATCTATCCGGATAGCCGTGTTCCACGGCAATGGACGACGCGAAAGCTTTGGCCACACAAGATTAGTATAACGGTGTGAGTTTATCCTTGGCGTGTTTTTATTTGGAATACACCGGTGTGGAGCCGTGCGCTGGTTGTCGGCCAGCATTAAAAGTGGGAACTGGCGGGATGGATTACATCTCCCCCAGGGCCAACCAACCCCACTAATTCAAAGATAATATTTGATGGTAGTTGCAAATTGCTTTGTTTTTCACAGTAACCCCTACATAAAGATTGCTTTTTCGCTGTTGTGATAAACCTCAGCCTTTACCTTGTTTTGTCCATGCATATAACTACCCTTGTGTTAGGACTTGCTGAGTACCTTATGTACTCACCCTTGCTTTAAAATCACTCAGATGAAGAGCCCGAGTACGAGTATCAGGATGATGGAGATGAAGAGTAGGGTTGCTTCTGCACTCAAGTCGCCTGTAGTAGTGGCTTTGTTTACGTCTTCCGCTGTAACAGTATCTAGTAGTAGTTTGTAGATGTGGAGCTTGCTGTAAGTTAAGGCCAGAGGCCTTTGTTGAAAGACCCTTTATGTAAGAAGTGGCTTGTATGAGACTCGGTAATAATGTAAGTGATGACTCTGTGAAGACATTCTGTGTAAGTGTGCGTATCAGCGTCTGATCCAGGGACTGATACGGGTAAACACTAGTGCTCCAGAAATGGGGTACGACAGCAAGCCCCGGTGGCTCTAAACTTACTAGCTGTGTTGTCCCTCTGGTGGCGGCTCCCGAAACCCTAGGGCTTTTACAAGTTTATATAGGGCTGTACATCAGAAAGGAAGAGGATCTTGGGAAAAGTGTCCTCGTGCCGATCGGCACAGAGGCCGTGCCGATCGGCACACCTCGTGTTCAGCTCGGTTTCCTCCCTAAGTCGGTTCCAAAGTCCTAGGTAGCTTCTATGTGGGCCTCCTAATCAGTTTTCTTCGAGATCAAGTCTTGTATTGCTCTTTCAAATCTTCGAGAACCTTTTATCTCTTCGTGACGAATATCTCCCAAGATTGGTTCAGATAACTTCCTTCTAGAATCAACTGAATGGTGGGCCAGCCTCGATCGCCTTGGAGTCCCCTGTGCCGGTCGGCACATGGCTGTGCCGATCGGCACAGTGAGCTTTTTCTGCTGGTTCTCTTCTCTTCAAGTCTAAATCAGCCACAATGTCCAGAATGTCGTTCATTTCATCTGTTTCTGTAATAAAGCTCCAGAACGACATATATACAAATATAGTGCTATTATCAAGGGTTAATGGCCTATAATGATGACATTTATGCTTTAAATAAGGCGCAGTTGGCATATAAAATGGTATGCTAGAAATCGCCAACAACATCGACGACGCGGTGGAGAGGGATGCCTCCGAGTCAGAATTGTTGCGGTCGAGGGAGAGGCACCATGGAGTCCAATGAAGTGATGGTAGATGTGTTGTCGCGACTCGGCTGGAGTAGGACAAACTATAGCAAAGACTTGGACCCCGTTGATACACTCACTGGATTTGCCGCGCAATATGATGACATAAACGCTGATGCACACGAAGAAGGTTTCTGCAACACCAGTTGTTTTTCCTACATTTTTGGTGGTATTAAATTTTTTCTCACAATAGAACCATGGCTAGTTTTCTTACATTTTGTCGTACTTCATCACAACATATTTATGGGGTTAGCATAAGAATAGAAAGAACATCATACGTTGCTGCAACATACATTATTTTACAATGCATGTTATACTTTTTCTTAAATGTTGTCGTTCACTACAACCTATTGGTTGTGCCAGCATAAGAACAGAAAGAATTTCGTACCCTTAAAAACACATAATTCAACAAATCATGTTATTAGCGGGCTTGAGCAAATATGAAGCACATTAGTGTTTGCTGATTCCAAATATTACGAGATGTGAGAGGGTGGAACCCGGGCCAAGCATGATCGTGCACACTGATAGTGATGGAAACAAAAACGTCGCGAACCGATGCGTATCTATATGGTGTATGATGGGGTCACTTTGGCAACTCTGAAATATAGTTTCTGATGCTTGAGTTTTTGTTATTGGATTGCCAGATGTCTTGCATGGCCACTTATTACATTAGCGGCATTGACAATGGTTTCTATCAATTCAGGAGTATCTGTTATTTTAAAATGAATTACAAATATCACTATGTTTTTTAGAAAGGAAACATGATATTTTTGGATTGTCCTTCATTTTTATTGTGACTAAAACTTGATTTGTGATGTGCTTACATTCTTACTGATCCATGTGTATCCAGGAAGTCCAGAAATTCATGGATCTAGAGCTGTGGATAGATTAAGAATATATATTTTCTTAAGCCATTTTTATATTTTAGATTTAAAATAAAAAATCTAAGATACTTACTTTTATCTTGTAGAATAAAAATACACCATGAAAGTTGGTGCTAAAGCTATGCTAAAAAGAGCCAAAGAGGTGAATATACTAGTTGTGGAGTGCATTTCGATTAGTTTTTATGGAATGTATAGTTGATAACGAATACCAACAAAAGGGGAAAATTCCATACATACACAATTTTTATTAGGACCCACACACACAAAAAAAAGAAAAAAAAAGAAAATGTTATCTTATATCTAGTTGCATATTTTATTTATCAATCAACCTGAGTGAATTCCAGCTGGATTTGGAAAATATGCAACAACATTGACCTACATCCTACTAGCCCTTTAACCCCTCTGTTCACAGTTATAAGGCTCTCTCTATTTGTCCTACTCTCAATGCACAAATATATCCTAAAGATTGATGATGTCAAAACACTTTTACTAGATGCACCGCAAAACCAACTCACAAAACCACAACTTATTAGTCACTTGTTGCAAAAAAATCACAAATTTTGAAACGGGGCGCCGAATGCCCCGCCGTTCTTTCTCTTCTAGTCCACTCTGCTCAAACCGAACAAACAGTACATAGTGGTTTTATAGCCGCAGCTGCAACTAATTAACTCCTGCAATCACCTGCGCACACGCACGCACAAACTCCTGACGATCCGGTCTTCACGTACGTGAGCCACTCCGTCAACCGCAAGACCCGGACGATCGTGAGACATGGCCTGGACGCTCCGCTTCCAAACGCCTGCAGCTAATTGCACACACGCATGCACTAACTTGCGCGACACACACACGCAGCTGAACACACGCACACACGCGCTAACCAACACGTAAACTCGGAGGTTTTAGGTTCGGAGTTCAAATTTGACTGAAAACGTCATAACTTCCTCTCGCGGGGTTGAAAGGTTTTTCTCCTCCCTCCCATACAAACTGACTTCGAATCGTGAAACCAGAAAAGTTAAACTACGCTTAAGTTGTACGCTATCCTACCATCGTTCTGATCCAACTGCCACAGCGCAAGATAATAATCGGCACCAAATCACCCTTGTCCGGTACGTTGATCATCACAGCCTTTCCAACCCGATCGATCCCAATCAAGCCAGCGTCAATCGGCGATCGATGGTGGTGACCACGAGGATCTCCTTCGCCACGGAGCCCCTCCTGACGCTGGACCGCCACGAGCCGCCGCCGTGCGCGGCCGGCCCGCCGTCGTCGGTGCGCATCCGCTGCGCCGTGACGCGACGGTACTCGTCCCGCCGGATCGGCGGCGACGGCCTCGCCGTGCCCGAGCGACGCGCCGCCGACGACGTCGCCCCCGCCACGGCCGAGCAGACGTTCTACGTGTACGACCCGGCCCTGTTCCTCCGCTACGACGACGCGTGCCGCGCCGTGCGGGGCATGCTCGCGCGCGCGCCGCCGCTGGCCGGCGTCGACCTCGCGCCGGAGAACTGGCAGCCGCACTTCGCCCCGGCCGCGCTCGCCTCGCGCATGCTCGGGCACGCGCAGAAGCACGACGACGGCGGCGCCGGCGCCGGCGGAGGCGGCAACTACCACTTCTCGGTGCTCATGGCGGTGGAGGTCCGCCTCGAGTTCAGCGAGCCCAAGGCGGTGGTGCGGGCCTGCGCCGACACCTTCATGCAGACGCTCGAGGTGGGCTCCGAGAACCGGTGCGCGATATGCATGGAGAGCTTGGAGAACGACGTTGTCGGCGACGGCGGCGCGATGGCCCCCGTGAACCTGCCGTGCTTCCACGGTTTCCATACCCGCTGCATCACCATGTGGCTCTTCAAGGGGCGCACAGGCACGTGCCCGGTTTGCCGCCATGACCTCAGAGACATGCCGGTGTCCAGACCGCCATGGGCGTCGCGGGCACACAAGTTTGAAGGGAATTTTTTCTTTTCTAGATCACTGTACTACCCCCGTTCGTAAAAGGTTGACGCCTCTTAGCTCAAATTTAAGCTATGCAGCGTCAACATTTGAAGAACGGAGGAAGTAATGTCTAGGACACCAATATATGATGTTTAGTAACTATATATGTAGTACATCCGTTGTCAAATATAGGATGTTTAGGTAGCTAGTTTAGGTTAATTGAACTAGATTTGTTGTCCTAAACGTCAAATATTTAAGAATGGAATGAGCAAATATTTTTGTAGTGTTGCACGATTGTGTTAGGATATCCTTGAAGCAAAACTAATAGAGCTGGAAACCCCAGCAAAAACTCTAGTTCTTTCAATAAAAGCAATGTCATATACCTTTCGGTCCAAAGAATTAACATTTCCGGTTCCAATTACACCTTTGTTCCAGGCACTTGTATTCTTGGCTTCATATTCCATATTATTGGACTTAATTTTTCATTCAACTATAAGCGGCTAGTCCCACAATTGAATATTCGCATAATTGAGATGTCATCAATGCCTGTTTTAGGATTCATCTTCTCAACCCCATTGATATAAACTGAGGTCCAATTTATGGGCTACAGCACCCTTTATTTGATAACTGCGAGGATGTGGCTATGCACTATGCAACATCCAGTTACATCTGAAGATATCCTTTTTTTTTAATCTTTTAGTGCAACGGTACATGCTACTTTAATGTTGATGTGCATTTACTTCATTTTTAACCTTCATCATATTGCAAGTTTAATGCATGCCCACCATATGTGCATTTGGGTCCAACGAATTCATGAGATTTGCGCTATCCTATACAAGTTGCCAAATATGTGCTGCTAGTTTTCTTCATGTTTTTACTTGTTCAGAGCTGACCATGATCGTTAGTATTTTTTTTTTTTTTGAGGGCATAGTTGAAGTATCGTTGCGCCTATAGATCTGAATATATTGCTGCGTAGGATCCATTCCTTGGCCCAAACAAATCGGTGACTGAGTTCTGTTCTTCGGACACATTTCTGTATGATGTGAATCTTAAGACACATATCTGGAAAGAACAAAGTCCTCGCATGTTAGGATTAAATATTAAAATAAGATGCGGATACATTTCTGTATGCTGTGAATCTTAGTTATTTCTTCTTAGGCGATATGATCTGTGGGTTTCAATCAATTAGTATTAATAGTTGATTGGGCAGTAATTAATCAAATTCGATGTTACACCAAGTTGCTCCTTGTTAAAGAGAAACTAAGAACGGAATCAAAGTGAAAAAAATATGGGGACTGGCATCCATGGTTTTTATTTTGACTCATCGTTTTAATTTGTCACAAAAACCTGATGCGCACTCTAGATCAAGTCGCCATATCTCGAAAAATCATCATCCACATATGTAGCATATGTTTAGGGCAGGAAACGTTCTCCATAGAAATTCGCAAGATAGAGGTATTTAGGCTGTCATCGTAAGGTTAGACATGGTTGTAATATTTTGCATGTTTCTTGGTGTATACGACGCAGGATCATGGCTGCACTGCGGGTACCACCTGACGACGTCCATCGTGGCGCCGCCGCTCTTGTCGCGTCTCTGGGCTGGTCGGCCGGGATCGTCTGCCTGGTCATCTTCGGCGTGTCCATGATGATTATGGCGCAGCTTCCGTCGTTCCACTCGCTCAGGCACCTGAACCTCGTTCGTCTCCCTGCTCCTGTGCCTTGCTTTCAGCTTCTTCGCCGTACGTTGCCGGCTGCACATCTACCTAGGTACTTTTATTTGGCGAAAATACATTGCTCCAATACTATCATTGTTTCACAGACGGACACTTTCAGTGATGCATGAGTGCTGCAATGAACGACAGGGACCTCCGACACGTCGCCCCGGAAGGACTATTCGTTGTCGGACGATGCATGGATTGGACAGGACCGCGTCTTCGGGGTGTTGAACGCCATTGCTATCATTGCCACGACATATGGCAACGTTACGGCATCATCCCTGACTGCACACACGCACGGTGTTCTGATGCCAGAATCTTAATTTGGATGCGAGTCATCATCAGGCAACGGCAGCACCGCCGGACCGCCGGTGATGGGGAAGATGTTCAAGGGGCTATATATGCCTGTGCTACACCGTGGTAGTGAGTCGTGAATGAGTTCATCTCATCTAGAGCTAAATCTGCACATACGGCACATTGAACAAATAAGTAATTGTGAGACTTGTGGTGCTGACTCAGAGTCTACCTACATATCATGCCAAGCCCTTCTGGGCTTCTGGGCTGAACTAAAAATGACGGCGAATGTGAAGCTGCCTGTGCTCCACCCAGCAACATGGGCAATCGATCTGCTATATGCTAGGGTCTGTACCAGCATGGATATGTGCACAATCATGTGTGGCAATTTGGTCTCATTGGAGCTCGAGGAATGACGAAGACATGGCAAGTCTATAATTCCTGTGCACAAGGCTGTTAACTGGGCATCAATGTTGCAAATAGAGGGCTATAGTAGATTCCATTGTCCAAGCATACCATCATTTTAGCATGTATTTGCCATCTTTCCTAGTGGCGAAACAATCTACAGAATCAAGAAAACAAGCACCATTTGAACTATGAACAAGCAAATTCATCATCTCGCTTGACTTATTATTTATGAATCAGAAATCATAAGTACATAAGTTCATAAGTTAATTATAGCAGAGTTAGCGGACGGTGTTAGCGGGGCTATTTAACCCTATAGCGGAGTTAGCGGCATTAGCGGTATTTACAATATCGTCGCGGCACCTATCTTAAAAAACTATAGCGGAAGCTATAGCGAGCTATTTGCATCCATGCACTGGAAATAACCATGCATTTGGCGCATGTTCATCGTCTGACAAAATGCAGACAAGGACAGGCTAAGGTTGTTCGCTAGAAAAAAAACATGTCGGGGAAAGCTGAAGCTTAGTGTGGACGCATCCTTCTGCAGCGACGAGTCGACGAATGGAGCAGTTGGTGCTGTACTACGTGATGAAGATGGTGGGTTCCTGAAGGGCTTTGCTAGCTGGCTCCCTGCAGTGCAGTCACCTTTGAATGCCGAAGCAGAAGCATGTAGACTCGGCCTGTCGATCCTCGGCAACATGCAAGAAGTGGACCTCGTCATTTAAACTGACTCCAAGACGCTGGTGGATATGTGGACATCGATGAATAATGACCGCTCTGCGTGAAAGCGTATTAACGCTATGTTGATTGATTACCAAAGCAAAAGGACTGCACAAATAAATAGGGAAGCCGGAGCAAGCCCTAGGTACAACGACCGTGCACAATTGCCATGGGTGGGTGGGGGATAACGATCGCGCAATGGAAAGGACGATTGACAGAAGGTGGCGTGAGGCCGGGGTGGATGTAGACGCGGCCCAAGGGGCGGCGGCTGGGGTTTGAGGATGCGGCCAGGAGGCGGCGGCTAGGGTTTGCGGAAGCTAGGTGAGAGGTCGAACCCTCTTATTACCATGAAAGCGTATTAACGCTATGTTGATTGATTACCAAAGCAAAAGGACTGCACAAATAAATAGGGAAGCCGGAGCAAGCCCTAGGTACAACGACCGTGCACAATTGCCATGGGTGGGTCGAGGGGATAACGATCGCGTGAAGGAAAGGACGATCGAGAGAAGGTGGCATGAGGCCGGGGTGGAGGTAGACGCGGCCGGAGGGGCGGCGGCTGGGGTTCGAGGATGCGCCGGGAGGCGGCGGCTAGGGTTTGCGGAAGCTAGGTGAGAGGTCGAACTCTCTGATTACCATGAAAGCTTATTAACGCAATGTTGATTTATTACCAAAGCAAAGGGATTGTACAAATAAATAGAGGAGCCGGAGCAAGCCCTAGGTACAACGCCCGTGCATGGGCACAAGACCAATCTAGAGAATAATCTATAAGTCTAACACTGCGATCTCGCCGATCCTCACGGACATCCAAGAGCTCAGAAACAACGTTCTGCTAACCGGGCTGCACACCTTTGTGCTCAGCACATAGCGCAACCAAGGATTGAAATATCAAAAAAGGGGAAAAATCGAAACTGACAAAACTGGACCGGTTACCGATAAAACCGACTGGTAACCGAATATACTACAATACACATGTTTGGTTTTTACTCATAATCGGACGTTCGACGAAACGTTATCGTGATAACCGACCGGTTTTCATCGGTTTTGAAAACCCTGCTGCGCAACATAGGGCTAGCATTGTGTATTGTGTGGGAGACCTCCAAACCTCCAGCTGCAATGCTTGCAGCACCAGCATGATTGTAACCTGATGGTTGAATGAAGAGAAGTGCTCTTGGTCTTAAAAAAAAAAGATTAATTTTCCTTCACACGATAGTTTCACATGATCTACATGACTTAGCATATCAGCTTTGCTGAATGATTTTAGGACACTTTATTTTCGGGTTCACGAACTGACGAACAGAAAGTTGGGGTGTTTTGCACTGATGTGCCCGCGAAAAACTGCTTTATCCCGTTAACTCTCGTTTGGCATCACATCAGCCCTCGGACGCCGTCAGGTCCCGTTACAGTTGCCGTGAGCGCGCACGGCGAAGCTTTCCGTCCCCCACTTGCTCTCATCCTCGGCCCCACCCCACAGTCGCCAAAGCCGCGACCGCGAGCACGCAAAGCGACAACTCCAAACCTCCTCGTCTCTGCATTTGCTCCGGCCATGTCGCGCTTCCTCCGCCGCGCCGCCCTCGCCGCCGCGGCCGGGGGCCTGTCGTCTGCAGTATGGTGGACCACCTCCTCCTCCTCCCCCGTCCCGCTCTTTCGGTTCGGATCCCCCTCCTCCTGTCCGTCGGCGCCGGAGCCCGCCGCGGCCACCACCGGCGACGGTCACCTCGCCCTCGTCCGCCACGCCGCACTCCCCGGCGCGGCGGTGGGGGACCTGTCGTCTGCAGTACCGTGGACCACCTCCTCCCCGCCTCCGCTCTTTCGCTTCGGCTCCCCCTCCTCTCCGTCGACGCGTGGCCCCGCCGCAGCCTCCACCGGCGACGGCCACCTCGCCCTCGTCCGCGCGCACCCGCGCCTCCGCGAGCTCAACGCGATGCTCACCCAGGGCTCCTTCCTCGTCGACGCCACGCAGGCCCTCCTAGCTGCCGCGCTCCGCCACGCGCCCTTCTACCCGGAGACGGTCCGCCAGGGCCGCGTCCTCTTCACCGCGCAGATCCAGTCCGCGGATTCGGACGGCGGCGACGAGCAGGCGGCGTCGGCGCGGATGTACATGGCCTTCCTCGACGCGCGCGACGGCCGCCACGAGGACGCGCTCGAGGCCCTCGCGCGCCTCGCCGCCGAGCGCCCCGGGCAGCTCGCCCCGCGCCTCCACATCTTCGCCGCCGCGCTCTGCTACGTGCTCGGCCGGCCCGAGGAGGGGGCACGGTGGCTCCGCGACGCCGGCGTGCCCGACCTCTCCCGCGTCGAGCACAAGAGGACGTTCCTGGAGGCCGTCATGATCGCGTCGCAAGGCCTCACGCCGCGCGTCGCGGCGGGCTCGGAGGAGCTGGCCCTGATCACGTTGCACGGGATGGTCGAGTTCGCGTTGTGGTCCGTGTTCAAGGACGGCGACCTGTCGGAGAGGATCCAGGTGTTGGCGTTGATGGCATTCTTGCGCGGCGCCGTGGCGAGGAGGAAGTTACACAGAGACGACGCACCGCCATGCCTGGACGGACCTCAGGACGCCACGCCGCCCCAAACTTCCTAGGTGAGATGATCAACTCAAGAATTTCACTGTGTCACCTCGATTCATGCATGTCACATATCATCTGGGCACGACCAATCGTGCAGATTTGCACTGGACTACTTTTACAGAGATCTGCCAATGCGTTGTGCAGAGTTTGGACTACGATCAGTTTACTTGTTTTGATCAATATCGATGCGATAGATCTGAATGTGTTGCTACATTTTGTTCCATTCGAGTGGTGAGCCATTTCAGTGGCCTATGTTTTTAGGCGAGAGTTTTTAGTAGTGTTAAGAATAGTTGATTTTAGGCATTTTGACAGCGCAGCTTTACAAATTGGGGCAGTAAATACACCATAAGTATGTGCTGTTTTACGGCACCAATTGTAACTTTAGTTGACTGAAGTTTACATGCATCCTGTTAAATCAACGAATGGTGAACTTGATGGAATGGCGTCCTTAAACACTGAAGTAGCAGCATGGGAATCCAAGTTATCTTAGCTGCATCCTGCTTAACAGGAACAATTGTTCAGTGCACTTTATTTACCTTGTAATGGAGGCAATAAAAATTGGAAGCTCATTCTGTATATTATATAATTGAAGTTCAGGCATGGTCTATAAAGCCATTGTGTGGTGATTATCAGAAACCTTACAGTGGTATGAAAACAAATCTCATGAAAGTCATAACGCAATAACGCATTAGTAAGTTAGTACATTTCCATGATAAATGTATGCTTACTTCGTATTGTACACTGATCATGTTACTGAAAGATGAAACGGGTTTCATAACCTTACATGCACTTTCTGTTGGCTACTAAGGGTTGATGGATCTATACAAACGTAAGCTAATGTGCTGAGTGCTGACAACTAAAAATTTTTTTAGTCACTCTTTCTTTCTACGTCTAGACCTATGACAGCACATTAAATGATGTGTTATACTGAATGTACTGCACATGTAGAGATCTAAGTATATCATGATGAAGCTGCATTTCAGTCCAGCGTTGCTCCCTTTGTTATATTTCATATATGCTATTTTAAGACTATTATATCATGTTGCCATCCAGTTAGTCCCTAAGCAACAGAATGTTATTGTTTTTGCAGGTTTACTATCATCAGAATATCATTCAGATTTTGGTGGCGTACTACTGTCAGAAGATTCCTTTGGTTAAGACTGGAATTTCCAATTGCAGCGTTGATCTGGAAACCCTGTTTAGAGTTTTAAATAGACATTTTCAGCTAAGCGTAAGAGAAGTTCAGTTTCTCACCTAGAGTCTCTTATCACCTTTCACGTTTATCTTGGCGCTAAATCGATATGAAATACTGCTTATTCTGGTTCGGGATTCTAGGAGCGAACAGCAATATGAAAGGTGCATGACACTGAATACCCTTTTTTGTATGGTTTGTATATGTTGTGAGAATATCACTTTTAGTTCAGTATTTCTAACTTTAGTACTTTTATCTGGTTTAACAGAATCTCCATAAGTAATGTGACTTCTGTGGCTACAATACGGCTGCGTCTTATGCTGTTCGACCTCAAATTTCTGGTTTCATTTTCATTGTTTTATATACTTTCCGTGACTTTGTGGAGTTTTGAACTCTGATCCAAAGGAATCAATCAGTCCGCTCATCATTTCTTCCTGAGATATTCACCAATTTACCCCAAACAACGTTCTCTCCTCTCCATCCACTTTTCCTGCACAAGCAAATACAATCACCCCTTACCCAAATTGCATTATATAGTTTGTGTGGTGACCACTAAAAAACATTGTGCCTCTTTTTGGTAGAAGACGTGTTTGCTCGGCCGTGCGAACCCACGAAGATCAACGATGCATGGGCTTGGTTTCCACTGGTGCTGGGCTGGGTTGGTTTCCTGTTTGTATCTATCTTTTGTTTTTTTTTTAATAAAGGAAGTGACTAATGCAACCGGTCGCCGACCATCTTCCTCCTCGCGCCCATCGGCCACCAGCCTCGCCCTGTCACCCACCACCCGCTAGTCCGGCGCCTCTTGTCATCGTCGCCGACTCGCCGTCAGTGGCGAAACTAGAGCACTTAACACCCGGGTTCACACCTTGCTCCAACACTATATAGTGGTGCACTTTTTTTTGCCTAGGGTTGTGCAAAAAGGTGAAAATTAGATGCCTCCAACTGAAATTCGTCTGAGGCACTAGGATACCCTCTCACTTGGCTTCGCAAGTCTTCGCCACCCACCGCACCCTCCCTGCCCTCGCCTGCAGCTGCCTCACCGCCGTCGTCCGCACTCGCCGTCGCTGCCACACTAGCCTCTTCCGCCGCTAACTTATTACCTTATTGGCCATGTGACTCCTCCGCTGAGGCACCCCGCTAGCAGGAGGCGGCACCCCGCTGCCTCTCTGCACCGCCCAACACCCTCCATCACCGCCAGTGGGAGGCGGCACCCCTGCTGCCCCTCCGCACCGCCCACCACCCACCGTTCAAGGTCCGGTGAGAGGAGGAGACTCATGGGAACAAACTCTACGCTTTAAGGGATTCTGGGGGTCCTTACTACCGTCTGTCTCCATCACCGGCGGTCAGCGGCCGTCATACCGCCTCACCGCGCCATTCGCAAACGCGCTGCCTCCCTCCGTGGTCGCAAAGTTTGACAAGGTGGCAAACAGTAGATAGACTTTTCCTTTTTCTTAAAATGTCCTCAACAAACTTTTTGTCGTAAGCATGCAAAAAAATTCCTCTCTGGCTACAGGTGGAGCCCAGGTCCGTGTGTACCAAAATTCCTCGCTGGCCAATCAGAAGTGCTGGCGTGAGCGGCAAGATGCTTAATCCGCTGCTAATTCCTGAATGGAACTGCTTGAAACAAGCCATTAATCCACAGCACGCATTCCGTGCTGGGATTCCACGCGAAAAGGCAAACCACGCGCGTCTCATTTCCTTGGCCACCAACAAACTCGAAAACCGCCACCACCTGCTCCCCCTTCGCTCCGCCGAGGCGCCCATGGCCGGCCGCGTCCTCCTCCGCGCCACCGCCCTCGGCCTCGCCGCCGCGGCGGCGGGTTCCCTGCACGCCCTGTCCAGGTGGACGCCGTCCTGGTACGTCTCCCCCGTCACCCCCGACGTGAAGCGCGTGCTCACGGAGTCCGCGCTGGGCCTCCAGGCCTCGCTCCTCGGCGGCGTCCGCCCGCTCTCCGGCGCGCACCTCGGCAACGTCCGCGCCCGCGCCGAGCGCGACCTCGCCAGCGCCGCCGCCGACGACGAGGGCGGCGACCCCGCCGAGGCCACCGACCTCCGCCTCCTCCTCGCGCTCCTCGCCGCGCGCGACGGCCGCGCCGACGAGGCGCTACGGATCTACGAGGACGCCGCGCGTGGCGGCCCGTTCGACCCGCGTCCCCGCGCCCTCGCGTTCCACCTCTGCCTCCTCGCCGGCCGCACGGACGAGCTGGCGCGGTGGGGCGACGCGTACCACCGCCTCGTCCCGCGGACTGCCCGCGCCGCCGCCACCTTCCCCGGACTGGAGTGCTACGAGACGAGGGAGCTCGTCCGCGAGCTGGTCATCGCGGCCACGCTCGGCGGCATCTACACTATCGAGCGCCCGGAGGAGAGGACGTTCGTGATGACCACGGCCTGCGGCACGGTGGACGAGGGGCTGCTCGTCGCCCTGCAGGACGAGGCGCTGTCCACCGCTGACAAGCTTCAGCTCCAGGCGCTCCGCGTGTACCTGCACGCCAAGGTGCGGCAACTCGTCAAGAAGGAGAAGGAGGACAGGGCCAACGGCGGTGATGATGATGCGGCGGCTCCGGTTTCTTGAATTGGTGAGCAAACTTACACTACTACATTGCATGAATATATACTGGAGAGTGAGATTTTCGTTGAATGAATAATTGCATGTAGATTAGTCGTGCAGGGTTCCTGGCCGATCAGTTTCATAACGAAGTTTCAGTAAATTGAAATGCATCATACGTGTCAGTGAATTATTTTGTTCCCGGATCAGTTTCATACGTTGGTTCCAGTAAATTGAAAAGCATCAGAGGGTATCAGTGAATTTGGTTTATTCCGGGATCGGTTTCATAAGTAGATTTCTATGCATCAGAGGGTGGCAGTGAATATGATTGAGGATTTAGCATAGCCTTCGCGCGGAACTAATATAGTTCATTAAAATGAACAGGATTGACAAAATCAGTGAAAATGTTATTTTGCCTTTGTTCCATCTGAATTGCATACATGCTTGTAAGTATTTTCCACATAACCAAGTAAGTGTTTTGTGAATACAGGATTAGTCTGGTGATATAAGACAGGTGGAGGATATAGTATAAGTTTTCCATTAGTGAGCTCGTACTACGTGTATGAGTGAAAGATTTCTTAACTCGACATTATCATCATAGGACATAAAAATTAATAAGGCCTTCTCTGCATAACGAGAAACTGAGTCATTCATGAGTTCAGACTTCAGAAAACTGCACCACATTTTTTTTTTGTGGTACAGTATGCGAAAGCGTATAAAAGTCTATAAACCCTGTTTATGAGTTGTAATTGGAGAATCCTCTGTTACAAACTAATGATCAAGCCTTCTATGCATTGTGTTAAACTCGAGCTGAAATTGTGTGAGATTATCTGTTTCTTTTCCTTAGGCAGTCCCAACAAAAAAAAGGGAGCAGATTAAATATTTTTCCTTTGAAATTAAGAATATTGTTGTCCAGTAAATCATTGACGTCTACCAATTGGTTAAATCTCTGCTATTTGTTTATTGCAGAGGAGGTTGATGCATTTACAACAGGTCCTGTTCTTCTGACAACCCTGATCGAGTTACTTTGGAGGTCATGTTCGAGATGTCATCTTTTAGGTTCTAGGCTGTAAACTGCAATTTCAACTAAAGTTTTGTTGGCAGAAGAGCTTGTCGCTTTGAAAGAATGTTAACTCAGATGCTGCTTCAAAAGAGTTTAGTGTTACCACTCAAGCTGTGTACTGTATTACAATTTTGAAACAGTAAATCGCTGTTGATCATGAGGCTATAAGTACTTTACGATGAATTCCACAACATTTTTGCCATATGCGTGACGTTTACATGAATATTTACTATGCGTTGTGGTCATTTATGTTTCTTGCATCACCCAGGCACACATGGAGACCGCCTCCTGCGTGGCAGGAGCCACGTGGTGACGGCAATTTACGCACTCCTACAGATCTGCTCGGACATGGGGGACTACCAAGGATGGATAGGGTTGTAACCACATGCCACCGCCCCTTATTTCACCGTGGGACAAACCCGCATCTAACGATGGAATGGATAACCCTACCACCATGCAAGCATCACCACCCACTACTCTAAACCGCTCGAGGGACGGATGCCGATCTAGAGCAACCACGAAGGACGTTAGACCGATGCCATATCATAGATCAACTAGCAGAAATGGAACAACACATAGACAACTGATGCACAAGTTAGTCGTATATGGGCATTGATCATAGCACGGGATCGGGCTATGATCGACGAACGATGAATAAACTATGAACGAACGATGAACGATCGACAAACGATGAACGATCATATGAACACGACGAACTATATGAAGAACGATGATCCATAAGGTACAAAGCCTAACAAAAGGAGAGGAATAGAACTATACCCAGTCCCCAAGTAAGACTTGGGAGCCTACTACAGCAGCATTACACTAGCCTAGCTCTACCTAAGCCTTCCCCTAGCACCTATTAGTGGAGGAGGAATGATCCTTGTGGTGTGTGTGTCCTCCAGGGGGGGGGGGGGGGGGGGGGGGGGGGGGGGGGGAGGGTCGGCCGACCTAACCGACCTAGGTATTGGGGTTGGCCGACCCCTGTTGGTGGCCTCACTGGCCTATCTTCTTACGACAGTTCCCCACCGACATTCTAAGGTCGGTTCAGCCTGCAATCAATGCCATCAATGACGGGAACCGCCTCAAAGTTGCCGACCTTTCCAAGACTATAAATAAAGGGGCACCCCCTCCTCACAAGACACATCACAAGAATCCCAAGAGGAGAGCACCACTCCCACATCTTAGGCCTAGAGCCTCTTGTATATTAGTAGAGTAGGGAAGAGGGCAAGGGAGAAGAGAGGGGTAGTCCTCCCTTTGTGAGGACTTAGCCCATATATCTTGTACCTTAGCGGATATTTGTTGTATTTATAGTTCATCGTTCGTTCTTCGTTCGTTCGTCGTTCTTCATTCGTTCATAGTTCGTTCATCGTTCTTATTCATAAGATTAGCATTCATGGTGATATTGATATAGCGAGCATTATTTACTAGTCGTTATTCTTGTTATACTTGTTTACGGGATCATCGCTCCGCAAGGAGTGCTCTAGCCTTCCAGATTGGTACCAGGACCGGGGTTAGAGTAGTAATCGACGGCATAGACGTGGTGTATAGGCTAGAGGTTACCTTTGTTTGCAGCGTGTCCCACAAGGTTTGTAGAGGTAGGCAGCAGGTGGTGACAGCCCTGTCCGTCCCTAGTAGTCCTCCACGTTCGGGTTCGTCGTAGAGCTAGGACTTGGCAGACCAGGTCTAAACCAGCGCCCGAAGTAAACAAGTAGAACTTGAGTGCATCTATCCTAAGGGATAACTAGATCTTTATTCATCCTCTCAATCATATACTACTATCATTCTTGTTGTTCTTGGATAAAACTAACCTTGCTACAGAATATCTCTGTTCCTTGGGGAAAACAAATACGGTACCTTGAAATACTCCCGGGTGAAGTGCTACAATGGTATTCCGTACGCTTGTGGATTTATTTGCGACGTAAGAAATACCAACAGGCATCCATAGCTCCAAGCTGTACAAGGACAGAATTAAAAGATGGCACGACAAGCGCATCAGGGAGAAGCACTTCGCACCGGGAGATAAGGTACTACTTTTTAATTCCCGCGTTAAATTATTTGGCCATGGTAAACTCCGGAATAGATGGGACGGTCCTTATACTGTTGTGGAAGCTTCCACAGATGGAGCTATCACTCTCCAGAGCGATGACGGAAGCCTTTTAAAGGTAAATGGCCAGCGGTTAAAAGTGTTCCTTGAACCCTCCATGCCTGCTCTCAAGGAATGAAGTAGATGTCCTCGATTTATACAAGGTTAAAATCATTTTCATCTACGGTCTAGCCCCGACCTTAACTGAGCACCCCTTTTCCTTTTCTTTTTATAATAATAAAAAATAAAATAAAATATCAGCACGTTTGTCTGAATGCTTATTAAATTGTGTGTTGGTTTATGTGGGCAACCACTTAAACCAACCTTTGTACACTCATATTTTCCTGAGTACGTAGGAACAAACTTGTGCACACACAATGGTGTGTTGCCCGACGAAACAGAAAAGAAACAGAGGAGAGACCCCACCGGCCGGACTACACCCCAGGCCGGCCGCCCTGGGCCAAGCCCCAAAGAGGTCCAACTTTTCCTCAAATCATTATCTTGATCTCCTTGCTTTGTTTCACATACCTAGAAAATAAAACAAAATTACTTCTGAAGATGAACTGAATAAAATTCTTTCATATCATCAGGCTTATGGCATTATTATTTCGCTATTTCTTCTTGCTAACAAAAATAAATTTAAGTACGCTCCTGTCTATTTTGTTGTGGGGTTTGATATTTGCATAAATCTTGATTTCTTTCTTCTCTTGATTTTCTCGGGAATCAAAATTTTCCTTCAGACTCATTGTCACGAAATCTTTTTAAAAAGCCCATCAGACTCAAAGTTCAATCTTTATCCTTCGCGTGTGTTCTCGAAATGCTCCACTAGATAATTTGCTTGACGCAAAATTCAAGCGAATTCTTTCATCTTCAAAGAATTTTTGTCCCTATGTTCAAGCCCACGAAAGCATGAAAGGAAGTCAAACGAGCCTCAAAAGTTGCCTCATACATCGCGGGAACTCTAAAAAAATAGAGAGCAAAAAAGAAGAGAAAGAGAGGGTTTCCCAATGTCATAATAAAAATGACACTATGGCTGACTTCAAAATTCAAAATTAGGCATAACATAGATCAAAATTCTCCCACAGTGTGAGTTCATTTTCTCCCCCACAACATGCATCAATTCTATTCTTGACTGAACAATGTGCAATATTCTCTTTAGAATTCTTTCTTAACCTTACAAAATTCTGCAAAAAGATTGTGCTGTCCCTACCAAGCTCCAAACACAAGCCTATTAGAGATAGGGAAGATATCTTTTTAGAGAAGAAAGGCTTGTTCACCACATTGAGTGACTCATGTATGAGTTTTGTGACATACAAGAAAGGGGGAAGTTTTTTTTTTAACCCAATGGATTTTTGAGTTTGAAAGGATCTCTGATTATTGCTATTCAATCTCTCCACTCTTGAAGATAGTGAGCTTTAGCCACTTCCACATAGTGTGCCTGAAGTAATTGTCAAGATATTTTTGCCATAACACCTTGATGATGCCTTTCCCTTGGTTCAATCTTTTTGCTCGGGACGAGCAAAGATCTAAGTCTGTGGGGGATGTTGGCGGTCCTTAACGACCACTTTTACCGCCAACACTAGCTTATAAAAGCCATCAATCAAGAATAAATGAACATTGGTTATGGACTAATGGCTTTCCACAAGTTTTGGTGATATTTTGATTGCAGGAACAATTATGACAGAAAATCACCACAAACTATAAACAAAGAGGGATCTTTTCATGAAGATAAATTATCCAAATAAAACATTTGATATCTCCATGTAAAAGCCCTCGAAAAGATAGTCAAAATTGACTTTTATTTCACCCAATTCGGAGTCCGGGAGCAGAAGTTATGCGTCAAAGAAAATTACAGGAAATGCTGAAATTTCTTGGCCGGCCGGCCTACTTGTGTTTCCATTGGACCCGATCTTCCTCTAGTGGGCTATACGCACCGTAAAACATCAAGCCCAAGTGGTCTCCATGGTGGATGAACAACCGACATCGCAAAGGTGGGCTTTTGGGCCTAAACTTGACGGTTACTCCACTTCTGCTGCCCCCACTCGACAACCGACTTAGGAAGCGATCCCGGATGTCCATGGCGCAGGCGGTGGCCATCCAAGACAATGGATGGCCGGCCGTCCTGACTTGGCGGGCAAATTACTCCACCGAACTCCTACTTGACGTGCCCGCCACTCTACCTCACTTGGGCCTATAGATAGATGGTAGCTCCCACTGCACTATACAACTCGCACCTTAGTAGAGAAAGAATTCCATTAGTGAAGCTTTGTCGAATGATTAATAGAGGTAGTGAGTGAGTGAGAGGCGGAGGAAGGGTGGAAGCTCCGGAGATGTCAGGGCTCTTCTTCTTTGGTGCCTCGGGTATGTACTCCGCTTGGGAGTAGCTAGTCTCCCTAGTCTTCCAGGCCGGGTAATATGTAAAGTATTATTTATTAAGCAATAAAGTAAAGTTTTCTTCTTTATCATCTATGGGATTCAGGTATGTAGTAAGTATTTTTTTTTACTACATGTGCTAGCTCTAGGACAATTGCTAGTTGCTGGTGTTAATGATAGGTGTAAAGCATGATGTTTATACTTTGATTTATCCTGAGTTGCCCTCAACCCCACGGGATGTTGTGGTAGCCGCGAGTGTAGGTGACAGCTGCACCGGTCTCTGTAGTCCACCACGTTCGGGTTGAATGTGTAGGGGCTAGACGCGGTCCGTTGACTGGATACGTTGAACCTAGTTACCAGGTTGCGTGTTTTGGTGGTGGCCATGCCCCGAAGTAGATGATATCGAAAGACTCTTATCGAATTGCTCAGTTATTTTATATCTTGCATTAGATTACCTGGCGAGAGTACTATCACCCTTACTGCATTAATTCCCTGCTTAGTGTGTCCCTTTCTACGAATATTCTGCATAGACCTCGAGTTTAGTACAATGTTCGTTCCCTGTAAATTCGATATCTTAGGAATACTTCTGGGTGAAAGCTACATCAGTATCCGTATGTTTGCGGATTAATTTCTGTTAGGCCTTAGGACTGCCAACAGTGAGTCAGGGGGCTGGAGCACTAGGCTCGGTAGTGGCGGGTGAGAAGGCAGACCGTCACTACATGACTCGGTAGCTGCGGGTGAGAAGGCTGGCTGCCGCTATAGCGCTCGGTAGAGACGGGTGAAAACGCTGACCGCCCGCACCTACAAAGGGTTCCTAGCTGTAGCAACGGTTCATTTTTGTACCCGTCCCTACTTCAATATTGGTTCCGTTTCTACAAGCCTGTTTTGTGATAGTGTTGGTGAGTTTCTCGGTGATGGGAAGGTTGAGGTTGGCTAGGTTGAACGATGAGCTCGCCATTGGATGTGAATAGAGGATAGGCTCTGTATACCATGAAAGATTGGCAGAAGCGATACCGTTGCCTTGGCTCGCGCTACGTGTTGTATAGCGGCACAATGCCGAAAGGTTACAACAGAGTTTGTTACTAGTGACAACCAGCCATGTTTATCTATACAACAATCTATGAAGGCTTGGCATGTAAGTCACGTTCACGATTACAGGGGAATCTCAACTATCTAACAATTTAGACACTTGTGACATGTTTCATGAGGATTTTTAGGTCCCGTACAAGAGATTGATGAAAACAGCTATTTTTTCGGATACATTTTTTTTTGCGAGGAATTTTTTCGGATACATAGGAGAGCTGCCTATAATTATAACCAAAAATACATATCATCTTCTCCTTGTAGCAGGAGATTAAATGATGGAAAATGGTTCTGGTCCAGTTGAAAACCAACAGGATCAAGTACAACTTTATCTCAAATGAATATATATTATGCCTTAGTGTTTGGGGGTTACGTATCATCATGAAAATGTTACTGACGACATGATTTCGCCTTCCATATTGAAGTGTCGACTTGTTTCCCTTGATTGGAGTGACCCATAGTTTCATATTCACCATATTCCCCACATCTCCTAGGAACTGTGACAGATCGAAACTGCTTGTTCTTAAACTTGTATATCATCGAGCGCCGAGTGTACTTGTGTCATTGTAGGCCTCACCGCTACATCAATATTTGTACACATCACGGCAAGGGCTGATACCTCTTGGATTTGTCCCACTTCCTCTCCGATCTGACTGTCAACTATGGACATCACATTGCCAGTTGCTAGCAATAAGTGAAAATGTGACACAAGGTTCCATCCATTGACAGATGCAAATGAATATGGCTTTTTCCGAGTTAGCAATTCAATAAGAAGAATCCCAAAGCTGTAGACATCACTTTTTTCTGTAAGTTCTCCGTTTAACATGTCATTTGGATCGATGTATCCAATTGTTCCTTGAGCACGATCCGTATACACTACCATTTGATCAATGTTCATAAATCTGGCAATACCTCTGATAGCTTTGCTCTTAAGGCATCATCAAGAAGTATGTTTGCACTTTTGATATCTCTGTGGAATATAGGTATGTTAGCAGATGAATGCAAATATGATAACGCACTGGCAACTTCTGTTGCTATTCTGAGCCTATCCTTCCATTTCAGTGACTCTTGTCCTTCAACGTGCAGATGATCGTAATGGGATCCGTTGGAAATGTATTCGTATACAAGCATTGGGATCTGAGTTTCAAGGCAGCACCCCAATAGATGCACCACATTTCTGTGTTGCACTTGAGAAAGCATTACAACTTCCTAAAAAACTCGACCTGCGGGGGGTATGACGGCCCCCGGGCATTTTTTAAGGAGAACGATCGTCTCACACAGATCGAGAAAACCCCCGAACCCTCCTCCGCACCATACACAGGGACTCAGCAGGCCGGTGAGAATCGGCGCGAGTACTTAACCTATGCTTTGGTCCAACGGAGGAGCGAGGGGATTTTTTTATGCACTGCAGCGACTAGAGCCATATTGCAGGAAATAGTCGCTACAGTGCAGGTGCCGCGGCGGATCGAACCCGGGCCACCAGCCAGCGTCAACAGGAGCCAACGCTCCTGGAGCTGGCGGTGCTAGCCACTCGGGACCGACCCGCGTTGGCAAAGCATTACAACTTCCTTTAAGTAATCATTGATTTCTCTGTTGATGGTGTCTTCCCTTGTTAAGACGGAAGTGCAGTACTTCTTTACAGCCACAACATTTAGGTTAAGAATTCCTTTGAAAACAATGCCTTGTCCTCCTTGACCTAGAATTTGCCCCCTGTCAAAATTGTTTGTGGCCTTTAGTATTTCACTCAAGGAGACAATCAACCGTTCACTTATGTCAGCATTTGTTGTCCTCAGCATCTGCATCAGGAGAGCATAGTTGTATTTGAAAAACTTCTGTCTAGACCTCTTCATTCTATGTTCCTTCACTTTACGCCGTATTGTAGGAAAACCAAAACCAAGAGCAAGGAGCAATGTGCCGCACCCGACTCCAAGGCCTACACTAATACCTGAAAACACATGCATGTGAAAGTTTAACTAGAGTTAGCTAAAACCCGCAAAAAAGAAGTTTAACTACAGTTGACGAATACATGTACAGGCGATACTGCCTACAAAATTTGAAAAAAGAGAGTAAAATTCACAGAGCGCTACCTATATGGGAATCCTTGATTGAAAGGCATCCCCCATTCTTGAAAGGATTTCCATTCGTGCCATCAGGGCACTGGCAGTGAAAAGAGCCGGGAAAGTTGAAGCATTTTCCATAACATGAATAATGTTTTGGATCTGCGCATTCATCAATATCTACACAGATAAATCCGAAACAAAATTATGAGAAATTATGAAAACTGGGTGGTGGTAAAGGAAGTCAGGCTACTGACCTCAGTCAAACTGCAATACTGTGTTAGTGGAAAGGAACAAATTTTAATTTGAAACAGAATAAATACTAACAAAAAAATTTGTTTCTCACAGTCAAAGATAATACAAGAGGAACCCTTTTAATGAATTACGTTTCCTCTTAACTTAATATATATTCATATGTAACAAAATGCTACTGTTGTAAGGTAGATAACATTCTTCAGTAATCCATTTGTTATAAACTCTTCCTCACATACAGGGATAAAAATAGAAAACCCATCCAAAAATATATTATAGGTCCATGAATTGTAAGGTATTGATAGTTTTATTGCGAAAATACTAGTTTAGTACCCTTCTAACTGGTAGATAGCTAGGGGATTGATAGAGACACACAAAAGTCAATGCAGTGAGACATGGATCGTTATTTATCACTGTGTAAGTAGTAATCCTTATTTTGATTCTGAGCACTACGTACCTGTGCATCCATTCGGGACAGAAGAGTTCCCTGTGTATCCAGCAGGGCAACGACAAATGAAACTTCCTGCGGTATTGTCGCAGTCCCCATAGCAGTTGTACATTTCTGGATATTCGCATTCATCGATGTCTATAAAGGGCACGGAATTGATTAAGAGATAAATTGACTGTTTGCAATTTTTGTTGCACATGGTAAAGGAGAAAAAGAGTTAATATTAAGACTAGACCTTGGCATCCGTCCGCAAGATATGCGTTTCCTTTGTAACCTTTAGAGCAGTGGCATGAGTAGCCGTGAAGGCCTGGAGGACTTTTTTCAAGGCAATAACTTTCTTTGCTTGCACACTCGGAGGCAAAATAATTTGCTGGATCATGTCTGTGGTGTAATTGAGGACTCCCTCGGCCAGGTAAACAGCGAATAAGAGGTCGTAATCGTTTGTGATATTGATTCTCTGTACCTCGATGTCATAGACAGAGTATTCGACCATATTTAAAGCTTGGCAGCAGCCAATTCCTGTGCAAAGGTTGCTACTACTAACATACACTTCGTCGGGGCCGGCATAGGGGCAGATGGCAGAGCAAGAGCTTAGAATATTGTCATCCCCTCGGAGAACAACTTGTACGTTGCAACCAATTACTGCCACAGAATTCAGTGTTGACGAAAGGGCAAACGGCCCACCCTTTGGGAGGCCACTGCCCCATGTCCCTTTAGAAGTGTAACCGAATGAGTTATTAAGAATCACACGCTTACTGTTTATTCTAACAGTGCCTTCAGGAATTGATATCCCGAGCACTTGAACGGTGCCGTCGCCGAGGTAGAGCTTGGGATGGCCATGACGGCCATACGTGTGATTCCTGCAGGAGAGATTAAATCCCACGGAGTGGTAGCAGCCAGGCTCGATTCCAAACGGGTATGGGACACTAATATTTCCGCACAACCTTGTGCAGTTACTATTAAGAGTGGTGGCTGAAGGTAGTACCCATGCCCTGGAAGGCGATGGCAGAAGAAGAAGAGCAACGACCGCAGCCAAGGCGATGACTCCCCTTCTGGTTACCTTCTCCATGTGTTATCTTTGATCTGCTTCATAGAAACCATGGTAATTAGGTTTCTACAAAGAAAATGGATAGGAATCCGTAAACAGAGATAAAATGATTAATTCGGAAACAATCCAGCCTATATCCTCATTATCCCTTTTTTTAAACCAGGACAATCAAACTTTGTGCAAAACTTGTACAGTGTAGGAGACAATAACTTCTCTCTTTTTTTTTTTTGAAAGTAGGAGACAATAACTTACTGATGCTTCACGGCATGCTGAGAAACTCGATTCTGGTGGAAATACCATTAACCAAACAACGTAAATTCAAAAAAAAAAAAAACTCTGAAAGCGTTCACGTACCGCTAAGCCATTGCGGAAGGCTGAGAAACAGGAAGCAGATTATTGTGAGTCTGCGCCGGTAATATTTTCCTTTTTGCGGGGAAACGCACAACAAGCATTGTTTATATAGGGAGAGAGCTCCGGCCTCCCTGTAGCCAGAGATGAGTAGATGACGAATATTGACCCGTTCGTGTCGTCTTAAGACGCTGTCACAGCTAACCACATCCAGCATATGCATTTGACACTGGCAGCCTTGCCGGTCCTTGCGTTCCATGCCTACGCGGAACAAGAGGTCAAACTTGTGATGTTTGATTTCAACGCTATAGACTATGACCGGGGAATTTCAGTGTTTCAGACAGCATACGAAGATGTTATTTTGGGGTTTTTTCGATGCATCAGAGGAGGCAGCCATCATTTTTTATTACAAAACCAAAATTATGTAAGCATCAATGTTCCAAGAAACACTTAGCCAAAACAGACATGTATATGTTTCAGTTCTTGTGCCATATGTTGTACGTAGATGTGTCGGCCTTCTGGTATTTCCCATTTTTTTTCCTGCAGGCTTTAGAATTGCTGTTAAGACTTTCTGTTAAGGAGCACCCGGCTAAGGAGTCTTGCCTAGCGGTTAAGACTTTCTGTTAGCAAATAAATGAGACACAGATTTTTACGTGAAAAATCCTTGCAAGAAAAAACCACGGGCACCGACTGACGATATCTTCACTATATGAGAAGAGTTTACAAATGCAGGGGAATAATAATGAGTCGTCAACTCTTCCCATGCAGCATACATGATGTGTATATACGGTGGCTAACAATACAACCCATAACGTGGGAGGACTCCATCTCTCACACCTCCTAGGCATCCCAGCGAGGTCCATAATTCAGATCATATTCCAACAAACTCCACCTTGAGACGAATTCCATCATGTAGCAAATAAAGTATCATCAATCAACTCACTTCAATAATTTAGTTCTCCTAGTTTAGAATAGGATTAGTATTCTAGTTATGGGAGTTAGAGAAGTGAGAGCTTCGCTCGGAGTTCCGGAGTCCTCTTCGGAGTTTGGGTAAAGTTCTCTTGTATTTTTTCTTTTTATAAGATTTTAGTTCATATAATTGTTTTCTTATTTGTTTAATTTAGTTCTCCTTTTAGTTTATATTTATTTATTTAAGTAATTATTATGGAGAAATTCTTGTGTTGGAGCAACGTCTGTGTACGGTAGACTTAGATGAGTTGTTTGTTGGTCTATGCTTATACAATTCATTTGAGTTTATTACGCATGGTTGGTTTGCTCTCTTCTAGAGGAGTAAGCTATTTAGGATAGTTCCTTGTATGGTTCAAGGAATTATTCTAGACATGAGTTTGCATCCAACCCCATGGAGGATGGTAGCCGCGAGCGTATGTGACCGCTACACCGGTCTCTATAATCCACCACGTCCGGGTTGGATAGGCAGGGACGCAATAACGGGTGGATCCCCATGGTGGTGACGTTGGTTATCACCATGGCACATTCGTGCCCTGATATGCAGGAACGTATATGTAATAAAATCTTAAGTAAGTAGTTGTAGACTATCAGGAAACTAAATGTTAACCCCTAGGCTAATTGATACCTTCTTCTCGTTGTTCTCCCAAACTAAATACTAACTCCTTATTATCTATAATATTACCTTCAAACAGAATTTCATGAACCCATACTTTTCCCTTGCTGTTTTGTATTAATCTCTTATAATTATAATTATGTGGCCCATCAGAACATCTTTGCATTGGCTTTCCAGCATGATATGCACCGCTGCATGTTTAAGTCTGAAGAACATAATCCTTATCTTTTTTTTTTTTCATATGGCATGTTTTTGGCTCACCTACTTATGTTATATCAAGGTATGTAGCATATGAGTAACAATACACTTGCTCCTCTCAGATGGTGCCTTGTCGTGGATTGTTTGTTGATCTTAGTGAAACTGCATTACATTGCTATTGCTAAATTGAATGTGAAGAGTATTTACCTTTTGTAGTGTATTATAATCATTTCCGCATCAGCCATACTTTTGATGGCTACTTTGTGCTCTTTAGGGTTTGTGAACATGAGTACCTAAGATGAAATCATCTAGGTAAGCAGTCAATCCTCATGGTTTTCGTATGGTTGTATTTTTACAGTTTTAAAACCAGCATACTAAAAACCATGTAAACATGTATTTCAAGCAGTTTCTCTGTACCTGATCACTTTTCAAAAAATGAGGTTCATATGACACCTTACTATTTATATAGCTGAGCACATATTTTTTTAACTTTTTTATCTAATTGCATGTAATATATTACAATTTGAAACTTTACACGGTGATACATTGCTGCATTCTCTGTCTATGAATTTTTTTACAGAATTTTTTTAATTATCTAAATAACTTTTCATTCAGAATAATTTTTGTTGTGTAAAACAAACTATTTGTACAATCATGAAAATCTTTAAAAAACACATGGATAAAGAATGCATCGATGTATCACTGTGCAAAATTTTAAATCGTAAGACTACCAACAATGGTGATGAAAACCGATGCTGAAACAGAAGATAGAGTGTTTCAGCATCAGTGAATACCATTGCAGCAACCGATGCTGAAATGAGAACGCCGGCCTCATCATGTACATGCACTGATGTCAAAAAAATAAAATAATATTTTCTTTAATTGTTGACTGTTTGACTTACGTTTGACCTTTCATCTTATTTAAAACATTTAAAAAATTATTATATATTTTGTTATAATTTGTTTTATCACTAAAAAAATAAAACATAACTCAGAATTTCACATGTTTAAGCTAATATTTTTAAATAAAATAAATGATTAAACATATTTTAAAAAATAAACAGTGCGACTAATTTGAAAACGCAGGGAGTATATATCACCAGCAGGGTCTGACCGGTGACCTTTCTCACGCAAGGCAATGAATAATGAACCTGGTCTCGTGTGAGGTGTGACGCAGTGCTTCCACTTGCGGGTAGGCACTTGTCAGTGTTTAGTAACTGCCCAACGAGTAAATTTGTACTACACGCTCGACGGAGTTGACTGCTTGTGATTGACGGTGGTCTATACTGGTTCAGACTCGAAACGCCCTACATGACTATGTCCAGTTCATGGTGTTGTTGTATTGCTCGTATTAGGGGTTACAAGCGAGGCGAGAGAGGGAGTGTTCCTAAGTCTCTGTGTGTATGTGTGTGCTTGAGAGAGCTCAAACCGAATGAAGTGTTCGGAATGAGCCGCCCCCTCTCCCCGTTGTCCGCATGTAAGCTTCATGACCATTGGAGTTCGGAAACTCCAAAGGTATGAATGTTTTGGTGATTGGGTGACCATATTGATGTGACTAACATTTTCATGTAGAATATTCAAATGGTCGTGTCAATGAAGCGTCGTCTCACATACTCTATCTTTATCGACGACTTAGTGATTGGTTGCCTCGAGGATTCGGATCGAGAACTTGATGGAGTCAAGGTTGAAGATGGATCAAGGCTAAGGACATGATAGAACCAAGCAAGTGTTGGCTTGGTGTAGATGTTAGCTTGAGTCCATAGGAAAAACCAGACTATCAAGAGGGATCGAATTGGTTCTCTTAGAGCACACTAGGTTAGAGATCAAATGGATGCATTGTGAGTCTCTTGAGGGCTAGGGTGGCTGAAGAGAAGAAGAGGAACCAAGAATAGAGAAGTTGGAAGCAAGGATCAAGAAGTGGATCAAGTTTTCAGCTTATGCAGAAGAGACCGGACAGTACGGTCCTAGGGACCGTATGGTACGGTCTTCATTGAAGATCCAGACAGGGAAGTGAAGTCTCGGGATGCTGAGAAAATAAAGACCGTAGCACTGACCGGACGGTACGGTCATGGGACCGTATGGTACGGTCATCAGAGGAATTCCAGACAGAGAAGTGAAGTCTCGGGATGCTGAGAAAATGAAGACCGTAGCATTGACCGGACAGTATGGTCATGGGACCGTATGGTACGGTCATCAGAGGAATTCCAGACAGAGAAGTTGAAGTTTCTGGAAGTCGAAGAAATGAAGACCGGACTATTGATCAGACGGTACGGTCCTAGGGACCGGACGGTACGGTCTTTATTGGAGAAGTTCAGACAGAGAAGAAGAAAATGGAAGAATGCCTGGAAATAGAGACCGGACGGTACGGTCATGTCACACCTGTTTTAATAAGGCCAAAACAGGTACCCACTTGTGTGCCAGGATCAAGTTTCACACAAGTAGTGACTTCATAAATGGTAAACAAAGTACATCCATATCCGAATTATTACATAGTATCATTATTACAAAAGGACCCTTGGGTATGAAAGAAAATTACATTTATTGCAGCGGAAGAATAAACAGCTAGCGTAGGCGCCCAAGACTCCAAGACTCCACAGGCAATCGACTGGTGAACCACCCGCCTAGTACTCCGCTCCATCGTCTTCAGGATACTCCCCTTCTCCTGTAGCTGAATGAATTGGGGGGGGGGGGGGGGGGGGGAAGCCGTGAGTACGTAGAGTACTCAGCAAGTGGGGGAAAAAGATGACATGAAGGAAAGACAAGGAAGGCTATAGGGTTTGTTGCAGAAAGCAAGTTTTATTTTACAAGATTTTAAATGCAGCCTATTTATTTACTAAGTGAAGAGGCCAAACCCAAGAACCCATAGGTGAGACAACCAACCCAAACAAACCGTCTCCATCTTCCAACCACCATCTAATCATGCGAGGATCCCAGGCCGCTCTTGACCGTGAGCACGGCTGTCATGACAGTTTTACTTCTCTGCAGAGGTCGCGCCACTTTACCCACAAGTCGTGATTTCATCCACTGTTGCCAGCTGGACTAGAAACCTCCCTGATGCCGTGCTGATCAAGCACTTACACACTACCGAGGTGTGCGGCCAGGAGATCACTACGAGGCCTTTCCGAAGGGTCTTCCAGTGTGCACTCGCCCTCTAAGGTTCCACTCCCGTCCAAAAGTGATAGCCCTCAACTAGCAGCTCATCACCCCGGTAGCCCCCTCTTGAGCCGTTCAGATCCCAGGGCAGTCCATCCTGACTCCCATTCCCCGCTCCGCCACTGGCTTGCACAGCACTGGAAGAACACCTAATTACTTAGCCAAGCTGCTCCCATAACAGTCTTGATGGCACTGTAGTCCCGGGGTTGCCGCTCCACGAACCGGTCCTTAGGGTCTAGACAAGCAAACCACCAACCCAACCATGTGCTCACTGCACAACAATCACATCCCGCTTGTCTAGAACCTACCTCATACTACAACATCATAACCAAGCATTCCCACATGTGTGTAACAAGTAGAGATTAACAAGTTATTAAGCAACCCAACCAGGACTCAAGCATGCTAAGCAACATCTACCCCTACCATAACATACTAGTCTAAGGCGACAAGGAAAAGTAAAACAAGACTAGTAAACCCTACAATATAGGTATCCCATCATGTTGACACAAGCATGTAGTTTGTAAACAAAACATTTGTAAGATAGGCGCAAGATGCGTCAAGGACACTTGCCTTCATCGTGAGAAGGCTGCTGCTCGTAGGTCTCAAACTCTTGGTACTGCAGCTCCTTGGGCCACTGCTCCTGCGCTCCCTGTATTCATACGTGCGTACACATACACAAGCAAGTACATACAATCAATACCACATATGCAACAGTACAGAATCAGGATGTAAATGCAATGATATGAAAGAGCATGATTTTCTGAGAAAAACGGCGCAAGAACGGCTTAATTCGGAGCTAGGGATCAAAAGTTATAGGGTTTTGAAGTTCTAGGGGCTTAAACGTAGATTTGCAGAAGCTACGAGGGACTAATATGTAATTATAGAAAAGTACAGGGGCCTCGGTGCAAAAAGTTTGGACTAAAACATAATTTAAATAAAGTACAGGGTGGTTTCAGTAAAATTACAGGACTGGCAAATAATTTATTAAAGTACAAGGGCCTAAGTGCAAAACTGCCTTTAAAAACCGGAAAAAGGATTTAAAATAAAACTGTGCTGACTGTGTAAAGGATGTGCTGACGTGGCTGCTGACTGGGATTATGAAGTGACACGTGCATCTCCTGATTGGTTGGGCGAAGGGGTATGTTTGATCTAATCTGGGCCGTTGAGATCGGGGGGACGGCTGAGATTGCTCCGGCCGGGTTTAAGGTCGCCGATGGCGACCGGGCGGCGCTACCGCGGCGGCGCTTCGCCGGAGTTGGCCGGAACGGCGCTCCGGCGGCCTAAAGCTTGCCGCGGCTACTCTAAAAGGAAGAGGGCGGCACGAGGATCTCACCTAGGTGGTCGCGCAGCGTCGGGAAGGGGCGGAAGAGGGTCGGCGACGGCGATTGGCGGCGGGAAGGGGTCGTGCTCGTCGGGGATGGTCTTCCGGCGGCGGTGGCTCGACGAGAGGTGGTCGGGGAGGTTCCTCGGGGTCCTGGGAACAACATGGGTGGGTCAACAAGCCGAGAGAGAGGCCGAGACGGCGGGACGAGGAAAAGGGGCGAAAGCTCACCGGCGGCGGGGAAAAACTCGACGCGGCGGCGCTGGAGCGGGGAGAACTCGCGGCGAGTGGATGGGCGGTAGCACGGGGTCGGGTGGGGTTTATATAGGGCGAGAAGGGGCTAGGGTCTCGCGGCACGGCGTCAAATCCCAAGAAATCCGGCGATGGCGGCGTCTCCATTCCTTGCGCGGGGAAAGAAGGAATATCCGGCGATTCTTCGATTGAAAAGAGGGAAAGAGAAGAGGAGATCGCGGCGAACCCGGCGGTGTGGTCGGCTTGACGCGGAAGGGCGCGCGGCGGCTTCCATTTGGGACGGCGGCGGCGCGGTTTGGAAAGCCGGCTGGCCGGTAGCTCGGGGAGAAGAAAGAAGGGGCGGGGCCCGCTTGTCTGTGAGAGGAGAGAGGGAAAAAGGAAAAAGGCCAGATGGGCCGGGGAAGAAGGGTTTCGGCCCAGGAAGCTTTAAGGAATTCTTTTTCCTTTTCTATTTCGATTTCCTTCCTCCTATTCTATCTAGTTTCTATAAAACGTTTAGGAAATAATTCCCACGCAATAAAATAAAATAAAAAGGTCCAAAAATGCAGAAAATGCATGAAATGATTTATGATGACATGGGATGCTGTGCAATATATAATTATTAAATTAAAGAAAATTTTTCCTAGACTAATTATGTGAACCCTATATTACTAATGTTGGCAATTTATAAAATTGTAAAAAGTAGGGTGTTACAGGTCAGAAAGGGACCGGACGGTACGGTCCATGGTACGGTCTCTAGTTTTCCTGGGCACTTTTGGGCAACGGCTAGTTTTGGGTTGGTAGTTTATAAATAGTTGGTTGCTCCCCCCTTGAGGGGTCTCTTGGCCATTGTTGGAGTATAGGAAACTCAGAGGAAACCAAGAGCAAGGGAGAGAAGCACTTGTGAAGGATTTGGAGTGATCCTAGTGCTTCAGAGAGCAGCAATTGCATCCACTTGATCTCTAGGCTAGTGTGAGATTGAGAGAGTCACTTCGATTTGTTACTCTTGGTCTATGGCAAGGCCCAGACCGGTTAGGCGTCGGTGTTGAGCTATTTAAGGAGATTGTGGAAGCCGACACAAGTTTGTACACAGTCTTGGAGCTTCCCGTGCGAAAGAAGCATCATTAGTGGAGCGCTCTTTGGCACGCATCAAGTGCGGAGCCTTACCTCCGGAGGAGTACCCGGGAGAGAGCCCGGCGGGACGTGCCCGCGACTTCACTCGGAGGGTGAAGTGTGCTCTAGGAGGGATCGCCATCGAGCGGAGGGACGGGGTCGAGACTCCGACGGAAGTGACCCAACGTGGAGTAGGGGAAGACGCCATCCTTCCGAGACCACGGGAAAAATCATGAGCATTCCTATCTCTATCTCCTTTACTTACTAGCATTTACGCTTCCGCATTTACTTATGTGCTAGTAGAATTGCATGATAGGTTGTCTCTTTATTACTTGGTAGAATTGCTTGTTAGGGTGTTGCTTGTTGCTAGACTAGATTGTGTGCGCGCATCGCTAGCTTCTTGTTGTCACCATATCTAGTCTTGCTAGCTTCGCACCTTAAGTACGTTTGGGAGAAATTATTGATACACCGATTCACGCCCCCCCCCCCCCCCTTTCTCGGTGCCCTTGATCCTTTCACGCACACCCCTTTTATCTGTCAAGGGAATGAAGCGGCTCACACAGAGGGGAGAGGGCCACAAAGCGTGTCAAGAATGGAGGAAAGAAGAAAAAGAAAAGGGGAGGAAGGAGTTTTGTCCCAATCCGTTGCTTTCCTTCCCACTCACCGGGACGACGTGATCGGGAGTGTTGTGCTGCGGGTGCATACACTGTTCATGGCCTTTTCGGCCACTGTTGACCGCTGTAGCGACATGTGCGGTCGCGTCCCCGCGACGCAAGGCACTGTGCGGCTACAGTCAGCCTGTACGCCTGCCCAAGGCATGCGTCATCCACTGCCCATCTTTATGGTTTGTACAACTGGTCGTCTTGGGTCTTCGCCGCTATTTCGACCACTTAGGAGTTGGAGCTGGTGCGGGTTCGGGAGTCGAGCCCAATCCAACCTCGGACGTCAGGGTCGGCACGACGTGGCGGATCTCTGACCCCTATCTTCTTGCGAGGCCGAGAATGTTCGTACCGGTCCGTACGGTCGGAATCCTTCCGCTGGAGACCCACAGTGCAATGGTGTTTCAAACATCATTTCATTGTCAGATGAGCATTGGTGCTTCATATTCTTTTTAGTGAGCATCGGTGCCTGGTGTAGAAAGTTGGTCCCATTAATAAAAAAAAACAAGCCATACCCTGCTCACTGTTCTCTCTCTCATCAGCGTAATAATCATTGTTTATTCAATGGGAACCGGGTGCCTGTACAAGCTGCGGTGCTGAGTTTTTTTATTCAAGCACCGGTAGTTGCAGTGGGGAGCTTCGGTGCCTGAGAGGAAAGATTCCTTCGGGCACCGGGTTGAGGCACACACTGCGGCTGCTAAGGTGCACGGAGCCCTCGGCCTCCTCAGCATGGGGCCCACTTGAGTGCCGCGAACGTCAAAGTCGTCCCTTCGGGGTCAAGGTCGTGTTGACCCTTTCATGGGGGATGTTTTAGACGTGTAATTGTTGGTTAGGTGCTCGCGAATACATTAAAATAAGTATCCGGTGTTGTTGGTTAGGTCTCGTGAATACATTAAAATTTGAAAAATCCTTTTTCTTATGTTTAGTGTGACAACTACAAAACCACATTTTTCGAATATTCCACAGCTAAATGAGAGTTACAGGCCTTTTTACACGCAAGAGGGGGAAAGGCTTTACTAGATATGGGCTTACAGGTCACATCAAAGTCTACGAGAAAGCCAATTACACATAAAGGGATCAGCAGAGTCTGATATGACTAAAACCACGTCTTTCCAATGTGTTATAGCAAATTTTGCCTACAATTTATGGTCTAGTTTAGCATGGTCTTGTACAGGTAATGCACATGATAGTTGCTATATCAACAAAAAGCCCACATCTCTAGCAAAACACAATTCTTGAGCATACATAGACATGTTTTCAAACAAGTTAATTCTGCACTTCAGCTTACACACCATAATCTCTGCGTAAGTTCATATTACTGTAGCACGGGCACAGCAGGAGCACTCGGGGTAGGGAACCGAGTTGCATGACAATTAAAAAAAAGACTTGAACTTCAAAGCAAATCATTCAAAAGCACCAGTAGGCTTTTTATCGACTGTCTCAGCTCGGGTTCAAGCAACAAGCCTCCTCAGCACTTTGCAATCACCGATGCCCGCAGACAACCTTGTAGTAGACCTGTCCGACAAAGAATATTTTCAAACAATGAGCATCCAATAAAGAATTTAATTACCATGTAATAATAATGCTACCTCCATATTTGTTTCGATTTTGTTAAGGCACCATGGTTAGTTCAATATAGTGGCCAATGTGGAAACAACACCTGCTCTTTGTTTTGACGTTCAAGCCTCATGCTTTGCCCAACCAAATATTGCCAGAATACAAGGACAAGTAAACCACCCTCCAAAACTATTAACACGTCACGTCGGGCATGCTGTTCAGTAAAAGCATTGACTTACCCTGCCACTTAGTTGCTCCCCAATACGAAAACATGAAAAAGAAACAGAAACGAAATGGGCTATTCATGACTAAGCACAGCGCAACATACTTCCCAACCATCTCTGCCACGCATGACCGAATCAATACACTTAAGCCTCAAGCATGTTGTGGTAAAAGACTAAAAGGGCATGGCTTGTTCTCTGAAACCATTAAATCAATATACTAAGTTGGAAGAATACCCATCGACAACATACTCCCTCCTTCCAATAGAAAAATTGAACCGGAAAACAGCTAGCTGCTGCTGTCGGAACGACGTCCAATGAAAAACAGATAAGTACATTATTAATATACTCTGCCTTCCACAACTTATTGTTATATGTTTTTTAAAGAAATTCAGCATAGCCCTGATCTACTCATCAAGCTTTTCTGCTACTGCCATAATAGAGAATGAACAAAAAAGAAAAAAACTATGCACTAGATGTTGAAATAAAGTATACGAAGAAAAAGGCTAGTACTTTACCGGATCACCAAATATTTCAGGTGTCTGTTGACTTCTTCAATGAAGACCCACCTCATCAGTAGCGAGCACCTCCCCTTGATTCTTCCTTGGATCAAAGCCATCATGGGTACTCTTGTCATTACCACCGTCGTGATTCAAATGCTTATTTGTGCCTTCCCAAGAATTAAAAAACCCCATAAAGGATCACAAGATTAAGTATTACATATACAGTATATAGCACCCCTTCAATCAAATACTATGCCCGGCATTGAGTAACGCGCAGCATTTACCATTTAGAGGACCAATGTGGAAGAAAAGAGTTGAAAACAAGTGACCAATTGTCCACTTTATTTTCGTTAGTGTAATCTAATAATTCTTAGCAGGGCCTGTATTTTGTAAAAAAGAACATGACTATGAAGAAAGTAACATATTTGCATGCAAGCTTAAAGCTCTTCTATGCAAATGGATTTTGGAACTACCATGGATATAAACGACAAAAAGGAAAGCAAACAACACATGGCACATGGGATCTGACCTCTTTTGCAATATTTAAACGATAATTGATTTACATAGGAATCAAGTGTTATAGAAGGCAGCAGCATGACGCATCAGGAAAGATTACTTCAATATTACAACTCTCTAACAGTACGATCGACTGCCTAGAGAGATAAGTCTGAACATAAAGAGAATTTAATTAATTTAACACAGTTGCTAGTGTGGCTTATGAAATTCGTAATCTGCGCGAACACAGTCCAATGTACATAGGATTACAAACCACAAGATAAGGGTTGCAGGCATGAACAAGCATCTCAAGACGGCCAGAACACCATCATTATCATAGTGGCCAGGTAAATCAGAATGCATTGCAGTGATCGCGTGTCAACTCAATGCTGAGTGCAGTAGCTGACAAAGGAGGACTCTGGCGTGCTGCTAGAGCTCAACACCTCTGCAGCATATTACCAGGGTAGTGTAGGAAGGTTCTCCTAGTTCCTATGTAGGTCATTTCTTTTATTTCGTTTGTGACACAATTATTTCTTTGATTCTGGGTGTGTGATGCGTGATGCACATTGTACTTTCTTCTTATTGAATTAAATGACATGCAACTCTCCAGCATGTTGGAGAGTTTATATAACGGAGAAATATCAGGTGTGCAAGAAGTATTTGATGCACATGCTTCTTAGGTGGGCAATAGTATTACTACTTCAAATTAGTGCACTGTTATTTTGTAACAATTTTTGCTAAGTGATGTGAAATTATATTGTTAATGCCTTACTGGCGATAAATTTCCGAAGTACAACATGCAAACAATAACTTTGGCAAAATATTGGTGTATATGAATTTAAAGCACACTCAGTAGATAGAACTACATTTTCTGTTCTCTAACAACGAGTAATTATAGGGGTTAATGTGCAGATGGAGGATTGTATTCTTATATAAGATATTATTATCAATGATGTATATAGGATGCTTAACCTCTTAACGTGCAAATAGGTCACAATATAGGGATATAACCCAAGGGGCATCCCGGTGCACGTAGCTCCCGCTTGCGCAGGGTTCGGGGAAGGGTCCGACCACTTTGGGTCTTTTGTACGCAGCCTTTCCCTGCATTTCTGCAAGAGGCTGTTTCCAGGACTTGAAACCATGACCTCATGGTCACAAGGCAACAACATAGGGATATAACCCAAAGGATAAATATTCACAAAGGACCTAATGTTAAGGCATGACACCTATACTTCGATTTTGTGCATCATGGTCAGTGTAGTTACGCACAAATACGGAAATACACAAGGTAGTCCAAACAATCATAACACCCTATACTTTAAAGCCCTAATATAGCTTTATCTCTGTCCAAGAATAACTCATAAATAAACACTTAGGTTATGGCATTACACCATACCCATTTAGTCTAGAGTTCTTCCGACGGTGAACAATTCAGGGGCCAGAAGTGAAAAAGGCTTGCACACATTTGAAAAGAATAGTCCAAACAAAAGTTCTGTCCGATGGATCCAAGAATTCTAAGCAGGACCAATATAGTTCGAGAGTGAATATGCGTTTGTTACTGATGAGACCAGAGTTTGTAGCAGGGCAAGTCAAATAACAAACACAGTCTGAGACTTAAGCAGCAGGTGCGCTTGGCACAGGGTTCGTCAATTTACCTGCATTTGCCTCTGAAGGCATCCCAGGAGTTATAGCAGAACCTGCCACGATACCAAAGACAGAATGTGAAACTGGAGCAACAGTGGCACCTGTAAGAAGTTAAATAGTCAAAAGTAACAGCAGATAGCAAGACATTAAGTGTAAACACATCAAAGACTAACTGCTACAATGGAATGCCGATCTATTCTTAATTATCATGTCGATCAACGATGTAGTAATAAGATATAAATAAACCAACAAGAGACATAATTGAAAAAGGATAATCATGATAGATCCTTTTGAGATAGCTTTCTATAATAAGGAATGGAACCAGACAATAAGATCACTAGGCCATAGCCAACGCAGGGCACACCATTATTTTAAATTGATGCAAGGTGAAGTTACTTCTGAATCACCAGTTACCCCTTATTTTTTAGTTAAGCATGGAGCTGCTATCCAACACAAAATATTTCTTTTACATTTTTCTCCATCTATAGCAAATAAAAAGTTTTCCAACAAAATATACCTATGCATTGTTATGGCTAGTTTTGACACTACATATAACAAATTATGTTCAAAGAGCTCTTAGAGAAAACGAGGGCAAGATTATTATTCAGGTATTTGCATTTTTGGCACCATCAATACAAAAGATCAGATATCATTCAAAACTAGGCATATAGACCTTTCCAAAAGAACGATTTAATGGATTACAGTGCAGGTAGAGTTTTGTGCTGGTTTGAAAACTATTCACTGTAAGGGTGGTGAACTAGAACTAGTATACTCTGCACAATCATTTGGTATTCTCCAATAGAGGAACAATTTCAAGGATTCTTCATATTTATTTAGGTCGACAATGTATTTGAAAATAATGTGTAACTAAATGACTAGCTCTAATCACAGAATAGACTATAAATTCTTAGTGTGATTTGGCAAGGTAATAATTCCACTCTGGAAGACTTTACAAATTTAATCCTGAAACAAGCAAGAAAAAGTAGGATTCAGAAAGGAATCAGGTTCTAGATGTCACAAAGCAGCATACACAGTTGTAAATTCAATTAACAAAATTGAAATATGGCAAATCCTATATGTGTTATAATGCACCACTTTGATCACTACACTTTTTCTGTCAAACCAAGCAACATAATAGACCAGTCAAATGACGTATGTTTGTTCGATAAAAGCCTAAAAAATGTGTTTCAGTAATTTACCTGAATTTGTGGCTAATGAAATACCAGAGCTTTTAGCAGGTCTTAAGTTTTCAAACAAAACCTTCGAGCCTGGAGATTCACACATCAACCCTGAAAACGGAGCACCAAGACTCGGTAAATGCCTGGTCAATTTGCCTGCATGTGTTACTAATGAGGCGTCAAAATTAGTAGCAGAGGGCAGAGGCTGTCTTGAGAAACATAAGTCTGGAGAAGCGGATTCTTATAGCACAGGTTTGTCAATTTACCTGCATTTGCCACTGATGGCATCCCAGTAGTTCTAGCAGCCATGGTCTGTGAGACAGGAGCAACAGTTACACCTATACAACAGAATGGAATAGTCAAAACGGCATCTGATAGTTAGGTATATGTGCAAACAAACACATCACGGCACGGCTGTTGCACCAGAGTGTTTTTGCGACTCTCAAATGTGCACATCAAACAGGTATGGAATGTGAAGTAACCAGCCAATAAATAACATAATTGGAAACTTAGGCACTGTGGGTTATTTACAGATAACAATAAATAACATAGGAACCAAGAGACTAGAGATGAATGGTTGGCACATAAGCTGTATTACAGATAGAAGAGGCAATAGCACAGGTGGGGAAACTGAAAACCAACTATTTTGTTTGACCCAAGGCGAAGTTATTAAATGTTAATTGGAAGCAATTAACTTCATTATTTTTTAGTTATAAAAAGGAGAATATCGTCAGTGTAGCTATTCAATCTAAAACTGAAATTTTCACCGTTAAAAAAAATTTATCACAAACCGTATAACAGTTGTGTTTAAAAAGTGTTCACATAGCATGTAGCCACTTTTAGTACTCGTGTTCTCTAACAACTAGAAATTTTAAGGATCAATTGTAATGAAAGGATTCATCCTATGAGAATCCAGGCTGAGTTTGGTAACTCACCAGAGATTAAATTCTGGCAATTAGTAATTTTAAAGAATAGTCAGGTGCGGAGGGGATTGCACTAATAAGGCTATTGCATGGGACGGAAGTTAACACATAGCAGATCCAGCCCCCCCCCCCCCCCCCCCCCCCCCCCCAATCTAGTGTCAGGGAGCTTCGAATTGTTACATTAAGTGCAAGAAAAGTTGCAACAAGGTCAATTGAAAAAGGAGCCAGCAACCATCATGAAACCAGGAAAAAAGACTAAAAGAAAGAGAGCGGTAAATTAAAAGAACATGATATTTAATTGTAGAAAATTCAAAACTAGAAATGACAGCAGCAGATTACTTTATTGTCAGCAGTGCACCTGTCTAACTTGGTACATTTGGTGTTTCTAACAACTATCGGTATAACAGACATCAGTTCTGCTGACTGAGTATTATCATCCTGAAATGATAACAGGTGTGTTTTAATTTACCTGCATTATTCATCATCATCCCAGAGTTTTTACAGTGAAGTGATAAGGTACCAAACACAGTCTCAGAGATTGGAGCACCCAACATAGTCCTCAAGAATGGACCACCCATCATTGGCACATGGCTTGTCAGTTTACCTGCATTTGACACTGATGATGCAAGTTCTAGCAGGAATCAGTATCACACATAGTTTGTAAGAGTGGAGCATCAGGTGTTCTCGGCACAGGGTTTCCAATTTTACCTCCATTCAAAGCTGGTAGCGTTCCAGGATTTACAGCAGGGCCTGCCAAGGTATCAAATATATCCCGCGAGATTGGAGCAGCAGTAACACCTGTAACAAGTCGGAACAGTCAAAAATGAAAGCAGATATCAAGGCTCTGGATAAGTGTAAAGCAACGCATCAATGCTTGACGGATCATTGCACCACCATTTTGTTCTGAATTAGCATGCACATAAATATGTAGATAATGCCAAGCAACCAACAAAAGAGTAAGGGCAGCCCGGTGCACGTAGCTCCTGCTTGCGCAAGGTCCGGAGAAGGGTCCGACCACTTTGGGTCTTTTGTACGCAGCCTTTCCCTGCATCTCTGCAAGAGGCTGTTTCCAGGACTTGAACCCATGACCTCATGGTCACAAGGCAACAGCTTTACCGCTGCGCCAGGGCTCCCCTTCAAGCAACCAACAAAAGAGTAACATAGGAAATCTTATTCACCATATTTCAGAAAATATAAGTATGTATTCTCATGGCTAATAATGATGCAATATATAAACAATTATGTTCAGCTAATTGCCTGAGCAAATGCGGGCCAGATTAAAATCCACAAAGAAGCGAGAAGGTACTAAAGATGTGCAAATCATTGACATGAGAGATAACAACTCATCGGAAAGAAGACACAGAAGTTGAAAGGTAAGAGCATTTTTCGCTCAGAGCAATCAAAGCTGCTGAACAGAATTTTAGAATGCAGAAGCTGCCCTAAAGGACTCAACACAAGAATACATCCCAAGAAACGAATTTTCTCAACTACTTTTGGTCTATGAAACAAGTGTTAATTTACCTTTCATTATACTTGGTTGAAGAGGATGCTCCTGATGGAGCTCTGGACGTTTACCAGCTTTTAGACTTTCATCTGAAATTCACATAAATTCACCATCAACAAATATTACCATGCATAATATTGCGTCATAATATAGACACAACCCAAATCAAAACAAAGCAACGGTAGAGATAACATAGAAAATATGTTTCAGTAATTGACAGTTTATCATGTAATATCGAACATGCACTCGTGCTAAAGCTACCAAACAAGAAGTTATGTATCCACAAAGGTAAATACATATACGCTTTAATAGTAACAAAGAGCAGACTGGATCATACCAACAATATCAGCCACCCAATTTAATGCCTTGCTCAGCACTTCTGCGATTCAAAAGATGCATCATTAGCTGTCGTTCATATGCAATGGCTATGAGCTTATACTTCTAATGACGAGAAGGGCCGCATACTATACCATCATGCGATTCCTGAGAGTGACTGGAGGAAAGCAGGCTGCAAAAAAGGAACATGTGCATGTAAATGCAGTAGAAAAGGATTATTCAGAAGCAGCAGGAATTCATCTCAGGATATTCAGAAAATGTTGCAGAGTACCAACCTCCTTTTTTGAAGATAGCTCTTGGCAAGAGTAGACACTCGCAGCCTGCGGGACTGTTTCTTCCAGTGACGCCTCTGGCAGGGACTAGCAAAGATTGCAATCAAAATGAAACAAATTTAGCGATGGACAAGCCGTACAACATATAATTAGACTACTAGATATATAGAGTAGGAGACTACCTGAAACTGATAGGAAGTACATTGTTGAATAGGCCGCTCGGCATCAGCACCATGCCTTTGAGTTCTGGAGTCCGATAAGCTAAGTGGTTGACAATCTCCGACGCCTTGCGCCTCACGCGTTCCCAGTCCATGGAGGTCCTTAACCGGCACAATATTTAGGTGGATTTATTAAGGAATGTACGAGAAGAAGAAACATAAGAATCGACCAGCTGAGAAAAGAAGATTAATTACCTGAGTTGCTGCTTCGCGTGGAGCGCGGTGAGCATGATGGAACGGATCCTGATGATACCATGTATGACGGAGCTGCCATGGTTGCGGTATACGCTGTACTTGGCGGCCAGAACCTCGCCTTCCTTGGTGCCGGCGATGATGTTGGCCAGGGCCATGTGCGCGACGAGGAAGCGGTAGAGGACCTGCGCCTCGAGGCCTAGCCGGTCGAGCCCCGGCGGCAGGAAGCGGGAGAGGTATACGACAGCGTCCTTCCACTCGCCTCGCTCCACCAGGCGCTGCAGGTGCGACACGGAGAAGCAGGCGTCCGTCTCGCTGGCCATCCTGCACGGCAGATCAGATCCCAACCGCACAAGCAATCAGGGGTGAACCAAAGCATTAGGGAACAACAATCGAGCAGGCGACCGAACGAAGAAACATACGATCCGAAGGCGGCTTTGAAGCCCTCAACCCAGAGGAGGTCGAGGAGTCGGCGGTGACGGAGCCGCCGAACGCAGGGGTACAAGACCGCCTTAGAGGAGGAGCGATTGGTGGCTTTCGGCATCTCTCTGCGCCGCCGGCCGGGAACTCGAATTTCGGGGAATCGATTGGGGGTGGATGGGGAGGGGTGGAGCAGGAGGGGAGAAGGGCTTCGACGAAGAACGGTTTGTAGATATAGAGGTGCGACCGTGCGAGGACGGGAGTCGGGAGCCTCCCGGAGCCTCCCTCTCTCTCTCTCTTCTCTCTTTTTTTAATTTGAAACGTCCCTGTGTCTCTCTCTCTCCCTCAGGGAGACTCCCATCTCTCTCTCGGCCGCACTCAGGGAGTCTCCCTCCCATCTCTCTCTCTCCTTACGCGGGCTCGGGCCGGATGGGCGCTCATGGCCCATCAAAACCGAAAGATCTAAAAAAACAAAAAACCGAGGCAAAGATTAAACGTTGGTAGTTTTCAAAAAAATTATTAAACATTGGCAAAGATTTGCATGCCTCAATTGCTTGACATGTTTTCTTCATCGTCTCTTTGTCTTCACCACACTTTTGTAGTTGTACCCAAAACCGAGGCCAGTATGTTATCTAAAAGAGTGTCTATAAATATGTTTTTATTAGAGATTTATCAAAAACAATATCATTCTTACAAAATCATATAACTCAACATAAAACAGATGCTCCTACTACCAGTTGTCTTTTTAATTTAGTACCAACCCCCTAACACCAATTATACCAAACATACGAGTAATGCAAATAGGTGGTTGTAAATCAAAAATAAATTGGACGGCTCTATAGGAATTTTGCTACATGACAATCGATAAAGAGGTCCTGGATAGTTAGTTACAAGAACAAAAGCAACACTTTTTTGTTTTCGTTCCCACTGTATAACGGTTATATGCCTACTAAGTATTAGTTACATGCCCATGCGTTGCTATAGGTAAAACAAAAAAGAAAAAAATTCATTTCACTTTATAGGATTCACTATTTTACCCTCTGAACAAAATCAGTTTAAAATACTCCTTTAAAGACATGCTTAGAGCAACTTTAGCATGCCCCTACATCAGCCTATATAGCAGGCCCCTCTATTCTGACGCAAAAAGTTACCTCGCCTTTAGATGAGCCTCTGTCCTAGGAAGGTCTCGAGATTTCTCTCCAAAACATCTGCATGTGACTATCCGCTGAGGGATCGCTAGAGCTAGGCCCCACCTCAACTTTCATGCACGTGATGTTTTTCTCTTTTTCGACGCGAAACTCTGTCATTTCGGCTACCGTGCGTCGCACTTCCCCGTCTCTTCCCTTCCGCTCGACCCTGCATGTCGACATCAAGCCACCGTCTGGATCTAGAGCTAAGATTTAGTTGGAGCTTGTTGGCGGTGAATAAATCATGCTTTGACGTCTAACATACTAGTAAATAAAAGTAATTTTTTGTGAGGATGGTAAATAAAAGTATTTTACCAAGATTCTGTGCATACTAGTTAGGAATAATGTAGAGCGTGTTCGGAGGCTCTAAAATTTAGATGAGAGAGAAAATTTTTTTACCGTTTAGGAGTACTAAACAAAGTCTAATTACAAAACCCATGTCACAACACCCCTCTAATTTGCGAGACGAATCTAATGAGCCTAATTAATCTATGTTTTGGAACAGTGATGCTACAGTAACCATCTTCTAATCGCCGCATAATTACCCTCGTTGGATTCGTCTCGCGAATTAGACCAGGGGTTCTGCAGTTATTTTTGTAATTAGACTCTGTTTAGTACTCCTAAATAGTAAGAATTTTTTCTCTCTCATCTAAAAAAAGAGCCTCCGAACAGGCTCGTAGTTTCATGAGTTTTAGTGATATTTATATACAAAAGGATATTATGGAGGAAAGTGGGTTCGATCCGGAGAAAAAACAGGCCGGCCGACCGGCCTCATCCTTAGGCCGGCTGGCCCCACTTGGTGCTCAAAGGCCTCGGCCTTCTTTTAGTGGGCTGAAAACATGACACACATGCAGAATCAGGAGCCCATCCTGTCGAGTTGCATCGAGATTCCATAAGGTAGGCTGTTTGGGCTTAAACTTGGCTCTTACTCCAGTTCTGCCGCCTACGACGTAGCCGACCTATCAACCGACATCAGGAAGCAATCAAGAGCATTCAGGAGCGAGGCGGTGGCGAACCGCCACATCGTGCGGCTGGCCGAGCCTCCTACTAGGCCGGGCCGCCTGACTTGGCGGCCCTGCCACTGAACCTTCCAGTATAAATTGTGACGTCCCGCCTCCACGAGGCCAGGCCCGCACGCCTGGCAGCTCTCTAGGATCTCAAGACTGTCCCCACAGACCAACACACGTCTTTTCCGCGCACTTTGTCCTCACTCGTGCACACCCGGGAAGGACTTCCCGGGTGTGCACGAGTGAGGACAAAGTGCGCAGAAAAGACGTGTGTTGGTCTGTGGGGACAGTCTTGAGATCCTAGAGAGCTGCCAGGCGTGCGGGCCCGGCCTCGTGGAGGCGGGACGTCACAAGTGGTATCAGAGCCGACCCTCGCGGTTTCACGGGCGCGTGTGGGCGCAGTTGCTCAGGCATGGTGCGCATGGCTGGTGTGGGCCCAGAGTGGTCACACAGCATGGCACATGCGCTGGCACTGGACGCACGGACGTGGCCAAGAGGGGACGTTCCTCGACTGGGGTTGATCGACGAGGACGTCGATCTCCTAAGGGGGTGAGAATGTAACATCCTGGCCCAGGGCTTAATAGGATTGATAAGAATACTCATACCAACAGTTGCAACTTCTTTTCCGGAAGCTCATCTCGAAAGAACTCCGGGGTTAAGCGTGCTTGGCCCGGAGCAATTTCGGAATGGGTGACCGACCGGGAAGTCCTTCCCGGGTGTGCACGAGTGAGGACAAAGTGCGCAGAAAAGACGTGTGTTGGTCTGTGGGGACAGTCTTGAGATCCTAGAGAGCTGCCAGGCGTGCGGGCCCGGCCTCGTGGAGGCGGGACGTCACATAAATACCCTCCTGTCTTAAGGAGAATATAAATACTCCTGTCCGGCTGCAGAACAATTTGCACCTCATCTAAGTTAATTATCATTTCATTACTTGTTTAGTTAGAAGTAGAGTTACTTTGAGAGTTAGAGTAGAGTGAGCGCTCTCTCGAGATTTCGGAAGTCTTCTCAGAGTTCTGGTATAGTTGTTGTATCTTAACTCTTCTAGAATTATTTTTTTAATATATTTATATATTTATCTTTATCTTTATTTATTACTTTTAGTATTTAAATTCTACTTATTTGTTTATTCGGTTAAGTAAGTGCTCGTATAAGTTTTGTTGTGAGATTCGTGATTGTGTCTAAAGAGTACGAGAGAGTGCCACCGTTGGAGATTACGTCTCAAATATAGATGTTGTTATTTTCACAATAAGTATAATATTTTGTTATTATTCAATTTTCTTTCGCTCTACTTTCCTGTTGAAATAGAAAACCATGAGATAAATGAGAACAAATGAGTTCACGAGTGAAAGGGTCTGTAGCCTAGTGGCTACAAGAGCCTTAGTAGCACCTTAGGTTTTAGGTTCGACTCTCTGTGGGAGCGAATTCTCTAAGATTTAACGACGATGTGCATTTAATGTTTGTGAGTGTCTGCGTTTGTACTGTGTTTTTTTTTCACAACATTTCAAACCAATGTTTTTTTTCAATGATTTCAAACCAATGTTTGAATACGACCACAACGAAAAGCAGAACCTTTTCCTGTCCTCACATGCGTCCCCACCCCACATGCGTCCCCACCCCAAGCAGCATCAGAGGAAGCTTGTTCTGAATTGACCAGGCCAGGTGGCGCTTGGCACCCAGCAGCGCACCACGCCGCCGTCTCACAGCACTCGCGGCGCTTTGATCGATCCATTTCCATGCCCGGAGAGCACGACGTGGCCGCACGTACGGCGCGTGGTGCAGGCGGCCAAGTCGCGGATCCTGGAGACGGGGAGCTCGAGGGGCTGACGACCGACGGGGTGCTCTGCTCGAGTCCGTGGTGGCGTCGTGCTTCTTCGTCCGGCTCGGGATCGGTGTTGAAGCGCGTGCTGGAGGCGTTCCACCGCCACGGCGTCGCCCGCCGTCCTCGCGGCCACCGTGAAAACAGACAGCGCCGGGGAGGCCTTGGTCACGGTCAACACGTCCGCCATGGCGCCGAGCGTCGTGGAGATCAGCTCGTCCTCTATTCTTATGATAACACAAATAATCCTAAGAAATCGAGGATGAACACTATAACCTTAAACAATAAAAACATCTGAAAAAGATAATGCAGTAGAACCTGAACAGAGACGCATATCCTTGTTTGCCTCGATTGGTTGGTAATTTTTAACTGTTTCATGATCGTAGCTCTGTTAATTTCTGGTGACAATATACAAATTCTCCGTACTTTACCCAGTTTTGGAATACACTTTATGGTGTTTTGGATACTACGGCCAAAAGTTAAGCACATAACAAGCTTCATATCAACTCTCACAATAGATAGTTGGATGCTCACGTGCTATTATGAAATTGGACCGCAAAATGAATGAGCTTGGCTCGTCCACCTTCATGAAACCGCAGAGCTTCTCCGGGATCCTCAGCAACGACCAGCAAACAAAGGTCCATGTGGTCTGTATACAATGGAGTCTTCCACCTTCAGGTTAGTTATCGTGTGCGTGGCGATATTGTTGAATTTTGAAACGAAAATGTTTCCTCTTCAAGTAAAGTAACTGAATAATCATATAGAATCCTTAGTTTCTCCCGTCAGTTACTGTTTTACTGTTCACGCACTGTTTACTGTTCACCTGTGGCGACCGATCCTGGCCGTCGCTGCGCTTCGCTCCGATCGCGGCCGTCGCTCTCCACCCTTATCCCATCCCCATCGCGCGAACCCAGCCCGCACCCGTCGTCCCCATCGCACGCACCACGTACCGCACCGTCGCCCTCCTCCCCGATCCCCAATTCGCATCGCCATCTCCGCGTTGGCGCCGCCTCCCATCTCACCCTGCTTCCCCACGGCGACGCCATCCTCCGTCGGTTCGCCGCACCCGCGGCCCCTCGTGGTTGCCATGGATATCGGCAAACACCACAGCCGTCGCCCGTACTCCAATCCCTAATTCCCCATCGCAGTCGCTCTTCGCGCCGCCGGCCGTCGCGCCCTACTTCCCACGGCGACATCCTCCTCCGTCGATTCGTCACCTCCGTGGCCCTGTGTGGTTGCCATGGCCACCGATGTGTATGAGAAGCTCGCTTGGGAGGAAGAAGACGCACAGGGGCTGCAGCTGCTCAGCACCACTGCATCCTTGCCGGTCCTCTCATGAAGCTGCCCAGCCATCTTCGTCGGCCCTCGATCTCACGCCGCCTGATGTTCCTCGACCCACCGCCACTTCTGCTCATGCCATAGTTGTAAGGAGGCATCCACGTGCTCAGTATACGCATGTACAATTATTTATTTCCTCCTTCCTTTCAATCGTGTGCTAATTTTTGGCCGCTTCGTTACCTTACAGCTTTTGATTTTTTTTGCTTTCATGCGCAAAATTGATAGAGGAGGGACTGAGGGAGTGTAATAGCAGCCCTCAATCGCTACTGCTTTGGATGGGTAATAGCAGTTGCTTCTGGTACTGTGCTCATATCCTTATCTTTGATCTCCTTTTCCATTTACGAAGCACTGCCATATGGAATATAGGAGAGGAAAGCTTAGGGCAATGGGTGCCCATCAGAACTGGGTGGCTGAAAAGTCTTTGTGCGCTGCAGTCCTTCACCGGCGACATCATAGGTGGACTCCGTGCAGTGAACTGCACACGCGGAGAGAAGGTATTGCTGCCACTTTGAAGTTGCAATTCTTTATTCAGGATTCTTCTTTATATACATGCAGGAATTATATGACTCTTACCAACAAAACAACTCCTGCTGCTCTTGCATGTGTAGACAGAGAATTGCTGCCTGCTGTACATCTAATGGAATCACTCACCCAACAACTGAAAATGGTAAGAAGCTAGGTCATTTTTTCTATAGCATTTTTCTTCAGTACGAATCTAATCTAAGTTTGCTAAATCTAGAGTGCAAAACGAAATATTGAATTATCAGTTGCCTGAAAATTATGATTTCAGGTTACTTTGCTTAGACCCATGTCCGCTTCCAATTGGAAACATTTTCGCTTTACAATATATTTTCTCTAATTACTGAAATTACATTTGCTATTGGAATGGTATGCTCTCTATGCATTTTCTCTGCAGATATGGGCAAAGCTAATGTTTGCTTTTGTTTCAGTTGAATATTGCATTTTCATAAGGCGTCAAAAGTGTTGGCTGTTATAGCAACATTGTGATCTTATGCCATTGTCGAATACCTATTTTACAAAGGTAAGATTTTCTATCGCCTTTACATTAGATTGTGAAAAAAGGTAAAGCATTGACACCATCAGTCTGTAGTAGAAATTAAACTGTTGTATACACTTCTCCCCTTCCCTTTCTAATTAGATTCAGCCTTCTTTTTTTCCCCTCACAGTCACTCCTGCATGTACCTCGCGTTTTGCAGTTATTTTGGTCTATGATGATACATGTTGCTGTTGAAGCAAAAGAACTGGAGTCAGCATGAAGGAAACGATCATTTTTCAGGTAGACCTCTCCATTTCCTTCCACATGTTCAACATTGTAGCACATCCCTTCACATGTGGTAAGTCAATTCGTGTCACCATCCTAAACCATATAGTCAGTTTATAAAATGTTAGTAATTTTGCTTGAAGGTATCATTACTGCATATGAACTTTCCACTTGCTGTTTCGTGTTCAATCTATTATCATATTGTCGCTACAGCCTATAGCAATAATTTTCTATCTGTTTTTGCAGGCTGCTGTAGAGTGTAGACCATCGCAAGTGGCGAGTTTTGGCTCATTTGTTTATGTTTTATCAAGGTATGTACAACTAATGCCGGTGCCTTTTAGCTATTGATTTGTTTAATTGGAAAAGGAAAGATGAATGATGTGAGCTCATATGAATTGTTGATGATTACAAGTGATTGAAGTTCCATTGCTCTTTTGGAGTCTGAAAAAAATTATTAATTTATATGTGATGATTTTAGCACCTTTTGAATCAGCTGTTTACAAGATGGAGGTCCTTCTTCATTATCTTTCTAAGGTCTGAATCTCAAGGGAGACCATCTGTGGCTTTGCAGCCTAAAAAGCTGTCCCTGCCTGTTGTACTGAGTGGCGAGCCATGTTGGAAGTCTAGATGCACGACAGTGGAGCACGGAGTTACCAGAGGCCGGATGCATGATGTGCTGCCTGACCAGCAACGCAATGGTGCCCACAATTAAGGTCTGCTATCTCATCTTTCTCTTTATTATTATGCACAAATAGCAGGTAGATGTTTGATACTGCTGCTGCTGCTTTCCAGTTCGATATTCTATCTTTCAGTCACGACTTCACGATGTGAATATGGAGAAATGATAATAGCTAAGCATCCTAAATGACCACAATTGGTTCCAGTTTGACGAACCAAATATCTTTGCTTCTGTAGGATATTTGCAAGCATATGTGAGCTTTGCTCTGGAGACAGGTCGCATGAATCCAGGTAAGTTAAGTAATGCCATGCCACACGCTGCAATATACAATGTTTCAATAGTTAGGCTGTTCTGTGCCTTTAGCCAGTTTCTATTAAAAAAAAAGCTAAGATTTTTCTAACACCTTTAGATGGTGGTGAGAAATAAAAACAGTATTGATTGTGTACAGTCAAACTTCTCCTTCGTTACGTATTAACACGTTTGGATGGAAAAAAACATCGACATATCAATCAGCAGTATGAGAGATGTAACAAATACCATGTTGGCACCTGCTACCTTAAATCCTGCCTCGATTGTATGGCATTTTTAGTGATTTCAATTGGAATTAGTATTTTGCCTGCTTATTGATGCCGTAGAGTGCTCTTTAGTTGTTTGAAGATTTCTTTTGTCGTGTACTAATCACAGTGTTGTCTACAGAGAGATTTTTAGCGATTACCGTCAAACACAGTTTTTTTTGACAGAGCCTGGTGCCTTAAACATTAAGTTTCCTATTTTCCATAGCTTGCAGAGTTTGAAGACCCTGCTACTGCAGATGATATATGCTAGATGGACTGATGGAGTATTGGCCGGCTGTGGCGATGAACATGGATTTCAAATTGGTTCCACTGATTCTGTGCGTCTGCGATTGTCTACTCCTTCCATGTACACTGATACGATGGAAATATGTAAATTTACAACCAGCTTTTCAAAGGCTGTCTTAGTTTCTTGGTTTTCAGGTGGTAGCCAAACCAAATTGTAGATGTCATTTCTTCTTTTTGAGAAGTCATACCTCAACTTATTGTGAACTTGGATATTTCTGTTATCTCAATAGGTAAAGAATATGTGCCACTGTGTTTGTTCATGAAAGTTTAAATTGATGTCGTTAACTTTCTGTATGCTTACATAATGCCCGCGGCAACGCGCGGGGCTCTGTATTACTGTTTTGCTGTAGTTTTCGATCCTGGCCGCGCGTTGCTGTTCTCGCCGGATCGCGACCGTCGCTCTTCCCCCTTATCCCTTTCCCATCGCGCGAGTTCCACCACCACCCCCCCATCGTCCTCTCGCCTCGCTCCCGAGCCGCCGCCGTCGTCCCATCGCCCTCTCGCCTCGCTGCCGTGCCGCGCCTTCATCAATCTCCCCTCGCTCTGCCTGCTCCCTTGGGTGCCGCATCCCGCTGCCTTGCTTCCCAACGCCGCGCGGCTCGCATCGGCCGCTGCCATCCGCATTGGACCGGCCGCTGCTCCTTTGTTCGGTTGCCGTCGGTCGCAGACCACCGGAAACAGTGGTTCTCTGCCGGCGCGCCGCTCGGATCGACTGATTCTCCAGCCATGTTGTCAATCGGCCACCGCGCTTGTGGGCTTCCCCTGCATACGCCCCCAGGGTCAAATCCTGTTCGAGTCGCCATGTTTCAGATAGTGGATCGAGGAGGCCACCTCCGGGTTGGTAGTATTGAGGTAAGAAAATCATTCGTTTCCTACTTTCTAGCCTTTTCCGTGCTAATATTCCTTCTCCTTATCATCTTCATGTCCGTGCAGTTCTGTGCTCTTATTTTTTGAACAGGGGGAATCAACGAGGAGCTTATGTTATCAGATTTGAGGGAAGGGATTAACAGTCTTGGGATTTAATTGATGTCTCAGTTTTCTTGGATTGATTCGCACCAGTGGTACGAAAATCCACCCTGTCCTCCCATCTTCCTCCAGGTCGCTGACATATATATTTCGTATAGTCATTTCAGTTCCATGCATACTCTACTTCTATCTGATATTATAATATGCTTTTATGGTTCTTGACATTTTTCAGCCTGGCCAACCTAGCAAAATTCCAGTTTCTGAAATGTACCGATATGTCATGAGTTACATAGGTTATGTTCTTTGTCCAACTTGCTGACACAATGTTGTCTACAGAGACATTTTTAGTGATCTAGCCTAAAGATATCATTACCATCAAGCAAACTGCCATGACCTCTCTCTCTTTTTTTTCACATGTTGCTTCATATTTCTTCTCATATCATACCAACATTATAATGCGGCATAACAACTTTGCATTTATTTATTTTTTTTTGCAGGCTGCTATGGACAACCAGAAAATTTTTAAAAACAGAGTTAACCATGAAGGTAGGTTTATCACGTGTATTGCTTTGCTATGATCTTCATAGGTTTATCTTCAGTGTTAAATCGAATTCAGTATGATGAATACCGTGTATGAGAGCAAGTGGCTGAGGAAAAAAAATTATAAATACAGCTATATACGTGAACTTAGTGACATGTACATTGCAATATTGAGGCTAGGCAACTGGTGGAATTATACATTGTCATTTAATTTGAAGTAGGAATTAATAATTCATCCTGTCTTAGTTTCCCAATTTTTCCACTGTTCTTCCTTCTTTTGTGTCCATGTTAATTGTATCGTCCTTCTTGAATATATAACCATTTACTGCTTTCTTATTTCTGTACTATGGATGCGTTATTCCATCTTCGGATGAACTAACAATTGAGTGGTTAGGTGCTTAGGCATCCTTCTTTAACTTATATATTTTTCACATATCCCTAAACAGTTCACTCCAGTTTGCAATGTCTTTAAGTGGTCATGAATTCCCGATAGGAAATATTACATAGAGGCATATGAAGAACATTGCTTTTTCCCGGGCAACACATTGTTTGCCTCTCAATTTTTTAGTAGCCCATTCATCATCACTGTCGTCATGCAAGTGCTGTGTTGTGAAGCGGTCCAGAGAGAGGACAATTTATTGAATGCTCCTGATCCTTTTGTTGCTATTGCTGCTACTACTTTCCAGTTCAATATTCTATCATTCAGTTGCGACGTCATAACGTGAATCTGGAGAAATGATAATAGCTGAGCATCCTAGATGTTGATAGTTGATTCCAATTTGACGAACCAAATATTTTTTTTAAAACTTTTGTAGGATATTTGCAACCATGTGTGAGCATTACTTTAGAGATAGGTCACATGAAACCAGGTATGTTAACTAATGCCATGCCACGTGCTGCAGTATATATACAATGCTTCGATGATTTTTCTTCCTTCATTTCTATGAAGTCAGGAACGACAAGTCCACTATTTATGTAACCTTTCCACTCTGGCACAAAAAAAATTGATTTAAATACTTTAACTTGCTGAATTAGTGCTTTTATTGGCTTAGTTTTTTTTTGTTTATTTGATAGAGCTTGGTACCTTAAACATTATAAGTTTCCTATTTTCCATTGCTTGCAGAGTTTGCAGACCCTCCTACTGCAGATGATGTGCTAGATGGAGTATTGGCCGGCTGTGGTGACGATGAACATGGAATTCAAAGCGGTTCCACTGATTCTGTGCGTCGGCGATTGTCTACTCACTCCAATGGTACATACCTCCATCACAATACTTGATGTTTTTCCAAAATAAAGAATGCAACTTTGATACTGCCTTTGCTTCTCGCATATATATTATGTGGTGTTTATAATGGTCTCCATTTTCTTGCATGATGCATACAGCAAGATAGATTGGTTCATTGTTTTCCTGCAGTTTTCTATAAAATAATGTTATTTTATAGATGATGATTTCAGTGCTTTCTGAACGACTGAACCAGCTGTTGACGGCGTGGTCATCTTTGTTTCGCAAACATACATATTCCCATTGTAGTAAGTCTTTTATTCATGTACACTGATGCAATGGAAATATGTAAATTTACAACCAGCTTTTCAAGGGTTGTCTTAGTTTCTTGGTTTTCAGGTGGTAGCCTAACCTGATTATAGATGTCATTTCTTATTGTTTTAGAAGTCATACCTCAACTTATTGTGAACTTGGATATTTCTGATACCTCAACAGTTAAAGAATATGTGACATTGTGTTTGTTCATTGAAATTTTAAATTCTGGTGTCCTTAACTTTTTGTATGCCTACATAATGCCCGCGGCCACGCGCGGGGTTCTCACCTAGTTCAATATGAATGTTCATACATGAAAAAAATGTTTGTGTACACGTTTTCTCTTGCACAATGTCACAAAAGTTTTACCTAAGGACTGTTACAAAATTAACTAGGCATAAGATAAACTTGATTGAAAAACGATAGAGCAGAGACGATCTACAAAAATCAGTCAACAACCAGACTAGCAACAAACTAGATAGCAGATCGAAAGAGACGAACTGACAACACAATCCAAAAGGATCCATTGTCGGACGGGGAACAGTACGAGACTTACAAAACAAATCCCGCTAGGAAGAAGATCAGCGTAGTCGTCGAAGATGAAGTAGTCGTTCGGAAGGGCAGCGAGCGGTCGTGACGATGCACTTCCCAGAAACCTGATCGCCGGCACCCGTGCAGGTCTTCAAATCACCGGCGTTGGTTCGGAGACACCGCTCTCCCCAATCCGCTGCACGGCGGATGAGGGACGGCAAGGCTTGAAGGCCGCGGCGCAGAGTATGAGAGAATGGCGATTGTATTCTGTGTCTCCCTCATGGCGACATGGACGTCTCAATTTATACACAGGAGGAGGACCCAGAGTTAAAACGCATTGATCTGCCATAATATCAGGTACCGCCCCCTGAAATCTCTCAACGTTAATAGGAGCCTTAATTTGGAGAAATTAATTTCCTTAATCGTGCGTGCGTTAATCACACCGATCTTCATTACTCATTTTAACGTGGCAGTCAAGGTGCTGGTAAATTATCCCATTGATTGAGCAGCAAAAATAAACCGCTGTAGTAGAACTTTCACGACGCGAACGCGCAAAGTCGCAAAAGTCACAAGTCACGCGATGCGTGCGCGCGTGTGTGTTCTACAGCAGCCTGTGTTATAGCATGCTTCACTCATGTTGGAAAGCATCCAACATCCCACCTTATATCTTGGGATATATTTACCTAGATGAGCATGGTGGTACTAAAGTTTTCACCAGCCATCTCTACACACCACCGTGGCTTTTCCATTTGAATTTGGGCCTCAACAACAGCAGCCGCATGGGCTGGCTAACAGGCCTCAAATTCCAACAAGGACTGCCTCACATACAAGGATCCAACAGAGGTCCGTAATTCCATTCCCTTGCAATAGTATCATCTCTTTCATTACGATACACATCATTACAGTAATTTGTTTTTGTTAATTTGTGTCTCCAGTGTTTCTTTCCTGTAGAACTTATGAAATGCATCAAGACCCTGACATTTGTTCTGAACTCTGCTTATAATTCCTGGCAGGTACAGTACTTTCATACTTGTTTTCTTTATCTTGATATGTTCACATCCGTTTACAAGACAGGCTTACAACAACGCTTGGTAGTTCACGTGAAACTATCCGGTTCACCTCCGGTTTCCTTACCACCTCAAAAAAGAATGGGACAGCAACCTCCTATGCTGTGTGGCTCATCCACTAGATGCACCACCGCGCTGCCGCACTATGGCCCTCCATGTGGTGTCATCGGACCGAGGTGTGGTCCGAATCTTGATGGAATCCGATCTATGATCATCCCTTGGATTAACTATTCATTTGATTAATGAATCAGTGTAGATAACATCTCCCATTTTTTCCCTTTCTGTTACTTATTTCTTCTTATATTTCTCCTTCAAAAATTGAAATGATTTTATTCTACTCGTACTAGAGTTTACTCTTTTATTTTTAAAATTTCTGAGTCAGTTCATATGAGAGAATGATAGCAGAGGACAATAAAGGTGAAGAGCATCAGAGGAAAGAATAGGTGATGGAAGTTCGATCACCACTCACATAATGAAGAAGGTGATCACACACAAATCAAACCAAGCAACCAAACACAATCTTTTGTAATGTTGTCTAAGGTATGCAAACAATCAAACACTTGGAAAAAACATGTACTAGCCAACACAAGCCAAGTTTACACTGGCCTAGTTTGGATTCTGCTGGCCAGGCAATATCTAAGACAAGCAATCCCGCCCATAGTGTCTAATGCCCGCTTGCTCGAACAGAAAGCACACAGGATACCAAATGTTTGTAGGCAAAACGTTTCTTGCCAGCGTATATCAGTTTTAAAGGCCCGTAAAATATGAAAAACGTTCAAAGCATATTGCCAAATGCGTGATTGCTCCAACAGAGAGTACATATAGTAGTGCTAAAATAAGACAACTTTATTTGTAGGCATAACATTATTTGCCAGCACATATCAGTTAATAGGCCCATAGAATACAGAAAACATCTTACAACGGAAGCCTTTTTACCTGGAAACAGTGCATGTACTTCTGTCAGATTTTCGCTATAAATAGAGCCCTTCCTCTCTCTTCCGAGACACAACATCACAGTTCAAGCACACTGCAATGTGTTGAGTTGTTGATGATGAGAAAAGAGATGGCACCTTCGTGGTTAGAATTATTACTTGTGACACAGTTCTTTTCAACCTGCACAAACCATCTTCGCTCGAGCCGAAATGAGTGTAACTTATTTTGCATTGATTTTGAGGAACAACCTTTTGCCTTCTGCTACTATTGCAAGTCACGTCATCATTCTACCCACCGTGTAGGTATAGAATGTACAATCTTTGCTTTGTTTCATGTTACCTACTACGACAATCCTTTCCCAAATGAAGGTTGCAGTTCAGTGAAGAATTCTCACATAAGTGCTAAGTCACTTTGCATCTTTATTTGGTCTCTTCTACTATTATCATTATGAGAAGTTGAAAAGGTCCAGCCGATCTGTCGCCCCCTCGATCTTTATTTTTGTTGTTGGGCAGCTAGGGTTCCGCTGGATGCTATTTGTTATGGAAGTGGTAGTCTTAATAGCCTGGAGTATTTGGACAGTAATAAATGATTGGTTGATCTTCAGTGCCTAGAGCCCATCAATTCAATCATGAAAAATGAAATTCAAGATAGAGTTCACTTTGGTTATCTAAACTAATAAGGCACGAGTTCATACGACCAATCTAGGCACCTCAAACATCAGGTACTCATTAATCTGAAGCCTTAGATCAAAATGGGACCACCTCATCCAACCACACGATAATAAAAAGAAGGAATTCCTTCCCCCTTATTTATTTTTTTCCACATGTGTCGTCGGCCGAATTTAATTTTTCTCACCGCTCCCTCCCACTGTACCCACACGCACCCGCATCACACCCTCCACCCCAAACCGCGCCCCCTTTCCAAACATATCTTAGGCTATCTCCAACGGTTATGAGCACCCAAACCCATTTTACGTGCCCATTTTCTTCAACATACGACCCCAAAAATTCTCCATCTCCAACGGCAAGACGCAACAGCCGAGACCCACTTCCTTCTTCCTCCTCTCCCAGCGGGCCTTCGAGGTCGCCGGCGAATCTCCGATGATGAGGCGTGCTGGAGACCATTCAAATGGAACCGAAATGCGATAAGGATTTGCCAGAGGTAGCAGCTCTAGGCCTAGGAGCTTGGGACAATACCGAGCAGCAGGTCAACGCGGCGGTCCGTGTACGCCGACGCTCCGCCGCAAGCTCAGCCCCGCGCCCGCGAGTTCCACCCCGCCGCACTCCACCCTGCGCCGACGCTCCGCGTTGCTGCTGCTGCGCCGCGCTGCTGCTGCCCCCGCCCCGCGCGACGGCGCTGCTGCTGCGCGCCCGCGCCGCGCCGCCGAGGCCCGCCTCCACCTGCGCCCCGCCATGGCCGCGACGCTCGATTGGGTCGAGCTCGGCGGCGCTCGAGCTCGGGGACGACGCGGACGGGGCGAGATTGGGTCGAGCTCGGCGGCGCTCGAGCTCGGGCTCGCCGTCGACTTTGAAGGCGATAGGAGCATGGAGGGGGAGGGCGCGGTGGCTCCGGAGGGAGGGAGGGAGGGGGAGGGCGCCGCGACTCCGGAGGGAGGGAGGGGGAGGCCGCGGCGGCTCCGAAGGGAGGGAGGGAGGGAGGGGGAGGGCGCGGCGGCGGGAGGTGCTGGGCAAGCTTCTGTTCGTCGACAGGAGGAAGATAACGTTTCGATCGATCGTGGATTGGGTCAGAGAGCTGAGCCGACGCATTGCTGGGTCGTCGGGGGGGCAAGGAACAAAATGCGTACGCAGTTTGGGTGCTCCGTTGGAGATGTCTTTTGCATGTTTTGGGCACCCATTTTGCGTTTAAGTGAGACAATAGGTCTCCCGTTGGAGACAGTCTTACTTTCCTTCTTCCTCCTTTTTCTCTTCCCTCCTGATTTCCTTCCTCCTCAAGATCTTACTTTCCTTCTTCCTCCTTTTTCTCTTCCCTCCTGATTACCTTCATTGAGCGCCCGCGGCATAAGCCAATCCCAAGCGAAAAGAAGGAAGAGCGGCGTGGTTGTGCTGGGCGACGGGCCCGGCGAGTATGCGGCGGCGATCAAGCCGGCACATTGAGAAGAGGGGCACCCTCGGCGGACCCTGCGGACGGCGCAAAGGTCATGGTGTGGCCGCGTAGTGGCGTCGCGACGCAATCGGCCGAGGAGGTACAAAGATCCTCTACATCGAGCAGCCGCGACCCGCGCCGGCCATGCGGGATCCCAACGCGCCCTGCCTCGGCCCCAACACCACCTCCATGCTCGTCGGCTCGCACCTCAGTCTCCACAACCGTGTCGGCTCCCTCATCTGACCCGGCCGGATGACGTCCATCATTCATCAATCAAATGTGGAGACGGGGAACTCAGACGCGCCTCGCCGATCTCTACTACACCAACACGAGGCAGAGCCCCTACACAACACAGGCGCATGTAGGGGAGTCCTCCAGGTATGCCCACCATGCATCAGTGACCCAAAAGCTCGCGTCACATGTGTGGTAATGGACAGCGGCCGGCGTGCTCGAAGTGGCAGTATGTCATAAATATTTTTGGTCTTGCGGTACCGATTAATCTGTACTTTTCTCCATTTGTCAGAAGGTATGACTCTGGCTCACCCATTCTCTATTAGTCACATCGAATTTTCCAATCTCAAGGTTTTCTGCATCACCATGGATTAGGGGTGCTCATCAGATTCAATTTGAATGTATAGTAGTAGGATGTCAGTTGAAATTAGCACAAGTTTATTTGCTAGGAAAATGCCAGTGAATAATTTCTTTAATAGTTGGAGGTGCAGTTCAAGAATTTCTACAGCCAAGATATACTGATTGAGATATTTATTCTTCTGCCCACGGGCCATGCAGCAAGTAGTGCATGCACGCCTTGCATGAGTCTTTCTTGATTGTCATTTAGCTTATACTTGTACTGAATTTCATTGGTGAACAATGTTCAAGTACCAGCCAAGATATACTCATAGGCACTATTATGATACTATTTGATTAAACACATATGTTTCGTCTGATAGGAACGAATGAGTACTAAAATCTGATTTAATTTAAGATTTTCCTCTAATATTCTAGGCGTCCAAAAAATGGTTTCGTCACTGGTGTAGGTTACTGATCTGTATCTACATGCGGGTTGGGACTTGGGAGCTTATGTTTTTAGGGTCCCATTGTGTGGGTTCTTGTTTTGACTAAACAAACTGATTACTGTGTCAGGCAATTTGAGAGGTATTGCGGGCCAGAAAAATGTTTGTTTTTTTGTTAGGCTTCCAAATATATATGGTACCCGACAATCAGATCGTACATCTTTGTGGTTCTTGTGCCATATGTTGGTTACTGCCGAAAATAAGTTTTACACATCTCTTTACATGCCGCCTTTATTTTCTATCGTGTGGATGTCACCTTGAAAGGAATCACATAAGATGTGTTAATTGTAATAACATGAAGTTTATTTAAATACTGAAATGCCTGCATCCATGTAATTCGCTCAGGTGCTTAAAGTTTGTTTGACGATTAACTGATGTTTCATCCTTGCAGGGTAGATGGAGACACCGAAAAGACCCCGGTCATAATTCACTTGCGGCGATTCATTTTTACATCAGTTGGCAGGTGGATGAGCTGGTGAAAAGGTCAAGCAAGTTGATCACCAATCATTTGAATTTTATTGGCCCCCTTTGCATCGCACTGGCATGTAATTATCCCTTTTCTCTCCATGCATTTGCGAAGCAAGCATCCCGAATTCTCATGATTCTCCTGGTAGGCGAAGAAGGTACTATTTTGTGATTTCTCACATTCTCAAGATTGATCTGGAAATTGAATTGTTTTTTTTTAGAATTTGATCAAAACGGTACGGCAATCTTTGTTCATTAGATGGTTTTGCAAATGTTAGAGAGCTCAATGTAAGATCATTTTAGATATTTCTGCTTATTAACTTTTATTCCATGTGCATGGTTGCAATCACAGTAGAGCTTGAAAGAAAACAATAAATAAAAAGGTTAATTTATTTGTCACTAGAGCTTTTTTGTAATCCGAAGAAATTGAATTTTGGTTCCGCCGATAGTTAACTCTACTCAAAATGGGTGCCATGGAATGTGATGTTAACTGAGCACGTGCGGCATGCACGGAAAATTATTGTTTAACGCGATATCATGGGCATGAAAACAATTTTAATATATTGTTCGGCCCAAGACATCAAGGATTTGTACCATTCTTATAATGCAGATCGTTTGTGAAACTCAGCTGCAGCTGGGTTGTAACACTGCAACGTTGAAGCAGAGGAATGTGATGTCTATGAGGAGGGAAGGGGCGGGGGGGGGGGGGGGGGGGGGGGGGGGGGGGGGGTGAGGAGCCTGTAGATATGATAGAAGAATCTCCACCTGATATCGGGGATGATGGTTTGTCTGTATTTTCTACATATGTACTCCCTCCGTTTTTAATTATATGACGCCGTTGACTTTTTCGTTGAACTTTGACCAACAATATAGATTTAAATAATTACTTTTCGAATGTGAAATGTGGATTCATTATCAAAAGCACTTTAAGGTCAACTTGTACACTTAGCTATTTACACAAATATTTTGAATAAGACGAACGGTCAAACGTAACGAAAAAAGTCAACGGCGTCATATATTAGAAAACGGAGGGAGTAAGTTTTAAGGTTTCAGGAAATATGAGACACATATGTTCCCAAAATTTTAATGCGTTGCATTTTCAAGGCCTTCTGGTGGTAGATACTTTTTGATTTTACTGCACACAATGTAAATTTTCTTGTTCGGTTCTATTGGCATAAGATAAAATGTAGATGATGGTTTATGTCTGTTTTGTATTGGTACTCCACGCTTCATTATTGATTCCAGACTGATGATGGTGAGGGAGAACCCATCACCACCTAGCTACCTTCATCGTTTGCTTTGTCTGACGGATATCAGCAAATAAATCCCATCTGGCCTTCAAGGTAACAAAAAAATCCTCTCAATTGGTCCTGTATGTTGATTCTCTCAAAGATCGATTCTTCTGGTGGTTATACTACTGCAAGCCTGCAATCCATACAACGATTCAGCTTGTTCATGGCAATACTCCCTCTGTATATTTGGTGCCCCTCTGTGCTAAGTAAAAAGAAAAAAAGAGAGACTTTTCTTATAAAAATATGACTTTATGTAAGCCTGACGATTTATGTTATTAAAAGGATTTCTTTTCATGTAGAAACTGATAACTGATATTTTGTCTATTGAAGCAGTAAGCAGCCGTGAACAGCATAGGACTATCTAAGGTGCACTTCATCTGGGTGCTTCCCCAACTGATAACTGACACGCGCGAATCGCTGGGCTACCTGACCTTGCGGACGGCTGATTGACCCCCCCAGTATCTGATGTGGCGGGATACGTATATCTACCACATTGGTGTGGCTAGCGGCCCACGTGGGTATGAAGTTAATTTATAATCTTATTATCATGTTATTCCAAGTTCCAAGTATAGGAATAGTTTAAGAGATCTGTTCTTGTCTCCTTTTTGTTTGAAAATGGGCTCCTTTGTCGTGTTTACAATTCGCATTATATGTGTCCAGTTCTGTAGATTAGTACTATTTTGAGCTGTTTGGATATAGTATTTTTTAGCCTGATGCTAAATGAGGTTTTGGATCTTGCGTGTGGTGACAACCTCCAGCTATAACAAGCTACAACAAGCTTTTGGTTTCAGGGACAAACTTTAAGGAAGTGGATGGCTTGAAAAGGATGGTAAATGTGGCAGAGTAATTCTGCATTTTTTACTGTTCAGCTGCATTTGGTTTCCTGAGGCTTGCAGATTCCTGGATGATGGATGTTGTTGCTTCTGTTTCTTAATTGATTGTTGCCAGGCAGCAGACCACAAGGCTGTTGGCATCGAGTCTTTCACTGTTGTGCTGGATATGGAGGGGACGAACGGGAGGGAAAGGGGGCAGGTGAAAGTTCTACTTGCACATGTTCTCCATCTGAATGCTCGGTGATCTGTATCAATCATGTTGTGATCCTTGTGCCTCGCCTTGCCTTGCCTTGCAGCTATCTTTATTGTTTCTGTCAATTTTATTGACTGGATTAATGCTGCAACCGTGAACATCCTTTCAACCTTGAAAAAATTAATGTTCATAAATGTGACATGAGAACAAAAAACTTTTGCATGACCTGCATATTTGCTTTGCTAATTTTTCTTTTCTATTTACTGTATGCATAGAATCACCTAGCGGTCTGCTGATACAACCGCTTTAATTTTCACTACAGGGATGAGGACGATGGATTACATTCCATAAAGTTCAGCCTGCTACCTTTTCTTGTGAATAGAGAATGAGTTCCTCGTGGATGGCTTGATAAAAAACACTAAGGACGACCAGAATGTGATGAAGCTTCGAGCAATTTTGGTGCAAGGAGCCCAAATCTTCACAGGAGGTGATTCACATCCCCTACTTTTGGTATAGCATCTGATCGATTATTAGAATCTGGGTTATCATTGTCAATAGTTTGCTACTTTGGTTGTCATATAGGATTACCATGTGTGTTGTGTAATTTTTCGAATGCTAGAGACAATGCTGTGAGTTCAACTCCAGGATTCATGGATCTGGAGTGTGTAAACAAGTTTTTCTAAGTGTGATATACCATCTACTATATTTCTACGTTGGATGGCACAAGGCCTTACATGGCTACAATACTTAGGTTTCTTGTTTTCGTCTTCTACTTTTACTGTCTTCGCTACACACTAAAATCACTTAGGCAAGAAAAAAAACAAGAATTGATGGTAACTCTGGTATATGCACATTATTGTTAAATTCACACTTAATGGTTGAGCCAAGCCGCTCAAAACAGGTGTCACATGGCTAGATTAATCTCTTGAAAGGGTCCAACTATAATAGGACTTCATTGATTCAGAAATTATAATATGCTTCAAGATGTGGTAGCTAGAACTGGCGAGTGCATTATTTTGGCTTATCCAGAGAAATTATTATGAGCTTAGAATGATGGAATTAAGTTGATTTATTTCAAAATTACATCTGAAATTTACCTGGATACTTATATTTTACTTTGTTTTCATTCATCATGGCTTACGGTGTCAAGAGTTGTCTAGAAAAATCTAGCAATCATTTGTACCAGGGAAAGAAGATCGATGATGTATCCATTTTATTATTATTTTCATTGTTACAGGATTTCCTCCATGAATTTGGGCGGCATTCATGCCTAAATTGTTCACTTCGATTCATTTTGTGCACATAGGATGTTGCTTGGTTATTCGGTCGATCTCAGACTCAGATGTAAATACTGAAGATATTGACTGTACACGATTTGTGTGACACTCACAGACTATGTGAAATACTAAATTTATTGACTGTACTGTCCATGATCTCTGAATATTTACCCCCGTGTCACTTCTCTGGATGGTTTCGCTACTGTAAACTATTGAATGAAATATTCCTGAGTGACCTGGACGTGAGGGTAAATGTCACATTTTTTCATTACAGAATTTCCAGTGTTAACTATATTCATGTCAGGTCTACTTCAGTGGAAACCACAATGGTTAATGTTTCTCCATCCGTTCTCCTGAAACTTCTGCAAAGGGTCCTTGTCTTACAAAGTATTATCTCAGTGTTCGAAGTAGTGATTCAATGCTGGGAAAAAAAAATATTTTTTGTGTATGTGTAAAGGTGTGCCTGTTTCATTTACTTTTTCTTAAAGAAATTAATTTGTTTTGGTTCATGGTGCTTTTGACTACGAATTTTGTCTAATGAAATAATTGCCTACATTATATGGATTGGATAATGATGAAAACATCATGTTTCTTATTGCAATTCCTGAAATCTTTTTTTTTCATCCGTGTGTTAAATGTTAGTGTGATTAGGTATTTCATTCTGTCTACATTACATTTTATTAATTTTAAGATTTCTAAATTGGTCCTATAAACATGAAGAAATACTTGCACGATCAATTTACATATTTACCTTTCTTGTTGCAAATCTTGATTTCACTAAATGCAATTATACTACCTTCGTCCACATTTATGATAATTAGTCTATGATTGACAATATGTACATGTAAATCATGGTCAAATAAGTCCGTTAAAACTAGCAAGTTTCACACAGGAAGGGAAAACAATTGTTAGTTTGTGTTTTAAGGAGTACCCTTCTAATCAAGAGTGAGAAGGCTAAGGGAAGTATATCAAACATCATACTTTTCATTGTGTGGATAATTTTTTGCCTTGGAAAAGTAAAACATCTTTATTATGTTTAACTTGCTTATATGGTTATACTTTGTATCGTTGAATTCCAGCTCGCTCCAACTATTAATATTTTATAGTCATTGTGATCAGAAGACACCCTTGTTGTAGTCAAGTGTTGGGCTGATCCCATCTCGAAATTTCAGGACGTCAGCAGGCTTAATATCATGAGTATTGCTCAAAGCCAAGGCAAAATTGTCATTGCTACAAAAAAATTTATCTTCATAATAACAACTTGTAATATCACGTGTGCTTTGTTTTTGCATATTTGTTTCATATCCTTACATTGTAATTTTATGGCATTGTTCCAAAGAATAATTCTTACCCGTTATTCAAATTTCGCACCATAACCATACCTGCCACTATCCGGACAGGTGGGCCCTATGTGTCTAGAGACACCAATAGCATATACGGGATTACCATTTTTTAACCAAAACAGATGCCATGAAAACAGAAAACCATGAGATATAAAATTCATCTCGTGATGATAGATCCAAGAAATAATGCAAATTCATGAGACAGGTGTTCAACTAGATTCGGTTGCTTCAAACCGTGATATTGTACATGTGGTTCCCGACAAACCATTGAGCTTTGCCTTGGTTATAGTCTATACAAGTTTATCGAAAGTAAAATTACATTTACCAAATGTCAAAAATATGTATCACATTATATCTTGGCGTGATTATTCAAACAATATAATCATATATTTTATTTACTATTTGTTTTTTACTATGATGTCGCATAATCACATAAAACGACGTCGTGTTGAAAATATTTGCATGTGCGTGTCGCACATGCATAGTAACTAGTATCCTTATAGAGCGAAACCACTCAACATCAAGCCATGAAACAATGGATAGAAAGACTTGTAATCTTAACTCTTTTTCTTTCTTGTTGTTTTCCTTTTTTTGTTCTTATTCTTGGATATATTTTTGTACAGAACCTTTTATTATTAATTTATAAATATAAATAGTAGGGACTCGCTCCCTCCTTTTTCCTATAAAAAATAAATACTTAGTAGGACGGGAAACAATTTCTCAAACGACTTCAACAATTTGCCAGACATACTGCATCATTTACACAGTTGAAATTAATCCTTGGTTTTGGTTCGTCACTGTTATGTATTTAACTACTCCATCTTGAACGAAACATGCATTTTTTTTTCTCTCTAAGTCAAAGTTTGTTCATGCTGCAACAAATTTTCTTTTGCTGATTGTGCTGTTGCACTTACGTTACAGTGCATATTTACTGTATATATTGAAATTTCTCTATGTTTATAAATTCTTTATTTGCGGGACGTTTGGGCCGAGACCGTCCGTTTTACAGGCGCGGCCTCGAGTCGAGTGCAAAGCTCCTGCAGCGGCAGGAGGCGGCTCAGCATCAGCAACGCGAAACGCATCATCGCCGGTCTCACTCGGCCCTCCGGTCCTCCACCAGCTGGTCGACGGTCCCCTGGCTGCCTGCTTCCTTCTCGTGTGGTTAGTAATCCTTCTTGCTTGGACGGGTTCCTCTTTTCTTGCCCTGCTTAACTGCAGATCTGATCCGGCTGACTTGTTCCTCACAAGTGATTATTTCTGGGCAGAGTGTTTGGAGCCATGGGCAAGAAAGGGAAGTGGTTTGGCGCGGTCAAGAAGGTGTTCAGTCCTGAATCCAAGGAGAAGAAGGAAGAGGTAACAACGATTCCGCAGGCTATGTTCCAAATTTCTTGTGTAGTTTGTACTCTGATTTGACCAAGATCCGTATGTCCCCACTCCTACTAATTCCGCAGATTTTAGTATCTTCGTTTCAAATGGTCATGATAGAAGTCTCAGATTTTCACTAGCAGCTGTACAAACTTTAATTTCATTTTTTTTTTTTTGACGAACTATGGCAGGTGCTCTGCCCTTGCATTAAGATAGAAAAGAAGTTGTCCCAAAGATATTACAAGGAGCCAGCCATGGCTGGTCTTGCAAAGAAAATACAGACACTAAAAGACCAAACCTGCCAAATAGCTGGCACTGAAAGGAACCTAGTTAAAATTAAAACAGGAAGGAAACAAAGATAAAAGAAAAATGATGATCTGCACCGACTGCTCGGTCTTGCATGATGATCTGCACCGACTGCTTTGCTTGAACCGCTTGCTCCTTTCTGCTCGACAACTTGTAGTAGGCAATCTCTTCTTTGGCTAGGTAAGCCTACAACTGATCACGGCTCCCTGATTCAGAAGTCCTGTTTTGCTACTGCTTCATTAGTTCCGGGGTTCACACTGAGACTGCTCCACCAGGCACGAACTCCACTAGAAAAGATCCAACAAACAACACTGCAGACACAAATAAAACCAGGACAACTTTCTGACTGCAACACGGGGTAGAAGATGGAAACAACTGATTATGCTTCTAGCCTCACGCTCCTCATGCCTGAACAGGAGCCCCCTCCTTCTTGCGGCCCTTCTTGGCTTTTTTGTCCATGTTCATTGCCTTGAGCAGATCCTCAATCGCCTCCATTGCTTCCTCGGTGAGTGGTTCCTGGAACATGCTCACATATTTTTTCCTCGCCCTCTCCGTCATCTCCTTGGATGGAGATAGGGCTCCCAACTTCTTCGCCACTAGCTCTTGGGCCAATTCTTCCGAGTTCTTGTATCCTTTCTTCTTCACCTTTTCTGCAATTCTGCCGCTCCTCCTTACTGACTCCTTGTTCTCTGTTAGCCTGGTTGCTTTGTTTGGTGGAGTGGACAGCAGGGCTGCTGGTGCCTTGGCTGTTATCTTGTTGAGGAAGGAGCCAAGACAAGCGTCGAAACCAGCAGGATCATCCCCCAGCTCCTGCTCGCGCGCCTCCTCACTGCCTTCTTCCATGGTCATCGCGCCGTCCGCGACACCAGTCCCCGCCGGTGGTGACATCGCCCGGGGACTGGCTGGCTCTTGCTCGGCCTGAGCAGCAAGGTTGTCGCTAGTGACCCCCTCCATTGTTGTCTCCTCATCGAGGTGTCGGCCAAGACGTGAGAGCGAGTTTGCCTCCTCCAACATCGGGTCCTCGCGTTCGCACTCTACCTCAACATTTGAGTCCACCTTACTCTGTAACAGAGGCTCGCAGTCCAGCAGCACCGACGACATCTTTGATGCGCCCACGCATGGGTTGTTTTTTGTGGCCTCCGTCGCGCAGTGGCAGCCCTCTATGTGGGCCACTGAAGCCTTGGCCGCCGGTGTGGCCATGCTGCGTTCCTTTGCGTTCTGATGAATCGGCTTGTCCAGTGATCGCTCCCGCGAGCACCGAGAGGCCTGGCTCAGGGAACGGTTCCACGCGTACTGCCTGCCCCATTGGCGCGTGGAGCCCTCGCCGTAGCACCGTCGCGGGGAACACTCCCTTGCGTGCCCCTTCTTGTTCGGCCAGTGCAGCCGTTGGAAGAGGCTGAGCCGCCGTGATGCGCCATTGCCTCCTTTGTCACTGTTCCTCATGCGGTGTGCACGGCGAGCAGGACACTGCTTGGAAATGTGGCCGTACTTCTTGCAAATCCAGCACTTGGTCGGATTTCTGCAACTTGCGACTTGATGATCTGAAGATAGGCAATTGAAGCACTTGCCTTGCATCCGGCTTAAATAGATGGCCCGACGCTGCAGAAGTAGCTTCCAGTTTTGGATCCAGCCAGCGCTCGACGTGCGTGCCCTGCGCCGCGGGCTCACGAGCCGCCAGCCCTCCCCTGAAAAGCAGTGTACCCGCTGGAATGAATTTTCCGGTCGCCGCGCCAAAGCCATGGCATCCTGCACAGCGTGAGGTGACCGTGGCCGGCCAGGCGCTCGTTGGTCACCACGGCATCTCCCCTGCAATAGAACCTCCATGGAGGATGGCGTCCTATACCGCGCACGCAGAGTCCGGGAAGGAGTTGATCCATGGTCACAAGCATCCTTACCAGGCACGACCACCTCTGATTTGAGCTTAAATAACTCCTTGTGAGCCTGCGCTTCGCCTCCACTTGCAGACGAATCTTGCTTCTCCTTTGCTTGGTCTTGACCCGGACCTCCCAGATCAGCCCCAGCAGGACATGGCGCACGCCACTGGGAGCTTTCCTCGGGCGTCAGAGGTACCTCTCCGACCTCCTCTTCATCCGATGACCAAATCACCTGTTCAGAGGTTGGGGAAGTGGGGAACGGTTCTAGATCTGATTGGCTGAAGGTGGGCGGGAGGCATGTGGGCTGCGTGGATGTTGTGGGAGCTGGTGAGCAGGGGAAGAGGTCTTGGATGGGGCTGGAAGCGGCCGGCGGCGCCGGCGAGGCACCCGGCGGCGGCGCGGTCGCCCCCCCCGGTCGCCAGAGCTAACGGTCGACCTTATCTTTTCCCCCTGCTGAGGGCCCGCTGCAAACTTTAATTTCACACCGATGGTTCATTTACAATTGGCTCCAAATGGACGAAGATTTCCCATTTTACCTTCATTAATTACAGTATCACCTTTTCTATTGCATTATACATCCTTACTCTGATTTCGGCTTAGTTGTGCTCACAAATTGATTTCGGGATGTACAGAAATTGCGGAAGAGGTCGGTAGCTAGCAATCCAAGCCCACTAGATCTAACCCCATCCCCCTCCTTGGAAGTCAATGTTTCCGTGCCACCCGCCCCCATTATTTCATCTGTTCACCAAACTGAGGAGATTAAGGTCCCTGAGGCCGAGCCGGAGCAGAGCAAGGATGTTACTGTGGATCAAGTCCCCGCTGCCCCCGCGCAGACATCGGTTCTGCCATCTGGAGTATCAAGGGAAGAAATCGCTGCAATCAAGATCCAGACCGCCTTCCGTGGTTACCTGGTAATGTAAAATCAGTTCCATATTCTGCAATTTGATGCCATTTTGCGATACGAATGTCTTGCTGTGTTTCTCGAAATGTTGAGATAAGAACTCATTGGTAGGCACCTGGAATATTTCACTTTCTGCTTATTTTAACTATAACATCTAGGCTCGTAAACAAAACAAAACGAAGATATAATGTTGTACTAAGTATTTGTGTCTGCTTTGCCACTTATTAGGTCTTTGAAGTATTGACATTAGAAAAACAGTTAATTTTATATCCATACCAACATGAAAGCAACTGTTTTGTCGGTGGCCATCCTAAGAACTTTCTCTTACCCTGTTCTCATAGCATTAGGTGCTAACAGTTCATGATCTGTCAATGTTTTCCTCAACGGTTTTATATGGATGTTTAAGCGCGTGTAGAGGGTAGACGGAGGGTAGCTGTGCAGTTTCTGCTCTAGTCCCTCTCCTAAATGATTGTTTTGACTATACTGTCAACAGCAGGGGAAAACGGGAAAATGCGTGCATGGGAGTGAGGCATCTTGGTTAATATTTTATTATTTGGGAGTGAGAGTCACATCTTAGTTATATTGTATTATTTTAGTTAGTTACATTTCTACTATGGTTTTTACAGCATTGGAGTTGTTCTTATCCTTTTTGGTTCATCGTATTGCTTGCAGCAAGGGCCTCGCAAATCTTGCTCGGTGTTACAAAATAATTCTTGAACACCTGGCAGTTGGTGACAGTTTTTATCACTAAGTTTGCATATTTTTAGTCATTGTTTCATACTGATACCTTTAACTGCCGTGCTACTCGTGTCAGACATATATAGAATTTCTTGAATGCAACTTCGCAAAAATGAATTTGGTTCCTTGGGAAACTTGACTTGCAACTTTTCGAAATTCAGGCCACTTGAAATAAAACAGGAGGGTAATGATGTTTATATGAAAAACATAAAACGCCATGGAAATATTACTTTAGTTGGAAAGGTGAATCTAGCTTTACCATTAATATGCTGATAGTTTGCTTCACTGATATTGCAGGCAAGGAGAGCATTAAGAGCGCTGCGGGGCCTCGTGAGATTGAAGTCATTGGTTGAGGGTAATTCAATTAAGCGTCAAGCTGCGAGTACTTTGCGCTGTATGCAGACTCTAGCACGGGTGCAATCACAGATACGTTCAAGAAGATTGAAGATGTCTGAGGAGAACCAGGCCCTCCAGCGCCAGCTCCTTCTGAAACAAGAATTAGAGAACTTCAGGGTAGGTGAACTATCTCAAATTCCTATGCCGAAATATTCATGTGCGCTGTTATTCACTTGGCTTGGGTAATACACTGGTATTTACTATTTCCTCCCTTGTTCTACAACTAGAGTTAACCAGAAAATGTTGCCATGAGCATTAAACATGTGATGTTTGTGAACAAAACCAGATGGGTGAGCAGTGGGATGACAGTACTCAATCCAAGGAGCAAATCGAGGCGAGCCTAATAAGCAGGCAAGAGGCTACAGTGAGACGAGAGAGAGCGCTTGCCTATGCATTTTCCCATCAGGTAGGCATGCTTTGTTCCTGAGAAACAGATGCCAACCAATATTTCATCTCACAGTACAGCTCATGCTTACAATGTTTAATTTTTTTTCTTTTCAGTGGAAGAGCACTTCAAGGTCTGCCAATCCAATGTTTGTAGACCCAAACAACCTACAGTGGGGCTGGAGCTGGTTGGAGCGCTGGATGGCTGCGAAGCCATGGGAGGGCCGCAATGGAACTGACAAGGAAAGCAACATTGACCATGGATCTGTGAAGAGCATGAGCTTGAACATTGGAGAGGGTGAGATCACAAAGGCCTTCAACCGTCGAGACTCTAAGACAGACAAGCCATCACCAACTACTCCAAAATTGACCCGTCCAGCCTCCAGGCAATCCCCTTCAACGCCCTCCTCTAAAGTGACACCAATCCTCGCTAGGAAGAAATCTGCCACACCAAAGAACAGGCTTTCTCAGCAGGATGATGACATGAGCAGTGTATTCAGTGTGCAGTCTGAGAGACCAAGGAGGCACAGTTTAGCTACCTCAACGGTGCGGGACAATGAAAGCCTTTCAAGCTCCCCATCACTACCAAGCTACATGGTTCCCACAGAATCTGCAAGGGCCAAGACCCGCCTCCAGGGCTCAGCATCGACCATTGGTGCTGAGACACCAGAGAAATTGAAATTAGGCTCTGCTGGCCCAGTGAAAAAGAGGTTGTCCTTCCAAGCTGGAATGGCATCTCCCTCACCAATGAGGCGGCATTCTGGCCCTCCCAAGGTGGATGGCGGTGAAGAACATTGTTGATCAACAACAGACAAAAATCTTGGTAAAGGTGGATGGTGGTGAAGAACATTGTTGATCAACAACAGACAAAAATCTTGGTAATCTATGTGGAAACAACTGATTCATATGACAAATGGTGAAAGGGGCAGTTGATTCTGCAGGTATATTTCATTCATGAACAAAGATTGAAAGTTAAATCTGGTGTATGATGTGTAGCATTTTTTCCGAGACAAATATGACCATACTGTTTTGATGTATGAGAGGATTCTTAATTCATTTGTTGTGTAGTCTCCATCGAAAAAGAAAAGAAATTCCATCTGTTGTGCAAAACTAAATGAGTATGTCTCTGAACCTGTGTCAAGTAATGAGGTCTTCTATTTGTGGCAGCTGTATATTTGTTTCATATGTTCTGAAGATTTCTTTGATGGTGCCAACAGTACAGTAGTCCAGAATATTGCATTGTGTATAACCTGTTGAATCTTGGCCTGACAATGGGCTAAGGCTGCAACTCATTTACTTGAAGAGCAGGTTCATTACATTGTGGTAAGTGTATGGCCGCTGGCAGATCAGAGGGCTAGTCTACTGTTGGCATCATCTAGTGACGTGATTCCGGGCTCCAGGTCAAGAATAACTGAAAGAGATTGCAAACTCGTGGGGTGAAACACATCACTATGTTTTGATGTAGAAAAAAACAGAACATTTAGGCTATACCATGAGGATGCAAGGTCCCAGGCTACATGTTGCATGTTATCTGACTTCTTTTTGTATGCTGAACAAATACTGCATGAGAACCATTTGTGGTGCTGAGCTTCTGAGGGAGTGTCATTTATTAAGGAGTAAATACATTTAAATGTAGTCAGTGTCGTGGCATTTGAATTTGACCGTTACAAACATTGTCAGATATTTAGTGCTTAAAAAGTTGCATCTAATCCTCGTTGAATGTTTCCCTTCTCTGTTGCAGTTCATTTATTATTGAATGCTTAAAAAATTTTGCCTGCGCGGCCACCAGCTCGTTCGTCAGGGTTTTGGAGCTGGCCTTTCTGCTCTTCTCTGGCTCCGGTAAAGGACGGGAGCCCAGCAGGCTTCATTTGGAAGCTTGGCCATGCGATTAATACAGCTTTGTACCCTGCGTCTGCGGATCATTTGATGGGGGAATGGATTGTTCCCTGTTGCTGTGCGCATGCATTATATCCTGTGCTTTTCCGCGTCGGTGTGGCTGTCATCTGCGCCACTTAGAGCAGTCCAAGTTGAAACTGGCCGCTGCACACAAAACACGCACTTAGGATCATCAACCATCACTACCTCAGAAAAGGTCAATAGTGACGGCTTTTTGGATCCACTAGTGACGTAAACTAAACACGTCGCTAAATTTGCGTCACTAAAGGTATGGCGTTAGTGTCGGGTCGGAAGACGTCACAACTTCCTTAGCGACGGTGTTTTGTATCCCCGTCCCCAATACTTAGTGACGTTTTTCTACAAACCCGTCGCTATAGGTTTGTGACGTTTTCTTAAAATCCCGTCTTAATTCTCGCTGACGGTTTTTGATAAACCCGTCGCTATAGGTTTGTGACGTTTTCTTAAAATCCCGTCTTAATTCTCGCTGACGGTTTTTGATAAACACGTCGCTATAGGTATGTGACGTTTTCTTAAAATCCCGTCTCAATTCTCGTCCCGCCTGATCATTCTGTCTGACGGTTTTTGATAAACACGTCAGTAGCCTTGTTAGTGAGCGTTTTCAGATATGCATCATTTGCCATACACAGCACTGAACCAATACACAGCATTGAACCCAGCCATAATACACAGCATTCAACCAGCCATACATAGCATTGAACCAATACACAGCATTGAACCCAGTCATACACATTGCAACAGAAAGTACTGCATACAAGTAACTCATTTTGCAACAGAAAGTAGTTCTATATAGAATACACCAAGAGATTGGCATATATGCATCATTTGCCACTAACAGATTGGCATCCGCATCCCAAAATAGTGGTTCAACATCTAGTTCAAAAGCAGTTCAGTACATCTAGCTCAACAGGGTAGACAAAAGAAGTTCCCAAACTAAGATCTCAAAAGCTAGGCATAGTTCATAACATCTAGGTAGTTCAGTATATCGCAGTAGGGTGATGAAACTCCCCTTTGGGAGAGATCACTTCAGACACCAGGAACTTGGCCAAATTCTCTCGAAGACCAGCAACTGCCCAATCATCAAGTGGACATGTCGAGAAAACAATGTCCTGCAAATTGGTTGAAAAAAAAGGAAATAAGTACACAGAAAATATCTCTTTGTATGTGACAAACTCAATACAACTTTGCAAGGAAAAAAGGAAATAAGTACACCGCAAAGTTGCATAAGTCAACCTTTTCTTTAGTCATAGAGGCTTATGTTTTGAAATCAAAGCTAGCACTTTCCATTATGAAATTGCAAACGTTTTTGCTTAACTAGCATACTTTCACACAGAAAATAGAACAAATAATTTTATACTGCAACTTGTATATAGAAGTCCAGAAAGTATGATCTTATATTGCAAAATATATCTATCATGTTGGACACCAAATCAGCATGGATATGGGAAACAAATCAGACAGAAATGCAAGTCCACCAAATCATGTCCACAATTTCATTATCACACAAAAGAAAAGGTGACCTTACCTCAGACTTACCTCAGCCTTAATATGTTTTGGAAAAAGAGAGAGACTTACCTCAGGCTTTTTTAAGATCCTTGACCCCGCAATAGCAAGCATACGGTGACAGGTGTAAAAACCACAGGCATTGTTCCCTGGCTGCTGGTGACACTGTATAAACAGAGAGTTAGTTCATAGTTCATAGTCACTTTTCTAATATCATTGGATGGATATTTCAGTTACCGGAAATTTGGTAAGATGTTTTAACGCCCCATGTTCTTTCTTCTTTTTCCCTTCAGTTGCAATGTAAAGTGCCCAAGCACTACATGGTACATATATAGCAAGTCAGTACACACAGCAGCAGCATGATGCAACACCAGCAGTTGCTACTGGAAGGACAAGAACAGAGCTGAACTGAGATCAGGCACAAACAGCTGCTACTTTTGGTGGTAACCACCCACTGCTAATGTTGTCAAACAGTACTACTAGTCATGCCTCATCTTGCACCCTATTTACTCCAATTAAAGCACCTATCCACTGTCAAAACAGTACTACTAGTGACAGCTGCCAAATAAAGTTACTACTTGCTGCTACTTGTTGAAAGAACAACTCCATTGAAAAGAACATGGGCACAGGTCGATATGCTCAAAATTAAAAGGAGCAACAAGATAGTATTAACACTCACCTATCAAGCAACTCTGTCAGAATCTCAATGTTGTACTCTTTTCCAAACACTGAATCCAGATACCAGACAGTTCCCCATTTCATACTGATTATAACTGCAATCCAGTGCCCGCCAATATTACATGGAAACATTAAAAACTCCTTTGTTGAATTAGAGTTGTGGCACATTGCCCTTGCCACATAGCTGACGACTTCGTCATCTTTATCACCTTCAATGACTGACAGAGACATCATCATAGGATCAAGCACAGTGACAGGCCAGCTGTTGTTCTTACTTTCTTTAGACAAGTACCTGACATGATTGAAGTGATAATAAGGAATGAGAAGATATGGACATTCAGCTATATATAAAAGATCTGAAATAACAGAGATATAACACAGATAGTTGAAAAACTTACAATGTGAAGAGCCGTACAATGGACATGTCCAAAGCATCAATGTGGAAGAGGTCGTATAGGTCGGCGTAGTCCACAACGAACGGAGCCCCTTCACGCCTTAGAAGATAGCTAGCTCTGAAAAACACTGCAATCTGGTGCTTCTTATCTTTGCAGCCCTTCAAATAATAACTATGCAGGGTGGTGCAATGTGGCCCGGCCTTTTCAAGCTCTGCTGCACTCATTAACGCCGTCCCATACTTGAATTTGGAGTTCGGTTGAGTCCACACTGATGGTTTTGGAGTTTGGATGTCGGCCTTTTTAGAGCACTTTGCAGCACTAGCAGATGCTATTGATGCCACCTTGATGACCTTCTTCCCTGTGTCAGTGCTTATTGCTTTCTTTGCTACAGCCTTATCATGTGTAGAAGAAACATTCATCCTCAAGTCCTGACTGCTCTTGGTACCTTTCTTTGGTTTCCGGCCTTCCTGATACGTGTCATGTTGAGAACCTTGTTCACTGCCCTTAGCCTTTTTAGCATTCCTGCCTTCCCCATTCTTGTCATATTGAGAGTCTTGATCAATGATATTTGCTGATTTGTCAGGTTTTTTGCTGCCAAGTGGAGGTTTAGGAGGAATTTTGGGAGGTCTGACCTTTTCCATGGGCTTATTATTGATCACAACCAAAGCCCTTCGCCACTGTACCCACTGTAGAAGTGCTTCACCAACTGTTGTCGCCTCATCATTCACAGGGCGCTCAAGCTTTTCATTCCTGAACTTGGCATCCACAGAGTCTACAAAGACTACCACAAAGCCATCGGCCACTTGAACATTATGCACCTCAGTCTGTTTAGGATGTACCTGACCTATTGCAACTTGTATCTGATAGCCTCCAATATTGGCTAGAAGAGTGCAGCTAGTTGGTTCTGTTAACATACTTATGGAATCAGGATCCATCTCAGGAATAAGTGGCTCATGCTGCATCAAATCAGCATATAGGTCATGCTCCGCTCGCAATGTAGATTCTGGTGCGTCAATGGATGAGCAGCTACTCCGTCGTGCGTCTGCTGGGCTTGTTTGGTCAGGACTTGGGGAAACAGGGACGATTTTTAGACCTTGGGTTGATAGAATACTTGGAATACTTGCAATGACATCTTGTAGAACTTGAGACCGAATACTTTCTGCAAGCTTCTCCATGTACTCCTCACTAACTCTTTTCCTCTTATATCCTGGCAATGCTATCTTCCAGCCCTGGTAACTTGAAACGCCTCGCACACGACCTGCAAAAGAAGATCCACCCAAGTTATGTAACAAAAAAAAAAAAACTTGGTGTTCACTATTGCCAAATGCAACTAGCTAGCCTCTATTTATACTGACCTGGGTGCTCTGGGTTTCCCAAGGCTTTGGTGAGTGCATCTTCTTTCCCGGTGACTGATAAAGAATCCTCACTGAGCTCTTTGATTTTATCAGACACCTCCATGGTCTCTTGGTTGCTAAAATTGATCTCTCCAGATGGCGTCAATCTACCCCTTGCTCGCAGCCAAGTCAGGGCCCTACCAGGGTACTGCAGCCATGGGTTTGGCAGACCATCATTTTCCAATTTCTCATCTTCAGCAGCCCACACCTCGATTTTCCCATCATATCCTCCTGTTCCCAAATGATGTGGGTGCTTGTTCTGTCCTCGTAGAATCTTGAATCTATCACTGGTCTCCTTAAACTCTTCTGAACTCTTCAACTTAACAAAGGCATCGTAATCTTCTTGTTTCAAATGCTTGAAACGTTCAAATGGAGGGCGATTTTTCATCATGTACGTCACAAGTGTGCTCTTGTAGTTCCTCCAACACTTGGAGATTGCTTTCATTGCCCTCTTAAAACCTTTATCCTCCATTTCTTTGCTGAATTCCAGAAAAGGCATAACATAGTCATCAAACAAGACCTTCTTTCCTTGTTTTCCCAAGCTGGAGAACCTTGGAAGGATCAATGAGACCTTCTGTCTGGCAATAAGCCCAGCCAGCCTCCTCATCCTCTGTCTTTCCTTCTTTGGTATGGGCATACCATCTGCAGTGATTGCTGTTACAATGACCTTGTCTACTGGCCACTGAGCCGCAGTCCTTGCCCTTCGATCTTCGCTTCCTTCTGTTCCAGCTGATCCACCAAGGGAATTGTCTTCCTCACGTTCATCAGAGTCAGACTGCTGTGAGCTGGAGGACGAACTTTCTTCCGACGACATCTACAAGAGGGGGAAAAAAAAAAACTAGATTAGCATACACCCAGACTTATAGCAGAGCATACTCAGAAAATAGAATGCTGAATGGAGAAAAAGAGTATGATAGCAATCAGAGAACAAATTATATCCAAGTGCCACTAACTGAGCTCACATCTTTTTAACTCTAATGGCTCTATTTTTGTCGGCTGTACGTTTTTTGTTTCAAGTTCTGCATTGCAACAGCAGTAAAAAGGCATCATGATACACAACAAGGCTAGTGACTAGGTTATCAAACATGTAAGGAATCAGTGTACATATGGCACCTATGGAACAACAAGCATGCAAGCAAGCAACATATGGCACCTCTGGAACAACAAGCATTTCTGTGGACACCTAGCATTTCCAAACCCAGAGTCTCCAACAACAAGGAATCTGTGGTACCTGTGCTTGACGAGAGGAGGCGGATCTGTCGTTGACGTTGAGGACGGCGGTCACGGACGGGACGGGTCGTCGACGGCGGAGGACGGAGGCGGCGCGGCGGAGGGGATGAGGACAACGGTCACGCGCAGTTCGTCGACGGCGGAGGACGGAGGCGGCGCGGCGGAGGGGATGAGGACGACGGTCACGCGCAGTTCGTCGACGGCGGAGGACGGAGGCGGCGCGGCGGAGGGGATGAGGACGACGGTCACGCGCAGTTCTTCGACGGCGGAGGACGGAGGCGGCGCGGCGGAGGGGATGAGGACGACGGTCACGCGCAGTTCGTCGACGGCGGAGGACGGAGGCGGCGCGGCGGAGGGGATGAGGACGACGGTCACGCGCGGTCACAGACGGGTCGTCGACGGCGGAGGATGGAGGCGGCACGGCGGAGGGGATCCATGGCGGAAGAGGGTTAGGGTTTAGGCGGGTGTTAGGGTTTAGGCTCAGGTGAGTTATCTCATTCTCAGCCGTCCACATATACTGGGCCTTACCGGGCCACATATACTGGGCTCACTTGCCTCCTCACTCCGCTTCAGACGCCCCCATTCCAACGCCAAATCCAGCTTGCTACCACTCCGCTTCCGACGCTCCCCATTCCAACGCTTGTCTCCTCACTCCTCGTCTCCTCGTCTCCATCGCCGTCGGCGATGGCTCCGGTCACTCGCGCGAGTAAGAAGCAGAAGACGGGTCCGTCCAGCTTGGTGTGCGTCGTCTCCAGTGGTAGCAGCAGCGGCGGCAGCAGGGGTAGCCGTTCAAGGTCGCTGCAACCATGGACTCCGGCGACCACCGTGGACTCCGGCGGCCACCGTGGAAGGTCGCCTTCGACTGGTTCTGAGCACTCCAGGGAAAGCAAGGTAAGCGAAGGATTGGTTCGATTACAGGCGGTTACCCCCTTTACATTTCGTTCGATTAGGGGTGAAATGCGGCTCGGATTGGTTCGATTGTGTGGTTCGAATGCCAAGATTGCCAAGTTCGACTAGTTGTGTGTCTAAATTAGTTGGGGGGAAGAAACTGTTATGCTATTGACCTGCTGCCACTGCTAATATTTATTCCTTGAATCGCATGTATGATGTGGGTCAAACAACATTATCGATCATTGTTCCAAGAAGCTTTTTCTAGTGCATTAAATAACTATGATTTGACTTTATAGCCTCCATGGAACATGCAATATGTCAATCTGATCGGATGGTCGAAATGATTGCAGAGCATGAGCACGGGCTTGCGTCGCCTGTGTTGATGCTTGCCTGCTGTAGTTCCTCTCAAAACAAAATTAGAATCTGGGTGGGGAGAAGCAATGTATGTTTGTGTGTTGTGTCATCCTTTGGTGATTTGGCGGTGAATTTGCATTCGCAATTTACTTTATCTTATATGACTTCCTTGCTCTGAAAAGGCTAATTTTTCACCACTATCGTTATGAGGCAGTAACATTGGCCTTGCAAAGTGCCTGAATCATTTGGGTTACTGCTAATCTGAGTTCCAGTATTACTTTGCTGGTGAAATTCATAAACTTAGATATTCTTTCTTGTGCCATGAACAAGTCACAACTTAGATATTCAGACAGAACAAATTAATTTTTTTGAAGAAAACAGAACAAATTGTATTCGTCTTGTAGGTTACTGTTCCACATGCTTTGCTGGCTGAGCCTGACTGGTGCGGCTACGACCGCGATGTTCGCATGCGCTGCCACTGCGGTAAGCTGCCACTGCGCAAGGTTGCTTGGGGAGGGAAGGACAGTGGGCGTCGCTTCTACGGATGCGATGATGAGGTGATTTTGCTTTGCCATTGCTGATGTTACTGTTATGTTTTGATTATTTTGCTTCAATGCCTTATCTATTTTGACTTGTTGTTCATGTTTGACAGGGTGATGGGTGCTCTTTTGTGGAATGGGTTGATGATCCATGGGCCTCAAGAATCCAGACGACCATGAATGACTTGACTAATGTGATCAACTCATGGAAGGCAGACTGCAAGGAAGCTGAGGAAGAAGCTGAGGAAGCCAAAGCTGAAGCTGAGAAACTGAAGGCCAAAGTTGAGGAAGGTAAGGCTCAGGTTCAAGTGGCACAGGCAGAGCGCAACATGGCGATGCAGATGAGGAATGAGGCGGTGGAAGAGAAGGAAGCGATCATGAGGCAGAAAGAAGCCATTGATGCCCAGCTGGTCATGTACAAGCGCGAGGCTGCTGCTCAAGCTAAAGACAAGAAGAAGGCATGGTTCATGACCATGGGCCTTGTCCTGGTGCAGGCTGTCTGCATGGTCATGAACAAGAAGTGAACAGGTGCTGGTGAAGAAGTGACTATTTTGGTGGCTGTCCAGTGTGATCTATTTTGGGTTGTAAATAGGCTAGAACTTGATGTCTTGGTTGTGATGGCAAACTGGATGTTGTCATGTTAATTAGATATATATTGCTCTTGTAATGGCAAACTGGATGCTTGTCTATATTGCTCCTGTATGCACCTGTATGGTTGGAACTTAATTTTAATCATGTTAATGCTGTCTATATTGCTCCTGTTTGAAGTTGTACAGGCTGAGTGGGTGATTTCTTTCAAACACAACTTACCTTCCAACTTATTGCTCAACTGAATGAATTCAATCTATCTGATTGAAGACAAGATAAGTTGGAAGTGGAACTACAGAGGAGTATCCATATACATGTTACTGCTATATTACAGCTGAATGTATATAACTCCATATATTACAGCTGTATGTAACTCAGCTCTTTGATCTTATCAATGTACACCATTTGAAAATGAACTCCATATATTACAGCTGTATGTAACAAAATGGTTGCAGCTGTATGAAACTCCATATATTACAAGCAAGTTCAGATTGACATGTCCATATTCGGCTAATGTATGAAAAATGTTTCTATTCGGCTAAGTTGGCCAAAAACCTCCATATATTACAAGTAAAGGCCCATATATTACAAGGTTAACCTCCATATATTACAAGTAAGTTGGGTATGTATGAAAAATGTTTCTATTCGGCTAAGTTCAGATTGATAGAGTTCTTTAAGCAGCAGCCTGTCTTGGTCTTGGTCCCCTCCTATGCTGTGAGCTAGTTCCAGTGCCTTGGCTTCCTCCCTGCAAGCACATAGAGGTCAGTTGCGTGCAAGAAAGGTGAACAAAAACATGTGTTTTGTTAAAGAAAATGGTACCCTTTTATCCCTGAAACAAATTAAATAATTCTCTAAGAAACAGAATGCCAATGGTACCCTTTCATGTTCATTCTCTAACAAGCAATTTTTACCTTTGCACAGGAAAGCCACATCTGAATAGGAAAGAAAAAATTACTCAGAGAGAGAATTTTACCTTTGCACAGGAAAACCACATATGAACAGGAAAGCAAAAATTACTCAGAGAGAGAATTTTACCTTTGCTCTATTCAGTACGAACTCGTTTTTTGGGACGTCTTGGCACACGTAATCCTTCTTCATGGTCAGTACGTAGGTAGGGAGTTTTCTCGCTTGGAGATACTTCCGGCATGATTGAAGTAGCAAATGGGGGGACTTCATCAAATTGATTGTACTCGTCCTCATCCTCAACATTTTCAACTCCAACAATCCGCCTTTTCCCTGGGAGTACGACACGATGCCTCTTCTTTACTGTGTCCATAACATAGAAAACCTGCTCCACATGTGTCGCGAGTACGAATGGTTCTTGCTTGTACCCAACATGATTCAGGTCAACTGTAGTAAACCCAAATCTGTCTTTCTGGACACCGGTTTTTCCTTGTACCCAACGACACTTAAACAGCGGTATTTTGAAGGTCACATAATTGAGCTCCCAGATCTCTTCGATTTGACCATAATATGCCTTTTTAATCATGTTGTTGTCATATGCTTCGACACGGACGCTGCTGTTCTGGTTTATGCTTTTTTTGTCTTGGCCAATGGTGTAGAATGTATAACCATTTATCTCGTACCCTTGATATGTCACGACTGTGAACAGGGGCCCCGAGGCAAGTTTACGAAGCAGCTCATCACTCTTCTCTGGACTGTCACTGATTCTATCTCTAAACCAAGTGTTGAACCTCTTCATGTGTTCCTTTGCTAGCCAAGTTTCATTCCGCTCGGGATTATCTTGACGGAGTAATGCCTTGTGCTCATCAATGTAACTTGACACTCCTATCATCTGCTGCAGCACGAGGAAATGAGCCTTTTCAAAAGCCTCATGCTCAGGAGTAATTGCCTTCTTTCCAAGAGTGCCTATTCCAGCCAGCCTCCCCTCATGTGGAGACTTTGGTACACCAATTGGATTTCCCGGGTCAATGTAATTAGCACACCATTCAACCACCTCCTCTGTAGAGTAACCTTGCACAATACTTCCCTCGGGCAAGGATCGGTTCCTAACATATGCTTTTAGAGTTGCAAGATACCTCTCAAACGGATACATATTGTGCAGGAACACTGGGCCAAGGTAGTATATCTCTTTTACAAGATGTGATGTCAGGTGGACCATGATATCAAAAAATGATGGCGGAAAATACATCTCAAGATGGCATAAAGTCTTTATCAGATTCTTTTGTAGATCCGGCAAAGACAGTGGATCAATGACCTTCTGAGAAATTGCATTGAAAAAGAAGCAAAAACTCATGATAGTTTCTCGAACCTTGACGGGTAGGATGTTTCTAATTCCAGCTGCAAGCAAGGCTGTCAACATGATATGGCAGTTATGAGACTTCATCTTACCAACCATTTTTAGTTCGGGCACCGAGACAAGCTTTGGAATGTTGGCTGAGTATCCGGTTGGAACCTTGATACTGTTGAAGAACTCACATAGTTCCTTTTTCTCCTTCTTAGATAGCGTGATGCAGGACGTGGGGAGATCTTCATCAGCACACTTGGGACAAAGCTCGGGCCTCAACCCCATTTCCTCTAAGTCCGCTCGGGCATTCATATGATCCTTGCTTTTTCCGTGCATATACAGCAATGTTCCGATAAGAGCTTCAAATATATTTTTCTCAATATGCATGAGGTCGATGCAGTGCCGAACATCCAAATACTTCCAGTATGGTAGCTCCCAAAAGATTGAGTTTTTCTTCCACATCTCTTTTCCATCACTTATAGAAGGACGTTTTCTCTTCCCAAGAACAGAACCAAGTTTCTGCGCCTCATCATAAAGTTCCTCGCCACTGAAATGCCTTGGTGCTGATCCATTTTCCATAGTGCCATCAAACTGAGCCTTCATCTTCCGGTATGCATGAGACTTCGGAAGGAACCGTCGATGTCTCATGTATATCGGTTTCTTTGAATGCTTCAGCCACACACTCTCCGTGTCATACAAGCACTGAGGGCAACCTGTGCCTCCTCCTTTACTCTGCCCTGACACAGAATATAAAGCCGGGAGATCCTGTATCGTGCACAAGAGCATAGCATGTAGCTTGAAGTACTCCCGCTTGAATTGGTCCCAGACCTCAACGCCGTCGCGAGACCAAAGTGTTTTAAGATCATCTATCAGTGGCCTCAAATAAACATCGATGCTTATGCCAGGCTGCTTTGGACCAGGAATCAACACCGTCAACATAATATACTTCCGCTTGTGACACAGCCATGGTGGAAGGTTGTAGATGCACAAAACAACTGGCCAAGTGCTATGGGCAACACTGAATTCACCAAATGGATTCATTCCATCCGTGCTCAATCCAAATCTGATATTTCTCAATTCATCAGCAAATTCTTTGTATCTTCCATCAATATTTCGCCACTGAGCTGAGTCTGCGGGATGCCGAACTTTTCCATCGTTCTTCCGCCCCTTTGCATGCCAACGGAGGAGCTTGGCCTCTTTGCTGTTTGCAAACAATCAGGCGAGGGATGATGGGAAAATACCACACCACTTTCCGAGGAGGTCTGTTCCTTTTGCTTGGCACCTCATCATCACCCCCATCCTTTCTGCGCTTGTAACGAGAGAGTCCGCAGAAAGGGCATTCGGTCAAATCAGCATACTCACCGCGATACAACATGCAATTCTCCTTGCATGCATGTATCTTTTCTACCTCCAATCCTAAAGGGCAAATCACTTTCTTCGCTTCATAGGTGCTTTCAGGTAACACATTCTCTTTTGGAAGCATTTCCCTTAGTAGATGTAACAACTCTGTGAAACTTCGGTCTGACCAAGAATTGCTTGCCTTTAGCTTCAGAAGCTTCAGCACCGAATTCAGTAGCGTCATGTTGCATGCAGGATACAATGGTTGCTTCGAGGCTCGCACCAACTCTTGAAACTTTGCAAACTCTCCCTGGCTATACTCAAACCCATCATTTCCCTCAACATCATGCACCATCTGGTCAACATCCTCAACATGGTCAGCAGCACAATCCTCATTGATAGATAAGATGTCATCATCTGTGAGATGTGCACCTCCCATGTCATCATCCGTAACATGTGGACCTTTAGATGGCGGCGGGCACTGGTCACTGCCATCTCCTTGCATCATTTCATTAGGGTTGAGTCCTTCTTCCCCATGCTTGTTCCAAATTTTGTAGTTTTCTTTGAATCCACGGATAATCAAATGCGCATGTAAGTGCATGGAATGCGCAAACCTCTTGTCATTTTGGCAGTCCATGCAGGGACAGAACATAACTGTCTTCTTCATCTGCTTCATGTTATTCTCTGCAACAGCAATGAAAGCCAAGACCCCATTCAGGTAGTCATCGCTAGCACGGTTCTTAAGGTACATCCAGTTTCGGTCAGCCATCTGCAATTGCAATTAAATACAGTACACTATTAAACGCCTAAATTTAGGAAACCTACAATTTTACAAGCTATGAATTGGTGGGATATAAACCAACCTTTCAATTTCAGGGGCCAGTCCAAACTTCAAATCAGTAACAAGAATATCCTTGTTTGTTCAAGAAATAGCCAAAGCATTGTCCATCAGCACCTAAAATGCACAAACGCAATAAATTTGAGACAAACCTACTGAATTCTTTGAATACAAACCTTGAAATTGAATTCCTAGCAACAACTAAAATATTGTCTCAAAAGGAAAGACATGAAAATCTTTTCAAGGTTTGGGAAAATACAAATCCTTAATAGCACAGCCAATCAGTGAAATTGAATTCCTTTGTCAATGATTCATTAGATCTTACACACAGTTCAATCACAAAATTGGAAGTTAAAACTTAAAACTAATCAGTCTAGTGCATTCTTGTATGAAAGAAGACAACATCAGCTTTACAGAAACATATCAGACAACAATGTGGATGCTCCACGAATGAAATTCCAAAGACGCAATGCACGTCTCCTACAAATTTATGAGACCCATGTGAAATTCTCGATACTTGTAAACTCACCAGCTTGTACATGGAGTGGTAGGAGCAGCCGGATCTCGATCTTGGCAGGAGCGCACAGGCGGGCGTAGGAAGCCGCAGCCGTGGTCGCCGCTGCTGCACGCGCGCGCTCCGCCGCAGCCGTGATCTTGGCAGGAGCACGGGCGGGCGGGCCGGTGGGGTGCCGTGGTCGCCGCTGCACGCGCGCGCTCCGCCGTCGGCCTGCGCCGGAGGCCGGGATTGGAGAAAAAAGGCAGCCTCGGGCGGGCGTACCGGCGGCTAATATTTTATTATTTTTTTGAGAGAAAAAAGGAGGGTGGTGATGGGTATGCAAACTAACGACACTACACCGCGCCAGTGACACGTTTTTAGATAACCGTCGCAGGACGTTATGACGGCGTTCCAAATATCCGTCACTGGAACCTGACGGTGACGAATATTCTGTAAGCCGTCGAAAATATTTGGGACGGCGTTTCAAAAATGCGTCACAGAACCTTGTGACGGTTATGAAAAAGACGTCATCGCTTATAAGGGTGACGGCCTTTAAAAACTGTGTCGCATCATATTTTGACGGCTTTATAAAAAACCGTCGCTAACACTGTGACGCAGTTCATTAAACCGTCACTGTGGTTTCCACTTTAGAAGGTTTTCTAAATATACGTCGCTACTGTTGGCTCCAGAGCTGATTGAACTGACGCATATTTAGAAAGCCGTCACTAAGTTTGCCCTACTGACGTATTTATGTTTACCGTCACTAATGTCGCGTCACTAATGCCCTTTTCTGTGGTAGTGCATGAACAGCATTTGAATTTGAATTCAATGTTTCAAAATTGGTGATGGCCTGATGGGTTTGGAAATTTCACATCAAAGTGAGGCCGATTAGATTCACCAGATATTTTTAGATGGGGTTTCTTATGTTCAATCTATTCTATGTATAAATAAAGCATTTCTTAATGACAACACCACGATTAGCTGTTAGCACTAATAAAAAGGCTGTAGAAATTAAAGGTGCCTTTAAAATTAAGATATTATGGTTTTTTACACAAAGGGGTTAGTACTGAGTTAAGAGAAAGTGAAAATTAATTTTTGGAATGCCATCGGCGTCTCACTAACCGCTCGCCGACCCACCGGACACTATGGGAGTTGAGATGGCCTGCAAGCACACCCGGAAAGCATCGAGCTTGCCTAACACTGTGGGGGGTGAGGGGGGCGAGTGCCCCACGGAGTCCATCCCTAACGGTTACATGATGTGGTATTTAACTTTCTTATCTCTTTTGTTCGAATTGTTTTGTCTTGGAGAAATTCAAGAGTTCTTTCTTGCAGATCCAGATGCTACTCAGTGAGACATGAGAAGCACTTCAATTCATTATGTATTTTGTGCTCGGCGGAAGTCTTCGGGATCCCGTCGAGAGTGGCTGTGACGAGGCCGAATCCATCGTTGATTATTTGTTGATCACCCTCGTAGAGAATAGGTGTACGGTGGCGCTTTTAGTGAAGAGGTGCAAAAGGGAGTTGAGCCCGTCGTGGAGCCGTGGAGGCATCTATCCTCCACGTCAAGGAGTACCTACAACTAGATTGTTGTAGTTTTTGCCATGTCTGGAGATGAACTATCATGTCAAACTAAAGCTCTATTGAAATTTTGAAATGTGGAAATTAATTGGTGACCAGGTGTTCCCGCACCCTAATTATAAAAAATATGATAATTTTTACATGTATTTTTATAAGAAAATCACAAATATGTGAATGTGAAATTAATTTGCAGCGAGGGCAAATTGAGTTTGAAAATCATCTCTCTTTTTTTTTAAAATCCAAAATCACAAGTGACCTGTTTGTAGATGATGAACAATGACATATTGATTTCTTTTTCATTTTTTTTCTCAACAAATAGGAAATTAGATGTTGAAACTTGAATGCCTAAATCATTTCATTTGTACTATACACACATGATTTTTAGGAAATTTTGAACGCTGCACCATGCAAAATTAGCTTATGGGCCGCAGAAACTCCTTGACACAAATCCGTGGCATGGGCAACCACTGCTCGCTCACTCAACATTGAGCGAAATTTATATCGTCAAGGGGAGTAGATATGGTAAGGTTGCAGTTATGGAGTGGTAGTATTTGACAGTACGTGGAAAAGAAGACGTTTTGGTCGATCGACTGTCATATACTCACAAAGCAAACTGTGAAGAAATTAGCCGAGGCCTCTTGACACACGTAGTACTTGACTTCACACGTATGGAGGGGCCATGCTCCCGAACATCCACGGAAGGGCCGCAGGATGCGTGATCTTCTCCCCGGCTTCTACCGGTTCCTCACCGGTCAGCGGTGGGAAGAACGGTAGTACAATTTTACAACACGACGCACGATGCTTCTCTCGACGAGCTGGCGGTCGCTCGGACACAGCCACACAGAGCCAGAGATGTGCCTGACGCCTTCGCATGCCAAGCTGAAGCCGATGTTGACGTGACCCAAGAATTGTGCCTTTTCTAGGTGTCTATTTCTTTCTCTGAGAATTCTTGTGGTATGTATATGCTTTTTTTTTTCCGATGAAAAGAGAGCTTTCATAGCTTCTAGATGATATCGTGTACGTTAGAGATATATCTAGATAGCTACGTTGTTGTATTCAATTACGAGTTTGTTGTAATCTCTAACTTGTATTCCAAGATTGTAATCTTGTACGACCTATATAATGAAAGGAGCGGCACCAGGAGGTGTACGCCATTCTGTTCATTCTCACATGGTAATCAGAGCCATCCTCCACAAACGCATCTAGTTTTTTTTTTTCCGCCGCCATGGCGCTGTCCTCCTCCTCATCGACCACCCTGCCCAATCTCCTTGCCCACCCTGTCTCTGAAAAGCTCACACGCGACAACTTCCAGCTCTGGCAGGCGCAAGTCTTGTCCGCGGTTGTGGAGCTCAGCTCGTCGGTCTCCTTGAGGGAAAGGAGCTTCTGCCGTCAACCACGGTTGAGGTGGAAGATAGCAACAAGGAGAAGAAGGTGGCCATCAACCTTGAGTACACTCTTTGGGTGGCCAAGGATGTGGCCAAGGATCAGCATCTCCTCGGCTACCTCAACTCCACCATGTCTCGTGAGGTCCTCGCGTAGGTGGCACGCCTCACGACATCGGCTCAGGTTTGGGCTCATGTTCAGAAAATGTTCGCTTCACAGCCCGTTCGCGGATTGTCCATCTTCGTCAGCAACTTGCTACTACTCGCAAGGGTGAAACACCCTGCGCTGCATATTTTTCCAAGATGACAGGGATTGCTGATGATATGGCTGCTGCCAGGAAAAAGGTTGATGACGAGGATCTTATCTCATATATCCTCGTGGGGCTTGACGCGGATTACAATCCGTTCGTCGAGTCCATCTGCCGCCAGGAGGACGTGCCACTGAGCGACTTCTACGCTCAGCTCCTCAGCACGGAGGCGCGCCTTGATGCTCAGAAGGCGCAGCAACAGGCCTACATCACAGCGAATGCTGCTTCGCGGGGGCGCAGTGGTTTTGTCCGTGGTCGTCCTACTGGCCGAGGTGGTCGCGGCGATGGCGCTGGTCGTGGCAAGGAGGGCCAGGGCCAGCGTAGCTCCAACAACAAGCCTATCTGTCAGCTTTGCCGCAAGCCTGGCCACACTGTCCTCAAGTGCTTCAAGCACTTTGATGCGAGCTTCACCGGCGAATAGATGACTGTTGGTGCTGTGTCTTCCTATGGAGTCGACACAAACTGGTATGGCGACTCCGGCGCGACTGAACATGCCACCGCCGATTTGGACAAGCTAACCACTCGGGAGCGCTACACCGGCTCAGAGAAGGTTCATGCCGCCAATGGTTCAGGTATGGGTATAAGTCATATTGGTCAATCCACCATTCATACTTCTACTCGTCCTCTTTATCTAACCAATGTCTTGCATGTTCCTTCCGCCACTAAAAGTCTCCTGTCTGTTCATCGCTTTACTTCTGACAATGACGTATTTCTTGAACTTCATCCTCGTCATTTTTTTTGTTAAGGATCGAGCAACGAAGGTTCCCCTGCTGCGTGGCAGGAGTAGAGGTGGCTTTGTACCCCCATCCCGTCGTTTGGACACCCCCATCCTCCAAGCAAGCGCTTGGTGTCGTCAAACCCTCCTCGGTATGGTGGCATGGGCGCTTGGGTCATCCATCTCTAGAAGTCGTCAAGAGAGTCATTAGTCAAAATAAGTTGCCTTGTTCCAAGGAGGCAACACTTGAGTCCGTTTGTGATGCTTGTCAACAAGCCAAGAGTCGTCAATTATCTTTTTCTCGTTCATCTAGTGTGTCCTAATTTCCATTAGAACTTGTTTATTCAGATGTATGGGGGCCTGCTCCAACCTCGGTTGGTCGTTTTAATTATTATGTGAGTTTTATCGACGACTATAGCAAGTTTGTGTGGATTTATTTACTCAAACATAAATCTGAGGTTTTTCAATGCTTTCATCAATTCCAACAACTTGTTGAGCGCTTGTTTGGTCGAAAAATTCTCACGGTTCAAACTGATTGGGGGGGGGGGGGGGGGGAGTATCAAAAACTCAATCCTTTCTTTTCCAAGGTTGGGATCACTCATCATGTGTCTTGTCCTCACACTCACCAGCAAAACGGTGTCGCTGAGCGGAAACACCATCACATTTCGAAATGAGGCTCTCTTTACTAGCCCAAGCCTTCATGCCATTAAAATTTTAGGACGAAGCTTTTACCACTGCTGTTTATTTAATCAATAGGCTTCCTTCTCGAGTCATAGGTTATGATACTCCCTTGGAACGTCTTTCAAACACACCTCCTGATTATAATCTGCTCCGTACATTTGGGTGCCCAATATGCGTCCCTATAATACTCGCAAACTTGCCTTCCGTTCTAAGCAATGCGTGTTTCTTGGCTACACTGATCTTCATAAGGGGTACAAGTGTTTGGATGTGTCCACCGGTCGAGTTTACATTTCTCGTGATGTGATTTTTGATGAAAACATGTTTCCTTTTTCTAAACTACATCCAAATGCGGGCGTGCTCCTTCAATCTCAAATTTCCCTTCTTGATCCATCTTTGGTTTCTATGGATGGTGGCGTTGATCATTTGACTAACCCCTCTGACCTTGCTGGAGAATATGATCTTGCGCAGGAGGACGCTTCTGTGGTGGTTACCTCGTCTAACCCGGTTGTGGTTATTAACCCCGTGCCGGGTGTTGTTTTGCAGGAAATAAATTTGGATGTTCCTAGCGGTGCCACAGAAAATCCGGCCTCCAATCCCGGTATGGATTCGCTGGCAGGATCCTCCTTGGATCAGGCGTCGTAGTCCGGCGGTGAATTACCGACCGCGCCTGACCAGTCTGCACCACCTGACGCTACCGCCTCCACTTCGATGCTGCCGCGTGGCTCACCCACGATGCCGATGCCGCCTGCCTCCTCAGGCCTGTCCCCTGCCCGGCTGACGACGCCTGCTGCTCCCCGGGTTGGGACATCTGCTGCTGCTGCTCCCCAGGGTCTGTCGACCCCTGAATCCTCTGTGCTGGGCGGACCTGCGCCCTCTTCTGGTGGTCGCTCCCCAACACCACCGCCTCCTCCACCGCCACCGCCTCCGGCTCGTCCACTCACACGCCTCAGTCATGGTCTGCGGCAACCTTTGGTATGCACTGATGGAACTATTCCGTATGGCTTGAGCTGTGACACTGAACCTCGGGATCTACGTGAAGCAATGCTTGATCCTCGTTGGAAAGAGGCCATGGATGATGGGTACCTTGCTCTTATGAAAAATCAAACGTGGCACTTGGTTTCTCCTCCTCCAGGATCAAATCTGATTGATTGCAAATGGGTGTATCATGTCAAGAGGCATGCTGATGGGTCTATTGATCGCTACAAAGCACGCTTGGTTGCCAAGGGTTTTTAACAGAGGTATGGTTTGGATTATGAGGATACATTCAGTCCTGTGGTTAAGGCTGCTACAATTCGGTTGGTTCTTTCTCTTGGTGTTTCTCGTGGTTGGTGTTTACGTCAACTAGATGTCAAGAACACGTTTTTACATGGTGTTCTGCAGGAAGAAATCTATATGCGACAACCACCAGGGTATGAAGATGCACTCCAACCACATCTTGTTTGCAAGCTTGACAAGGCTTTGTATGGTCTTAAACAGGCGCCCCGGGCCTGGTATTCTAGATTGAGCGGGAAGTTGTTGCAACTTAGTTTCTCTCCTTCTGAGGCCGACACCTCTCTGTTCTTTTTCTCCAAGGGTCCTATCACTATTTATTTACTTGTTTATGTGGATGACATTATTATTGTCAGTTCTTCTCAAGGGGCAGTTGATGCATTGTTGAAGAATCTGAGGGCGGATTTTGCACTAAAGGACCTTGGTGATCTTAGTTATTTTCTTGGCATTGGGGTGTCACGTGTGGCTGATGGGATTATTCTCTCTCAATCGAAATATACATCTGATGTTTTGCAGCGTGTTGGCATGGTCAATTGTAAGCCTGTTACTACTCCTATGCCTGTGTCTGAAAAATTGTCTCTTTATGATGGTGATCCTCTTGACTCCACCGCTGCTACACAACATAGGAGTATTGTGGGTGCATTACAGTACTTAACTTTGACAAGGCCGGACATCTCTTTTTCTGTAAATAAGGTGTGTCAATTTCTTCACAAGCCAACTATGGTGCATTGGGCTGCTGTCAAGTGTATATTGCGGTATTTGCAACACACCATTCATCATGGCATCAAGATCAGAAAATCTTCTTCAGTTTTGGTTACTGCCTTCTCCGATGCCGATTGGGCGGGTTGTCCAAATGATCGTCGCTCCACGGGGGGATTTGCTGTGTTTCTTGGACCGAATCTAATTTCGTGGAGTGCTCGAAAGCAAGCAACAGTTTCAAGATCAAGCACGGAGGCGGAGTATAAGTCACTTGCGAATGCCACGGCTGAAATTATTTGGGTACAGTCTGTGTTGAAGAAATTGGGCGTCCCACAGCCTCGCATGGCATGTCTATGGTGTGACAATTTGGGGGCGACTTATCTCTCAGCAAATCCGGTCTTTCATGCGAGAACAAAACATATCGAAATTGATTTCCATTTTGTTCGAGAGAGAGTTGCTAGCAGGAAACTGGATATTCGGTTCATCTCTACCAAGGATCAGCTTGCAGATGGTTTCACGAAGGCTATCAATGCACGACGGCTTGATGACTTCAGGCACAATCTCAACATTTGCAAGTTGTAATTGAGGGGGAGTGCGAATAGATATAGCTTCTAGATGATATCGTGTACGTTAGAGATATATCTAGATAGCTACGTTGTTGTATTCAGTTACGAGTTTGTTGTAATCTCTAACTTGTATTCCAAGATTGTAATCTTGTACGACCTATATAATGAAAGGAGCGGCACAAGGAGGTGTACGCCATTCTGTTCATTCTCACACTATTAACTGCTCGACACACACTGGCGCTTGCATACGCCACACCGCGGCATGGTTCGTACGCTTAGCAAGTTGCGCGAGCTCATGTGCTATGCAATTCTGCTCTCTTCTCACATGTTTGACATCAAACCCCGGCAAACTCCGGGTAGCATCTACAGCCTCCCTGATTATGAAATGCAGGGGTGACTTCTGGTCCAACCTCTTAAGCAGAGCAACCACCGCCGAGCAGTCCGTCTCCAGCAATGCCTTCTCCTTGCACCACTCCGCTGCTAAAAGGATCCCCTTGCGCGCAGCAAGAGCCTCCGTCTCCTCTGCACTAGAGGCATTGAAAAGCACTCGCCATGACGTTAACAGAACAACACCTGCAGCATTGGGGATGATGACTCCGAGGCCTGCCCGCCCTGTTAGTAAACGCACCATCAACATTGTGGTATGTATAGGCTTGACTGCCTTAGTTAGCAGATTAATTGACTGTTGAATGGATGCTTCATCACGCATCTTACTTTTTCCTTTTTATCGAAAAAGAGTGCAGCAGCAAAATTTTGGAAGGATGAATGGATCGATTGAGGAAAACCCTCAACATTACTCGAAACACCTCGGCTATGACTGGCTGAACCAAAGAACAAAAAGATCCAACAACGCGCTACACGATAACTTATGGAATTATGTACGGATCGCTCAGACATATATCAACTAAAAGATAGATTTACTACTTCCCATGTCAGGCGATAACCAATTATAAGAACATATATATATCTAGAGGGTCCTTGATAAACTACAAAGCACAATGCAAGGCAACAGTCGTAGATAATAACAATATTCCGTTCAGTTTCAATGTCTCAACCTAAAGTTCTCCCTTCAACAACAAAAAAACAATATTAGGGAGAACACATTGAAATTGAATACTATTGCCTACATTAAGGAAAATGAGTTTATTCTAATTGAGTTCATTCTCGTCCTAAACGTCATACAAAACAAAATAGGACGGAGTAATTATTCTTCTGAATACCCACTGAGTTAAGAAACTGGCAGCCAGTTGTTAACGCGTGCCAAAATGACAGAACGATGGTCAGTTACAACCAAAGACAACACAGCACAAGCACATGGGATTTCCAGAAACCAATGATTCAGAAGGGCCAACTTAATTAGCTTGTTAACCGAACACTCAACCATGCTGATATTGAAGCATAAAACAGAGGCGTTCTACAGAACATTAAATAGGATAATCGTTTCAAGATTCAGCAGATCAAATAGCATAGGACGAACGACAGATAACATAAATGCTTTGGCAGTATTAGTTGAAGCACAAAATCTGTTTGCAACTAAGTACACATCCATCTAGTGCACGGTTAAAACACAGCTAAACACCAAATACGACCAAGTCACCTTAGCGGAGACACGGGTGACTAGGGGTGGGCGTTCGGTCATACCCGATATTTTGGTCCGGTTTATTTGGTCTTTTCAATTTTCGGTTATCTATAATTGCTATCCGAAATGACAACGGAAATTTAGATACCCGATAACTTCGGGTTCTTAAATTTCGGTTCTTCGGTTATACCCAAACTACCCAACATTTGCAGTAATTTTCAGAAAAAATAATATCAACTAGATTATACTCAAAATACACCATGCAATCAACTTGATAATAAGTTGCCATGCAATCAACTTGATAATAAGTTGCCATTAATTCGGTTATTTTGGGTAGTTCGGTTACCTAAGGGTACTACCCGAAATGGAAAAATAAAATTCGGTTATCTAAGTCTAGTACTCAAACAATTACCCGAAGACCGAAATTTCGGTTTTTACGGTCTCGGTCTCGGTTTTTTGGTTTCGGTGTTTGGGTACCGGTTTTTTTCCCCACCCGTACACAGGCCAAAAGTGAAAACAGACCTGCCAAACCAAAAGAGCACCAATACACAGAAAAAACAAGAACAGCAAATGTTTCCTTCCCAAAGTGTTGCTTCTAGGTTCCAGCAAATGACGAAATATTCTATGCTATCTAGCAATGATTTACCATGTCTGTAATGATAATGACATGCCATGTTTCTTTGCGGTGTTGGTCATATGGCCTTTCCTAGTTTTGAAATATTTATTATGGCACTCTTCTTTTATGTTATATTAATAGTTCCTGATTATTCTGAAGGTGTTAGGCTTGTCCACACTACATAAGTCTTGAAAGTGTATATATCTGAGGTATTTCGGTAGCTCTTATCCACACGTCGAGCTCATAATTCCAGGAAGACCATTGTAACGGTGGTTGTAACTTTGTCTTTATATTATATTGGTAAATATTCTTATGATGTAAATATTGTGCATAAACAGGAAAGGCTGTGCCCAAATATTGAAGAATAACTACACCAGAATACCGAAACCTAGGGCACAATTAATAAAATAATTCTATCATATATGTACCATGTACTCAATCCTCCATGCCAGCTTTTACGCTTCGAAGAATAAGTGACTACTACACCAGGCATAAAAAATATGCAGGTGCACTATCATTTCTCTATGTACATGATATATAGAAGAGAGCACATATACTAGTAAGTATGCCGTGAAACGAACAACAAATTTATAATGGTTGCAGATAAGGATATGGATTTGCACCTGCTGCACAATGATGGGGTCATCCCTGCTACAATTGACAACAAAGTTGAGCATGTAATCCTTGTCATCCCGCACTGCTATGTATCCATACAATTGTACTGGGCAATTGTTGATAGGACTTTTCGCTAGTGTCATTGAGAAAATTTGCATCATGTCACATGTGGAGTGGGATATGCAATTTTCTGGATCGGGTACGCATCTTTTTGTGTCCTCTGATAACATCATTGGCTCCAAGCGAGCTTCACCGAAAATTTAAAAATGTTATTTAATGAAGAAATGAGAATACTATTCATACTGCAACAACAACAACAAAGGTTTTTTTTTATCTTTTTATCCAAGCAAGTTGAGATAGGCTACAGATGAAACCTTACAGACACAAGAGGTAAATAAAAAAGAATAAAAACAAGAAAAACAGGGGGGAGAGAGAGAGAGAGAGAGAGAGAGAGAGAGATGAAAAGGTAAAATACCAATAGGTTAAGGTAAAAAGAAAAAAGAAATTAAGGTTCTGGCACATGTATGGCTTGCTTCCACTCTCTCCTATGCATGGCTAGCTTCTCTTCACATACTCCGCCCATGTTGAGGCTGCCCCCCTTCACATTTTTGGGATGTTGTATCATCCCGCTACGTAATGGTGCCTCGTCAGGTCTCCGTTGAATATGTTCAAACCATCTCAAGCGATATTGTTGTATAATATTTTTCTCAATTGGCGCAACCCTTAATCTCTCTCATAAGTTGTCGTTTCAGATTGGATTTCTTCTTGTTTGACCATATATTCATCTCTATTACACTTAGTTGCTCTTGCTGGATATGTTATCTCTTAGTAGGCTAAGACTCCACTCCATATAGCATAGCAGGTACAGTTTGCATTTTAATCACAAAGGACACCTGAAGCTTGACGCCTTCAACCATGCAGCTTTAATTCTGTGATTGACATCTTCATCGCTATCTCCATTCTTATGTAGCGTCGATCTCAAGTAGCGAGAAGTGTCTTTCTTGGTAACTTCTTGACCATCAAGACAGATATCTCCATTCTCATACCACATAGCACTGAAATTACACTTCATATAACATATTTTAGACCAATGCCTAAAGAGGAAATTTTGATTCGCCTATGCTGTAAACAATCACCGCCTAAAGAAAACTATCAAGTAATTCAATGCATGCATGGAAAAATTTCATGATATTTCAAAAATCCAAAGGTTGAGTACCTTTGTAATTTTGAGAGTTTCCCTTATTCATTTGGTTTTCCAAATGTTCTACAGGAATAGCTAGGTCCGTATATTTTATACTCCAACGAGTTGGAGTGGCTATAGAAATGAACGAGTTTCTTTTTATGTTCTGGATCATGGTCATGGTATTCCTTGCCGCCGGCATGGGACAGCTCTACTTCCGATATGCAAGCTAGTCTAAATTAAGAACAAAATGACTAAACCAAAAAAACTGTATTACATCCACAGCTCCATATCCATGGATTTAGGGTGTTGTGCTAAATATGCCCTACATTAATGCCAAATCTGAGTTTTGTATCAGTAGTGTTAGTGTATATATGTTGGCCCATATTAGAGGCCCACCTAGAGTCTCATGTATAGGTGTATATTACCCACCCTTATAGGGTTTGGAGGAATACAAGCAACATTATTTCCAACATGGTATCACAGCCATCCTCTCTCTCCCTCCCTCCCTCCCTCCCCTAGATCCGCCGCCGCCGCCGCTGACATGGCCGGCCGCCGGCCGCCGTCGCCGCCGCCGCGCGCGTCTCTCCCCTCTCCCTCCTCTTTCCCTCCTCTCCCGCCCTCCTACGCCGTCGTACTGGCCGCGGGTGCGCCGCCGCCGCGGGCGCGGGCGCGGGATCCGCCGCCGCTGCCCTGGCCGCCGCGGGCGTGCCGCCGCCGGGCGCGGGGGCGGGCGCGCCGCCGCCGCCGGACGCCGCCGCGGGCGCGGGTGAGCAGCCCCCCGCGGGCGCGGGCGCCGCCGCCGCGCCGCGCGCGGGTGTCGCCGTCGCGCCGGGAGCTCACGTCGTCACCATCGCGCCTGGACCGAGCGTCGTCGCCGCGCCGAACCCGACCTCCGCCCCACCGAGCCAACTCACCGCGCCGGGAGCAAGCCATCCCGCGCTGCTGGGCCATGTTGGCGCGCTGGGCCAGC